>JAYGXS010000004.1:11850992-11967922 GCA_036362985.1 Ligula intestinalis | reverse complement strand
GACGTTTCAGCTTTCGCAATATTTCCATTTTTAGTCCTACAGTTAGTTTGGAAGCTGGTGACAAAGGCTAAACAACATCTGACGTAAAAAGTGGTTTAAGACTAGGTGCATTCTCCATCAGTAGTGGCATTTCTCTTAAGAAACATTTTTTTAGTTCAATGCATCTTTATAAATATTTCCAGAATTTGTCCGATATAACCCATTTAATTAAATACATGCAATCCTGGTTAGCGTTTTATACGAATTTATTTCTGCGTTTCAATTTCTTTAGTTGCAAGGCCAAGAAAGCCTGAGTTCTGCTTCACAATCCACATTTTACAATGCGACATACCCAGAATACGCCAACGCTGACCCCCTGTATGCCGGAATCTATATGCCAGAGCTCCTTAAAGTAAGACGGCCCACGTAACTTTCAAGCGTATATTGTAGGGAAATTTGTCGTTATCATTTATTTATTTTAGAAAAAAATAGATCAGGTGTTAAAGCAGTCGAACTTACCATGCGATCGCGGGTAATTTCAGTAGCTACTCCATTTGAATTTGGAAACCTTTCCTAAGCATCCCTCTTTTTGCGTCCCGAGTAATTGTCATAAAATTTCGATGGGGGCACCTGCATAGAAGTCAAGATCCTACTATTGTAGCTTTTACACCTTTTTTCAAATTACCACTGGCAAATACTGTATTATATTACAGCCACAAAAACCTCACATGACGAGGAAGATCGACTTAGTTCATTTTGAATATTTTCTTCATGGCCGTTATTTACCAATTATCCGATAACTTTATATAACATTCATTTACATATGAACGGATTTTTCCCGACGCGCGACAAGGTGACTTCCAAGAATCATTTAGGCGACCGATGACTCAGTCGGTTCTGAAAGAAATCTTTATTTGTCTGGCGCTTCAGACTCACTCTCGGTCTCATCGCCAGAGACGGCACTGGAAAAGCGTAACGAAGCGTCCTGGACTGCGGAAAATACACAAAGACATTGTTGTACCAGGACTTACCTATCACAGTAATCACGTATATTTACGGTTGTATTCGAGTTTATTGACGTTTTCGGACTTGAAAATGCAACCATATCCCGTCATTCACACTCACAGTTGACCTGCCTTCGGTCATTCATGTCCAAATTAGTTTCTCAGTTTCTCACGCATAGCTGCTTTGCCCGCAAATGAATCACTTCCTGCAGGCGGCTGAAGGGGCTTCTTCCTGCAGTAGATTCAACTTTTTGCAACCCTTCACGTACTTCAAGAACGTTTTGCGGCCTTAGATTTTCGCCCACAAAAAAACACTGCAAAAATGCCACTGCAAGGCTGCCATGGAGGCCTAGGTTGATTCACTTGCAAGCCAAGTAACCATGGACACTAATGGTCGGACACGTATCAGCAGTGAGGTGGAAAGACACCAGATCCGAATTCGCGACCTGTTTCCTGGGACTCGGTCACGTCTTCATGTTTTTCGAGACAGTAATCTCCGAGAAATGTGTCAATTACATGCGCCGCTCGAAGCCCTCACCCCTCCTTCTTATTCAGCACTTAAAGTGTGCCGATCATAAGACTTTTTCATCAGGAGAGCATGCGGGTTAAGACCGGTTTCCCCTGGCACTCTACCTTCAGGGATGAAATAATGGGTGTATAGAGCTCTGTTTAACTTGCAGTGGGTGACGGCTTTTGTAACAGAGTATTCCCTGTAGGTTTTTCGGTGTCAGCTGCTAGTTGACTGCCGAGTTGGTAACGGAGGAGGCGACGAAAAAAAGAGAACATATATAGAAATGAAGGTGGTTTTTTTTAAATTTTTTCGCCTTATGTGCAAAGTAGATCGAAACGATTGAGATGAGTTTAGTTTCCCATTATTAATTCTTTTGCCAGTAAATGACTACAAAGTTTTCGCTACAGTTGTGCAAGAAAAATTTGGCTCTGTGTCTGCCTCCGCCAAAAGCACGCTGATTGGTGAACCCATCGGAATGCACTCGGCCCACTCGCATGTGATTCCATTGAGGGTGAGAAATAATCCCAGTCAGTACAGTACGGTCAGTATTTCATACAAAATGCCGAATTTTATGAAAAAATGATAATCACTCGCAAACCGGCATTAAGTAAGTTTGCAATACTGATTATCTTGCAGGCTAACCTCAAGTGATTTCAGTCACTTCTTTCTTCTACTTGTTTCGTAGCAACTTATGCCTTGTTAAAATTTTATATTCAAGAAAAGGTATCTTTAAGTTTACAAATTCCTAAGTTATCTTGAAACCTATCGAATTTTACACTTGAATTTGAGATTTACAAACTGCATGCTGTGTCCGTACTGACTAAGCAGAAGTATGTTGTTTCCTATGGCGTGGGGAAGAGGTCAAATACTTTTTAGAAAGTTTTGTAATAGACGTGGATCATGCTAAAAAAAATTATAGGCAACAATAATTAATCGTCGGATGCGATGTAGTATGAACGAACTTTTCACAGTTCTAAAAACCGCATAATTATAAACCTCTCTAAAACCGAATGAAGGAGAACGTTCGCGTTCCAGGTATTTGCATGGGTAAGGAAGAAGGATAGTCGAGCCCCGGATCGAGTTGTTTAGTATCCTGAGCTTTCAAACTCTTACAGGAGTCCATAGTCAGAAATAAGAAACAGCAACAAGATAGAGGCTACTTAAAGTGTGTGTAAACCAATCAACTGCTAAGGGTCATCAGGTCTTGAGGGGTAATAAACCGCGATGAAAAGGGGTGGTGGGCAATTAACCGTCAGCGATTTTAACGTTTATCAGGGCATCAGCAACGAAAATGGGGCAATTATATAGGATGTGGATCCGATTAACTGTGACAGAAGTCCGGCCGTGACTGTACGTAATTGCGCAAGGCTTCGTACGCCGGCGCTAATTCGACCCATTGGTTGCCCGAATTCCTGTCCGTGGACTAGGTTTCAGTCAATTCGCTGCTCGTCTTGTTTCCGGCGTGGGCGAGTACCTTGACGGCCGCGAAATTGAACTCATGGTCTGCTTCGTAGGTGTGAGCTGCAAATTGTGATACTTCGTCAACTCGTCGTACGGTTAACTTGTGTTCATGTATGCGCGATCCGAGCATGCGTTTATTTTGGTTTGTTTCGTTACAAGGATAGCTCAGGCATGTGATGTGATACACGACCCCAGATTGTTCATTCGGCGTAAACCGGTGTTTTATTTTCATCACCTTGCTGCACATGGTAGCGCAGCGATGTGCTCAGTCGCTTCTGAGACGTCTCCGATGTATGGCAGAACGTGCCATATCCTCGGTGGTTCTTCTATATGGATCTTCCGGAGCGAACGCGTAGGAATCGGTTTATGAACCGTATGATACCATTTTTTCAAGTTAAGATTTGAGGAAGGCATAATTAGCTACCAACTGAATAAAAAAAACATTTTATGCACGTAGTCCATCAAATATATCTGAATTTATAAGGGCAGTGATAATCAATGAGTTTAATGCATAAAAATTACATAGCCAATTTTTACAGAATATATTTAAGCCCGTTAAAAATCCGGCATCCTGAAGTGACTGAGATGAGTTGAGAATAATCTGCAGGATAGTCAGATGTACCATCCTGCTTGATGCCGATTTGCGAGTGATTATCAATCCTTTGCAGGTTTCGGCATTTCGCATGAAATATCGACCGTCGTGTACTCCTGAGCTTTAGGCGATTCGGGGTAGGGGATTGATAGGTTTTTTCATCGTATAGTAGACATTGTACCTCATGAAATATCAAGCTAAAATGTAAAATGTGTTTTTGATCCGAAAACATTACTTAAGTGGTGCTGTAATATTGACGATTGCACAACTTAATCTCATGATATTTCAGTCACTTCGGCATGCGAGCCCTTGAACCTTCAGGAAATCATACGCTGTAAAAAATGGCTACTTAAGCCGTATACATTTTTCTTATTGATTGTCCGTGCCTTTGTAAATTTAAACACGTTTTATGGAAAAAAATGTACAACTATATTCTTGCTTGCACTGGTTTGGTAGCAAATTGCGCCTTTCTCAAATGTTATACTTGAAAAAATGAGTTATGGAAAGGTAAATAATTATGGAATGCTTGAGATTTTGAGATATTCTATTATCACATATCGCATCCGTCAATGAACTAACCTATTCTATTAAATATACCATATTACGCACATCTATCGCAAAATGTTGATAAAATCATGTAACCTCTGCCTCACAGCGTATTGAAACATGCGATCGTTCATAGACATGTATTCTGAATGGTTGAGCATATTTTTGGGTGCGAAGCGCTTAAATCAGCACGTCGTTGGGAATCCTTTTCCTGTCGCCAACGTCTACGTACGCTCAACTGAGGTTCTTGCATAGGTGCCTTGACTCAAATACTCTGCCGAAATGCCTCTCCTATAAATCTCCACTCAACACCGAGCTAGATCGAAGAACGGCCCTGCAAAAAGTAGGCAGAATAATTCAGGTCCTAATCTAGGACCGTCATCTACGTTTGCGCAAGTACAAGTCAACAATCGAAGGGGAACAAGACAAGTGCTCAATAATCCTCGGAAAAGTGCTGACAAATGATCTTCATTGTACCATAACTTTCAATGCCAGACGCATTCGCGACGAACGTGACCCCAAACTGACACAGAAATTGACCGCACTGGGCGAAAAGAATGCCAGCTTCTGCCATGCCACTATCATACACAATATATTCTCCCAACAACTGACAGCAGAGCAGACAAGGGCCCTGAGCTCTGACGCGTGTTTCAATACCACGGATGCCGACCCAGTCGACTTCATCGCGGCTGCAGAATCTAACATTCGTAAGGCTCCAGTTCTCGAAGAATACCGAAATCTACTAAGACCGCGAATATTCTCCAGACTGATGTCCCACAAAAAACTTAAGACGCTCTCGAAAACAGAAAGCGAAGCATTAAGGACACTTAAGGCCGAAAAAAACATTGTCATGCTTTCAGCCGACAAAGGACGGTCGACAGTCATTCTAAACAAGGAGGACTACATGAACAAAGTCGAGACCCTTTTGGGCGATAGCACTGCCTACATCCTTCGGGAAGATGATACAATGAAGACGCTATTAAGCAGAATCAACAAGGATCTGACAAGTGTTCGGAAGGCAAATGCAATAACACAGTTCGACTGGAAAAAGAGGAAACCAAAAGATGCAGCGCTCCCCAGATTCTATGCCCCCCCCCCCCCCCCCCCCTCCGCAAACCAGGAATCCTCCTTAGAATGGGGGCTTCGCATAGGCATGTATATGCAGCATGTAGGTTGGCAACCTTGAACTCAAGTGCAACGACCGGATGGGTTTAACATTATTCGGAAATTTCGAAACATTTTTAAAACCCAATGTTTGAAGATTCCTTTAAACTGGAATGCACGCATTCATTGTAGAAGGTGTAATTTTCCACCAAGTGACTATAATAAACAATATTTTGTGTATGTAAGGGCAACGAAGATAAGTGAAAAAATACAAACCTCTTAGGTAGCCATTTTTTAAAGAGTATGACTTTTGCAGTCGGCCATGAAGAATCTCGTTCCAAAGCCGGCATCCTGCTGTGACTGAAATGTCCTGAGATTAGACTGCACAATTATCAATCTAAGAAGCCTACTTAGGAACTATTTTCGAATCCAACACACATTTCAGAATTTTGGTTGACAGTTCATGAGATAGGCAATCTGCTGTCGTTTTTAATATAGCAGGCCAATTCGTTTTCGCTTGAAAGGGTTCTTGGTCTAGAGGTGAAGTCTGAACTGATATCAAATGTGTTTTTGTTTTCTTTGACCCAAATGTACCTGCCTGCATTTTATCAGGGAAGTACCTTACTGAACTAGTGCTGTAGAGCTCATGGTCGACCTCTGGAATTCCCAGTTTCCAGGTCAAAATGTTGGTGGGCTTCAGAGTGAGAAGATTAATGAGGGCAAAGGCAACTTGTTTGCCTATTTTCGGAATCCCAAAGAATCGTGGCTCCGTTGATCCTGTAGGCTTCGTGTCGTTCCAATCTTTGATTTTGATGTCTGTTTGTTTGTGGGTTTCAAGTTTCCTGGGAAATAAATCTCTATATTTGCGTCAGTCTATCTGAGGCTTTGTAGGCGTAGACTGAAAGTTTATATCAGTATTTCGGTCGAAATCTATCAGCCACAGGTAGATTACCACGTAATATTCAGTAAATCCATTTGACCCAATTGTAAAAAAACTCGGCGGCTTCAGTCGAAGACTTTAGTACAGCTAACGCTCTAGCCTACTGAGGTATCGAGGCACCACCGGGATCCATGAGTTTAATCTCACTTGGGTCAATTTACCTGTCCAACCTACCGCAACATACGGAATCCGCCAATTTTGTTATAGTAAGCTGACTGCCCTAGCAAGATTCCTTAAGCAATCGATATAGAATCCATCAAATGACTGCCAGGCACACGCCTTCCCCCTGCTGGTGTAATTCCGAATCCCACCGAGGCCGCGAATTTTTCACAATTGGGTCAAATGAATTGCTCAAATCTGTCGCCACTTCCCCCCCCCCCCTTACTACTTCAGTAAACTGCCAACAGGAAGGAAGTTTTGCACAGAGGAGTTGGCGAATACATCATATTTATAGCACAGCTGCTAACTAAAAACTCTGAGTTTATTTATTAGACTCGGACTTCCGATTATCCGAGAAGACGAGTCATGTTATTTGATGTTCGTTCCCCCTGCATGCATATCCGATCAGTTTGCTGCTCGCGCCATAAGAAAACCCAAAGACTATAGAAGGAGAGGACAAAAGACTTCAAAGAAGCCGAAAGCCGACACAAAAGTAATAATTTTTCCTGCTGCTAAAGGCCTTTTAACCGCCGTCGTCGACACGGCTGACCACTGGAGCAACGCTCTGGTACAACTGAATGGTAGCGCTTGCCCGGCAGCTGGTAGTTACGAAGCTGCACAAAATAGAATGTTCGTCCTTAATGTGAAGAGCATGAATGCTCGTTAACTTGACTCCTATATCCCGAAGGCTGAACTGTGTTTCGTATTTCATGTCAATGCTTTCGGTCATATTACGCCTAGGACAAAAGATAGTTGAGGCAAATGTTCGCATCCCAGGTACGTGTGTAGATAGAGAAGTAGAAGGCGTTGCGATCAGCAGAATCATACTTTTAATTGTCTAAGCTTTCGGGCTCCTTCTAGATTCCTTCGTCAGAGATAAAAGGCGTACACGAAAGACAAGCAACAGTTGTTGGACGCAGGGACCAATCAACCGTTTTGAGGGGAGGGGTAAGGGGGAGAGCGAGAGGGAACAGTCACCATTCCGGAGATGCCTGCGCAACGTGATTTTCGCCAGCGCCAGATCTATAAATCGATTGACCGAGTTCTCATCCTAGGCCCAGACTTCAAGCAATTCACGGCCTGTTTTGTTGCCAGCGTGTGCGATTATCCTCGCAGCTGCGAAATCAAACTCGTGACCGGTCTCGTAGGTACGGGCAGCCACTGGTGATGATGCGTGACCCCGTTGTACCGCCCGCTTATGTTCGCGTATGCGCGAACCAAGCATACGTCCTGTCCTGTGTAATTTCGGGGGCAATTTTGAAATGGTATGAGATACACGACGCCTGACTGCTCACTGGGATGGAAACGGTCCTCGATTCGCATAATTCGGCTGCGCATGGTGGCCTTGGGACAGTGTGCAATTCCGACGCCTACTCCCGCAGCAATGCGCTCGGTCGCTTCGGATACATCTTTTATGTATGGCAGCGCATGTCATATCGTACGGGTTGGTCCTGTTTGGGTCCTCGGAGGGCGAGCACGTAGACATCGGCTTATGAAAGCCTTCGGATAGCCATTCCGCCTAAACTAGTCGCGGAGATGTCGGGCCTCAGGTGCTTTTTCTTCCGGATTACTGCAATGAGTCTGGATTCTCTTGAAGAATGTTTTTACGCAGCTTCTTTTGTAAGCCACCGGATGGTTGCTGTGGAAATTGAGAAGTTGTGTTGTATTTGTCACCTCCTTGTAGACCGTTGTTTCGATTTTGCCGTCGGAAGTTCGCATGACGAGTACATCGAGGAAGAGTAGCTGCTGATCCCTTTCTTCTTCCCTAGGGAATTGTATGTCTGGGAAGATGGATTTAAGAAGTTAATGGAAATTCTGCAGCATGTTCCTTTTGACGATAACAAATGTGTCGTTAATGTAATGGCACCAAAAGACCGGGAGCTGTTGGCTGAAAACAATCTTTTCCAGATCTTGTAGGACCAATTCTGCTATTAAACCTGAGAGTGATGAGCCCATCGGAGTTCCTTTAATCTGCTCATATGTCTCTCCTGCAAAGGTGAATTATGTCTTTTGGCAGAATTCGAACAGCCTTATGAGGTGTTCAGTTTTGAGCGAACTCTGGGTTTCTTCGTACAGCTCGTCAAGTTTCCTGCGTAAAGCATCTCGTGCCAAATCCGGTGGAGTAGTTGTGAATGATGATGTCACGTCAAAGGAAACCATAATTTCGTCCGATTGAATCCTCCGGCCATTGAGGTCTGCCAGAAATTGGGAGGCTGAACGAACTGAGGCATCAGAGTTTTCTTGGAGGAATTTTAGTTTTGAATACATCCATTTTGCCTAATTATAGGTGGGGCTGCCTTTTAGGGCAACGATTGGCTGCAATGGAACGTTCGGTTTATGCACATTTGGCAGGTCATAGAAGCGAGCCAGGGCAGTATCTGTTGGTTTCATTAGGCGCTGGTCGTTCTCAGTGATCAGATTTTGGCGTCTGAATTCGCCAAGTAGTTTTTTCAACCGATTTGCTACTGCCTTTGCTTCTGAGGTGTTTGCTGGTCTGTAGAAATCTCTGTCATCAAGTAGACTTTTGGCTTTCTAATTGTAGTCTTCACGGTTCATTACGACGGTTGATCGTCCCTTATCCGCTGGCAGAATGATTATATGATTATCCGTTCGTAGTTCTTTAATAGCTGGTGACTCACTCTTCGACACACATTGGGCTGGACGGTGTGTCATCAGCAAGGAGGTGACGCGTTGTCGAATGGAGTGTTTCTCGTCGTCTGATGTTTGAGTCCTCACAAGCATGGCTTCTAGGGCTGCAATGAAATCAAAAGGGTCAGTTTCAGCAGTGTTAAAACAAGCTTCATGCTGGAGCACTCGTAATTGTTGTTCCGTTAGTTGCTTAGAGGAGAGGTTATGTATCAAGTTTGAGCTTCCCTTGTCGGATGGTTGTAACTTATTCTGCTTCTGATCCAGGATTATTCGCTTCTTGGCTTGTCTGAGATGTGCCAGTGCAGCGATTGTTTGAGCACGGTCTTCAGTTATAGGATCACCGTGAACACGTGCACACTCTCTTCTTCTGCTCAATCATAGCTTTGTATTTGTGTAGACGCAGGTGGCAGTCATCGATCAGGGCTCTCGGCATCTGCTTGGTAAAACTCTTCGCAAGTTCTCTGCCCATAGTCGTGTTAGCGGGAGATTTATACCTCGGGCATCGGGGCGTCAGTCCGTCCTTCATGCATTGGTGCAAAAAACGTAGTTGCTCGTACGTTGCTGCCTCTCGTGTAGCAAATATCTCCCAGCTACGAGCTGAGCGAAGCGCTTCGTGTCCAAAATTCTCACGAATTGAGGCAAATATTCGCATCCCAGGTACGTGTGTAGATAGAGACGTAGAAGGCGTAGCGATCAACGAAATCATAATTTTTACTTGTCTAATCTTTCGGGCTCCTTCTAGAGTCCTTCGTCAGAGATAAAAGGCGTACACGGTCAATCAATTTATCGATCTGGCGCCAGCGTAAATCGCATTGCGCAGGCATCTCCGGAATGATGGCACTATCGGTTGACTGTTCCCTCTCCCTCCCCCCCCATCCCCCTCCCCTCATAACGGTTGATTGGTCCCTGCGTGCTACAACTGTTGCTTGTCTTTCGTGTGCGCCTTTTATCTCTGACGAAGGACTCTAGAAGGAGCCCGAAAGTTTAGACAAGTAAAAAGTATGATTTTCGGTGATCGCCACGCCTTCTACTTCTCTATCTACAAAAGATAGTCCATCTCGATGGCCAAGGGCTTGCGTTTCCCCATTTCTAATTGCAGGCGAAACACAATTTGGAATATTTTTTGTTGGAGGCAACTGGTGAAGCTACAAACGTGCACTCAGTGCCTATGTTTTTTGTATTCCGTAAATGATTTACCAACGTCGCAAGTTTCCCTGTTTTTCTAGTAGGTTTTCTGCTATTTCAAGGAAGCTGCCTTGACAACAGGAAAGACTGCAATTATTACCTCCTGACATACTTTACAGACTTATGTGATGCCAGTTACTTGATATTATTCCGGTGATTTGTGTGCTCCACTTGGTAAAGTTGAATTTCCAGTTGAGAAACGAAAATTACATCATGGGAAAATTTGCTAAATTGCTGACCCTTCAGAAAGCAAGATTGACAGTTCAATTTCAAAAAAAAATTAAGTGCGAGAAGTCGAGTGGATTTTCAACTGGATTACTAGGTTATTGTCTTTTGAAAGGTTATTGAGGAAGGCATTTGTTCTTAAGCGAAAGACGATTCATTTAATGTTTCCCACGGGTGATCTGGTCCCAAAAGCATGTACCAGCCCTTAACGACGGAGGCTCGGGTTCTACCTTAGTGCGAGTGTCCTACAGGGCCCGATGCAGAAGGAGAGCTTGACGTCTAACTCTTTGCCCTTGATAATGAAGGCATTTTTGAGGAAATAGGAAGAATTAAGTTCTGGCAAAATAGTTCATAATAATTCACAAACTAATTCCTTTATCGCCTACTCAAGCTGAAATGAGGTACAGTAGATATTATATCTCAGGAGATGTTCACCGAAACTCTTTAATGTGTTTTCGATTGGAAGCTATTACTTTAGATCATCATATTAATAATCGTACAATATAGTTCAAAAACGGATAAGTCCCTTTGCTATGTCGAATTTTGAATAAACTTCTTTCTGGCCGCCAGACAGAAGTCCGTTCGTTAAAAATTCATAAGTTTAGTGATATTAATTGTTTCCGTTGATTATCAATATCCTTTTAAAGTAAACTACACTTTATGCACAAAAATATTCTTGCACTCCTTTGGTTGAAACTTATGTCCTCTTCAAATTTAATACTTTTAATGACATTTAAGACCGTCAAGTTTCAATACAAACGAACATTCGAACCCCAGGAATTAATTGAGAGGGAGACGACTGCCAGCGATCGAGTAATCTTCTTACCGCTAAGTGTCCATTTACAAGGCCTCCTATCTCCCCATTTAGTAGTGCTGTCTGTATAGTCTACAGCATGTCCAAACCCAATGAAATGTTGTACAAGTACCATAGGATATCTTTGTAACAGCATAGGGAATTTAATTTTCCTTAGACAAAATGTATACAGCCTGAAGTAAGCAAATATTGAACACAACTATAACGACAAGTCGGGTTCGAAGTTAATCGGTCATCAAAAAGGTTTTCTTAAAACAAAACAATCGAACTACCCTTCTTAAGTATTGATATTGAAGAAGAAGCAAGTTGCTATCAAATAATTACAGGAAAGCATATTTCCTGCTTGCATTCTATAAAATGTAGTTGAAGTTATGAGAGAATTGAAAACTAATGGGAAAAGGTCTATTATTTCAGTAGTAAATGTTTACAGAGTGTAGTATATGCAGGTTCCTGAAAGAAACTTCGTTCACAGGCCGGTATTCTAACTTGACTAACATATTTTGCTATCAGGCTGCAAGACAAATAATCTTTCAACCCCCTAGGTAATATTTTTAAATCGGCAACAAATTACAGAACTTCGGTTAAAATTTAATGGGATATCACATCTACTGAATCCGGATCTTCACTGAAGTTTGCGCATTCCTCTTCGCGCGCGTGCTTTTGCCTGAATTTTCTGTTATAAAGACGTAAACAACAATGCAGGTTTTCAGTAGCGGAAGATTTGTGATTTATAAAGTGGACTGAGAACTGTATCATAGTATGTCTAGAAGGTCACATTTCACCCCTTTATTACACCCTGTTTCAACCAGATTTAGTTTTACGCGAGATAAAACTTTGATACGACGCGCAAACATTCACATGTCTGAAATTCGTTTCTTCCACTCAAGGTCATTACTGAACACTATCCAGATACAATGGACGAGTACTTGAACGCGGGAGCGGCTTCTGCTACTGCTATGCTGGCGGCAAGTCTACTCCACGATCTTGGCTCCACTGTATGCAGTTGCTGTGGGCGATCGCTGACCTCCCCGGCTAGTGAACAAGGCCGGGGACCCAGAGGCCAATGTTCCAGCCTTTATCACCGTCTGCTTTCACTGGTCATTAAACAGGTTCAAAAAAGTCGCCTTCACTCCGATGCATGCCGTAAGTGTAGTCGCGTTTTTAGGCTAAATCAGCCAGAATTTCTGGAATTGGCTCCTAACAGAGCCTAACATACATAAGCTATGCTGATGATCAAAAGTCAGACATTTATTATCGACCCGAAAAGATTAGTTAAGTACGGTTGCAAAATTATTCATCGTCCAACACAACTCCAAGATATGTCACTCGTGTCAAGTTTCTGATTGAGCTTCTGTCTGAATAAAGCACTTTCTGTAAAAAAAATTACTACTTAAGTGGTAGCAAATTTTCGGTAACAGTCTATTAGATAGATCACTATGGAAACCAAACTCCCAAACTTCAGTAATACGGGACCAGTGGTAATGATAATTTATTTTTATTCTATTATTTTATTTTATTTATTTAATTTATTGTTTAAGTTATTTTGATTTATTTTTCAATTATCGTACGTTTTGTCATCCCTATGTATTATTTATAATAATTTATCTTCTACTTCCTATCATTATTTGCCATATTGTCTATTTTCTCGACTGCGCCCCAGTATTGGTCCACCCATAAAACCCCTATTAGCACCGGCCCTATATTATAGCATCTTGGCGTTTGGATTCCGTCGCGATCCCTATAGGAGCATGTTACCAATGTTTCTTTTCGATATCTGATGCTCTTATAAATATAAGTATATTTTGTAAAAAACATGAACGAAAAATGCTCTTTCCCGTACTCACCTGATGGTAAATTGCGCCTTCCTTAAATTGTATATTGAGGAAACTGATATTTTTCGGCTTCCAAAACTTTCTAACTATGGATTTTATCATACTGTCGAATTTCCGTTCACAGAGCGTAGCATCACACGTTGATTACTACTGTATAAAAACCCATTACACAGTGATATGGGCACTATGTGAAATCTACTTAGCATTTCAGAAACGTGAGTTGTTTTAAACGGAATGTAGACAAACGGTAATTTGTTAATCTTGGAGGTAAGCATAACAGCACGTTTGGTTCAACTCAAGAAGGGAATGAAAAATTTTCAAAAACCAAAGCATATGCCTTCCTTAAGCATAAAACTTCAAGAAGACGAAAGTTGCTACCAAATGTGTACAAGAAAGCATATCTTTATGCATGTTTCCCGTAAACCACACTAGAAAGCTATAAGGCCATTAAAATAAATGGGAAATAAGTATGCTGCATAGGTTGAACCTTTTCCAGCATGCAGCTCTTGCAGGCGAGCGAGACGGAAGCTCCTTCAAAAGACCTCAGTTTGGCGAGACTGTAATATCTTGATATTATACCACATAACGATTAACACTTGTTGGGAATGCCGCTATTCCCATGAGGAGTCACGCACGCAAAGGCCTCTCGCAAGCGCCTCGCTGCGGCCAGTCTTGTATACTCAATTATTATTGGCCTATTGTCTCGGCTTTGTCTCTCGCGTTCCTCCTTAAATGCACTCAGCCTTTGTGTGCGAATGACTTGCGCTAACGTGCACTGTCTGAGTACACACTGACTGGCCGACCGGGCCTTGGGTACCGTCCTTGCTAATAAGAAGTCCCAGACGTGGGTCGTTACAATACAATAACCCAAATTAAGTAGTCTTTACGAATCGAAACCTAATTTCAGCATTTCGCTTAACACTTCATGAGATCGGTTGTAAGTGTTGTTTCACATTCATCCCTGTAATGACCCTGCACTAGCCGCATGTGCATGAAAAATTTGCATAACTATGACCAAATCAGGTATGTGCACAATGTCAAAGAGTAGAGGGCATCCAAGCCATCGTTCACAGTTGCTAAGAGACGGGGTATATATGGAAAACGGTTCCTTTTGGAGATCAATGACTTAACTGAGACGGAGAATGGGCTCAATATAAAATACCGAATTAAAGTCCGCTCCGAATGGTAGCTCGCATAGGGACCCACGTGGAGACTGGCTTATAAAATACCTGCCCTAACTCATTAAAGCAAGGGTTTTTCAAGAAAATCTCTGATTCGCAAAATTAGCTCGCGTTGCGTCCCCCAAAGTCTTACAGCAGTAAAGTAACCATACTTCTCAAAAACAAAACATACTGCGCTTTAGCAAATAAGGTAACGTTGTTTAGAATTAGCAGCTTTTTCAGAAAAGAAGGCAAAAGATAGTCGGACGCAAGACGTAGGTTCTTCAAAGTGCACATTCCAGAGGAAGTACCTTATCCCCTGCAGCCTATATCTAAGAGGCGTCGTACTTGTCTAAACGGCCTACCGGGTAGAAATGACATAACCACAACATCTTCTTTAAACGAGACCGGAACTGAAGGTCTCGGGCTCAAATCCAGGGTGATCCACGCCCAGGATTGGGCAGGACGGGCTGATGACGTTTAATAAACCAAAATGGCCATTCCTGTCTCCCTTTGCTTTGTCGGACCTATTTCAAGGCCGGAACTCGTCGGATTTCATTGAAGTCGAGTGGGCTTTTGAAAACCAAGTTCACTGAACCAAAGGTATTCTGAATTAACAGGTAACCGGTGCATACCCTTCTAATGCACCTTAATTGCAAATCCATATGTGAACCCGGACCTGTGAGACAAATAGCAAACGAACGGGAAGGAAATGGCAAGCTTTCTCATTCTCTGCTCATCCAAAAGTATTTTTTCTCCATAATATCGCAAGTTCAATTATATTATGAAGTTCACGCATAATTTAATAGACTTAATGCCCCAAATGCAATGGTTCACTGATGATGAAAAAGGATAAACACATATGCAGCTGATATTCTGATTTGCAGGATATATATACGTCTTGAAGTAATGTATCTTGGTCTTGAACGGATGCCTGAACCTTCAGCATTGCGGTTCAGGATCCCGTAGCCCGAATGTGAAGTCGTTTAAACGCGAGGGTCACGTGCGGTACTTTCTTATACAGTACTTTCCTCCTCGGAGACTATAGCAGAACCGGGTCTCTGGTGATGGATCCACGACGGATTTTGAAACGGGAGGCGAATCAACTTTTTCTCCCAGTGATCTGCTTCTTCTCAATTTTTTCGTGGGACTCACATGTTCGCTTGTATTGGCAAGTGAAAGCCGGTGT
Organism: Ligula intestinalis; assembly: GCA_036362985.1. NCBI lineage: Eukaryota > Metazoa > Platyhelminthes > Cestoda > Diphyllobothriidea > Diphyllobothriidae > Ligula > Ligula intestinalis. The sequence continues at coordinate 11,952,572 of JAYGXS010000004.1, read as the reverse complement.
CAAGGCTTGCCACGTATACTGGCAAATCAGTAGTGAAGGTCACATACAGACTCAGTGCAGTCAGATAAACACATATCATCCGACGGTGTGGGTGCAAATTTAGTTCAATGCTCTCGGCAAGGATTTCTTATATGGCCCCTATGTGAAAAACGAACCACCTGCAGTACATGCGGCCTTCCGTCTGGTTCCTGGAAAATTAGGGTTGCATTTTAGGTTCGGTTTCCACTGGGGGTGAAAATCAGTGTTAACTATAGATTTAGGGTTAAAATTGGGGTTGCGGTTTCCGTTTATCTTCGATCGGTCCCCCAAACGGTCCGTGGGATAGATATGCTGGACCAAAGACTGAGGCAATATCGGGATAGGGGGGGCGTGGTGCCATTTATAGAGGCGATTTTGGCCGTACCAGCCAACTGCGCACAGGTGGGAGATTGGGAGGGGAGAGTGCGCCAGATGCCACACATGTCTACTATCACGTAAAACTAATTTGCGTGCGCATCTCACCGCGTTTGCCATCATTCTGCTAAGGCACGTGATGGACATCGTCGAAACCGGCGGTCCAACTGTCGTTAGAATTAAGACTCGAGGCTTTTTAAGCATTATGCGCAGAACCAACTTTAGAACTTTGGTGGAGCGCCCCTATTCCCCTGTCCGATTTAGAGAGCCACAGAATTAACCCCATCCCGCGCAACTTATTCGGGGGAAGGGGAGAGGCAGACAAATCAACAACGCTTAGGGATTCGATCGTTTTCGATTAATTCATCATCAGGCAATACAGTAACATAAGGGAGGGTAGAGTTAACGAATGTTTGAGGCAAACCAATCAGTAGTAACTAGGGGAAAAGGTGCAACACACTAATTTCTACAGTTTTGTGCCACTAAGTCAGAAACGAGGCCTAGTCCGCTGCCTCACGAACCGAGCTAGGAGAATATTTTCTCCAGAGACACTGGAGGACGAACTCACACTCCTTAAAAACACCTTGCAAGAAAATGGTATCCCTGATAAGTTCATCGATAAGTTTCTGGAGGAACGTCCACCAAGAGCGGAAGTGCCGACGGCTGAGAAGAAAACCGTATTTCTTAAATTGCCTTTTCAAGTTTATCCAGCAAGCGAACTTCTACAGCTGCGTCTGAACGCTGCAATCACGCGTACATATCCAGCAGCAAAGTTAAGATTATTGTTCTCAAGCACCCCACTTCTTCGCCTTGAAGGCAATGATAGGCTTCCGTCCCAAACCACATCAATGTGTATTTACAAATTTAGATGCTCCTGTGGGGCAGGTTACATTTGTCGAACGATTAGGCGTCTATCCAAGCGCATGCGAGAGCACCACCCTGCGTGGTTAAACAGAGGCGAGACGAATTCGATATCAAGCGCAATTCTGGCTCACTTGGTAGACAGCGGTCATCGAGTTGACGTCAACCAAGCATTTCGAGTCGTCTATAAATTTCAAACTAGACACTCTAAGTTCCTGCATCAACAGATACTTGCGACGGCAGAAGCCGTCGCCATACGCCTCACAAACCCAATTGTATATGGACAGAAAGCATTTCTAGCGGCCTTAAGGCTCTCATGGCCAAAGACCATTTCAACATCCGCCCTTAAGCCTCTTACTACGCCGCGAAGCAGTGATGAGACTGCGGCATCAAACTTCCAAAGGCCACCGACGCCGTCACAAGACGTCGAAACCTTGCGTCCTCTTACCTCCCGACAAGACTTTGACGAGAACCACGGGACGATATTAACTAATTGTCGGACTCCTTCCCCCTCCCCCCTCCCCACCCCCATTTCTCTGGCCCCCAATTAAGACTAGAATCTGACCCCTTTACACCTCTCTCTCCCCCTTTTTCCCTTGTTACTACTGCTTGGTTTGCCTAAAACATTCGTTAACTCTACCCTCTCTTATATTACTGTATTGCCTGATGATGAATTAATCGAAAACGTTCGTTCGCCTAACTTGACTTCCTTAATATATGTAATTATTTAAGCCCATAAGCCAAGCCTGCTACTCAGCTCCTTTTGCATGCAGCTCCTACAATGTATACTTGATGTGAGCCTGGGACTTTCACTTCTCAGACACGCCATCAGTTTTGTGTGCTCTGTATTTAATTGTCGATGAGTGGACTGGGGGTCAGACGGCGATGGCCTCTTCTAACCTCCCGGTTGTTTAGATCCTGTTGTGTGTATTAAGGGAGTTAGATTGTGCTGTGGCGCGGGCAGACAGATTCACCGACCCTGCCAGCCGCTACGCCCATTCTACAACAGACAATATTTGTGTAACTGTTAATTTAGGTCTACCCTCTAGTTTATGTTCCTGCATACGTCTGCTGTCATTAGTTCATTACTCCAATGTAACTGGACTCATGAAAGTCTTCCAGAACCCTCTCAGTTTATATTGAAGTCGTGGTTGAAACCTCTCACTATGGACTGACTGCTTGAAGGAAGGAATTCATTCTCTCAACTATATGCTAGCTGATGTGCCTCTGGGCTTGATAACTAACCGTTATTATAGAGTTCAGTATTTTTTTTCAAATTTTCCGTAGACTGCAAAGGCTGGCCTTTTAATCGACTCACCATTAGTAAATTGAAAGTCACAGTGACATTGGTTATGAATGGTATGAACTGTGTAGGTTTCTTTTGTGACATTCATAACACAGCCTTATTTATCCTCCGTTGTTTGTTTTCTTTGGTAATTTAGGTTTTCTTCACAGGCCGCATTCCTTTTTTTCTTTTGCATTTTAGATGTTACAGCACTGGAAGCACTGGATTTGAACCTGTCTAAGAGGTAAAAGACTGAGATAATAAGTGTTACATCCTACGGTTTGCTTGCTTTTTCTGCTAACCTAAAAGTGCCCCATTCACCAGTTGGTAATATGTGTGGAATTCCAACGGTTGACATCTATTTCAGGTGCGTGCCGTTGGGATCACAGTTTTATCCATGTGCTGTTTATTCAGCAATGCTTGTTGTTCGTTGAGTCTGAAAAGACAGAATATACCAACTGGGCAAAAGGAATTTTGATTTTCAGAAATATTTTATCAATTGAAATTGTTCCTACCAATCGGGTTACAGGAGGTGATTCCTAGGTGGTGTCAGCCCGTGGCTAAGTGTTGAAGTTGTGGACATTAAACTCTTAATGCTCAAAGCAGGGGCTTCAAACCTGCGATTGGGTACGCCTGACTGAGGACCGTTTTTAAACCAGCACTTATCAACACTCATTCTAGCATAAAAACCTCAGCTAGGGCTTTAAAATTGGAAATAAAAGGCGATTATAGATATCACCATGGCAAAAAGAGCCCCTGAATTCTGCAATACGGTACCGATTGTGATAAGGGTTATATGAATGAGGTAGTACGGGGGCGCGGGAGCGAAAGTAAAAGGAGCATGAGGACCAAAACAGAAAACAGAAGATGTAATTATTATAAAAAGGTAATAAATAGCACTGAAAAAGCGCGCGATAACTGAAAAGTAAATTAAAAGTAAAAATAGCAAATAATATATTAGGTAAATTAAATTTGTTAAATTAAATTAACTAATAAATTATCGTTTGATTGTAAACCGATCTAGCTCTCAGGGTGTACCCACCCTGAGTTGATGCTTGCGATTGTATTTTCGCAAGCCTACTGATTTATATGTTACTCGCTTCTGCTTTGCCGGAATACTGCTAATATAGCATAATAAACTATCATTACTGCTGGTCCTATATTACAGAATTCTGGGGGGGGGGTTGATTAGCTTGGTGTTACCCTATAATAGACTGTTGCCAAATCTGAGGCTGGAATAGGAACAGTTCACTCTAGGCGAGTCAACTGAATATAAAACAAGTAAGATCCAGCAGCCTTTTTTATGGGCTGAGGCGAGCGGGAGAGTTGGGAATTAGGTTCACGCGGCACCCCGTCGTGAGGCAGCGTGCACCCAGACTTGTCGTGGACGACACTCCCCAGTCCCTACGCCCCCCCCCCTCCTATTTATTTGACAACGTTTCATTTTAAGTTCTACGGGTGTCCCAGTGTTGAAATTGAAAAGTCAATTCGGTAAACATCTGTCGGATAGGAGATGTGAAGACAAGTACGCGGAGGGGCCAAATGTCATCAGGGGGGTGGGGACGAAATGCCATCACCACCTGATGTCAGCGTCGACCACGAACGGCAACGCGCCTTCGGACAGACAGCACAGCACCAGATTCGCTGGCTGTTTAGCCAATGCCTCGGTTGTTGCTAGCAGCCATGGGCTGCTGGTGTCCGGTAGACAACCTGAAAGGCTTCGCTAGAATCGACTCGAGGATAAGCATTAACTATGTGTGCGAGACGAGAATTCAACATCGATCTATTTCCACTTTTACTTGGCTAGGTGGGCATGTGTTAACGCACCCCATTTTTCAATCGCCTCGCTATTAGACCAGTGTACCCCGCTCCATAGGAGTAAGTAGAAGCGTAAATACACATCGATCGGTCTCCAATGCTTATAGACCCTATTAAACTCCATATTTTCATCATCTATGCAATTGTATAGGCCTGACGCTGACTTTCTGAAAACCTATATTTGCCTAATTGACTTTTCATGATGCATTTTGTTGTTGCCTTCTCACGGTCTCTGAGGATGGTCGTTGGTACGGGTCCGAAAATTCCGACTTATACACCTATTGGCCCAATTATCATGCGTTCATATTGTTCGAGTAAGTACTATTTAGCAGTGTAGCGCCACCAAGTGCGGGAAGTGTCGACAAAAAATGTGCAGTAGAAACGACAACGCTCTGATCTATGATCAAGATAAATCTTTAGCACAGTTACAGAGGACAGTTTAAAAAAGACACGAGTAATAACAAGCTGTTTCGCTCCTTTAGCTGGATGTGTGTGAGCAGCAGCATAGGCATTAGAGAGAGAGTTTCGTCGATGGGACGAGGCTGAGTAAGAAACTAGAGGACAATGAAACCAACCAGTTAGTTTTGGATGGGCTCCTCTCTTGATACAAATTTTCAGGTGGCCTGGAAATAAAGATATTCACTAAGAAGGCCACATTCAAGGTGCTGATCTCCACCAGCAGCCGGCAGTTCAACCGTCGTAATCCGCAGATGTCCACCGTGTGCTCCAAAGGATGATGGTGATGCAAGAAGGGTAACTTAGGCATGGGCTTCTTTTAACTGGTAATCGACTTGCGCTGCATCTATCGCACTCTCCCTATCTATTCCCTCATCTATAGGTTTTAAGGCTAATATGGTTAACTCTAACACCTACAATCTTCGAGGCCCGGTTCCTTAGGAGAAAGGAGAAGTCTTGGGAAGGCAGAGTAGACAGAACAGTATGTTGTTTACAGAAGGGATAAGGGGAAGGTTGTCAATAGATCTTGCATGGCGTCCGACCGTGAGGCCCGTGGGACAGGGCGGCGTCGCCGGCCGCGACACGCCTGAGCGGAATCCCAAGTGAGGTTTTAGCAGGACAGAGACAGAGCGCGTTCATTGGTAAGGTCGGCCTGTGATTGGTTGCACATCGCAGGGCTGGCAAGGCGAGACTGTGTGTGTTCGTAAGTGGCTCAGACCATTGAGCAAGAACGGACAGGGGGTGCCGGCAAGTAGCGCCTGACCGCAGGCGACATTGGGCGTGCAGGCCAAAGGCGCCATCCGTCCGATCTTGGGTTCCAAGTGGTTGCTAGGGCCAATACACACCCACCTATGCCCGATGCCAAGATAGGATCGAGGCGTAATCGGGCGCAGGTTGCTGGCGCGGCGTGAACCGGCACCTACGCGCGTGTCCCCACGCCCCCTTCCCCTTCGCGTGTTGGGCATTTGTTATGAGAGCGCAACCACCCGTTACGCCCTGATCTGGCTACCCGTGCTGGTCCAACGCTCTACCACGCAGCCCACTTAGGGGACACTCCAGCAACTACACAGTCGGCCGCAAACGCAATTGCTTATAGGCGTACCAAAACCCTGGGCAGCTAGCTAGACGGCGGTATTATTAAGATAATGTGACTTTAAGGGCGGCATACAGGGACTGCCTGCCCACGCACCTTTTTCAGCCGCTGCATGCAAAGCCGAGAAAGGCCATCAAACCTCCTAAAAAAGTTTGGCGAACGCTCCCACACTTCAGCACTGCCTAGGCCCTGCGGTGGAACAACCATCAGGAACTAAATGGAAGCAGCAAGGACTTTTGCTACGGCCAGGAACGCCTGGAGCCGTCTAACGGAATCGATTCAGTTGCGAGCAACACAAGTAAGTAGAATAAACAGGGAGATAATTCTGGACGAGGGTGGTTAGACTTATAACAGAAGTGAAAAGAGATAACGTTAATTTTATAACTTTTTAGAGGTCAAAACCCTTTAATGGCAATGACAAGCGCGTGAGTCACGGGCTGCTCGGATAAGGGGCCTTTTGTCCGCAATCTGTTAGCGAGTGCACTGATCTCCCGCCTACCTATTCAGTGCTGACACTGTGCTCAGATAAGGCTACGTGCTACTCGTGAACCAATTCATTGCTTGTAGGCCATCTGTCAAAGTGGTTTTCTCACACCGCGACAGCACTGTTGATTAAGTCATGGCGGTGGAAGAATGAGATGTAGTTCGCCAACTAATAATCTCATAACAAAAGGATCTATCTGTCAGGATTGCCGGGATGCTACTTTTTATGAAAATATTAGCGTGCATCCAAATCATCCTATAAATGCTACACATGTTTCTTATTGTACTCAGTGATCCGTTCAAAAAATGAATTGTAACTGTCAAGCAATCTTTTCTTTTTCTTTCTGGAACCCACCATTTAAATTTAATCGGTAATCAAATGTATGTAGGCGAAACGGTTCGATTCTAGTTACTCCATCATTCAACGTCTTTTCCTGCTTAAGTGGTAGAGTTTTTCAATCATGAAAGGAGGAGGGACTTCGATTATCAGGATTTGTCTAAATCATGAAGCACCTTTTGACGAATACGGCTCTTCCGTCGATTTTGTCACATTGTTTTCTGAAACTTACTAATCACTCTTCTATTGTATCTCCATTCAGAGACTTTACAGGGCGAGACAGTGTCTAAATTCTCAGCTTTCCATTTTAGAGATCATTCGGCGGATCACGAGAAGTCCGGTATGTTCATAGCTTTCAAACTACGTCCCTTTATTAGTGCCCCCTTTTCCGGTTTTCACAAGTCAGGGTTGATAAACTCTCTTTTTTCACAGTAAACTGTCGGTAGGGTACTAAAGACTTTAAGAGCTCATGACTTTTTTCTAATTTTTCGATGTGATTTCTCCAGTTTTCGGGTGAAATTCGGAAAAGGATAGTTTGCGAAACCATTTGTTGCGATCGGAATTCCCATATTTTAATGTTCTGAAACAGAGCATACAAAGCATAATGCGAATCTATTATTGGAATGGAAAATTACCATTTTCATGAAATGTTTATGATGGTGGGCTAAGAAACCTGTATTCTGCCCTCTTAGTTGATTTTCGGGTGAACCAGTTTGAACAAAACTCCATAACATTCGGTGCAACGTGCTCGTGGCTCAGTGGTTAGGACGTTAGACTCTGATCAAAAGTTAGCACCAATTGAGTCTGGGTATGACTGGCTGATGACGGCTAATAAGTCAGAAATGTCTAATCCAGTCTCCTTGGTCTTTGCCGGCAATACTATTTGCCTATACTATTCGATGCAGGCTACATTCGCAAATAATCCCTTGGGAGGTGCAATCATGTAGCTTCACGTTTTTTCGGAGCTGCTTTACTCTGAACGCCATCCACTTCTAGACCAAACACAAGGTTTGTGTATGAGAATGAGGTGGAGACTACTCCCTGTGACACTAATATTGAAACTCTAATAAATACTTTCAATTGAGATGAGATTACGCATGCTATAGGCATGGCAAACAGAGTAGTCTGAACCTTTAATGGGTGACACCAAATAAATGTGAATATTCTCGGGTTCCCACAGTGAGCCACGTGACAGACAAGCACGGAGGATAGTTCAAGGTACGGCATAGGTTAGTGAAAATGCGTACACATAACAAGAGCCACACGTTCGAAATCCGGTTGCACGAATAGGTACAGGATCACGCCGTGCCACCCACCTTACCGCCTCTGCTCTTTTTGACCCAGGCCCGAGAGATCGGGTTCAGGTGGGCGAGGGTGGAGATGCTGCCATAGATATATTTCAAGTCTCTCGTCACTCTAAACTAATTAACACGCATTTCATCGTTCCTGCGCCCACCCACCCTCTTGTGAGACACAGGGTGAACTTAGACAGAATCTACGGTCGAACTGTCACGCATATACTCGATTGGTGAAGGATGGCCGACTCTGACAGTCGTTAGAGTTTGCATCCAAGCCAACACGCTGTCGAATGATTTTATTGGCCGCCAAAAGGAACTGTGTGGTCACGCCGGACACGTGTGTGTATGTGGGCGCGTGCGTGGGCGTGTGCGTATGTGGGCGGGTGCGTGTGCGTATGTGTGGGTGTCAGCCAATGTGCCCATCGCGTTTCAGGCTACCGATCAACTAGGTGGTTGCTCGATGCTGGCAGTTGGGGGCGAGAATGAGATCAACCCCTAGGCACTAAAAGTCGCGGCTTAGAGGGTTGCCAACTGACGGAATAACTCCAACCGCGCAGCCAGCCCAGTGTGTGTTTTGTTGTGTGGAGTGGCTGACTGGTTAGCGAACTGAGAGTCAGACTGCAATGGCTCCTTCTTACTGTGACCTTTAGGACGCTCCCACGCACGCACGCGCAAGCCTACCTAACAAGATGTGCTGTTGGGACGCTGATTGGAGTATTGGCCGCGCCAGCGGCCAGCGCTCCCCTCCCTATCTCTAATCTTCTCAACTTTTGTCTCGACAAAAGGTACAGGTGAGACTAGATTAGGTAAACAGAGTAACTTAAAACTCAACTGGGCACCCCTAAATAGATATGAATATTCTCGTGTCCCTGTGCGGAAGACGCCTTAGACCAACATGGGAGCCAGATCAAGGTACGGCTTGCAGTATTTAAAGTGTGCACACAACAAATGCCGCACGCGGGGAGTTCGGTTGCACAACTAGGAACAGGCTCGAGCCGCGTCAATCACCTTGGTCTCTGTTCTTCTTGATTCAGTCACAAGAGCGCGCTCGGGTGGGCGAGGATAGAGATACCGCTCAATTCATCGTCCTTACACCCTTTCTCTTGTGAGACACATAATGAACTTTGTTAGAATTTACAGTCAACCTGTCGCAAATATGAACAAGGCAAAAATCACGAGCCTGGCAGACGGCATAACATTTCGTGACCTCTTTTTCAGCTGCGTACGGTCACTGCCTATAAATAAGACACGATAAGCTGTAGAATTAAATTTCGATCTAGTGGGGCTGAAACTTGATGGGTAAGTACAGCACGAACTGTCTTGTCGTTAATAAATTCTTCTAGTCTCCTGATCTTTGCCTTGTACACATTTCTTTAGGGAAAACTATGCCACATCGATTGGCGAAGCATGGCCGAGCCTGAAGGCTGTCGATATTTGCATACAAACCAACGCGTAGTTGAGGGATCTTATTGGCCGTCAGAAGAAGCTGTTTGGTTGCGCCGGACGTGCGTGCATGTGTGTGTGTGTGTGTGGTGCGCGGTAGAGGAAAGAATTATCCAATGTCAGTGAATGCGCATGATTGCCTCTCCGGTCGGCTGGATTCAATCCAGCCACAAAGACAGAGTTAAAACAGGCCGAAGCCGACGATATACAACCCTGTAATACAATTGCTATTCTTTGTAGGTACTACGTCCAACAGGTCTTGGTTAAGATGGTTTCTAACTCCTTCTTTCGCAAGGCTGAGGGTCTATTCCAACTAGCCTTCCTTATGCGACCTTATCGCCCCCCAAAAGGGCCTTGTGACAGATGCACTGGACCAGCAAGCAGGCTATATCAAGGCATGACAGGCATTATTCTGGTCCCGCTACCATAAAAAATACTGAAAAGGGGTGGTTTGGTGGTGGCCCGCGTCAGTACAGACCGACACTACGCCAGTCACCTGCGTTCGATCCTGCCTCCGGTCTGCTTCACTGTATCTTGACACAGAGTACAGCTGGATGAGGAAAGGGGGAGTGAGGTCGATGCCACGCAAGTCTAATTTGAAATAATCCACGCGCAGTTCACTGCCCCTGCATCATCATCCTCCTGTGGAGCACACGGTGGAACTCGTCGGAATTTTACGGTTGAACTGTCATTCTGTGACCTTAGTTTACTCATCCCCTGTTATAACCATGACATCTGACGTGTGTCAACGTTGAATTACACCACTTGGAATACCCAAGGAAGAACACAATAATAAAGGAGTCACTCTAGAATCCACCCGAAGGAGGGTTTATTGTGTACAAAACTCGGAGTTGCTGTCTCGGGTGGTAGTTGCCGTTGGTTGATCTCCAGCACGCTCTTTGTCCCGCCCCGGGTGTTAAGCCCCAGCATTGGGAGCGGGCTAGCGGTGTCCTCGCAGTCCGCATGTGCAACTACGCTGTCTGAGAGGTGCCAGTGGCTCAATGGGATTGTCTGTGCGTTCTCTTGTGGCCTGATTGGCCGCATTGGGATAGGGCACGCGACAACTTGGGCACGCACTTGTACGCGCGTGCGTCCATATCTCCGGTGCAGCCTTTAAGGTCATCGCGTGTATGCAGTCAGAGCGAACACACGCACACAGATATTTGGCAGGCACAGCGCCTCAGGAAAGCCTCCAATGTTTCTAGCATTTGGTCAGGCTACATTGCTAACATCCCCAATGCCATCTCTGAATGCAATAAGTATGCTCCTGATGTTTTAAAGGACCCCTTTCGATCAGTTTAACCCTGGCGGCTAGCAGTCTTTTATTTGACCTTGAAACCTACTAGTGCGGCAAGACTAACTGAGGTGTGGACTGAGCGAGTCTCTTACGCCATAAGGCAAACTATGGGTAAGTAAGCACTGCTCTGTGGTCAGGATGAGCCCATTACCTCACAATTTCTCCACATTCGGCCTGACGTAAAACTTGAGCACTGAGACTGGTTGATCACTAATGCCCTCCAGAGATAACACGCAAAGACAGAGAAAACGGTTTTTCAACTGTATCAGGTTCCTATCGTATGGATGTGGGATTCCTTACATCAGATAATCGGATACTACCGAATCCAGTGGGTATAAGACAGTCAAAAGCAGCGTTGAAATTGTGTTTCGTCAGACAAAAGCACCCTTAATTTAGAGTGAGCAATGTCGTATCTCGCGAAATACTAATCGAACTTCTGAAATATTATTTCGCCTAAAAAGGATTCATTAAGTTGTAAGGTAACAATGCATTATAAGGATCACCACGCCCTTTATATCCAGCATAACTGCCTACTTATTTTGCAGTAGTAAGCTTGTTTTTAATAATTGGTATCGTCTAGCACAGTTTCCAAACAACGTCCCAACAGCGTCTTCCCAGGCATAGGATTTACGATGGAAGAGGAATAAACAGCTGGTTTTCCAACACCACAGACCGAAATTCTGGGCGCGATATGTGAATGACACCTTCGTCGTCATCGAACGCGATCAGGTGCTCAGGTTCAAGGAACGTCACAACAGCGTCTCCCCGGACATCCAACTTACGATGGAGGAGGAAGAAAACAACCAGCTGGCCTTACTCGATGTCCTCGTCTGCCGCGAAGATTATGTTGGCCCGTGTTCAGGAAAGCGGCAAATATGATGTAAGGAGTGAACTTCAACAGCAACCACCCAGAGCAAATGGCTACCCGCGCGACTTCCTCAACAGGTGCATGCGCAAACAAGAAGAACGACAAAATCGCACCAACCCCAAATTTTTTCGAGCGATTCCGTACGATAGAAAGATAACGGTGGTCGTCGACCACCTTCTCGCACTACTTTGAGTAGGAGTTGCACACAAGCCGGAGGCAACCATAAGGCGTCGGATACTGAAGCCGATTGAACCACTGCCACTGCGCGAAACATCCGGAGTGGTCTACTGGATCTGGTGCAATTTCGTACAAAGCAACTTTGTTGGGTAAACTGGAAGACTGCTCCGGGCGCGAGTTGCCGAACGCGGATAAAGGGCCCCAATTCTCAATTCACAGTTCATTCGGCGCAATCCAGCCACAGTCAAATTTGACGAAGCCGAAATTGAGAAGAAGACGACATGATCGCTGAGACACTAAGTTTATTCGCCTGACGGTTCGATATCCGTCACGGATTCATCATCAAAGACACGAACAGGAGACAGTAGCAGAAACCCGTTTCTGTCAAAACGTCAGGCAAATAAACGTATTTTCCCAGCGATTTCGTCGTCTTCTTCTCAGTTACTTCCTGGGACTCGCATGTTTGCTTGTATTGGAAGCCGAAATTGTCGCGGGAGATGAAAATCGTATGAGTCGTGAGTTGCTTAAGCCATGGCTTACAGGCGCCCGGTCTACAAACAAGTGCCTGTGCTAAGGCTCAGTTTGGCCAAAGCAATTTGCCACCCTGGGAGCGCACAGACGAACGCGTCTTCTAACGCCAGCGCTAGGAAGTCAGGTGGCCGAGTAATTATCACGTTCAATTCCAACACGGGTGATGTAAATTCAGCGGGTCACGATCCACATGCCGGTGATCAAGCCATTAGCGCACCAGAGGGCAACCCGTATCGGATGCTGCCTCTGCTTCTAGAATCCAAAAGATTAACCCAATAGACTTCGTGGCCCAGCGATCCCGTCCGCTTTCAAGTCGTTAATTGCCAAAATTGCATCACCATTTTCGATCCGTTGATGTGGTAATTACTGTGTCCTATGGCTGACTGTCACTGCAGCCGTTGGTTACCCGCATCTCGGGCGTGGACTAACGAGCCATTATCGCATTATGTGCAAGTCCGAGCGATAGACGCGAGATCTGCTAATTGAATTAGGCAGGTGATAGCAAAACAACCGCATCCTATAATCACCACACTCTATGCGCCATCAACACCCTCTGGTGCTGAATTCGAGCGAAAATCCGAAACACCAGGCCAGTAAGCTTTAGGTTCCAGGGTTCGCTGCTTGCAACTCGCCGGCAGGTGTTCGTGCACAGTTTAAAGACAAATCAGGTCAACGACTCGAGCCTCACACTGGTGGTGTACGTTGTATGGATCCGCGGATGTCCCGATTGTATGAAGTATTAAAAAAAACCTGATAACATATCGACGAATCATTGCCCTTCCGCCTCGCGTAGGGGAGAGCTGCGTGCAATTCCTCAGATTCTTAACTGCAGCTTTGCTTATCGCCGTCCAGCTAACTGCATGCATTCGACCTTTGCATGCGTGCGTGCGTGTGTGCGTTCGTGCGTGCGTCTTTCGTATGCCGCGTCGATTACTGTACCGCCTGTTTGGCAGGAGCATTCTCGCCAATTTACCTGCGCGCTTGCCCCAGAGAACGCGTGCTTCCGCGTGCCTTCGTAGCTCAATGAGCGTTGGTTGTCCTAAAGCCTTCCCTTGCGTCGCGGATTCTTCAGCAGAGACATAAGCATAAAGCAGTAGGGGAAGCAGGTGAATAAAAGTGTTGTCCCAACGATCGAATCTTCCTCTTTTCTAAAGCCTTCCCTGCTGTGTTGATTCCAATTCCATCGAGGCCACACATTTTTCATATTTGGGTCAGTTGATTCATTCAAATTTACCAAACCTTCCTAATAACTAGTGTTAACTGTATGGTTAGAGCCGGGGTCGGCAACCTATGGCTCGCGAGCCATATATGGCTCTTTTGATGACTGCGTATGGCGCTCTCAGAAACTTGAGATTTTGTGATGTTGGTTACTCTTTAGGCGGTCTAAGCAGTGGGTTGTACTTGGGTCACTACAATCACCAGGCCAAATTCCAGGTTGGAAGTTAAAAGACAGAAGCCACCAGAAGGAGTGATTTATTATGTACAGAACTCCCAATTGCCGTCCCAGGTGGCAGTGGCCACTGGCGAAGCCTGGGCTAGTGTTGATTGCGTGCAGCCAGACCTGAGAGAGAGCGTGAGACAATGGTGACTGCTGCTTTAGTAGGATTTCGGAGCACGTTCAAATGTTCTGTTATTGGTGTCTTGAAATTGCCCGAGGGGATGTCGCCTGCCGAGATCTTTGCTGAATCAGCCGAGGGATGAGGTATTCAAATGGCCCTTAGGTAGGCGTGCTTATTTCGATGTGCGTGTATGCTCGAGTGCGTGTGCGTGTGCGTGACTGAATGGACTGCCTTGTCATCTATAGTCCCTTGTGTGTATGTCCCCCAGGCGGACGCAAGCAAACAGTCCATTGGCGGAAACTTGCCTGGTGTACTAGTAAATCGCTCCTAACATCTGGGTGCTTTCTTTCATCAGACGGAGTATTCTTAGTGTAGTGACTATAGCAGATCGCACATTTTTGAACGCTACACACACACTCTCTCATTTGTCTGAAGTTAACCTCTGCACCAGAGAAGATGGTGAAAAGAAAAAGAGATGAGGAGTATCGTACATTTCAGGATTAATGGCCTGAAGTATTCGCCTTTGTGGAAAGAGCAGGTTATGTGGTTTGCCTAATTTGCAATAACAAGATTGCATCGATGAAACGGTCGAATGTAAAGCGCCACTTCAACACATGCCATGATACCTTTGCATCAAAATACCCTGCGGGAGATAGCCGAAAGAAAGCATACCAAGAGCTAATGAGCAAAGGATGCAAACCAGCCAGATGCAACTCCGCGTATGGATCCGGCAAGGTGACTACAACTCCGCTAGCTTTGTTGGACCTTTAGCAATAGTTAGAAGCGTAAAACCATTCCCAGATGGCGAGTTTTCTAAAACGTTAATGCTGGATGTAGCCAATCAACGTTTTGATGATCCCCCGAACAAAGACAAGATAATCAAACGGATACAAGACACCTTTGTCGGCACACACAGTTCATGAGCGTACCACCATGATGGCAAACCACGTGAAGGAAGCGAAAGTGAAAGACATACATGCAACGCCGTTCTTTTCCCTGGCTTTGGATGATTCAACAGAAGTAAGCCATTGGTGCAGTTCAGTGTGATTGAAAGATATGCTGCTGGTGATACACTGCGCGAAGAAAGTCTGGCGGTTCTGCCAATAAAAGGGCCCATATTAGGTGAGGATTTATTCAAGTCTTTCATGGAGTTCGCTCAAGAAAAAAAACCTATGGATAAACTTATCTCAGTGGGTACTGATGGTGCTCCATGTATGGTGAGGAAAAAAAGGGATTTGTGCTTCTCTGTGAATATGAAAATAGACCCTTCCTACGTTTCCATTTCATTCTACACCAGGAAGCTCTTTGTGCTCAGATATGTGACGGGCAGCTCGGCGAAGTGATGTCGCTGGTCATCCGTTTGATTAACTTTATTGTTGCTCGAGCCTCAAATGGTCGACAGTTTAAAACACTGCTGGATGAAGTTGGTAATAACTATCATGGTCTGAGTTTGCACAGAAATGTAAGTTGGTTGTCAAAAGGGAAAGTGCATAGCCTGAACGAAATCCGGACTTTCCGTGAAATTAAGGGCATTGAGCATCGTGAGCTAGCCAAAACTGAGTGGCTCCTCATATTTTATTTTCTCGTCGATATAACCGAACATCTGAACCAACTCAACTTTAAATTGCAAGTCAATGGAAATACAGTGTTATCCCTTCAACAATCCCAGTTTGCTTTCGAAAACAAGCTGAAACTCTTTATCATGGTTCTTAAAACAGATCGTTTACTACATTTTGAAAAACTGAGACCATATAAAGATGTATGTACAGTAAGTGAGTCCACTCAAAACTTTGATTTACACCAACTAGTTGGATTCAAATCCAATCTCCTACAGTCGTTTAAAGCACGCTTTGGGGAACTTCAAGAGTACACTCGTCGACTTCAATGAAGATTAGCAAAAAATTGCATGACATAAAGCGGAGTCGGCAAGCAAGAACCTGTGGACAGAAATAAAAACACTTCAACCCGAAGACCAGCTGATGATCAAGACTAGAAACGCGCGTCCGGTCACATACCATATACTGCACCCTGTGAGTATTGCTGCATTGACCCTGTTTGGATCTATGTATGCATGTGAGCAGTCATTCTCACATCTTAGATACATCAAGTCCACCCTACGATCACGTTTAACGGATGAAAGCTTCAACGCTAGCATGATGCTTAACCTCACCAACTACCAACCAGACTATAAAACCCTCAGCGAATCAATGCAACGCCAGAAGTCGCATTAACTATGAGTACTATAAGATCAGTATTTTAAAGAATAAATTCAGAAGCTTATTATGCTCGCATTTGATTGAATTTAATCTTAAAATATACTATATGGCTCTCACTGAAATATATTTCAAAATATTTGCTTTCCTAGCTCTCTCTGTTAAAAAGGTTGCCGACTCCTGGGTTAGAGTCTACGGTACGGGTAAGATTAAGCCTACGGTTTAGGTTTATGTTAGAGTTAGGAACTAGGAATATTTTTTCGTCCTGGAATTGCGCGCAGGACCACATTTATTACTTGGCTTGGGCGTTGCTATGCCCGTGTCCTCTTTAGGAGACCATAGATGGCGTGCTTACCGAAGTTCCTTCTCCAAATATGCTTATTCGACGTAGACATCTGAGTCCTTTTTCTTATTAACAAACCAGACGTGTCATTTCAAAAATGACGACATATGTGTTAAGGCATTGCGTGTGGCGGTCCAATTGAAGAAATGCTAAACAATCCAACCTACCCAAGCATCAAAATCACTTATCGCATATACCTCTAGGGAACGTCTCCGTTTAATCTGTAGTAGTACTAGCAGAGTTTTTATTTGTACAAGTGCAAAATGACCATTGGTCTAGGCGCCGCCATCGCCTGCCCGACATTGCGTTCTCATAAACACACAGCAACGTTCCCACGTGTGCAGCGCATCCCAGGCGTACTGACCACGACCACTTGTCCTCGTGTAAGCCTCGTACGGCATTCCTTGCCTCGCAAGCGGTGAGGATCAATGGAAATGCGCAGTAGCTTGTTTAGAGTGAAACAGATCTGCGCCATTTACTATTCCCACGCCCACCCTACCCCAATGACAAGGTCAAGATGACAGCAGATGACTACAGCCGCAACAGGTGACAGCAATTAACACCCCGTCTGCAGGTGACAAGCGTGACCTAGTGGCCAACTTCGCGCATGCAAGGCTTTAGGTGGGGCAGTTGGGCTTGGATCTCATAGAGGTGTGGGCTGCTACAGACACCGCGACGACAGTTCCCCCGTCGATTTCGACGATGGACACCACGCGCTCCAACAAGCAGCAGCAAACGCTGAAGCCAGCCGCAACAGACACTGAGGCGAGCTGGGCAAGCAACACGAAACCACAGCAAGCAGGAGCAACGCAGAGAACTGGCACGAGAGAAAACAGGAGTGTAGGCAGACTCGCGCAGTATCTACCCACTCGCTCGCCAATCCCACCTCCGTTTCCGGTGTAAAGACAAAGTCAATAAGACCGGGGATGAGGGAGGGTGTAGATGGCTGGCGCGATAAACACTCAGCACGCGCACACTTGACACAGCCATCTCGCTAGGTATGCTCCCGACTGCGCGGGAGCGCCATAAAGGCCACATTAAGAGGGAGCCATTGCAGCCTGACTCTCAGTCCTCCCTCTCCTCCCATACGCACACACAAAAAGACGCGTACAAAAGGAGCAGCAACGTAGGGGACCCGAGTTTTCCCGTCAGTTGGTAAACCCTCCAAGCCACGGCTTTTAGCGCACCGTGATAGATTCAGACGCATTCAGATTTATTATAGTGAGGGAAGAATCGCGCCGAGGTCAACCTCACTCTCTTCCCCACCGCATAGTGACCGCCTAGCTTTCCGGAAACCTGAGGTGGGGTCTCAAGACAAGTGGGAGCGTGGACGCAATCACCAACAGGGATTCATAAGTGAGAGAACGTTCCAGCGTCTTCCAGGCCGCAGGGACCGTGGTTGGCCGAGGACTGACATTGCATATGCATGCAGACCATTCAATCTCAGAAGGGTGAGAGCAGCCCTGCATGACGCCTGAGCCAACACCCTCCTGAGAGGGGTAACCAGTCAGTCAACGACTGAAAGGCGCTACCCATGCTCCGTTGTCGGTTGGCATCCGTGGGCGGGGCTGAAAGAAGAGAGAGAGAGAGAGACAGCTGGTGAACTTTGCAATGTGGATGGGCGAAGAGGAAAGGAGAGAAAAAGGAAAAGGGGGAGGGAGAGAGAGAGAAGTGCAAGGAACGAGAGGAAAATCGAGAAGATAACAAAGATAGGCAGATGAGGGGTGAGAAAGAAGGAGAGGGAAGAGTGAAGAAGAGTTAGAAAAAAGAACAGAGCGAAACGAACAAGCGAGGAGAGAAAGAGAACAGAAGCAGGTAGAACAGGAACAGGTACGCCGCTTACCTTTCATCGGAGGATTGTCGCAGAGTGACTGATGCGACTGCAACGACTGTGGTGTTCGCTAAATAGTGTTTGTTTTGCTAATAACAGAACGACTAGCAGTGCTGCACACACACACACACACACACACACACACACACACACACACGCACGACAGTTCCCCCATCGATTTTGACGATGGGCACCACGCGCTCCAACAAGCCGCAGCAAACGCTGAAGCAAGCTGCAACAGACACTGAGGCGAGCTGGGCAAGTGACATGAAGGCTACAGCCAGCAGGGACAACACAGAAAACTACCACGAGAGAGGACAAGAAATTAGGCAGACTCGCACAGAATCTACAGACACCACACCTGAGAGTCAATACAGTCTGATTTACCACAATATACCAGCGGCTTCTCCTAACAGAACGACTGAATGAGAGTGTGCGCTGTATCTGACGTGAGTCGGAGCCGCCGGCTAAAGTACAGCACATCGAATGCAACACGAAAGTTTGACCTTCGCGGACGAATACCAATGGCGCTAGGAATTTGTTTGTAATAAAGCAAGCTTGCGAGGCATCTAACTCAATCATACACCATGCCTGCTACCTTCCAACAACAAAATTATCAGAGATGAGCATGGAAGTAGTGGCTAACAAAGATAAACAGCCTGCCGACGTATACCACGTAGGAACTACTTTCTAACTTCACGGGTGTCAGTCCTAATACAGAGGAGGCTTGGGTACTAACATGTGCGAGTGGCCATAGACGCCACATTACGAATGAACCCTTGTAGTTTGTCCCCGTCACGACTACTAGTGTCTCCTGATAGGTCTAAGTAACTTGAATAACGCACTAATTTTCCATGAGGAGCGATACCACAATGCCTTAAGCTAATAGGCGAGACCCTTGCAGCTGCGATCATCAGGCCCGGTTCCGTGAGAGAAGAGAATAATTGGCACACCAGGTAGCAGAAACAGTACACTCTGCGAAACTATTCGAGGTCCCGATATAATATTCCTTTCATCATCCCCCGGAAGACGAAGAAGGGGCAATTCCTGAGCTGATGTTTCAAAAATATTCTCGTTTTCATCGTCAGAGCGTAGTTTCTATTCTCCTACCAGCGTCGAATGAGTGTGTCTGACTGCTAGACGCGTGTTATAACTGGGCCTGATGCTTACACGTCGACGGATTTCTGGTGGCTGCTTGAATTGTCTTCACCCTCGTGGGCGCTTCCATGAGATGCATCACGTCGTTCGTGGGCCTTTTGAGCATTTCCCTCTCCTTCGCTTGCGCCTACCGTCTGTCGGCCCTGCGTATCTTCATTCGCCCGACCTATTGCTCCGCTATGAGCAGATTTTAGCCTTGTGCGGAGCGCTTGATATGCGGGATGAAGGTATATGGCTCTTTTAAGTTTGCCAATCGAGGACCAACTTTCTAGCAGCAATCTGGCCACCTTATCAGATAGGGGAGGTAAGAAAACAGGGAACACTAGGTTGGAGGAAGTTGATAGTCGCATCTGAAGGGGTGGTGTCTGAAGTGTGAGAACGCTACAGCTGTCACAATCAGGTCCTGTGCGAGTTAGCCTTGAAAGTGATCGGCCAGAACGGACTGTGGTCAGCAGACACTGGCGCGTACGTGCTAAGAGTCGCGAGAGGTTCGGTGGTGCACGTGGAGTTGGGTCACTTCAGAGATTCCTCCTCAATACCGACTTTACACCATCATCCCCCTCCTGTGCCGTCCCTTGTGGTTAAAGTTGCGTATGCCTCTGTCTAATTGATGCCAACAGCATGCGCATTAGTAGTTACGACGTCAAGCAAACTCAGTACACTGGTAGAGGGGTCCTTGCGGTGGCTGAACTCCGCGTGCAACGCTCAACCTCTTGCCTCCCGCGAATGCTAGAAAGTGCGTATGCAGCGTGTCTGCTTAATTAGTCCTCGCCAATCACACTCAAGGATGACTAATGTGATGAGTACCCCGCTCTCACGCTTCGGATGCCCGCCCTCGCGGCCGGGCGCACGCTCATCCAGCTGCCAACTTCCTCCAACCTATGCTCCACTTCCCTTGTATCAAATATACTATTCCTCCCATCCGGCATCCAAATTGATTTCTTCTCAAACAGAACCGGAGCTGAAGATTGCAGCGGTAAACGTCTTCCCTATTAACTTGCGCCACTGCGATACGCTCACCAGTCGCGGTATGGGATATACTCGTCCTGCTGTGTCCTGGGGCTCAATCTCGAGCCCCTCGGAAGGCAACAAAAAAAACAACAACAACAACAACAACAACAAAGGAGACAGTCTCCCTTGCTTTTTTCACTACTGATGCGTAGACAAAGCGCAGCCCAAAAGCGCATATGAGCCACCAGTTTCGGATGCATTTCGGCCCGATTTCCGGACAAACTGAAGCGTGTAAACACATGCCCGGACATTTACATTCGAGCACCTGGATGCAAAACCCAGTAGCTAGTTCAGACACATCAAATAGCAGGTGCGACTTGACTGCTGCTGCCAAACGCGGTAACTCAGTGTAAATACGAATGTTTACGTCCCAGGTGTTGGCGTGAGTAAAGGGAGGCACCTGCAGAGAGTGTAAGTCAATTAACTATCTGCAACGAATGTCTGGTGGCGACTGCACAGGGCTTTATACGCCAGTGCAAAATCGATACATCGATTAATTGAGTTCCTATTGAGAAGAAGACAACTCGATCGCTCGGCCAATACGTTTATTCGCCCGATATTTCGAGATCCTTCGCGGATTCACCATAAGCAGTAGCAGACCCGTATCTGCTGCTGAGTTCCTATTCGCGGACGAGGCTTCAACCAATTCTTTGCTCATCTTGTTTTTGGCGTGGGCGAGTATCTCGACAGTTGCAGGGGAGTAAAATTAATAAGGTAAAACGCTTGCCACTACAATCTTCAGGCCCGATTCTTTGTGGGGAGAAGAAACGGGAGGTCAGAGTAGAGGGAAGATATTATTCTGTTCAGTGGAAGTAAAGGATAGGTAGGAGGAGGTTGACACTCGTAAAGGTATGCGTCTGGTCGTGACGACCGGCATCCGATGTGTGAGAGCGCGGTGTCGCCACAGGCGCTTACAAAGCGGCCTTTGTGCGAGTCAGCCTCGGGGGGATGATTGGCCAGGCCTGATGAGGCAAGCTTTGGTATGTGTGCACGTTAGCCAGCGTGAGGGGTCGAGGACTGGCGCAGTTTGCGGCACCTGTGATTGGCTGTCCCACGGGTGACCGATACTGCCATCACATGACCTCATGTATGGCCTGACGCGGGAGGATTAATTGGCGTTACAGAGCCACTACAGTTCATTTCATAGGTGCGGTCAGCAACTTACGATAATTCGTCACCCTGTCGCACGGCTAGCTTATGTTCTGTTACTTATTCACCTGAAGTATGCCCTTATGTGAATATTTCCATTGACCAGTATATTTTCATATCTTTCATTACAGCTCAGCCGGACTTCACTAAAATAAACGCAAAAGGTACTCCTGAGCTGTCTGTGGACGAAGATCTAGGTAATTTTGTCTTTCTTTCAATTCATTGTCTTTGTGTTCTTCTCCTAAAACGTCGTCCTCTCGTATCATAGCAACGGACACTTTCTCTGTAGCAGGTAATCAGTGTAAAAAGCGCTTACACAAGGAATTATTAAAAAGCAGTTATCAACTATGCTTAACTTGTGATGACAGGAATTTGAAAAACATTAACAACCATAAATCCTGTAAACTTTCGTAGATACTAGCCTGCATATTTTCCACTTTCAATAAAGTTGCCAGTGGGTCAGCAGTAATGGCTACGAAGGCGGGCTATTGTATGAAATCATGGTCTGCACCCTGCACTTGATTGCTGCACGAACTCTGATGGCTTTGACTCCTTTGGACTGTAATGTCCCCTCGTGGTCTTCCGTTATGCTTATGAAGGAATAGATAAACTTAAGTTGACCCAATTGTGAAAAAACTCGAGTGGTTCGGCGGAATTTGAACCCACATAGATGAAAAGGCTTTTACCGGAATCCAAGCCCCAACCACTTGAGCTACAAACGCCCCACCTCGCGCCGTGATTTTAATCACACATGGGTCGATTTTACCCACTCAACTTTACCACTTGCATGGAATCCACCAATGTGGAACAACAAGCTGACTGTCCAAGCAGGATTTCCTAAGCAATCATCTAGAATCCACCAGAATAACTACTAGGCTAACTTAATTATTAGGAGGTTTGATAGGTTTGCTTAAGTTGAGTTGAGCTTATTATGAAAAAAACTCGAGGATTTCGGCGGGATTTGAACCCGCATAGTAAAGAAGGCCGGGTAAAGAAGGGCGGGTAAAATCGACCCAAGTGTGAGGACAACTGGCCTCGCCAACAGTCTAAGCAACAAATTTTTTGCTACCACTGCACATATGTACAAATAGGGCACTCAAAGGAATTTTTCTTACATATCCCTCAATATACTGATACTGATACTGAAGTGGTTAGAGTATTGGGGTTCCCGTAAAGGCCTTTTCTGCTATGCGGCTTCAAATCCCGCCAAACTCGAGTTTTTTTTTCATAATAAGGTCAACTCAAGGTAATTGGAATTCCTGAAAGCAGTGACGTCAATAACCGCAGGTGTATTTACACCCGAACAAGAGTGCTGTCATCCGATGCCGGCGAAATTACGCGCAAAAACCGCGTAGCTAGTTTTAAACTTGCGTGTATGCATGACTAGTTCACAGTTGGACAATGTCAATCTACTTTTTAAGGCCTACCAAAAATCTGAATACAAACAGCCACTGATACCTCTCCTTAGTGTGTGGACTCACCATAAAAAGATTGTTAATTATTTGTCCTGTTATCGCACTTTACTCAGCTAAAGCTTCAGCACCACAGACAATTTGGTTCCCTATGGCCTGTGACAGTAGGATGCAATTGCAGGTAAAGTTGTAGCAATCTATTGGTACCATTAACGCTAACCCAAACCTTCCTGATAACTCCCTTCACTGCAAAATGGGATCAGGTGGACAATTTATTTAAAGGATATGATCTAGTGAAAATGGTTAACTGTTTCCCAAGGTTATTCCATCGGCCATTGATTGGTCCGTAGGCGCAGGTACTCCTAGGGGAACTCCCGTTCACCGGCTTCGTCGCAGAAACGGCTGCAAGAGCCCGGACCTCGGATGGTGAAGAATACCAGTTGAAATCTGGCTCCAATATATGCACGACGTTCGTCTCACTTGCATCTATCCTCCCATCCACTTTCAGTAGGCAGGAAAGGGATAGCGAATTGCGCTGTTTGACCAGACAGAAAATAGCATGCAAACACCCCCCAAACTTTCACGGAATAAAAGCTAAAAGTTAAGTTGTTCGCCCAAGTAAGATATTCCTACGCCAGAATTCTGTCAGTGGTATTATTTTTGTTTAGCTTTTACTTTTTTATTTGGTTTATTAATTGAATTTAAGTTTCAGTTTAGTTTTTATTTTATTCAATGTTGTTTTTTTAAGCTTAGTTCGGTATGGTTACTTTAGTATACAGTAGTTATTTAAGAATATTTATCTAAAGTTGGCGGCATCTAACTAAAATAAATAATAAACTAAAGAAAATCTAAAATTGAAATAATAAACCAAATAATGAACTACAAACTAAACTAAGCCAAAATTAATCAAGCTAACAGTGCCCTCAGGATTAGGAGCTGGGGTATCTAACGTGGGTAACCAAGTTAACTTTACTGAATAAAAGGTTAAAAAAGTTCTTAAGCGTGATACTATCTTATGAAAAGAAAATAAATGCGTGGTAAGGCCACAAGCGAACCTGAAGTGAACCGTTATCTTACGATAACGGGTTAGAATTTGCCTCAAACTATACTTGCGCAGGAATGGAGAAACATCAAATGTGAGGCCTTTAGTGAACTTGTCACACCTTTAACCTACTTGAAGGATGCATCGGAATTAACCGGAAGCCGTGGGGAGACTTGGGTATGGACATCGGCCAAGGATTTAGTGGTCCGTTTTGTCGCCAAGTCACGCGAACTGAAAATTAAGTGAACGGATGAACAGTCTTCTGTCACATTCGGCACTGACTCCGGCAACTGGACCTCAAAGTATGTGGTCCACACACACATCACACGTAGTAATGCTAAGCGATGCAAATTGCTCACCATGCGATTGACGCATAACGAAACTCTTAGGTCGTAAGCCGGTCAATCGTTGTCCAGGCACTGCAAAACTGCACATGAACGAACGAAGTTTTTTAGCCTGGTAATATCTCTAGGCCAGACTCCTACGGGCGAATGGGGTGTTACGCAGCTACGTGTGACAAAAACAAGCCCAGTAACGACTAAAAAACTTGCCTTTGAATTATTCGCGAATCGAAATATCTTTGGAAACATAACAATGCCCTCCCTTCCAGCAGGAAATTAGAACAAAATGTAAGTTTATACGAAAGGACTACAGGGACCGAAAATATGTATTACAAGGCCGACATTCTGAAATGTCTAAGGTAGGTGGGGTGATGCTGTGTGATGAGCATTATCACAAACCCGTTTAAGTAATCCTGCCTAAATGAAGGTGTCTTTCGGAAGTTCGGTTTACATTCGATTTGATTCGTTGTATGATAGTGGACAATTCCAATCAAGAACGTAGAAGCTACTGGGACACATTTAGATAAAATCTGATGTTAGGTATGTATTAGCCAATCGCTAGTAAGTAGCGAGCCATGCTCCACTCCCAGGCTTGGAAGACCAAAGGTTTGAGCCTAGATAAAAGTGAGTTCGCAGTAGAGGCATAGGCTCACGCTCATCAGCAATATAAAAGGTCATTAATCACGACATCTCGCATCGGTTGGTCAACGATAGGTTTATGGTGATAGGCAAGTCAATCTACCAGGCCCATCATGCCTCTTTGATTAAAGTACCCAACCGCTGACTGCTCGGGAATTTACTTTTGACCTCGAAGACTCCAGACTTCAGGCTTAGAGTGGAGCGTACTATAACTTTGTTGAACTTACCGAAATTAGACGTTCCGTTATTTAAGTAAAGACCTATCGCAGGGGGTTAAGTGAGTCTAACCGTGCAACTGCGATCTTCAGACCATGGCTACTTGGTGGAGAAGAGAAGTCTTTAAAGGCCAGAGTAGATGGAAGAGTTTATTGTGTACGCAACGGAAGAGGAGAATATATTGACTTGGGATAGATACGTCCGATCAGTAGGTTGACCGGGCCCAAGTGAGGTCTTAGAGTAGTCGGGCCAGAGGACAGATAGAGGGAGATCTTTCATTGGGTAGGTCGGCCTGGAGATTTTGGGCAGAGAGGCAACTTGCGTCGGGCACGCGTGCAAGCTCCTCATTCGTCGCCTCATAGATGCGAGAACTATGATTGGCTGATCGAGACGTCGAGAAAGCACATCGGTGAGCGTTTGGGAAAGTGCACTTCGACGCGAGCTAGTCAGGCAGGCACGACCCGCTACAGTACTCCACCCGGAGACCGTAACGAGGAAACTGAAAGAATCCGAGTGTAGGACGAATAGTTAAGTTAGGTGTGAGAGATACGTACCAAGATGAGGTTGCGAGAGGCGGGTTAGTGCCGCCAGTGCCGCTTGGGAGGAGGAAAGGTCATCTCGCGTCCGCGTGGGCTACTGGGTCTGCAGTAGGAGGAAATTTCTGGACTACGCGTGCATCGGCATGTCGTAGGAGATTGGGCATCTCAACCACGTGTGAGGGAGCCTGGTTGGCCGGGTTGAACTTTAACAGCAAATCAGTATGCCGTATCAGTAAGAGTTGAACCAGAAGAATCGTTGGCAGTAGAAGGAAGGGTGGAGATTGAGAAGGAGATCTGGGTGCTGACACTCATAAGGGGATATCTATGTTGGATTGGGAAGTAACCATGACCTGGGCTGAATGGGCTATCGGCAGTAAGTCGCGAATGCCAATCACCAAATACGTAGGGACATGCCCATAGATCGCCAAATACGCAGGGAACTGCGTTGGGACAGGTCGGGAAGTCGGCGACTACGCAGGAAAGGCAGGCCACATTAGAAATTGTGAGCGGTTGAAGATATCGACCTCGCTTCACGACAGGATGTCGGTGCAGAAAGTCTCCATATCGCGGTCACATCAGATGACACAGGAGAAATTCAATTGAAGGCGAGGGAGGTTTGATGATGATTGAGCTCAGCCAGATCAGAAGTTGAGTGTTCATCTCACGTCGGAAAGTCACCAATATCGCAGGGGGTTAAGTGAGTCTAACCATGCAAATGCGATCTTCAGACCATAGCTACTTGGTGGAGAAGAGAAGTCTTTAAAGGCCAGAGTAGATGGAAGAGTTTATTGTGTACGCAACGGAAGAGGAGAATATATTGACTTGGGAGAGATACGTCCGATCAGTAGGTTGACCGGGCCCAAGTGAGGTCTTAGAGTAGTCGGGCCAGAGGACAGATAGAGGGAGATCTTTCATTGGGTAGGTCGGCCTGGAGATTTTGGGCAGATAGGCAACTTGCGTCAGGCACGCGTGCAAGCTCCTCATTCGTCTCCTCATAGATGCGAGAGATATGATTGGCTGATCGAGATGTCGAGAAAGCACATCGGTGAGCATTTGGGAAAGTGCACTTCGACGCGAGCTAGTCAGCCAGGCATGACCCGCTACAGACCTAAACCACAGTGGTCATGCACTAACTGCAACCTGGTGTCGACTACAATGCTTCCCAGCACAATTTCAACGGCGCTGGGCTCAGAATTTGGGCATTTTCGCTTACCTAGGCAGCATGCTATCCCACAATACCAGAATCAACGATGAGATTGGTCACCGGATCTCTAAAGTCAGCCAGGTCTTTGATCGGCTCCAAGCTTCCGTGAAGGATCGCCACGGCCTCAATCTACAAACCTAACTGAAGACGTACAGGGCTATCGTCCTCACAATATTCCTGTATGGAGCGGAGACCTGGACCGTCTACGCCAGCCAAGCTCAAAAACCGAACGACTTCCATCTTAGCTTTTCCCGCGGAATACTGAAGCACAGATGATAGGACAGAATCCCGGACACGGAAGTCTTGGAGCAAACGGGAATCCTCAATATCCACGCCATGCTGAGACAATTTCAACTGCTTTGGAGCGGTCACTTGGTGCGGATGGACTTCCAGCCACTACCCAAGCGGCTGTTCTACGATGATGTCGCTGTGGGTGCTCGCAGCCAGGGAGGACATAAAAGCACTACAAGCACAGCCCGAAGAATTCCGTGAAGCGCATTCAAATCAAGATGACGACCTAGGGGAACTCGCGTGCGACCGATCTGCTTGGAGAATAACATTGAAAACTGCCGCAGCTATCTGCGAACCTGGACGGATCGCTGCCGCTGAGGCCAAAAGGAGAGCCCACAAGTCACGAACCCAACGGACGACCCTCACCAACGCCCAAGCCCTTCCAACCTGCCCGCACCCTTAGTGCAAGTTCCGTGCACGCATCGTCTTCGTCCGTCATCTCTGAAGGCACTGCGCCATCCCTCCACTTCCAATTCCACGGCATCAGACACTCCAACAGTCCTTCTGGTCATAACATTGACCACCACGGACACCACTACTCTCTCCGCCCCCACCGTTGAACCATCTGCCATCCTCGCAACCCATTCCTCTACCAGCACGGCGGATTCGAGCCTAACCTGCCCCCATTGCGATCCTCCTTTCACTTCACGCATCGGCCCAGTCGGTCACCTGCGAACCAACCGCAGTGGGTCTTTTAAACCAGCGCCTGGGACACCAACATATAGCAGATATCGCCGCTTCCACTGCTAACACATTCACTTATCGCATGGGTCTATTCAGCCCCACACATGCACATCACGCATCGGCCTGGCAGGTCGCTTGCGAATCCATCGCACAGACACTGATAAACAAGTTCCTGGGGCCTTGATATACAGTAGCCGCATTCGACTTCAGTTTCCACGCTGCCCACCCAATAGAGGCCTGGTAGGCTACATGTACCTCCATGAAAACCTGCGGTAGAATTCCGCCGGCTTCGCCACACTATTATATCATACCTAATCAACACCTACACCACGCGTGTTCATGCCAAAATCATATGCCGTGTGCTCTTAAACGCATCTCGTACTGTATGGGAAATTAGATCCTCGGTTCCTTTCGCGTGTAGCCCTTCAGATCCATGTTTAATCCGAATCTGAAACCTAGACGGTTAACTAGAAACCATAGCTTGTAGTCCTAACAACTCGCGCTTTGCCAGACCAAGTCATCAGCCCGAGCTAAGGGACTGATCACTGGACTGGGAGTCAGACGGCGTTGGCCGTGTAATATCCTACTAAGCTGACGTGATGTAACTAGTCTTGTGGTGTGTGCAGGGAAATCGCTAATTGATAACGCGGCATGTCACGCGGTCGCCCCGTAGCATGGCAAGATATGCACTTAAATGGTAGATGGGCTAGGGTCAGTAGGCAGAGTGGGCGCTGCTGTAAGAACGGCTGTGTCGGGAATATCAGGCATCAGCTTCTAGCGCTGACTCAAACCATCCTTGTAAGTGCATGTGCAAAAATAGATCGCTGTAATTTTCAAATTTGACCTTAATTACGTCCGTCATTATGTAATTAAATATACAAGCTCAGCAAACTAAGGCTGCTTCTATGCTACGAGCCTGAGAAGGCTGCCAGCTGACGGTTTACCAGACCACGCCGTCAGTCCAGTCTGTTTTGCATGTTTACTGGCTGATGCTGGAGGGTGGGGGAAGAGAGAATGAGTGCAACAGCTCAGCCTATTTTCCTCACTACAAACAATTTGACGTGCTTGGAGCTATCATGTTGGTCTGAGAAAATTTCGTTTGGAAAGCTGCCAACTGATGGGTAACTCGGAGCATGTGGTCAGCCCAGGGTGTTCTGTGGACTGGTGGACTGAGATTCAGGCTGAACTGGCTCCTTCTTAATGTGGCCTTTATGACACTCCCACACAGTCTGGATACGAGTCAGGTGTGGCGGCATGCTTAGGGGGGGTGCTATAGTCGCGCCAGCCACCGGCGCTCTCTCCCATCTCCGTTCTTTTTTACTCCGCGTTTGCACGGGGTCTAAGGAGGTGATTAGGGAGTAGATGTACTGCAAGTCCACTTCTCCCTATAACCCCGCGTGAGAAACCGTCCATGCACTGCCAAGCTGTGGAACACATGGTGGACCTCGTCGAAAATGACGGCCGCACTGTTGTCTTGTGTGTAGACATGCCTCTCCTTCAGAAGAAGAAGATGCGACCACTGGAACAAGAGTTTTATTTGCCTCATGTTTCGGATTCCCTCGGGAATCCTTAATCATAGGTGATGATAACAAAGTCATGGTCATACGCAGATGGGGTGGAGACATGCACAGGCTGCACCGTATTTATAGTTCATAGTGGTCATCCGCATGTGTGGGATAATTGTTCACTCCCGTAGCCACCGCTTGGGTCTTACTTGATGCGGTACTGGCTTGACACTTCGCGTTCGACTCACTAATTGCCACAGTTGCCTTGTCAACGTCGGATGCGGGCCTGATAATGGCGTGACAATTATGCCCGCTGTCGTCATCATCACCTATGATTAAGGATTCCAGAGGGAATCTGAAACGTCAGGCAAATAAAAAATATTTTTTTCGGTGATCGCATCTTCTTCTTCTTCTGAATTGTTTCCTGGAACTCACGTCTTCTCTATTATTGGCATGCCTCTTCCTGTTTGTGTGTACGTAAAGCCACCTATTTCACATTGGCCGGCACTGGCTCGTACAGACATCCACGGCTGTGTAACAGTACTTTAAAAAGGTTTCCTTCACCTAAAATAGCAAGATATGGCGCCTCTGGTATAGATTTTTCTATTGGATAGCTAAAGCGTTTTTTCGGTGGCTGCGTCCGGGTGTTTCAGAAGTCATGGTCACGTCGAACGGGCAAACACCCTCCTATCTGCTGATGGGTAAATTCACCTGGATAAGGGCTAGCTGGCCAACATTAGAATACCTACTCTTGTCGCATGGCTAGGGTTCCCTTAGTACGTCAAAAACCAAAGTAAGAGATAACAGTGGTTAGGTCTAATATAAAAGGGTCCCCGTAACGTTAGGATAGCATAATAATCCAACCATTTAGTAACCTGTTTCCGACGCAGACTCAAGGATAGATCAGAACATGAGGGCATAAAAGGAGGAGAGGGTATTTTGACAAAGATTATGAGTAGGAGGAAGATACTGCTCATACTAACGACAAAATCAGCAATAGATTTCGGGAAAGGTAATTTGGAGAAAAGCGGACTATTATTCCTCTCTGCTGATGCAGCGCTTCTAAGAGATAATCGAAGAAAGGAGTTGTGAACAGCAATAGTTTGAATGTTGCGTCTTGGACAAAGAAACATTATAGAGTTAAAGGACATTTTAAAATTTTAGAATTTATATCAGAGAATATAGAAGAGCAGTTGGCAAGCCTAGGTAGGCTTTCGATCCATTATCATCGGGCCATTACATTTATCTGGGAACGGGGTACAAGTTAAGCAAGCGGTCAATAATGTTCATATTTTCTCACAAGCGAGTCGTGGGAATCGCGGGAAGGGATCGATAAGCGAAGAATGGTTACGCGGGGGGGCGCGCTAGTGGAGCCAGTCTAGGGGAGGAGAAGCAGACAAAGATAGTGTAATGCATGTTTAACTTGTAACTCGTTCACATATGGATGTAATGGCCCGATGAGGATTTATCGAAAGCTTACGTATACTCGCCAACTGCTCGTCTATATTAACGGAAATTGTTAACATGGAAGAAAAGCAGTGAGATTTGTCAGCTTTGGCTAAGAATGAGCGACACTTAAAACCGTGTGGGGAGTTCCCGAGGGCCGGTGACGACTACTTGCCTAGGCATGTTGCTTTTTATTTTAATACTGTGATCTGCATGTCTACAAAGGTATCATGCTGATACTAGTATTTTAAAATTAGAAATTCATTCGCAGCGGAGGACGTGTAACTGGAACCAAGAAAGCTTTTGGACGTATTCATTTAATCATGGGTAATTTTCATCAAGTGTCTGACTGACTGCACTTCATCGTAGCTGCTTTAAGTTTGCGCATTCATTTCTTAGTCGGCCAGGCCCTGGTGGTTGATGGTTGCCCTTTTAGGAACTGGGACATTGAACTTTACGACCTCGCCTTTTACTGGCGTCCATGGGGCACCGTTCAATAACCCGTCTACGGTCGAAGTTGTGCGCACCTAGTGAGCTACCCTAAAAATATATATTGAAGAAATTGCAACCGGGCAGCTTCGTGGACATACGAATCGCAGTGGCTAAATTTAATAGGCAAAACCCTTGTCGCTGCGACCTTCAGGCCCGGTTCCGTGTGGGGAAGGGAAGAAGTGAAACGCCAGGTGAAAGGAATATTATACTCTGTACAGAGGTTGTGGAGAATAGGTTGGAGGAGGTTGGCAGCTGGACGAGCGTACGTCCACAATCGAAAGGGTCGCGTCCGAAGTATAAGGATGCGGGAGATACCACAGCGCGGTCACATTTGAGTCAGTCTCAGGCGGCTGATTGGCCAGACGGGATCGGGGTCGGCAGACACCGGTGCGCACATGCAAGCAGTCACGAGAGGTCGAGAATTGCACTCGGAATTGGGTCACTGCAGCTTCAACGCAGTATGCCTCGCCTGGAAAATTAAACTGCATATACTGAATCTTCAAAGCAACTATTCAATCAACTCAAAAAATTTTTATTCCGGACGCTCATCGAGCCTGTCGAAATGCATCACAGTTTATCCTTTAGCCAGACAGACCAGTTAACAACAAATACTCATGCAACTATCACCACCTCTACTCTCAGTCATCGCAACATTCAGCTTTAGCCAAAGGCCCAACTGCAGCCGAGTTGCGATGCTCCGTGTTTTCGGTCAGACTTTAAGGTGTGGCTAGTTAATTAAGAGCGACGTCAGTTTACAGTACGAACGCCTCGTCCCCCTAATACGAGTTGACAGAACAAGCAACGACACTTCGAACTCCGAACTTCAATGAATGTCGCAGCAGGGCCAGCTTTTGTTAATGTTGTGTAGGATTGATAGCGCCTTCAACCTCTGGGGCCACGCCACGACACGCAAGATATCATGTGATTGCAGTTCTCAGCCAGCCTCTGAGACAGCCAATCACAGGCGCCGAGCAGCTGATCAAGCGGCCAGTGACTCACTCTCGCAAGACGTTTAGGCATTCACGCTCACCTCACGTCAAACGCACGCGCAGACCGCTTGCTTGCCGCGCGTCGGGGCTTCCGACCACCCCTGAGTTTCTGTATACATCTTCCCCCTTTTCTTTCGATACGGACCTAGGCGCGATAATTGTAGTGCTCTGAGCACACCCAGGGCTTAGACACCTACAGATTTGGGTTTTGCGGGGTGGCTTTTTGGTCTGCGCATGTGCGAGGACTGTCTATATCTAAAATCATTCAGCAAATATTTTTGCAGGCCAGTAGGTAAATGAGACTTGTTCGTGGTATGCTAGGCGGAATTTACTTGCAAAAAAATGGGACATGTCTTACTTTATAAAGACGTTTTTTTGTTTCGTAGGCATGGTTAGTTAACTTGGAATGCTCATTTTACTTGACGGTTTTCTCCTATGGGGGTGTTAGTCCGCAGTTGCAGTTCAAAGTAAATGCGGGCATTCGCTGTCATAGAAGACGACTCACCGGCCAGAACCCAATCCCTATTCGCCTACAGTAGCGAACTGATACCCAAACCAGTCGTCATAAACTGATACACTTGTCGCGAGGGACTGAAATTCGGGTACGGACACAATTCATAGGGAGCAACTTGCGCATACTGGGCCTAAACTTGATGAATACAGTAGTCGCCAGTTTTAAGCCAACCTCGGGCCCAGACCAAATTGGGCTTAATAAGTGGCGGGTGCACTAACCGGAGAGTCCTAATTCTTGACTATCAAACACAAGATAGGCACTATACATTAAATACGTACTGTATTGTGCGTAGAGTTTGGTTATATACCGGAAAAGAATGCTGTTTGTCTGTATTTTACGGAATAACAAAAAAAGGATTTGCGACACGTTTAAAAAAAGCGGCCTATTGTCAGTTGTTTTGGAGGAAACTTCACTCGCAAGTGCTCTTTGATGTCCTTCCCCAGGCACCAGAAATCGTCGAATTTAGTGAAATCTGATGCCTATAGACTCTATCCTGTTGGAAAACTGGGCTTTGTAGCCGGTGACTGGGCTTATTAGCCGGCGGATTTCGCTATGTAAAATTCCTTCCCAAGCTGATCTGGGCTTAATACGCGGCTGGGCCAATTAACCGTGGGCTTAATAACCGGCGACTACTGTATATTTATTTATGAGCATCGGCAGCAATGCGAACGCATGCTTTTTAACGCTACCAATCAAGTTGGCGCCACTATGACGTAAGGCTAACGGGCGCGCGTGTGCACATACATACACACACACGCACACATGAGGGAGGCTCGCTGACAGGAATGAACATTAGTTATGCTGTGCCAAAAATCAAACTGATCTCTTCTATCCTCGTTAGGACGATTTGATGTTTGCAAGCACTTCTGCGCAGTTCGCAGTCAAGTGCACGTTTGTACTGCAGATTTGTTCTGGGTCGTTGTGCAGTGACTCGGCAGCGGCACTAACTCTGCCGGTTACGACGGCACAGGCAGGACAGGAATTGCAAGCCCTGGCGCGAGTTCCGTTTGTGTGAGATTCGAACTTTGAGACTTGATGCCGCGGTGAAGTCTGAGAGGCTTCTCACATTACTGCCGGGTGTAAATTTACTCATTGATTCCATAGGTTCGGACTTCTCATACGCGGCCTCATTACATATACTTTTCGTGTGCACGTTATGTGCGAGTTTTATACAAGAACTAGCGGATTTTCACACTCCTGAAGTGCGAATGTCTTAAACATGAAAATTTTACTTGACCACATCTGCCCATCCCCCCCCCCCTCTGACACACACACACACCCACCGGGATTTACAAAACCAGGGGATAGGAAAGAGCCGGCATCGTCCAACTCACAGTTCACATATCTCCCACTTAACATTCAAAACACATTAGTTTGAGAGCGTGATCAGATAAAACGTCAACTGGCTGCCTTCCAAACCACGGCAACCCTTGATAGTCCTAGGTTCATAACACGCATTAACTAGAAAAGCTTATAGCGGAAAGAGACAAGGGTCTTGTAGCGGCCTTCAGAGAAGCTAACTTGGCACAATCAGGCGTTGTCCCAGCACGGAGCAATAGTTGTCTTCTCCGTGAACAGGGTATCAACATCTTCAGAACGGAGATCATAAGCTTGTCTTCGGGATTCCGGTCCAAGCCTACTTCGTTCATCAAAACTGCTCAGTTAGCTGGAGGCCAATTAGCGTTTCTACTGGAGGAAACGGTTGGCTGAAAAAACTCTCCTTAGGCAAAAGAAGGTGGCTGCTTTGGTCGTTTAGTGCTCTATGACTGCGATACATCACACTTGTTTCAGACAATAACGCGGGTCTCTTACATCCTATACTAATGTACTGTTTGCGTGGCAGGCGTCAGACTTCCACATAAAGGCGCGTCGTTAACTGCGCCCAACCAGTTCGTCCGTGTGTCCGGAGAGACCATTGATTCACGGGAGGGAAGGGTGGTGCATGGAAATGTGCCTTGTTCATTATGACAAATTTGACACACTTGCCATTTTTATAACCTACAAAACTGGAGTCTTGAAAGGTTTCCCGGTAACGCGACAAAGTGGTCCTCCTCTGGACCAGACACCAGTATTTTCATCCCTTAGTGACCTCTTTGACATCTTCATATACATGCCACCCGAGAGCTTTTCCCTGAGGACTCGCGCGGATGCATTTCGAACTGGCACATATGTGGTACGCGTAGATGATAAGTCAATCCCGTCAAGCCTTACATTCACAGCTATTCCCGGTCGTATTGGCTGGAGTGTCGGGTGCGTGGAATTTATAACGCAACTAATCAACGAGTTAAACCTCTGGCAATAGATGAACTGTCATTTGCTTCAGAGCAGTAGAAAGAAAACGCACGACCGGTAGGATGGTTAAACGCAGCCGCGGTGTTGAGTGCATTTAGAGTCCTACACAGTTGACAATTGAAGCAACGAAACGGAATCTCAAAAGGGCCTAGCGATCACTTGTGATTACCAGGAAAACTTACGCGTACTACTTTCACGGCTCTAGTTCGCCGACATTTAAATGCTCTTACCTTTACGTGTGATTAATATCGTTTGTGATGCAATCAGGAATCGATAATGTATATAAGCTTAGTAGTAGCCAAATCTGACATTGCCAACTAGCTCTTGCAAGAATTGTGCATTCTATAAAACCATCTACGCAACGCGAGCCTTGAAATGTTCACACCTGTGTCATACGTCTCCTCAAGTCTTATCATTTTCATGTGACGCAGTATGTTTGGCAAGCAAAACTGTTTATTTATGGTTGGACCTTATTTACGAGTGTTAACTTGATTTTGTAAGACAGTGGTGGGTCGCTGGTACTCCTCCGAAAGTTCGCCAAAATTTGTAGGCAGTTATAACTGCCCGCTTGTCACGGCAAAACGTCAGGCCTTTTTTTTTATTCTTTCCTTTATCCGACTATAGACAGATGGTTGATCTACAATACACTGAGTGCCTCTCCTTACAAAAAAACGGTTTCATACTAGCACGGCACTTTTAATTGTGCCTGATGCGATAAGAAACTGTGTGGGCTAAAATCCCAAGTACAACAGATTATTTTTCCTTTGACCCAATTGTGAAAAACTCGGCGGCCTCGGTTTGATTCGAACCCGAGCCAGCAATGGAAGGCTTTAATTCAACCAACGCTCTAAACAACTGTGCTATGAGGTCCCCACTGGGAGCCCTAAGGTTAATCGCAGTTGAGTAACTTTACCCACCCAGCATACCACAACGTATGTAATCAACCAATTATGATACAGTAAGCTGATTACCCAAGCAGGATTTCCGAAGCAATAAATCTACCAGATGACCCCCAGGCGCAGTTTTCTCTAAATGCGTCTATTTGGTTGAGTACTGGCAATAAGTAGTCAACTCCCGATAGCCAGCCTTCAAGGACGAATATAACAAGACATCCTATTCTCCCAGTAGAATTGTATATGCGAGTTCCAGGAAGCCGTTCAGAAGAAGAAGTGACGTAAACAAGAATCCGGGGGCAATTAATATGCAAACGCTGCACCAATTAAGACATCAAGCGGTGGCTGCAGGAACTGAAAATTATAGTACGCATGCGAATGACCGCTACGAACTATAAATACCGTGCAATCTTTGCATTTACAGTAGTCGCCGGTTATTAAGCCCGAGTCAGCTTGGGACGGAATTTTATATAGTAAAATCCGCCGGCTAATAAGCCTATTCGCCGACTACAAAGCCCAGTTTGCCAACAGGATAGAGTGAGATTCTCATCGCTCTGTGTGTGCAAACTGGTTACATAATTTTGGCCAGTCTTACGCCAAAAAAGATACGGTCTATAGGCATCAGATTTCGACGATTCTGGTGCCTGGGGAAGGACATCAAAGAGCACTTGCGAGTGAAGTTTCCTCCAAAACAACTGACATAAGACCGCTTTTTTAAACGTGTCGCAAATAAAAAAAATTGTTTTTATTATTACGTAAAATACAGACAAACGGCATTCTTCTCATGTACATAACCAAGCTCTACACATAATACTGTACGCATTTAATGTATAGTGCCTATCCTGCGTTTGCTAATCAAGATCTAGGACTCTCCGGTTAGTGCGCCCGCCGCTTATTGAGCCCAATTTGGTCTGGGCCCGAGGTGGGCTTGATAACTGGCGACTACTGTATCACCTTTATCTGTGCATGTCTAAAACTTTTCTACGATTATCTATGATTAATGATTCTCGAAACGTCAGGACAATAAGACTCTTGCTCCATTGATCGCCTCTTCTTCTGAACATCCTATTCTGTAAAGTCAAAGTCTTTAATGTCAACTGTGCATATGTGACGGCACAAAGTTTCCAAATGGCAGATTATCTGGGGCCTGTCTAATATTGAATATGGATTAAACCCGAGGTACTTTTGCACAGACATTTCAAAATAGCCTTTTTTATCATTCAAGCTGCTTATTTTGCACGGGGCAAGCACCTCCTAAGAAAGTTTCCCTTTTCGACATTTAGGAGGTCTGGCCAGAAATGTTATCAATTACCGCCTCTCGAACGCCATCTTCATTAAACTTGGCTGGACAAAGAATTGTGAGTGTGAACTGGCGCAGCAGTGCTAACACCACTAGACCAAATACGAAGAACGGGCCAGGTGGACTTCGCCCCACATGCATTCAAGAAAAGGCAAACCGTTCACAATCGCTTAGGGGACGTTCCAATCCGAATTTCACAAAAAATAAATAGCTGTTTCCTGTGCGATTAAACTTATTCCGGGACGAGATTTGCATAAACTTCGGATATGGCAGCAGATACCCCCACACCCCAAATTAAGAATCAGTTCGGCCTAGTGATTACCCATGCAACCTACTGGAGAGGGACCAATAGGCACGTGGGAAAGTACAATAATCTTGTACGGTACCCTTCCTTTTCGAAGCTGCTGCCGGCTCGTAGCAGCCATGGAGACAGTCCTATTACCCATCACCCGTAGCCAGCAAACTAGGTTTCAATCAGGCTACCTCCTCCGGACATATTATCTTCCCGGATGGCACTCGCTTATAGGCCCTTGAGGGGATGGTTTTGACGAGATGAACGAGGATATTGCAATGGCTATCTCGTGTTATTGTTTGGTTACCACGCAATGACAAGCTAATTCAACGAGCCCACACGCACAAGCTTTGACTTTAACTTGGTTAACCGTTGCGTTAAGTTCTAGTAATCATACAATGAACTCTAATCAACATATGGGAATGGCCCACGCCAGTCTATATTTTTTGCACGACAACAAGGAGTACTTCTAATTGACTTTGGAGTTCTGTCTTTATTGTGGAGAGCAGAAATGCCAGATTCTGGTATGCTTGGGGCGTCAAGCAGTGATGCCGTAACCCAAGATGAAGGTGGATCAACCATCAGGCGGATTAGCGACCGAATTTGGGCTACCTTTTCTTTATGACGATAGTAGTAATTCCAGCGTTGGCTTTTGTCGATTACGTCCCTATTTTTAAAAGTTGCAAAGATAGATTAGACATGCCAACATCCGCGTGACACACCCCTCCCTGTGCCCCGAAAGTGGCTCTAAATGCTTGTCAGCATGCATCGGCTAGGCGTTTGTGGTCTTAGTTGGAAGGCAACAGACCCAAACGCAACTGTGTGTTGTAATCTGTCTTCAAAGTTCTCGCAGTAGCCATCCGTATACCAACAAAATATATAAGATATACGACAGTTCCCGCATCGATTCCGACGATGGGCACCACGTGCTCCAACAAGCCACAGCAAACGCTGAAGCAAGCTACAACAGACACTGAGGCAAGCAACACGAAGGCTACAGCAGGCAGAAGCAACGCAGCGAACTACCGCTAACGAAACAGGAGTTAAAGCAGACTTGCGGAGAATCTGCCTACCCGTTCGCCACTATCACCTCCATTTCCGGTGTAAAGCTATTCTATATACACAGGTATGGAGTTAAACAGCGCCGAGGTAGCATTCTGGGTCCCTTTTACTAATGGTAAAATTATAAACTGCCCAAAAGCTCCGACTTTTTCTGATTTAAACCTGTCTGGAACGCCGGTAAGCCCTGTGGCGGCAGCAGCTTCATTCTATGCCTAGAAAGCCGTAACGATGCTTAAGAGGTCAGACAAAGGAGTCGGTGAAGACTGATTTAGTTAATTATGGGGGGAGGGGTTCGCAAGGTCTCCTCTACCACAGACGGAGTGCAAAGGTAAAATTACCTTATCCAGGTGGAAAAAAATATATTACGGGAGGATTAGTACTTCAAGCGTATAGTGGCTTGCAAGTGCCGGCCATTTTGGAGCGGACCAGGTTTCTTTGACTCGACCCAAAAAATAAGATAGCGACTCTAAAACTAGAACTAAAAACTGCTTGAGTATGGTTTCGAATGTCCCAACGCAGGCAAGCCTTTCTAACACACACTCTATAACATTTAGACTAGACCTTTCGGACCTAATAATGGCGCTAATCTTTGGTGGACTAGGGAACCGACAACTGACTCAAGAATAGTCCGCGACCAATCGCCTATAAAATTAAGCTGCTCAACAATGCCATCGAGATCTAGTCTACAGAGAACCGACAAGCAGCAAACACCACATAAGATCAGCGGATTCCCCTTGTCAATATTAAAATTGTAAATGGCACAGGGCAAGGTGCCCCTTACACGAGGATCCATCCTTGTCTCAGCCCATGCACTAAGATAAAAACATACCAAAAACGTTTGTTAACCAAAACGCCTCGTCAGTAAACTGCCTAGATGAGGTGACATGACTCAGCTAGACACGGGGCTAGTCGCAAAAGGCAAGCCTCTAGACCCCGGTTCGGCAACCTACTGCTCGCGAGCCACGTGCGGCTCTTTTAATGATTGCGTCTGGCTGTCTGAGATAAAATTGGAACTAGAAACTTCAGATTTTGGTTCCTCCAAAGACTACCGCTGCCGAGACGCGTATTAGGATTAATTTAATCTCACGAATTGAGGCAAGGATTCGATTCCCAGGTCTGTCTATAGATTGAGAAGAAACTATTTTCATCATCGAAATCATAGTTTTATTAATATGAGCTTTCGAACTCTTGCGGGAGTCCATCGTCAGAGTTAAAACCATCACCGAAAGCAAGCAACATTTAGAGGGGGAAGGAGCTAATTGACCGTCATAGGGGCAGGGGTGGAGGGAGGGACAGGACGATCAGAGCCGGGAGTCCGGAGATACCCGCACAGGGCGCACTCGCGTGGGCAATTATTCTCGCAGCAGAGAGTTAAACTTGTGACCCGTCCCGTAGGTGTGGGTGAGCACTTGCGATAACGCGTCATCCCGTCGAACAGCCGAATTATGTTCGTGTATGCGCGAACCCAGCATGCGTTCAGTCTGCCCCGTGTAATTTGCGAGACAGTTTAGACATGGTATGTGATACACTACATCCAACTGCTCACTGGGATTCAATCGATCCCTAGTTCTCA
Organism: Ligula intestinalis; assembly: GCA_036362985.1. Classification (NCBI taxonomy): domain Eukaryota; kingdom Metazoa; phylum Platyhelminthes; class Cestoda; order Diphyllobothriidea; family Diphyllobothriidae; genus Ligula; species Ligula intestinalis. The sequence continues at coordinate 11,912,242 of JAYGXS010000004.1, read as the reverse complement.
TGACCCGGCTGCGCATTTTAGCCTTGGAACGATGTGCGATTCCACCGTCTAGTCCCGCGGCAATACGCTCGGTCGCTTTCAACACGTCCTTGATACATGGCAGCACATGCAATTTAATCTCGACCAATCTCTGACGTTTCACTCCCACCTACGTTTGACGTTGCGGTTGTTTCAGTGTTCCCTTGCCGGCTAGCACTTTTTGCGCAGATGTACGACGGCAGCTTGCCGAAGTGATGTCGCTGGTCATTCGTATGATCAACTTTGTGTTGCCCGAGCCTTAAATGATCGACAGCTTAAAAAATTGCTGGGTGAAGTTGGAAATAACTATCACGGTCCGCTTTTGCACAGCAATGTACGTTGTTTGTCGTTCTGTGGCTTGTCTGAACGAAACTCTGACTTTCCTTAAAATTAAGGGCACTGAGCATCCTGAGCTAGCCGAAAGTGAGCGACTCCTCGTGTTTTACTATTTCGTCGATATGATCGAACATCTTAACCAGCTCAACGTTAAAATGCAATGCAATAGAAGTGCAGTGTTATCCATTAAACAAGCCGTGCTTGCTTTTGAAAACAAGCTAGAACTCTTCATCATGGATCTTAAAACAGATCACTTACTACATTTGATGATGCATGGACAATAAGTGAGCCCACTCAAAACGCTTATCTCTATCAGCTAGCTGCCTTCACATCCAGTGTCCTACAGTCTTTCAAAACACGCTTTGGAGATTTCCCGGAACACATTTGTCTTTTTAAGCTCATCACACATCTAACCGAGTGTTCACCGAACACGGCCGACCCAAGTTATATCCTTTTTTCCTTTAGGGACTTCAAAGAAGTGGCTGACATGAAAACCTCAGACATGTAGATGAATAAGTTCAAGTCACACAATAAAGATTTGGAAAGGATCGCACGATATAAAACAGAGTTGGCTAGAAAGTACATGCGGACATAAATTAAAAAAACTTCAACGCGAAGACTAGCTGATAATCAGAACGCTATTTGTCACACGCCACACACCACAGCATGTGAATAATGCTATATTGACCTTGTGTGGATCTACCTATGCATGTGAGCAGTCATTCTCGCAGCCACCCTACGATCACATCTAACGGATGAAAGCCTCAACGCTTGCATGAAGCATTATCTCACCAACTACCAAACAGACTACATAGCCATCCGCGAACCCATGCAGCACCTGAAGTCGCGTTAGCAATGAGTATTATAAGAATATTATTGAAAAGAAAAATTACAGCGGTTTATTACACTCGCATTTAATTGCCGGCCCCTACTCTAGACTGATCAGTTATTGAGTAATTGATTGTAGGGAAAATTCAAGCAGGGGGCGAAAGGCCAGAATTTTACGCGGGAAACGCTTCATCAGATACGGTCAACAACCCGGACCTGACTACGACAAAAACAAACCACAGTTAAGCAGATCCCATTGCTGAACTATTGTTCTTATACTTACGTAAGCTGTCAGGCTTCGAGTGACATAACCACACATAAAGCAAGCATTCGAATCATAATCCACGATACCTTTATCGGTTGATGAACGGTAAGCACGACGCCCACTTGGGTAGGCTGCCTGACATCACGCTAAAATAACTAACATAGGGCCAATAAATGAGGTTATTGGTAAAGCTTATATCTGCTGGTTCAGGGTATCAGGGCTAGCGCAGTATTCAGGTAACAGGCGTAGGCGAAAGCCCAGCGCAAAATTGTTATCGATAGTGCAGCTGTCGATCCGAGTTAGCGAATTAAGATAAATGACTGGAAGCCGGTAACGAAGGTCATTTAAGTCAATACAGATTTACCGTACGATAGGTCATAACCAAACGCAAGCATTATTTAGGTGTATATTGATTCAGGAACAATGGGGCGAACAAGAAGTCGCCATACAGTGAAAAACGACCATGCCGGAAAATGAATTTTATATCTTTAGACCGGTAACGTTTAAGTGAAAATATTAATTCCATACAACACAAAACGTATGGAAATCAACCTGCTAATAACCAAGCAGGCCGTTCATCCATAAGAGCATGCTCGGAGAGACGTGAGGTTTCCAGCGTGGCCATCGGGTACACATTCGTATTAATAAATCTAGTCACACTTCTGGAGCTATTCCGTAGACATAGTCAAAGAGCGGTAAAAAATATACTTAAGGCCTCTAACGATAAGGGGAAGGGCTTCTTATTAAGGAGGCACCATAGTCGACACATTGGTGTAGCGAGACAAGCACATTTTTTCTAGTTTAAGACTTTACCTTGAAGGACAGCGAATCTCATAACTACAATTAATCTAGCAACGCCAGACATCAATGCACAGAATAAGCAGCACAGCAAAAAAATACTTCACAGGCCGCAGAGTAAGGAGATAATTTAATCGGAACGAACACAGGACAAAAAACAATGCAATATTCTTTAGTCGAAGGTAAATACTGAGCTGCTTAGATAAGCAAGCGGAATCCGTTTACTTAAACCTTCAACACCTACATATGAAAGGTCGTCGACTTTGTACCGCATGGCTAGCTCTCCACAACTTTCCTACTTGAGCTGTGACCGGCGTATAAACAGTTCAAGACTTCAGTCAACAGGGTTTCCTGACCATTTAGACTTCTAGATGGTTCTGTGCACATCTGTCGCCTCGGCCACGAGTGCTGCGGATTTAATTTACTGGAGCGTGGAGATCTTTCAAAATAGCCCCGAAATATGCTACGGATACTAAGTGAGATCCGCCTTTTACTATGAAATAATCGCAAGTCACAAACAGGCGGTCACTGTTTGCGCAGTTCTGTGGGTGACAATTTATTGCAGCAGGAATCGAAGGTACTTATACCAATTGAGGCTTAATTCTAGTATATAAAGCGAGTAGCATAAATGGCACGGTGGTATTTTCCATAAACGGCAAATTAAGCCCCAACTGCTAAGTTAGGAAACGGCATCCCAAACAAAACAATCCACTAAAGTATTTTTGTTAATTTCAAACAGTTTCAAATACCCAAGATAGGCACTATGCTGTATTTTAGTAAGCCACTGTCACAAAGCTGACAGCGACGCTTGGCTGGAGGCGACATAGACACCAGCCTAAAACAGGGCTCTAACAAGACAAGTAAACCGTTACCGAATGTGTCATACTCTTGAGGTCAGATACCATAGCCATGAGCCAAATTCGCAAAGGATAGTAAAGACTTACGCCTAATTTGTCGCCTTGTACCGATGCAATAACATGTTGGTAATGCGTTATCCAGATGCGCTGTCGTGCGGTTCCCTAAATTCAGATATCTAGATCCATGGGTTTTTAAAAACAGACGGACAGGCTAAACAAAACGCCCGTCCTGTCTACAGCGAAGACGGTTAGGGAAACAGTACTGTTTATGCGTAACAGAAGGGTTAAAACGAAGGAAATAAATAGAGCGCTATTTGCAATACAAATTGAATCGGCGGATACAGTGATGACCGTACAGAGTAACCGATAACAGTAGCCAGCATTAAAATAACAGAAAGCGAAGTTCCCACGGCCATTGCAAAAGCGTACGGAAACTAATGCCGACGAGGTGGCTGACGTAAGTTTAATGTTAAAATTAATGACAAAACTACGCGATGGACTTCAATAAAAATTTTGATTAATGAATAGGTAATAATTACAAGGCAAGTAGAAGGCGTAGTGCAACCTATATGGCCCTTTAATGATACACCTTCAATGGATACTTGAATCATTTACGATGACAATTAGAGGAGGTCGATAATATCCTCAGGCATCTCCAAAATCTGTGTGTTGTAGTATGTAGTTAGTTCGTTCAGTTGTGGGATTTCTTCGTCAGTGACAAAGTTAATTGCAACTCCTTTACGACCAAAACGACCACCTCGACCGATTCTAAAGGGCCCTAGAAAATAAAGGAATAGGCTCACCTGTGAATGTAAGTTTCGCGCTTGCTAGGCAAATCGTAGTTCAAGACCAAGGAAACTTGCTGGACATCGATACCACGAGCCAAAATATCAGTGCTCAGGAGAATACGCGAGTGACCGCGGCGGAACTCATTCATAACACTGTCGCGTTGATCTTGTTGGAGATCACTATGCTACAGAATAGCAGCAATAAAAGAAATACAATAACTTACGATACAAGAGACCTTGAACTTTTGATCACGAAGCTTATCCTCGAGTGCGATGGCCTTCTTCACAGTATTCACGAAAATGACAACCTGGCCAATGTCGAGGAGGCTATATAAATCCAAAAGTGTCGGCAACTTAAAGTCCTCCTTCCGAACTTTGATGTAGAACTGCCGGATACCGTCCAGAGTAAGTTCCTCCTTCTTCACAAGTATCTTCACGGGATCATTCATCATCTGTTTGGTAACTTCAAAAATCTCCCTGGGCATAGTAGCAGAAAGAAGGATAATCTGCATATCACCTAACAGCTATGACGCAATTACCTGTGCAGTACTCGGAAGAAATGTGAAGATATTTTGGATCTGTGCCGCAAAACCACGAGACAGCATTTCGTCGGCCTCATCAAGGACAAACATCTTGATGTTGTCGGTGGTTAGGACATTTCGGTTCATCATATCAAAAACGCGACCGGGTGTACCGACGACGACATGCTGACCGCCAGAGAGGGACATCAGGTCAGTGGTAGTGCGAGTGCCACCAATACAAGCGTAACATTTGGCTCCTAGAAGGTAGCCAATCTTTTGAATGACCTATAGAGTTCAAAAGTGAGTCTAGTCTTGAAAATGTACTAACGGATTGAATCTGGTTTGCCAATTCACGTGTAGGGGCCAGCACAAGTGCTTGACACTTGTTCAATGAGATATCCAATTTTTGTAAAATGCTGATGGCAAATGTAGCCGTTTTTCCGGTACCCGACTGGGCTTGGGCGATCACATCCCGGCCTTCAATGCAAGGAAGGATAGCCCGCTGCTGAATCGCAGAGGGGCGTTCATAACCATACTGGTATATGCCGCGCAAGACCTCGTCGCGCAAACCCAAATCATCGAAACTTTCTACAATTGTATGGTAGTTTGTTTCTATTTCTCCGTCATCACTAGCAGGTTCGCTACAAAAAATAGATTAATAAAAGGTGCCAATAAAATACCCCATAATCCTCGTGCAATGGAGTGCGCAAAGTTAAAAGTAACGGTTAAAACAAACGTAACCGAAGTTTTTCAGGGCCACGAGAGGTTTTATATTTTTTAATGTCCTGGTTAAATAATACAGATTCTGGAGTATAAAAATACATTTCTACGCTAAAAAAAACACTGTGAGCAAGTCTCACCTAGCATTCTGTGAATGTCACAGTACATTGTCGTTGGTTACCGGAATCCACTGCCAGTACTGCTATTAACCAGAAAGTGGGTGACAGTGTCGCAGGCTCGAGCCTGAAGCCCACAGTAGAAAACGAGGGCAGCACATCAACCATAGAGTCTGGTTGCACACAAGATGGTCACAATAGCAGCACAAGAGCTGTTAACGAGCAAGCAAGCGACAGTGTCGTAGGCACGCAAAATGGCACTAAGTGAGAAGCCAGCATCATTATACAAGGATTAACGGAATCAACCGCAGCCACTCCCATGGACCGGCATTCCGCAGATGTCCAGCTCTTCCATGCCCTTATGAACAAAATGCTGCGACCCAATGTACCATTAGAGTGCGAAAAGGCCTTCCGCCTTGGCAAACGGCCTGAGAGCCCAACTGGAACTGCATGTCCCAGACCTCTGTAAGTGGTCATGACAAGAAGCCAAGACGCCAAGCTCATTCTATCTAGGCGTTTTAAAATAAAAGACTCTGACCCGGGAGTTTTTTTTTCAACAAGAGTTCTCAGCTTCAGAACGGAACAAACGTCGTCAACTTGTTTCCGAAAAGAGGGAGCGGGCCAGCAAGGGCGAACAAAACTTGGTTATTTACAACAGCCAAGTGATTCAACGTCCATTGTTCTCACATTGGATTGGTCCATTCCGGATAACCAGACAGTCGGCTCAGTAGAGGGAGGAGTAAGCCCAATCGAAAAACATGCAGAGGCAGAACGAAGGGGAAAAACATTTGGTTATTTACAACAACCAAGTGATCCAGCGTCCACTGTTCTCCCCCAGGAAAATTCCTCCCCGGCTAACCGCACAGTCGACCCGGAAAGGGGCGGGGAGAGCCTGACTGTAACAAATTCTCGAGCAAACAGAAAGTTAACTTTCATGTACACAAATGCACAGAGTATGCTTTCAAAGCTTGACGAGCTGAAGATTCATGCCTTTGAGTTATCACCAGATATAGTTTCAATAACAGAAACTTGGCTGTCTGAACAGGTAGCCGATGGCGAGGTATCCATGCCTGGCTATCAACTGTTCAGAAAAGACAGAGAAGGTCGTCAAGGCGGTGGTGTAGCAAAATACGTGAAAAATGGACTCGCAGTTTTAGACAAAACGGATAAACTGGTGTGTACTTCCGAGGCCATCTGGCTGTCCATTAAAGTACCAGGTGCACCCAACCTCGATGTACTGACACTCTACCGACCACCGAGAAGAGAGCCAGTAGTGGATGCCTCCTTGCTAGAGGAGCTGGAAAAGATTACTGCACGATCGGACATCCTGATTGTGGGGGACTTTAACGCGCCTAACATCGACTGGGGTGCGGCCTGCGCACATAGCTCCGATCTAACCTTCGACAGCTGCCTTCTGAGCATGACTCTGAAGTTATTTCTCACGCAACACGTCACTTTTCCGACAAGGATGCGCGATGGCCAACAGTCCAACTGTCTGGACCTCGTTCTCACGAAATCGCAGGACAGCATCGACGAAGTGTCATGTCTCCCACCACTAGGTAAAAGCGACCATGTTGTACTGCTATGGGAGTACTCGTTATTCTCAATACCGGAGAGACCCTCAACAGCCAGACGAAATATTTGGCAAGGCGATTTCGATCGAATGAAGACCGAACTCACGCGCGCCGATTGGGAAACTCTATTTTCTGGAAACATAACTGCGGACTGGGAAGCGTTCTGGACCACATTGCACAGACACATCGACAACCACTGTCCAATTTCGCGAAAAAAGGTGAACACTAGACCGCGATGGCTTACGCAGGCCTTAAAAATAGAAGTGAACAAAAAGCGGAAGCTGTGGAAAAAATGCTAGCAGACAGGACTCCTGCATCTGTCAGTGCCTACAAAACTCAGAGAATCCGGGTCAAGGGTCTTATTCTCAAAATAAGACGGGCTTTTGAAGCAGACTTGCTAAACCGGGCCACAGTGAACCCCAAACTTTTTTACAGTTATCTCAGGCAGAGTACCAAAAACAAGGATCCGATACCCCTGCTAAAAACCGCTGAGGGAAGAGACTTGATAGATGATGAAGCAAAGGCTGATCATCTGTCGAAATTTTTCCGATCAGTCTTCACAAAGGAAACGGCATACGATCACCCCACCGACGACACCGAAGCGGATACAGTAGTTGAGACTGTCAAATTCCCCGAGGCTGCTGTTCTTAATGAACTCTTAAGCTTAAAAAATCTAAGTCACCAGGTCCCGACAACGTACCAGCCAAGATTTTGAAGGAGCTCGCCAATGAGTTGGCTAAACCACTCTCTATGCTCTTCCAAACCTCCTTCAAAACCGGATGCCTACCAGTAGATTGGAAATCCGCGAGGATTATACCGCTACACAAGGGGGAAGACGGGTCTCAGCGAATAACTACCGACCAGTCAGCCTTACTGAAATCTGTTGCAAAATCATGGAAAAAATTATCAAGCAACAACTTATACAGTTCCTGGAAAAATCCATCTGCTATCGGATGCTCAGCATGGTTTTCGTAGAGGTAGGTCCTGCGTTACAAACTTGCTCTATTGTTTAGAACGGTGGACTGAGGCAGTCGATATTGGAAACTCAGTGCATGCTATCTACATTGACTTCAAAAAGGCTTTCGATAGCGTGCCGCACCACCGCCTCCTTTATAAAGTCAGCCGCATAGGAGTAAGGGGTAGGCTCCTTACGTGGATAAAAAGCTTCCTAATCGGTCGCTCGCAAACTGTCCACATCAGCGACAAACAGTCAGCCAAGGTTGAGGTTGAGAGTGGTGTTCCCCAAGGCTTCGTTCTTGGCCCTATCTTGTTTGTTATCTACATCAACGACTGTGTCCACGAACTGGATTTCGGCATCGCCATGGTTGCCGATGATATAAAACTTTGGAGCGAAATTCGAACTGTGGCTGACGAAGTGAACTTACAGGAAAATTTAAATCGACTTCAAAAATGGTCAGCGGACTGGCTCTTACCGTTCAATGAGAGCAAGTGCACCACCATTCGAGTTGGCAAATCCGGTTTTTCAAACGGCATGGCTTACCGACTGAATGACATACCATTGAAGGAAGTAAACGCCCAGAAAGACTTGGGAGTCTGGATCACACCCTCGCTTAAACCCTCCCTGCATTGCATAAAGGTAGCCAAGTCCGCGATGTCGATCCTATACCTCGTCAAACGAGCTTTTTCTACCTTCAATGAAGAGTGCTTTACAAAAGTCTTCGGAACCTTCGCACGACCGCACCTAGAATCCGCTATCCAAGCTTGGAGACCCTGGGCCAGGAAAGACATCAACATCCTGGAAAAGGTACAACGGCGCGCAACCAAACTTGTTATTGGGCAGGGCTCGCAGCCTTATGAAACACGGCTGTCGAATCTCAACCTCAAGACTGCTGTCTTATATCAGGGGATTTTTTCGAATTAGCAACGACCACGAATCTGAGGGGTCATCCCCTCAAATTAAAGGTGACAGGGGCCAGGCTGGACGCCCGGAAACACTTCTTTTCAAAAAGGGTGGTCGGAGCGTCGAATGCGCTTCCTCAGGACGTTGTTATGTCGGAATCGCTAGAGGGTTTTAAGCAAAAACTGGATCGAAATAGCAGTGCACGATGGACCGAAACTGACAATTCGGAATAACAATAATACTACTTCCAATTTTTCAGTAGTATTAGTTTTTATATCCATTCACTTTTGCTATTTATAACGCCCTCGCACGCATAGCCTCATGCGAAGGTCTCCGCGGTCTACCCTACTTGGCTATCTGCGTACCGTGATTACACTCTGGCGATTTTTTCAGCCAGACCTGCCGGTCTAAACAGTCACCCTTGGTTCGAACCAAAGCGGACTGTCGACGATCTGGACGGATGCCTCTGTTTTTCCAGTTCCGTGGCGGACTCTGCAATCAGCAAGGAAGAATCAGGACGTGGCTTCCACACGGTGATGATCCTGGGAACCTTTGCAATGCCCCCCCCCCAGTGGGAACCCCCTTTTTTCTCCTAAATCCCACGCATTACCTCCACAAGGGCGACAGTTTTTCTCCTAAAAATCCCTGAGGAGTTTTTTTCACTGTCTGCTCCTATTTTCATCCTATGACTCAGGACAACTGGCCTCGCCAACAGTCTAAGCAACAAATTTTTTGCTATCACTGCACATATGTACAAATAGGGCACTCAAAGGAATTTTTCCTGCATACCCTCAATATACTGATACTGTTTAGGCCTAACGATAAGAGCGGGGCAAATAATTCACGTGAAAATATATGATCTGCACTTGAAAGCAGCCATATTGACAGCTCAGCCAACAAAAAATGTCTGCTTTAGATGCTACTGTGAACACAAGTGTCTGCTGTACATCTGTCAGACTCTTAAACATCTTCAATGAGCTCCTTCTGAGCAGAAACCGCATATAACTGCATTGTCAGAAACTTGGCTAGCCAAAGAAATAGATATTAGAGGTGGAAGTGCAGTTCTCTACATATTTAATGAACTTTTCTGTTGTAAGAGGTAACCTCCTATAAAGATTTTAAATAATCTCAGGATCAGACAGTTGCCGACGCTTACCATATGCGCTGTCTACCGGCCTCCCAGCTTGAACGGATTTTACTACGTGGAGCTGCTTAATTTACTGAAATTGATATGTAAAGAGGGTAAGTTATTACTCCGTAGTGACGTCACCGCTCCTGACATACTTGGAAGATATCCTGTAGATAACATCGCAGAGGCACCATTTGACTATGAAGCACCACTTTTTTTCTGTGGACGAATATTTCATCCAAAAACATAGACTTCAAAACCAGGTGTATTTATCTACTTCTCACTAGTTTGAAGCAAGTTCAAAATAGATGTACAGCAGACGATCAGACTGACAGTGTAAAGAACTCTAGATAATTATTTTTGTGTTTTTCAGGAGAAAAAAAAACGCAAGTTCGATAGATAATTGAAGTTCAAGACGAAGCAGGGTTGACAGAGGTGCACGATGTGATCAGCCCCCCTTCAAAGTTAGTATCGTCTATTCTGCGTGATGTGACGGTATACCCTGAATGTAGAAAACTGGTAATAATTTGGTAGTCTGAGTGCCCATCGCCACCACGCTGTCTGTTTTGACTTACACTTACACATAACACCTTATTTCGCGTTAAGCTTTCTTACGCTATAAATCAAATCGCTTCTTCAAACGCGCGTTCGCTCGGTTTTAATCAATACACCCCGCCTCTATTAATTTGCTATGCAGACAAGAGAGCAGAATTCGCGCAGACAGAGCTTCAGAACAACAACCACGTTAACGGATACACCTGGCATGTATACAGTGCTGGCCGCTGGTGCGTGGCACTATCCTTGTACAGCTGTTATTCTCACAGTAATAGCTGTTTAAACAAATTCTGCCTTCCCTGGCATTTGATTTTGGAAACTTTTTATAAGTCGGCAAGCCTATTTGCGAAAATTGGTGAAACAATAGTTGGCGACAGTTTGAACCAACAATATTTTACCAAATCTACGATCTATTCAAGTGTCAGTCAGCTAGGAGCCATCCTAACGGTCTTGTACGCATGCAGTCTGGGCAAGATGTTCTCAAGCTACGCTTTCGGTCCGGCCACACGTAAAGGATCGTAAGCCTGCGCGGCCTCCATTGAGCCGACACCAAGCCCAGCTGTCGGATAGGGGCCACCATAGGGATCAATCAATCGGGTCGATATGCGCTCGGGGACATAATTTTATTGGTTTGATACTATAACGATTGCTTGCTTTAATATCCCTAAGAGGCTCTGACGATATCCTTTTCAGTTTGAAGAAACTTAATTTACATTATCCTGATCCAGAATACGCTGGGAAGCAGTATACGTCAGCGGACGCAACTGCTGCCTGATCGCGTGACAGTTGACGCTTGCGTAAAACGTAAGGAAGAAATCTTTCATGTGGAATTTGCAATGGCTGATGATGCTTGGAAGGTGTGCATGTTACTATGCAAATTGGGCACCAAAGAGCATGAGCAGTACACGGACATGATTCTGCCAAAAACCCACGTGACTTCAACTTCGATGAAACAATCAATCAAACTTCAGAGTCCTTCGGGAAGAAATCTCCCCTGTTCAGCCTACAATACTCGATAGTAGTAATCATTTTGTAACAGAGGATTTGGCCGAAGCAGAAATGTTAAATTCCTTCTTTGCCAAGTTCTTTACAATTGAGACTTGTCCAACACCCGAAATACCGCTGATGTGTGATGCAAATCTCACTTCAATTGATTTCTCACCTACAAGTATTCATAAAGAAATAGCTCGCCTCAACAATTCACATTCAGTCGGGACGGACTGCATTCCAAACTCATTTATTAAGCAATTAAGAGATTTTCCTCCTTTACTGAGCAAATTATTTACAATATTTCTCGAAAACGGTTTTTTTCCTGATTCTTGGAAAACTTCTACTGTAATTCCAGTTTTTAAATCTGGTTCCAGATCTGATATTAAAAATTATCGCGGTGTTCATTAAACACCTTCTCTAGCTAAACTGTTTGAAAAATAAATCGCCAATAAAATTACAGATTTTTGCAGAAGCAATCAAATATTAAATATATCTCAGCATGGTTTTTTACCAGACCAATCTTGTGAAACATGTCATATGTCTTTTCTTAATCTCCTCACTTCTCTTCGTAATGATCATTTATCTGTGCTGGTAATCTATTTTGATCTTAGTAAGACATTTGATAAAGTACCTCATAGGAGACTACTAGCCAAACTATAGGCTATAGGATTTTGTCGTCTTCTAAGTGACTTTATTAGATTATATCTTTCTAATCGAGAACAACAGGTCTTAGTGGGGTCCTCATACTCTTCCCCTACCGCTATTTTAAGCGGTGTCCTTCAAGGTACCGTTCTGGGCCCCCTGTCGTTCTTGCTTTATATAAATGATAGTTCAACAATAGTTAAACACTCTCAATCGTTTATATACGCAGACGACTTGAAATGTGTATACTCCTTCTATAATTCTATGGCTGAGCGATGCTAAGAACGCATTCATTCGGATTTGGACGCTCTATCTGCGTAGAGCAGATGGAATTCTCGCCTTCTTAGTGCCAGTTCCTGTGGCCTGAAAGGCTGCCACAGCCTATCATTTTTCAAGGATGTCCCATGACTGAATGTTCTAACATTAAGGACCTAGGTTTATGTTACACCAATAAATTAGATCTTTCACCTCACGCTGATAGAATTACAGCAAAACTGCTCAGACATGCGGCTTCATCTGTTATAATTTCGACCTTCCCGAAATGAAGCTAAGGCTTTATCGTATGTATGTGCTTCCTATTCTCGAATACTGTTGTCCATTCTTCGGTCTAATGAACGAATCTAGCCGTTCAAAAATTGAAAGTGTCCAAAGAAGATTCACTAAAAGGGTCCTCTATCCGGCATTTTCAGATACTTCCTTCTCAGATAGATGTGAGATAAGAAAACTGAAATTTCTTTGGGTCAGGAGACTGGAAGCAAGGTTTTGTCTCCTGTTTCGCCTTAATAATAGTTCAAATCTCCCCAAGATTTCTGCCCTTACCCCCGTTACTCGCCCTTACAACACAAGAAATTCAACGTTGATTATACCTCCTCCTGCTTCTTCAACTTCTAAGCGATCTCTATTTTTCCTTCTAGGTATAGCTATCTTTGGAATAATTTGCCGATTGATATTCGGCCGTTGACTAGTCTATGTGCATTCAAGCAAAGACTGCATATTTATCTTAACACTGAATCTATTAACCTTTTGTTTTCCTCATCGTTTCTTGGCAGCTTTTTTCCACGATCCCGAGAAAGGACCATCGGTAATTTCGGATCTCTTCTTGAAACTACCTTCCTCTGACTCGTGTCCTTCGGAATCTGGACGGAGTCTTGACGGCTCTCGTTTCGCCGGTCATCAACCATCATCAGGGCCTTATATTTGGTCCCATCTCAGACATCCCCAACGATGGTCTTGTAGATTTGATGGACTTTTGGATCTCATACGGCGATGCCCATCACGATCATAAACTGGTGGGTTCCCTATGTTCTATTATGCCGCACCGGTTTGGGAACCTGAGTGTAGTGCCGGGAACCCGTCTATAGCAGTAATGTTTCGTTAATACCTATTGTTCTGCCCCACGCTCAGCTTCGACTGAGTTTGCTTCCAAGCCCCCCCCCTTACTAACAGAGGCAGTGGATACCAGAATACATAGTCAGAATCTAGATAACGATGTGGCTCATCTGTTTGTACCCTTGAATTTCACCTTCCGCATGACACTGCTATATTCATTCTTTTCGAATCTAACAAATTCGCTTGTAAACAGTTGTACTTGTCATATAGCTATAGACTACGGATACTGTTTGTTAAACCAATTATTTCTAGTACTTCGGGTTATCGAATTTTTGGTTTATTCATGAGGTCCATTAGGCCTGAAATATACAACTTATTATTATTATACAAGTGTCTCAAGTTCGCGAAGAACGAAACAGATGATTTTGGACATTAAATATTATCATCAACCGCAATTTAAAAAAAACTTAAACCGGGATCGATGACAAAAATCACTTCAATTGCTTCATATTTGTGACGGCTTTGCAGTCACCTACCGATGCTGAAATCAGAGCTACTCTGCTCAGCCAAATTGTGCAGGACCACTACGCAATCCTACCGACATTGACAGATGTATGCTAGCGGCTCAAGTACCCCAAGCCGTCGTAGAGCAACACAGTTCCTCGCTGGCAACCTCTAACTTTCATGGACTCACGCACACGAAGTCGATTTCCTCACATAAGTCTCCAGATTATACATCTCTCAAAAGCACCAACCGCATGTTGGCAGCTTGGCAAATTGAATTTCATTTTCTTCTGCACATTTAATGAGCAGAAGTCCAATATTATAACGCTTGCTTGCTTAAATACCCGTGCTGGATACGCAATAAAGACTTCCTTTCTAGCAACATTGTTCTACTTGTAGAATAAAAAAAAAACATCTGGGATAGCATAAATCTTGGTTTTTGGTAATATTACAACAGTGTTGACTATGGAGTTCTTTCCAACGCAAACTCAGCTTAGTTTCGCACATGCTTCTGACTATCTTACTGCCACACAACTTATTCTGATAGACGAACGGTTAGTGACGATTTAGGGCTTCGTCAATACCATTTGCCGTGCTCACAGCTCCTGAAGATTCTCCTGCGTCTCCTCTCTCACATCTGAAAAGGGAGTTTGCGAAACTTACTGATCAGATAGCTTTAAGTCACTTTATTAAGTGGAGAAGGCTTTCGCCCTTTAGCTCCCTATTCATAAGCAAAAATCGCAGAAAAGTCCACCGTAACAATAGTGCATAATACAAATGTAGGCTTAACAGCAGCGATAAGTGTGAGCCAGTTGCAAAGTGCTGCTACTGACACTATGTTAATTATATCTGTCACAGTTTCTCAGCAAATGAGAATCAAGTTTTTAATTAAAATTGTCAACAGTAACTGAGAAAACCACCTCGTCAGGGAGTCCGTTCCACGCTCCGATAACCCACTGAGAGAAGGCTTTCCGTCGAACGTAGATATGGGCCAGTTTCCTCTGTAGTTTAAAGGGATGACCCTGCAGATGATCAGTCCAAGACAATTCGAAGAAATCGTCAAATTCTAGGGCGCACTCACGGCCTCTAGCAATACGATAGGTTTGTATGAGGTCACAGCGGAGTTGCCTATAATTGAGAAGAACAAGATCAATTTCGGTCAGTCTCTCTTCACAAGGCAAATGACCAAGATTCTGGACCATATTCGTAGCTCTCGCCTGCACTCGTTTCAAGTTCAGGTAATCCTTCTTGAACTACAGACGCCAAGCCTGGAAGGCATAATCCAAGTGGGACCGAACAAACTCTCCGTAGGCTTTCCGGAAGAGCTCCTTGTCGATGTTGACGAATCCCCAACTTATCGCAAACAGCACCAGTGTTGCGCGTTTAGCTACCTTTACACTCTGTGAAGATGGTTTAGGCAAGGAATTTATTAGAACACCGAAGTCCTTTTGTTCGTCCACATTTGAAAGCGGGTGCCCATCGAGGAGGTATTGGAAGGAATCATTCTCCTCATTAGTCCTTCTAGTACGGAGTCTTAAAACCACACTTACTAACGTTGAAGTTTAAGAGCCAAGGAGCAGACCAGCAGCTAAGTCGATTGAGACTCTCTTGAAGTGCTTTCCTATCGGCGTCAGACCTGATGGTTCTCCAGAGTTTGACATCGTCGACAAACATGATGGCGCTGCAACCCAGGTCGTTGACACAGTCGTTGATAAAGATCCGAAAGAGCAGTGGCCCTAAGACAGAGCCATGGGGGACGTCACTCAGTACAGATGTAGGGTTTGACTTTGAGTCACCGATGCACACATTTTGCGATCGCCCAGTGAGAAAATCTGTAATCCATGCCAGCAGGTTTCCTCTCATACGCATTTCCGATAATTTATATATTAGACGTTTATGTAAGACGCTGTCGAATGCCTTCTTAAAGTCCGTATAGATGATGTCAACCTTACCATCTTCGTCCAGTGCGCGAATCTACTGCTCAGTGGAGAGCAGTAGGCTGGAAAGACAAGAATGTTTCATTCTGAAGCTATGTTGGAGCCCTGACAATAAGTTGTTCTGCTTCTAAAACTTCATTCTCGTCTTCTTAATTATCAAAAAGTCGTGTTTGCAAACGATCGTTTTCGGTCATTCATCGTCAGGCCAGTACATGACATGGGGAATAAAATTGGTCAATTTATTACAGCGATTATATAATCGTCAAATTTAGGTAGAGGGGAGGGGGAGGAAAAGCGTGAGGGTAATTAAGCAGCTGAGTTTTCCCTCATCTCCTGAACGCGGGCGCCAGCGCGGATAGGACGCTGGTTGCCATGCCCAGATGAAACAGGGGGGATGTTCTCGCGGTCCGCCGATTGAGTTCTGTATGTCAGCCGCGCAGCTTGCGCTTAACTATTCTCTGTAGCTTTATCTTCTTTGGCTTTAGTAGGTGTTAGATTTCCGCGTGCAGTCGGCCAAGGGAGATTTTTTTGAATTTCGATGAAGGATTCTTCAAAAAGATTTGCCGAAAAAATCTTCAAGCCGTATTTGGCTCATGGTATACAAGTCTGAGGAATCTGAACATTTCATAATCAAAAAAATGTCGAAAGAATTCAAAGAGAACTAGCAAAGTGGATAAGATTCAAACCTTTTTGTCAAATGAATTTCATCTTAAAAGTCTTAATTTGTTCCCTTAGATTTGTAGGCGAATTCGCGGCGGTCTCTTACAGGGATTAAATGAATAGACTTTTCGAATTAGTTACCCAAACGAACTCCATGATCCTTCACTTAATTTGCGCGTTTAGAAGATGAGGCAAGTTGTGCACAAATGCTTGGTTTTTATCTGTATGATCAAACCATAGAATATCTTCTACAGATACTTGATACCATTATCGCTGGAATGCTTATAAAAAACATTGACCTATTCAGGGTGTCCCAAAAATTTAAACACATTTAAAATAATTGTTAACACGGTGGTTATTGTAATTTAATCATTTCTAAAATGTAAATCTATTTGCAGGTATGATTTTTTTTAACTGCATGTTCTCAAACTGATGTCCATTTAATCCAGATACTGCTAACAACGCGAAGCAATAGAATCGCACACACCATGAATTTACTCCATCCTGTAGCGACCCCCTTTCTTAATCATGCTTTCCTCGGACGCCACGGACTAGGTCATGCCTGGCGTGACCACCACGCGTCCACAAGACACCATAGTCAATGCCTCCGTTCAAGATCACACTTGCCAACCACTTCTCAAGGATAGACCAGTGCCCTAAATGCGGACGATTTGTTAACGCTCATTCACTTCCAGAGCCGACGACTTACTGTTCGGTTGCAAACCTCCAGACCCGGTGATCGACTTGCTAGAATGCGACTCTGGACTGCACTCGTCTGGAAGTCACTTCTCCTATTGCTTACATACTACGCTTGTTCTACCTTAATAAATTCTCCCTGACACAATGGCCTTCCATGCCTTATTATATTTAACTAGCTTATTCTTGTTGGGATGCGTTCTCTCGTCTATTATATGGCTGGATCACATCGCATCCCACATTGTTGACCCCGACGTTCACAATATCCCACATTCATGTTCAATGGCTTCTCTCTTTCTCAATAATTGAGAAATCTTGTCAAAATGCAGTGGAAAACAATACAATAATACTTCTAAATACTTTTACATTTTTAAAATAACACAATTATAACAAACGTCAAGGTTACAATCGTTCAAAATATGCATACATTTTTTGAGACACTGTATATGTTCGCAAATTAATTGGGGCCATGAGAGATTTTAATTCACACTTAAACCTTTCATCATAATTGTTTTATTTTTAAATCCACTTTTATGCTGGTACATCGAATGGTTGCTCTGTAAACTGCACTCTATTATGCGTTGCAAATATGGTACTCAGGGATACATGCCTCTTTCCATCAATTTGAGAAAACGTGGAATATTTCTATAAATCGATCTATTTACAAGAAGAAAGGCGTTTAGTCTTTGTATTTATTATACGAATCTTCTTTATTCGATCTTTTTTATTTGGAATCTACTAATATCTCAATATGGCAAATTCTACTAAATGTCCTCAATGCAACTGCAATGTCGCACGTCGGAAGAAAGCCATCCAGTGCCAGGGCTGTTCCAGCTGGTTCCACATTGCTTATTTAGCTGTGACCGCCAAACAGTACGAAGTTCTCAAAGAATTCGATGTTCAATGCTTCGTCATCTGTTGTGAGCTATGTAGAACCCAATCTGCACTCCATCTTTCCACCATACATGCTGGCACAGTTCAAGCAGTTGTGGACAAGGATACAGTTCTACCTATTATAACCCCTTCAGCTGCAGATTCTGCATCGCCAGATTCTGTTGGCCGGGGTGACATGACATGTTCCTCTTCGCCTTTTGTTCCTGTAACCAAAAAGCCACCGAGGTCTAGACGACAGAGAGCAACCAACCCGTTCATGCCTGTTCCCGCCCCGACACGATTCCAGAGCAGACCCCATCAACTAGTGTGCCGAAGCGCACAAACCCCCCGGTTGTTGCTGCAGCTCCCACATCTATGTCGGTGAAACGACCAACTGCCGAAGTGAGACGACGTGACAGGTGTCTATTCATGTTCAACGTTCCTGAAGCGACAGAAGGCGATGCCACCTTTCAATTAAACTTTTACAAAGTTGCGATCGATCCCATGTTGCAAAGGCTGCTGGAGAATGCTGGTGAGGAAATCGCGGTTAACCAAATGATTCGAGTCGGGGCCAAATCAGAAAGCCACCCACGTCCGCTAAAGCTCATATTCGAGTCATCTGTGATTGCTAAAAAATGGCTGTCAAGATGTTATAAGCTCAAGGGCCTACCAGTATCGGTAAAACCCGACCTGTCATCCGAAGAACGGGAAAAACGCCGCACGGCCGTCCAAGATCTAAAGCGTCCGACACTCTCCGGTGAAACGGGCCTGATAATCCGAAATTTTCGGGTTATGAGGAGACGCCGTCTCCTCACTGCACCATTGATCGTGACATTGTTAAAAAAACTCAGTCGAACAACCTCCCCAATCGGTTTAATCAATGCCAGAAGCTTGCTTCCCAAGGTCGCCGAGCTCTCCCATTGGGTTAACAACCATAGACCGTTTTTCTTTGGAATAACGGAAACTTGGCTCCATCCTGATATTGGTGAAGCTGAAGTTCACATTCCTGGCTACAACGTTTACCGAACTGATAGAGCCGGTCCTGCGTATGGCGGGGTCGCATTTTACGTGAGACAGGACCTCCAAAGCATGGTTATCCGTAGCCTTAGAGGTGAAGGCCTCGTTGAAGAACTCTGGATGTCGGTCTCCAGCTCCCGCGAATCACTTGTAATGGTGGGTATTGTGTACATGAGTCCTAGCACTACGTCTCTGGCCTGGCTCGACACGTTCGCTGAATACGCATCATCTTCTCATGTTTGCATTTTGGGCGACTTTAACCTTCCTTCGGTTAATTGGTCTATAGCACCCCCAGTATCCACATCTCCAAACTGTCTAAACAACGCCTTTCTTGCTGTTGTTTCAGTCACTGGTCTTGTGCAACATGTCCTGTCACCTACGCAGATATCAGCTTCTTCGTCGTCGTGTTTGGATTTAATCTTAACTAATCAGCATGATGACATTTCGAATGTCACCATCTCAAACCGACTGGCCTTTGGTGATCATTGCATCGTTTACGCGCACTATCTGCTTTCATGACCAACAGTTAGACCCCGGAGACCACCACGGCCAAATGTTTGGCGCACGAACTTTAACGGCATGCGTCAAGCTGCTCCACTTTTACTGTGGAAGGTGCCTACCGCTGCCTCTGTAGAGGAAAAATGGGCACTGTTGAAATCTAACGTTACTGCACTTGTCGCGGAGTTTACTCCAATGTCTGGCCCTGGCTCGTCCCGGCTATTTTCAACCTGGATCGGCCGAACAGCTCAAAGCTTATTGTAAAGGCGCGACCGAGCGTGGAAAGCATTTCGTTTACTCGGTACGCAATCTGCATTTGACCGCTATAAGCGAGTGCGTAATGAATGCCATGCCGTTATAAGGCAAGATAAAATGGATTACGAAGATACCATACTGGAAGTCTCCGACTCTCAGCCAAAGCGGTTCCACGCCTATATCAACCGTCGTCGCAGAGCTCAACATGAATCCCAGAGCTAATTGCAGCGGATGGTCAGCGCATGCTATCGGACGGGGAGAAAGCGTAGGCCTTGGCATCACAATACCGGGGTGTACATGCTAACCAGCAGCAAACAGCAGCAGCAACTCCCATCACATAGCCCTGAGATTTTAACGGACATCGAGTTCCCGGTAGAAAAAGTTATCCGTATTTTTGACTGCACTGAAATCCTCGACCTCACCTGGACCCGACAATTTGCACCCAGTTATACTGAATTATCTGGCAGATATCATTGCTCCACTTGTTATGGATATACTACAAACGTCTATCAGTACGAGTACTCTTCCTCAAGATTGGAAGTTTGGTATCGTGAAGCCGTTTTATAAATCCGGTGATAAATCACTTCCCTCCAATTATTGGCCAGAAACTCTCACCTCGGTTTTAGTGAAGGTTCTGGAAACTGTCATAAAACAAGAGATCGACAATTTCCTGGACCAAACCAACGGTTGGATTCAAGAGCAACACTATTTCACACGAGAAAAATCTTGTGCCACAAACCTGTTATTTGCCCGTGAGTCTTGGGCCGAATCGAAAGAGAGGGGTCACCCAACGCATGTGGTATTTATCGACTTCAGTAAAGCGTTTGACCGGGTTTCTCAGCAACTGATCATAAACAAGTTAGCAACCCTTGGTATTGGTGGCAACATTCTAAACTAGATCCGGTCACATTTGACTGATAGGACTTGGAGTGTCAGTGCGGAGGTGTATTGTCTCCTGACGGGGTCGCATCATCTGGGGTTCCTCAAGGATCCATTCTTGGCCCTACCTTGTTCTCCATCTACGTTCAGGATCTGAAATAATGCCTTTCCTCTCCGTTCGTATTGTACGCCGATTATCTGAAAATATGGCGTGATGTCACAGATGCCAACGAAATAATCGCCCTGCAACAGGACCTTATCCAGTTAGCCTCTTGGGCTTCAATTAACCAATTGCCGGTCAATGCTGCGAAATCGGCGTTCATAACAATTGGATCTACTGAGGTCGTCTTATCATACTCGCTCAATGGTTTCCCACTCCGACAAGTCACGGAATTCTGCAACCTCGGAGTCATAATACAAGACAATTTGAAAACAAACTGTCCCACAGCCAAAATTCGTGCGGCTGGGCTTCGGCGCTTATGGATGTTGAGAAAGACTTTCTCTTTGTGGTCTCCCACCATATTTAAAAAGCTGTTCTCCATCCATGTTCGGCCTGTCATCGAGTTCGTGAGCCCGACCTACTTTCCTTGCTACGCAGGAGAAATGCTCGCACTTGAATCGGTGCAACGACTGGGTTCTAGGATGGTCCCACAACTCCGCGGACTTCGTTATAAAGCACGTCTTCGCAGTTTAAAATTGTTTTCCTTGGAGTATCGGCGACGTCGAGGGGATTTTATTTTTCTGTTCCGCTTGGTTGTGCTCAAACACGACCCAGAGTTGGATTGGATCATTATTCGAAATTACGACGCTCGCACCCGAGGCCACTCTTTTCGCCTAGTCCAGCAACGTTCAGACCATCTGCCTCAGAATTACCGGTATTCCTGTCGGGTCATAAAAGACTGGAACTCCCTGAGTGAGGATATTGTCCAGGCAATGTCGGTTCCCAGTTTCGAAAGACGCCTTGATGCCTTTTTTCTAATGGCCGTGGATGACAACATCTGCTCAACCAGTCAGCGGTTCCCACTTCCTTTCGAGGATCGCCGTCCTGTTTGAGTCTATTTTTCTGTCTTGAACTATGTTTGAAGAGACTCCTCCGGGCCTTGGGCCTCTTGTCTTAAATATATTGAAATTGAAATTGAATTAACTGAACTGGACTGAAAGACTAACCTTAAAAAAGTTAAATAGTATATGGGTTGTAAAAATCATTCTTCGGTCCGTGGTTGTAGATACTGTATCAAGCCAACCCAAAACCATGGGTTTGTGAACGCACCAAGGTCACTCTTGGCGCGGATCCGAATGAGGATGGTGTAAACGTATTTTTGTGAAGATACCGGTCTTCCTTCTCTCTCGCTCTGCTGGCATTATTTCCCCCCGTTCCGAGTCGCCGTTACACGCTCTTCCCGCCGTCCTGTCTCGCCGTTACACATTCCTCCTGCCATCAGCACCACCATGGCCCTAACCCGCAGTTGCTCACAGCGCTGCATCCCGCCGGTATCTAACTAATATTCTGTGATCACCCCTCACTCCGAACGGATCATTTGTACAGACCCTTGGTAATCCCCCGTATCGTATCCTTTCCACTCTTTATTGTTTACCATTCGGTTTATATCAACAGACTTTATTTCCTAATATCGCGTTATTCTTCTATCTCTTTCGATGATTGCATGTTCTGGTGATTGACGAGCCCGTTCGGCGTTACTTCTGGAGAATCATATGCGTGAATTACTTCTTTAGGTGTGTGCCAACCTCGACATTCCCGGCCCGCTACAATACGCACTTGAAAACTAAGTTTGTGAAGGAAAAAATAATCCCAAAATCCGTACTGTTTGCTCTTATTTCGCATTTCCCAATCTGGATTTCTCGAAATTCAATACTGCCTTGGTGTCGTGAAATCCAGTCTTTACGCAATTATCCTGTTATGCAGCTTAAGAAGCTTTGAATTCGACTACTTCTTAAGTAGGAGTTGTGATTGTATTCGGAGTTTTTTTTGTGATTTTCTCCCACAGTTACTCATATGTTTTAAGCGTTTACAGTCGCTACTTTGAGTGCTCGCACCCATTTATTTAATGAACCGCATGCATGTTTCATCACTAGAGGGTAGGGAACGGATCGGTGGGCACACCTTATTTGCAGTCATTGGA
Organism: Ligula intestinalis; assembly: GCA_036362985.1. Classification (NCBI taxonomy): domain Eukaryota; kingdom Metazoa; phylum Platyhelminthes; class Cestoda; order Diphyllobothriidea; family Diphyllobothriidae; genus Ligula; species Ligula intestinalis. The sequence continues at coordinate 11,889,455 of JAYGXS010000004.1, read as the reverse complement.
CATGTGGGAGTTCTCAGGTTAGACCAATCCCCCCGCCAAAGCAAGGACACTCCCGTGAACGGTACAGATCATGTTTCAAATAGGGCATCGTATTTCTTCTTGAATGCGGCAACTGTGTCGGCAGCAACAACGTCGGGGGGGGGGGGAAGATTGTTCCATGCATTCACAGCGCACCTTGAGAGTCGGTGGACGTGCGGGAGGCCATCTGTCCGTGGTACCACCAGTTTGAAGCAGTGTCCTTGCGTAGGCATGTCAATGGCTAGTTTGAAGTACTCTGCGACCTCAAACGATCACTTTGTACATCATGATTTGGTCGCCTCTGGAGCGTCGAGATCTGAAAGTAAACATCTGACAGTCGACAAGATCTCGTCCCAATGCATTCAGCCAGATGACTTTCGTGGTTTCCGACCGCAGTAGCAAATCCCCAGAAGTATGACGGCGAGTAAAGTTGCGATAGCTATGCCCGATTAATATCGGATTTTGGCAATTTGGTCGTTTCGGGAACAGCGCTATGTATCGCATTCACATTCCAGCCATCTCTAGCAAACCTCAGGTTCATTTTTTTACCAACTTGTAAACCCACAAAGTCCCATAAAATCAAAGTCATTACATTTTGAATTTTTATGGTTTTCTGGGTTAAAGAAAATAAAAAAATATTGTTATATGTCTACTGCGTGTTGGATGACTGCGATGGATTTCCGAACTGGAAGCATGGACTTGGCGTATTTTCTAAATGATAGACCTATATTAAGACAAGTAGTCCTAGACATCAGTCTCCACTGTCTTACTCCGCCGTTTTCTTAGTGCGTCGAGGGACTTCTGTAAGCACCTCGTAAAAGCGGCTTCGAATTAAATTCTGCCACCCTTGTTCCATATTGCTTGCACCTTTAAGATGCAAAATTTTAGAAGTTTTGTATTTGACGTACCTTTAGTGACATCATAAATCGACGAACCGCACAGGCCTACCTTAGTTTTTTTCCTTCAAAGTTGAATTTCACGGTTAAATTTTTACCGAAATGGATATAAAATGCCTTCCGGACAAGGTCATCTGTATTCAGCCTACCCACGCACGTCAAGAAGGCGATCTGTACGCAGTAATGGCTGATAACGCGCGCGCAACGCCTGCTCAAAAATTACGGCAATGAATGCTTTTGTCAACTGATCAATCCAGTCAACAAATCTCATGCCGCGACACCTGTATCACGCGAAGTTGCCACAAGTGTACATCATATGCGCAAAAAGATATCTACCCCTTCCATCACAGAAAGCGTCGCGCAACCCGCGTTTGATTCGCAAACGAAAATTTATCGATTGTAACTGAAGTTGTATTCCATCATTTTATCCTCGATGTTCGGATCGTCCATATCCAAAGCAATACCCCTGTTTTTATCTTGAATACACATTTAATCCTAAGCGGTCACCTCTTTCTGATCCGGAAAATTTTAGTAGGAGACTTTTTGAATGCTCCACCAAATTGGCAGCATGGTCCGGATGAACTGAAGTCACTTTTGGCGCGGTCTGCAATGCGAAACGTGTAGTTGGGAATTTTCATGAGGTTTCTGAAAGAATTTTGAATACCAACGGCTCTTTAGTGGTAGTTCGGATGGTTGGTTCGAGGTTCTCTTCTAGCGTTTTGGCTAAAATCTTAACCACAAGGGAGCCGTGGCAAGCTTTCGTTTCTTGGTATTTCGTTATTCCGTCTACGTAGCTGGATGAGGGAATGGAGTGAGCTGTTCAGATCTGCTGCCACAAATAGTCACGCATGGAGAGGTGAAATGCGTGACATAATGGAGGCTAGCTAGATCAGGCATGATCACAGCCGTACAAAGTATAAGTAGGAAAGGTGTAACCGTTTACTGGTAAAGTTGACTGGTCCCAAATTTCCCCGCAATCACTGACGTTCCTCCGCAGCAGTCAGCAAATCTTTTTCGTTCTATCTCATCAGAACTCCCAATGATCTAGCCCATAGTTGTCGACGGCGCTGCCGTGTCCGCCGGTTTAAATGAAATGTCGGTGTTGCGTCCCCATCTCGACAAATCGTAGCATGCTGTTACAGACTTGAGTTTAAAATACTTTTTACTATCGAAGTATATCATGAAGTTATCATATTGGTAGTATATCGTTCAGATATCTAACTCTTCCTATTATATGCATATATGCGCACTCCCATCTATCATTCCTATTTAATTAACTCCCTGTTGGATTCATTTGAAAGTGTACTATGTCAGTTCGTCCGTACCTTCATCAACCTCCTCCGTCACTAGACTTTGACTCATTCTAACTCTTAATATTGAACGGATCACACGGTACATCTCATCTTAGTGATGATAGTCTACTGTCCACAACTGCTTTTCTGATGCAGTGGACATAATTGTATTGCTTCCAAAAAGACTACAGGTTCTCATGGTGGATATTCACGAATGATCTATTGTAAAATCGAAAAAAGGTCGTGAATAAATGCCCAAAAAGCTATAGTATCGTTTTTTAAAACTCATTTAGGAAACTTGTCGCCTATTAAGGTATATAGCCTTGCCTTTTTCTGATCTTGTTTAAATTTGTCATTTCCTTCATCTATGCGAAATAAAATCCCGAATATCTGAGTGTTAACTTGTCCTACGTTATATCCACGAAGTGGAAGTATTATAGGAACTCAAATTTAGTAAATCGGCATGAAAAGCTTGCCAGTTGATGGCGTCATCCATCCTTAGTCAAAAACTCTTCACACTCTAAATTCCTGTACGGCCACCTAAATTGTAGTAAGGAGTCCTAAAGCAGGATGATTTTCGACCGGGAATCGGTGTCATTCGTGCCCGATAACTTATCCTGAGTAGTCTGAGAAAACGTTTCATCATATTTTTTTTGTATAGACCACTACGTTTTAGCAGTGCATATCTTCCATTAGAAACCATAATTTCAGTGGGCGTCTTTCGTAACTGGCGCAAGAGGTTTGTTAAGGTACTGCTATTTCTAAACAGAACGAGTATTAATATAAGTTAGTGATCGGCTTTCGTCTGTTTATGCAGAATGATCTAAGAGCATCTAAGTTGACCCTAAGTATAGGAATTTGACTTAACGACAGTTATAGCACGAGACTTGTACAAGGAAGCTCTAATCGGTAAAATAGATATGTAAATCCATCCTGGTCTATGGTAATGCAACCATTTAGCTCTTGATTGTATTTTTTTACCGATTTTGCGCTAATGCTTGGTCAAACTAACTGCATATTTGCATACATAACTCTCATTATTTCTTATAGTTTTACGACTACACATCATGCCGCCTTGCTGCAACCACTTCTTTAGTAGAGGAAGCATGGGGCTTGCAAACTTTGCTGTCGTTTCCTTTGGCACGCATTTCAGACAAAACAGCGTTTTAGTTTTTATGTCCCGGCAAACGGTTCCCGTGCTTAATTTCATTGAACTCTGTCTCACGCACTAGTTCTGCGTTCAGAAGCACCATCCTGCTCAATTATCTCCACACAGGATACTTTGAGTAACACAATTCCCACACAGTTAACAATGCACCCACTTATCCTGACTTCTCGGTCGCAAAGTTATCTGGAAAACGGAAAGCTCCTGATTGTACTGTCGCAATTTTCAACAGGCTTATAATTTTTTATTTATGTGTAGAGTTTCGTTTATCAGTGAAGTTAGACTAACTACCGCTCCCTTGAGCACAATGAAAAATAAATAATTAAATTGAATCAAATAACCCACCATGTTGTGGAAGAAATTTCACGCTTTATCGTGGTACTGTGCTACTATCTATTCATTAAACTTGCATTCCCTTTGTTTCACTTTCAGTGTTCCTTCAAATCCGTGGTTTGTCCTAGGAAAAAAATGATGTTTGCCTAACGAAATGACGGATTTTCCCAGTGGTTCGAATAATTTGTGTGCACCGAGTCGTGCTTCATGGCTGTGCGTTGATGATTTCTCTATAATTCGACCAAAAGAATTACCGCACTTCCAAAACGCCAGTGAATCCGCCTCGGATGTACGTTTATACAATTTCTTTTCTACATAACATTGCGGTTACTTCGTGATTATGACTGGAGGCTTCGGTAGATTTGATAAAGTTGGTGAATCCCATATCGTTTTACACATGACCAAATTGCCATGTGTCTATTGATGTTAAACTGTTAGTTACGTACTGAACTGACCACACACTCACGTTTGCTTAAAATTCAGTTTTGATAAGCGTATCCTAGCGGTCGCCTGTCCACTTAAGTAACTCCCTTAAATATTAGGATTTGACCGTTTGTTTGCTAACATTCCTTTATAATTAATCTCTCTGAGTTACTTTAATTTATGGCAAAACCCAAACAAAGGTCTTCCCTTTGTCTGTTCGTTTGTGTTGTCTTCAAAAGAAATCTCAAGGCTTGCCTAGTTTGATGGTCATAGATCCTCCTAAAAATAAGACGTTTGAGCTTTTATTCTTCTTCTTCTTCCTCTTCTAAAAAGTCGCCTTCGTAGTTCATTTAACATTTAACACGCCAAAGCGTTTTCCTTTTACGACCTAAAGGATTCTAAAAAACACCGACATTTCTCTTATTTGAGTGCATGCATGTCTTAAAAAGTATAGCATGTTTAAGACCACTTAACTCAATTATATTTATTCGGTGGTGGGGGGGGGCGGTTCACAGATTCAAATAATTAAATTGACCCAACTGAAACATTCATGGCATCAGTGGAATTCGAACACACATCAGCAGGGAAAGGTTTTGTGTAGTCAAAACTCTACTATTGAGCTACGAAGGCACACTGAAGCTTTGAATTTAATCACTTTTGGGTCGATTTACCTGCAGAGTTTTCCGCACGTATGAATCCGCTCATACGGACACGGTAAGCTGATTGTCCAGGCAGGATTTCCTAAGCAATCATCTAGAATCCACCAGAATGACTACTAGGCTCACTTAATTATTACCGGTCTTTGGTTAATTTGAATAACTCAATTGACCTAAGTGTGAACAATTCGTAGCCTCGGTGGGATTCGAACCCACATAGATTCTATTTGTATACACCTACTGGTATATTTCTGTCTAATGTGCCGCCGCCACAGATGCATAGAGATCTGACTTCAAAGACCATTTGTTGAACCAAGTTTAGGCTTTATTCAATATTTTCGATTTCATATATAATTTGCACGAGTTTCATCTGGTCAGGATTAGTTATTTAGTCATGGTCCATCATGAAGAAGTCGAGGACACTAACTTCTAATGTTTGATCTAAAAGCCCTCAATTGTCATCGATTTCGAGATGGTTTCAGGTGGAGTGCGCTGATGATCGCCATTATTTCAATGCTAATTTTTTCCTAGTTCGGTTGCCTTAATAGTTTCCATGCTAGTGTTAGTGCTATTTTTGACGGGTTTTCTTACGTTTTATAGAACGAGTCGTCAACGTCTGAGGTTAATTGGGAGATTGTCGGTGACGATCTGCTGCTGCCCATCTCAGATGCGGTACGTAAACAAACATCGGGTGTTTAATCTCGAACACCTTCATTTTTTCTCTATTGAATACTGACTTCAGCTTAGTCCGTCATCTGTCACATCGTATTATTGTTTCTTGGAGGGTGGGTGGGGGTTCCTTAAAATGAAGACAATTTTGGGTTATAATACCATATCAGATTACTTACTGTAAATTATATAAGATGTGATGTCACGTCAGTACATACGGTTCTTCCGAACCCCCCCCCCCTTGTAAATTACCTTTAACGCTACCCTTAACCCCATCATTCATATTTTCCGAAGTTTCAGCCCTGCTCTGAATAAATTGTCAAAGACGGATAGTATATTCTTCTTAACTCTGATTGGTGTCTATTTTGTCACTAGGAAACAATTAAAACCCAGTAGTTACCGATTTTTTAAACATCTAATTGTTATGGGTGTCGACTTTCGATGGTTATGAGATGAATTTTACAGCCTCTCCCATTTGAGACCCACACTGACGAAGTTATACTTCTTAGAAAGAGGGCGGGTTGATAGGTTTCGAATCTCCAACATGAGCGATGAGAACCAATATCTGTCATTGCATCGCCCCCATCTGCGCTGGTGCTTAGAACAGCTCAAAAACCGTTCAGTATTTGTCCAAGCTATGGTTTTGGCAGTCGATTGTTGTATATGTGGAATCCGGGCAGAAGCCGAAGCTTTCAACAACCTTTGATTAAGAAGAAACCTCCATTTAACGTCCACAAGCTTAATCTTGAAGTAGACGTGCTGGAACCCCTGTAACAATCTTGAAAAGGTATCCTCAGTACTCCAGGGAAACAGCTTAGGTGATTTAAGCACGTTAGTGTTGTTGGCCACCGCTTGAGTCCATAAATTGGACGCCACCGTCTCATTGGAGAAGATGAAGGCAATATCACTTGAAAACCGGATTTTGTATGGTCCTCCATTAAATGATGGCTGTTTGATCTGGTTGGCGAGCGTGGAAATCTCCAAATCTCTGTCCATGTCGATCGTTGTGGACCCTTCCACCAATGCCTTTTCGTAGAATCGTCACACCAAAGCCAATCCTCTGCTCCCTGCATCTTTACTGTCAAGAAGGTGTCCTCAAACATGTTCCTAAGCAAGTCTGGGGTCTCAGTAAATGCAGTTGCGATGCAGGACGAACGATGGAAGTTGAGACCCTCATATCTCCGCATTAGACAGCCTTTCTGAAACATATCCAGGGCCCGGCAAATACCGTCCTTATCTCTTGGGTGCGCGAGTATGACATTTAACCCTTACTCCTAAGTTGCTAGCTGAATAAAATCAAAACTTCATGTACAGCTAATATGGCAGAAAGAAGTTCAAGGCAAAAACTCTTTCCTTAACTGAGCGAGTATGGATTTATCATTCAAGCACACGAAACATTTACGCCTAAAATGTAGACCGGCGCACATACTAACTACTATGCTTTTTGAGTGGAAAAGTGATTAGGTGATTCTATGGTCCCCCTAAACAGGAGGAGATAACAGGCCATGCTCATAATGCAGGTGTCTGTGTCAAATTCCTGGGAAAAATGGGTTTAAGGTTGAGCTTAATGTTAACTTTAGGGCTACGGTTTAGGTTTATGGGCTAGAACACGGGAATATTTACCCCGCACAGATATGGGTATCACCCCATTCTACGATTACCTCTGATGAGGAGTTCTCGACAGATTTCGAAACGCCAGGCAAATAAACTTCGTGTCCCAGCGATCACATCTTATACTTGTGAATATTTGTCCTTTCTGACATTATGCACAGGACCACCTTTAATACTTAGACGGGGTGTTCCTCGTTCCCTGTCCGTACAAAAATTGGAAATATACGCTTTTAATTTATGCCTAATTTGCGAAATCGTAACTTTTAACCCTTCATTTGGATGCATTTTACTGATGCAAATAGCTAAAGTCTCAAGTACACAGTGTTCGACACCTGCACCCCCACCCCAGCCCTTATATTTGGTGATATCTTGTTGCTTTTACAGTTGGCGGCTAACATGTTTAGGAGGTAATGAAGCGCCTCATAAGGATTGCTTGCATTCCCACTGAAACCACTAAATTCCCCAAAGTTCCCTTCACGTTCGCCCGCCCCCTGGCGTGTATGACAAGCTACGCGTGTCCCTTCTTGGGACGCAAATTCTCCCTTGTTAATAGCCCCAACACGCATTTCCTGGGTCTTTTTTTCTTCAGCACAAGACCTACCTAGCCAGCATATTTCCGGGTGTCAGTGAGTTCAAAACCGGCGACCCCTCCAACACGGTCTTTGGTGGGTCCTGTGCCTTCTGTTCAAAACGCCTTTCTCCAGGCAAGTTGCATTGGGTGCTCTTGTTTACCAACCGAAAATTGGCTTATATTCACGCATATGGGGTCTGCGTTGGTGCAGAGTATTCAATTTGCCCCCCGCCCCGCTGGCTTTCATTAAGTGCTTCCTTCTCTACACTTAAAGGCATATCACAGGAATCGCTTTGCGGGTTTATTTGTGGAATTCAGTCGCCTGCTTTCGTTACTTTGCAACCTGCTCTCACTTACTAAAAATAATCCAGAACTAACCAAGTAACCACAGTTAGGCTTAGCCACATAAAAAGTGCCTGCCTAAAAATTGTATTTTGACATAAAGCGAGTTCCCGCCAAGATATCACCTCCTGACTTCGACTTACGATTAAGATGCCAGACGGCACTTTAAACGTCGCCTGTACTGCATGTTCTAGAACTTATACGAAGCCGGCCAGACCGAAACTGTCGGTAGCTGATACGGCTAGTAGTGGTAAGGAGCTTGAACGGCCCTTTATCCTAAAATTATAAAAGGTAAAACTGTACTTGTATTTCATGCCTGCTCCAGCCGGCTTCGATGATGTCAAGGATTTACTTCTTCAGGCGTGATGATTTGCGGCGATGGATCTGGAAAGCTCAACCCATTCTCTTCTCTAGCGACAGAGACTGACGGTCCGAAGGTCCAAAAACTGCTTTCATGTCTTTATGAGCTGTATTGGGTCCGGTCTTAAGTTGTTGCCCTTTTCGTTGTCTCCAGATAGGCAGTGGCGCCGGATCGAGGGCAGTATAATAGAGCTCATGAGGCGGACGACAGTGAAGGTGCCCAAGTCACCTCAGTCGTCTTTCTTGGATGGCCTGATATATCCTCATGATACTGTCGCAGCGAGTGTGGACCGTTTCATTTGAGACGAAGTCAGTGTACTTCGCTCGAACTCTTGTAATTTCCCGTCGCCAATGTGCCAAGGTTCTATTCCCGAGCAATGCTTCTGCTGTACAGATGCATTTCTTGGTCATGGTGTCACCAAAAGGGAACTCAAAGGCGTTTGCCTATCTTCCCCTCAAATAAAACTAAACTGAAATGGTCCTCAGGCAGCGGCCATCAAATACCCCCAGTATTCGCTCATCTTCCACAGGCAAAGCACGGTATTCACAACCGTAGAGGAGGAGGACTAATCGGACGGATGCACGGTACACATAGATCTGCATGGTGATGAAGATGTCGCATCTGATCCATGGGCCCTTCAGAGGGTGATTGAGAAAACCCAGCGAGCGGCATCAGTTCTGGAGGCAAGCTCATCGAGCTGTGTGGCGCCTAGCGGTTGACAAAGTGCCAGAACTCTGAAGTGGAGCGGTGAAGGGTCATATGACTCCCGCTGACTCGCGCTCGAGGACTACTAAGCGCGCAGTAGGGTCTCGTGCATCTGAAAGCCGATCTATTTTAGGCTTCTTGCCTATTTAGCCTGATATGCACACGTTTGGTTTTCTTTAAATCTGCTCCAACTATGGGGCTAAAACGCCAAGTCTTGACTTGTGCGACCAGCACTTCAATTAAACCAATCGTGAGAAAAATTCACGACCTCGATGGGATTCGAACCCCCTGTTGATGTGGGTTAGAATCCAATCGTGATTGGTTCAGTTGAATTATTCAGATCTGCCAATTCCTGCTAATAACAAGCAATTGCTTATTTCGCAGCAGGCCTTGATAGAAAGCCGCCTGTAGAAGCGCTGCGTAAGTAGGCTGACAAGCAGGTCTCTTATCGGCAGGTCCGGACTAGACTCACCTGTTTTCCTGGATCAGATATTTGTCCGTGATAGTTTGTCAACAGTACACCGGGCTTGCTTGAAAACCGTGATTCTAGTTGCTGGCTGCAAGGACGTGCCACTGTCAACGAACTTCGTGGCATGAACGATGTGGGTAGCTAGTTTTCGAGGCATGGTCCACGCAGTGGCATATGTATTCTGTTAAATGTGTATTTCGAGGTAGAAACTCACGCCATTTTCAAGTAGTCACCGAGTTTCCACCCCCAAAAGCACCGAACCTCGATTATGTATCAAACCATATTGTACTTACCCAATTTTTAAATGTGCACTTGATTGGTTGTCTGAAATTTCGTCAATTCGATCGCTGTTTATTGTTCTGAACCTCCTGACTTATAGAGGGTACACATTCACTCATTGCTGCGTTGGCTATGCACCGAAGAAATGCAATATACTTCAAATGAACGACGACTATCTGAGGTGTCAAAACTGAATGCACATAGCCAATAGAGGAGAATATCCGAGTTCCAGGAAGCAGCTCAGAAGAAGAAGAAGCGATCACTGGAGCAAGAGTTTTATTGTCCTAACGTTTCGGATTCCGTCGGGAATCCTTAGTCATAGGTAATCGTAAACAAGTCTGAGACACGCGCAGATAGGGGGTCTGAATGATCGAATATTTCAATTTTCCATAAAGGTCTTTATCTCATTCTAATCTATTAAGCGAACTTACCCAATTTACGGTGTTTTTGTTTCTCTCTCTAGACGACGCTGCTCTGGACTTCTACGATGGACGTCTTTACTGCTCTACTTGCCATCAGAACCAACAGGCGATAATCCCCAGACGCATCCTGGACAGTTGGGACTTTTCGAAGAAACCGGGTAGGTACGCACTCTTCTTCGCTTCTTACGTTCCTGACGCCCCCCCACCACCCCAGAGGTCTCCCTTTGTCAACTTTCTGCCTTAAATTGAGCTACGCATTGTCTTCCTGGTCATAGTAACTATTGCCAAGGACTGGGCCCCACAATGGTTGGCAGTTGACCAACACCGGGTCCCGATTGGTACACAACACGCGCAGAATCTGCACGAGGCCATGCCTTCGTAGGGTATGTGGGGCACGCTTAGACGTAAGCCTTCTGGTTGCATCATCCACGGTAACAAATCTCAACACTATCTGACTGATGGATTTAGACTGGTGCATGGTGGGCGGAAGAGAGCGAGAAACGGACACTGAGGAATCCATCCCAGCGGCACATCTGAGGCACCTGGGTCTACTAGGACGGGTCAGCAGTTCTGATGAGGAATCTTGCTAACTGACGGGATAACTGAATTGCGGTGGCTAGTACTGTGTGGGATGACTAGCTGGAAGATCGGGAGTTGGGCTCTCATGGCGCCCCCTCTAACGCGAGATGCTAGCCGCTCCTCACGAGAGTTTAGCATGCAGTTATGACCATGTTGTGTGTGGTACGCGTAGACGGTTGTTTAAATTTATCACCGCGTTCACTTTCTCTCGTCTTAACTGGTGTGCGAAAGACGAAAGAGAACAAGACGTGAACATGGAAAAATCTCTCCCTGTGCTAAATTGGCTTATTCCTAACTATAGTACATCTGACGCGTTGGAGTCTACCACGAAGCGCTAAGGGTCGTGGTTTTTAAATGTTACCAACTGACTGGATAACGTTGTCCTCATCATGACTGAGAATCAGGCTACAATGGCTTCTTCTTAGTGTGGTCTCTATGACGCTCCTTTATTTCCTGTACTTTGTACGGCTGCGATCCTACCTGATCAATCCAACCTCGATGATATCCTGAGTTGCAAATCTCAGTGCTTGATGATCATCAACAATATATCTAGACCCTTTAATCCACTCTTCGCCAGCGACGGAGACCAAATATCGAAGTTCTAAGAACCATGGCTATATCTTGGTGAATTGCGTTAAGTCAGGTTTTGAATTGACGCCTTCTTTGACGCCCCCAATTGAGTAATGGTGCTGGATCAAGGACAGCAACACTGAGTTCGTGAGGTGGACAACGAAGGACGTACTAAAACCATATCGGTCCTCTTTCTTGGCTTGCCAGAGCTATCCCTGTGATGGAGTCGTAGTGAGTGCAGACTGCCTCATTAGAGACGAACTTGGTGTACTGCTCTCAAAGGATGGTCCTCAAGCAGTAGTAATCAAACACCTCCAGTTTTTACCTTTCTTCCATGCGCAAAACCCAGCATTCAAAGTCATGGACCAGACGGATGCACGGTACACGTGAATCTTTATGGCGATGAACATGTCGTGTCGGTTCCAGAGGCTCGAGAAAACCCGGCGAGCAGCATCAATTCAGGAGACAATGTCGTCTTTAGTGTATCCGTTCGGCAGCAGCCTCGTCTGAGGTATTCAAAACTGTTTACTTCTTTCAGTTGACAGCCATAAATCTCGAGAAGTGCCTTCTGGTCACAAAAATAAAGATTGAAGACACTTCAGTCTTCCCAGCGTAAATGGATAAACCGACCGATTTAGTGACCATAGACTACGATCCACTAAAACTTGTACCTAGTAAAGCGATATCATCGGCGTAATCGAGATCAGTCAGCTGGCGTCCGGATGCAAATTCAAACCGTCACATTCCTGTAGGGTCTAGCCAATTGATGGCAAGAGATACGTTTTATTTTGAAAATATCATTCAAAAATGTTCCGGAAAACGTCCTCCGTGTATCGTGAATAAAATTGGGCTCACAAGCCATATAACACCGGGAGATCACAAACAACGCATAATGACCGAACGCTGCAATTACCAACATCATGACCTGTTGTCCGTGAATGAGTCGAAAAATCTAGACCAAGTTGGACTTACGAATTGAGGCAAATGTTCGCATCCCAGGTTGATGTGTGGATAGAGAAGTAGAAGGCGTTACGATCACCGGACTAGGCGTCGGAATTTCACACCGTCCCAAGGCTACCATGCGCTGCTGGATCGTGCGAATCAAGGGCCGTTTAAATCCCAGTGAGCAGTCGGGCGTCGTGTATCGCATACCATGTCTAAATTGTCCCCGAAACTACACAGGGCAGACAGGACGTATGCTTGGTTCGCGCATACACGAACGTAAGTGGGCGATACAACGGGTGACGCATTATTGCAAGTGGCCGCTCATACCTACGAGAGCGGTCATGAGTTTGATTTCGCAGCTGCGAGGGTAATCCCGCTCACCGGCAACAAAGCAGGCCGCGAATTTATTGAAGCCTGGGCCTTGCATGGGAACTCAGTCAATTGATTTATCGATCTGGCACCGGCATACATCGCGCTGCGCAGGCATCTCCGGACTGATGGTTGACTGTTCCCCCACCCCTCTCTCCCCTCCCCTCCATAACGGTTGATTGGCCCCTGCGCCCTATAAATGTTTACCATTGGACCGAGTTAGCTGGCTCCATGGAATCAGCTTCAATCTCTGGTAACTTCCCCCAGCTCTATTACCTTTTACGTAAAGCATCAGACAAATATAAACCGCCTTGCACTACCGTTCGGGATGACTCGGGTCAAGTGATTACTGATATGGCTAGCAAAATCGATCGATGGCGAGAGCGCTTTAGCGAGCTACTGGATCCGCCTATACGTTCACCTGCGAACCTACAGCTATCAACTGGAATTCCATACGGTAGTGACTGCGAGCCACCTACGAGATTTGAAGTGGAATCGGTATTACAACGATTAAAAGTTCTGAAGGCAGCGGATGAAGCTGGTATCCCAGCAGAAGCCCACAAAAATAAGTTCCCTGCTTTGACGGAATCACTACATCGACTGTACTCGACTATATGGACTACCGAAGTCATACCGACTGACTGGTCACTGTCCATTATTTTACCGATACCGAAGCGCGGTGACAGGCCATTATACTCAAACTACTGCAGCATCAGCCTCATAGATATAGCCGCCAAAGTGTTTGCGACCATCCTTCCTCGTAGATTTTTGACTGAGCGCAATCTTCGTACTCGTCCTAACCAAGAAGGATTTCGTCCAGGTAGAGGATGTATTGACCAGATCTTCATTCTACGCCGCATACTAGAGCACAGTCATCAAAACCAACAGATCACTACCGCCTGTTTTATCGACTTCAAAACCGCCTTTGATTCTATCGACAGAGAAGCTTTATGGCAAGTCTGGCTTGCTGACGGTCTCCCACTAAAATTTCTCCATCTTATCAAAGCTTACTATGGCACAACATCAGCCCGAGTAAGAACCCTTGGTGAAGAGTCAACTTCTTTCCCTCTGACTTGTGGAGTTCGACAGGGGTGCCCTCTTTCTCCAGTTCTCTTCAACTTCTTGATCGACTGGGTAATGCATCAGTCAAATCTACCTGACAGTGGATGTGAAATCAGCTCTGAATTCAGAGTACCAGACCTGGAATTTGCCGATGACATTGTCGTACTCGGTAAAACTCCTCAATCACTACAGCCAACGCTAGACCGAATCACTGGCTTTGCGGCAACTGTTGGTCTGACAATGTGCACAAGACGAAGCTCCTGACTACGTATCTGGGCGCAACACAACCACTGTTTATCAGCGGTAAACCCATTGAAGAAGTTAGCTGCTTCCGCTATTTAGGCTCGAATATGCTAGCCAGTGGACAGGCCAAAGACGAAATCAAGAACCGAATCGCGCAGGCTAGAAATGCATTTAGGCTGCTAGCCAGACCACTCTGGTCTCGCTCAGACATCAGTTTACGTACTAGGCTGCTGATATACAAAGCATCAATCAGACCGGTGTTAGTATATGCCTGCGAAACATGGCCAGTGAGAAAGGCAGACATTCTATCGCTCGAAGTCTTTGACCGTTGGTGTCTTCGACGCCTTTTAAGAGTCTTCTGGCAGGATCGAATCTCCAATATTGAGCTATACCGCAGATGTTTCAAACTACCAAGTCTAGCATCGTACATCCAGCATCGCCGATTGCAATGGTTTGGCCATGTCCTGCGTAAACCATCGACGGATGGTTGGTCGTGAACCCTTCTCGTAGCGCAAACTGACGATACCGACAAGGCGGTCAACTGAAGACATGGCTCAGCACCGTTAAGTCGGACGTTGAACGGATGGGCCTCGTAACCGTTTACGGCTTGCGACATTGGAACAAACAATGGGTTAACATCTGTGAAGAGCTCACCTCTGACCGCTGCCAATGGGTCGCCGCTATTTGTGACATCCGTGAAGCCGATTCATCCAACAACAGGAGCTAATCGGATCAAGTATCAAGTAAGTTTACGCCTTATATCTCTGATAATGGACTCTAGAAAGAGCCCAAAAGCTCAGAAGCGTAAAGGTGTGATTCCGATGATCGCAACGCCCTCTATTTCTCTATCCACACAAATTGGACTTCTTTCAAAACGGTGCTAGCACCGTGCGTTGTTGTTGTTAGTCGAGTGCAGAGACTTACAATAGGTTTTTACTTGGAGCCATCGGCCAAACGATGTATGTATAAGTAATTTACATGCGAATAGGGAGCGGAGAAAAATGGCGACTCAGTTTCAAAAGACCGCAGTTACACACAGAGTAGGCCACCTTCACGAACGCCAGGCTGCATAACTAACGGTTGTGATTTTTATAGACCAGAACTCGCGCAGCGTTAGAGCGGTAATACTAAAACCTCTGCGTGTAACAAAACATAAGGAGAATGGAGTTCAGGGGTGTGGCCCGCTCACATGACGAACCAATCCCGTTCCCTTTCAGCGTGTAGGCACCACAAACAATAATCGAAACTAAGTTCAACGCATTGCTATCTAGCCTTTCAAATTACGGTCAACCCATTGTTGCCGACGTAAGCGGTGGTCATGCCGAAGAAGGGCTTGCACTTTTACTAACCGGAGCCATATTTTCTCCTCAGTTCAGGTCACCTGCCGAATCTGTAGTAGTCAGTCTCAGTAAGCAACAGCTAACTGCAGGCATTCCCAAGAGAACACTACTTTTAGCCTGCGTGAGAGGTCGACAGGCAAAAGAGACAAGTGTAAGCTGTCATGCCATCTACCGAATAAGCAGCTACAAAACTGCAGTCAAAGAGGTCCTTTACCGAGGCTTCACGAGTGTAAATATGTAAGATCCCGGAACCCAGTAAAAGAAGCAGATCAATCTTCAAATTTTGACGCAGTCTTAAGGAATATTTTTTCTCCTAACTGTTCCCGCTTTTTATTATTCCTGATGAGTACAACCAGAGGGGTTTTCAGCCAACGATAGTAATGTGCAAAGTCCTTAGACTCGCCTTTTCAGACGATACTGGCTTCTTTCGTCGTCTTTTTAGTCTCATTTGCGACTAAAACCTTTCTGGACTCAATTGTCCACTACCCCATTATCAATCTGGCCCGCGTGAACCCGGAGCTATATGCGGCAATTGAAGAATTGGCCAGCATGCGTCGCCTACGGCGAAAACTCGCCCTTCTGTGGGCGCAATTAACCCGATGCTCCAACCAGGCCGCTCAAAAATTGGCCACTTCTCTCGGCCCCCGCACCTATTTGCTCACTGGCTTGACTGACATCGATCTATTTTCCATCTCGGTGAGCACTCATTGTTTAATCATTTAATATATACTTCTCTCCCTTATCGATGGGCATGTCTGTTCCTCGTCGCGGTGGTCTTATCCGTCTGCCCCCTCCACCACTTGTTTCTGCTCAGTTTTATTTACGAAAAAATAAGCGATCGTTTTTGATCTCTCTATTGATAACAAAGCGGCTAGGAAATATATACATACAAACTTCAGAATATGCGTCAAATACATGATCGCACGCGGAAAGCGAACAGCTATTGTTTAGCCAAAAGCGTAGTCATACATTGCTACTCACTTAGTGTGAGTAGTATGATAATCATTATTAGTTTATCGTTGTATGGACTAGCGTCTAGCGGGCGGATGAGATACTTGATGCATGCCCAATTTACTCTTGTAGGCTGTTAGGACGAGGTAGGTAGTAAAAATGCGTGAAGGCGGAGGCGAGTGATTGGTCGACTGGACTCTTCATTATAAGCCTCGGAATTTGCTGACAGACACAGATAGCTGCATCAGGCACGTCTTATTCCAAGTTTGTCATTAACTCCCGTTAAATAATTGAAGTCAATATCAGACGGTCTGGTCAATGGCTACTTTAGTCTGGAGACCTTTTTCCAGACCTCTTGTCAGTGGGTTACCCAGAAAGGCGGATTACCTAGCGCGTCCACAGGTGGCGGATGGTGTAACGGCCTTCAGCGGAGGTTAGTTTCGAAATATGCGGACTCCTGGGTTTGGCTAATAACCGGCCACGAACCAGCAGCGACAGTGTTAACAGGGCGCGGATAACAGAGGTCTGGCGCACGACAGCATTATACTATTCGGCAAGTCCCAATAATGGCACTGTGACATGGTGACAGTGAACCGCCATTTATTGGTCTTGCTTGCCACCGCTACCGTGTGGTTAGACTATTGAGTCAAAGTGCTAGAGGAAACAACATCGAACAAACGATCTGAGCGGCTGTTGTGGACCCGCCTCTATTCCAAACCCCCAAGGTCACTCATGCACATGCCAACTTACGGTATTTCTGTCAGACTCGACTACTGGTTTAGGAAATTATTGGAGAAGGCGAGAGTTAGATCGATGGCCTGCAAGTCTTTTTCATCATGGCTTTATTCACGTTGATAGAAATGACCACCCTAAATTATGACTGGTGAGACACACCAATTCTCCTTCAAGAAAGGAGTTCAAAAGTAGATGTGTATCCTTCGCCATTTTGTTTTCTCTTAATTGTGACTGCTTCACTGCAGCTTGACTGTTAAACCCATCTCTAAAATAACTGTCTCATCTGCCCCCCTCTTGCACAGGATCTGGTTGCAGTCCAGACCGGTGAGCTGGCGGAGCATCTTAGGGCGGCCATTAATCGTTTCGCTCTGAGTCACATCAACAGTTGCTCAGCCTGCCTCCTGGAGACCAGCGTGTGCGACATTTGCGACGATCCCGCACGACCCATCTGGCCTCACGCCTTCGTCGCGTTCAGGCGCGTGAGTGTTCTTCTTTATTGTTCTCTGTTCTATTGCACCTACCTGCAGCCGCCCATAATTGGTGTATAAGTGGGCCCTTATGTAGAAAAGAATCATTGAGTGGAGTTGCATTTGCGACTGTAACAGAATGCAGTCTCAAGTTACACCTTGAAGTTACAAAGAAAAGCTGCATAAATATCCATTTAAACTTTTGCTAAATATTCTGCCTGATATTGCATAATGCGTCTGCAAAGACCTCGATAATTCTGAAGTATTTTGAAACGCAACCCGCCTTTGTAGGCATTTTATCCTGACAAAGATCTAGGTTTTCTCATTATCTTACACTAGAATGTAACTGGATACAAAGGTATAAAAGTCTACTAGCCAGGAATTTTCTTAAAATCAAAATTTCCCTATTTAAAATACCAAATTTCTTAAGAAATTAGCATTTTTTTGAATTTTTTGTGTTTGGGTTTATACCAACGGCTGAGGGGATATCACACTTGCACATTTCTTACTTACCCTTCGCCTCGTCGTCCTCGACTTGGACAAGTCGCTGGAGATACTATCTACCAAACCAGCGCCCTACCATGTAATAAGACTAGGCCAACCGACAGTTGATGTCTTACGTTTCGCCTCTTTCGGGTATTCATCTACGCGGACGACTGATTCGATAGCTACCTTGTACGTTGGATACGAAATCTTGCAAACACGTCAACCAATAAGTCCCGCGACGACAGCTCTTTCTAAAGTACTGCACTACAGAAAGCCATCACGTGAAAGTGTCTACTTTATTGAACGTTAACACTTTCTGCAATGTGAGTCAGCAGTTAACGCAGCCTTCCTATACCTGATAATTTATAGCACTATAGACTCGCTTTTTATAGAAATGCGGTCGCACCGGGTAGCCGTCACACAGATCGAGTTATCAGTCAGCTTCGCTGCTAGCGGCTCAGGAGGTGCTAGACAGAATTTCAGGACGGCTAGATGCGAGGTAAGCAAGCTCTTGGGTTCAAAGGCTGAGATGTGGCCTTACAAAATGACATTAAGCCATATAAAACAGCAGCCTGCTTCGTTGAATTGCATTTGCATTCATTTTTTATCCTCGTGGATGCGTATGGCAAAGAGTTGATTTGTTTTTGTACTAACTTGTTCCCTTAACCTAGTTTGCCAGCAATGCATGGTATAAAATTTTAAAGAAAGATGAAGGGATAGGGATGAAGAAATGAAGACGAGGTATAACGTTTTTAAGAAAGATGAAGGGATTTGGCGACTTTGTCTGGGCGAAGCCATAGGTCCTTAGACGTGAGGTCCGTAGAGTTGGCCGGGCAGTCGAAGAGGTGGCATTTTGTGTGGGAAGGCAGGAGGCAGTCAGGACAATTGTCTGTGACGTTGAAGCATTAGGTGAGACGGCATTTGAATGAATTCAGCAGCGTGGAGAAGCCGGAACGCAGCTGGGATAGTCTGGTTCTGGCGTTTCTGGACAGGTTGGCCCTACGTTCCCTGGCCATGACGTTGGAGACCGGCGGAGGAGCGTTGAGGACTCTGTTAGGATTATAGCTGCTAATGGCTTGCTCGACAGTTTCGGTGTGGATACGCTTATCGAGGTCCGGTATCGGTAGGTTAGTAGGGTACACAGAAGCATGTGAGCGGTACGCGTCTATGGTAGATTGCTTCATGCGTCTAGCAGGTGGAGGGCGTGTTAAGAGACGATTACCCGGATGTTCTGGGTTATGGGATTGCGCAATGTAGATTTTTGCCTGCATGATAGAGTGAACTTTCAGAGGCAGGACTTGAATTTCCTGATAGAGGTGATCTACATTGGTCATGTTAACACAGCCCATGGGGACGTGGAGAGTAGCGTTCTCAACGCGTTGGATCTTCGCCCAGCTGGTGTCGCTAAACAGTGGGGCAAAGATAGCTGATGCGTGCTCAGTCGTTGCCTTGCCTGTTGCCCGGTATGTCGTGACTAGCGTCTCAGTGTCCTGACCCCAAGAAGAACCTGCCAAAGCTTTTAGGGTGTTGAGCTTGGCTTTCTTGGCCTGGATGTCAGCATGGCGGTGTAGAGCCAGCGTCGAGTCGAGAGTGAGGCCCAGGAGTTTAGGGTACTGACATAAAGAAATGTCTATGCCCTCCACCTTAATTGGAGGATGGGACTCGTATTCGTTGGGGTCCGGAGTAAACAGAGTTACTGAGGACTTGGGCGCGGATAGCTTCAAATGCTTATTGTCTAGGTGCCGGACTAAAATAGGGATGTAGTCATTGAAGGCATCGGCAGCCATGCGGAAGTTCGGGTGAGAGGACAGCAGGGTGATGTCATCGGCGTAAGACACTATTTCGACTTCAGGAGGGGGATTCGGGAGGTCAGCCATATAGATGTTGAATAGCGATGGCGAAATGACAGAACCTTGAGGAACTCCTGTCCTACAGTTGCGGACTTCGGATAGCGTGCCCGAAAACTTGACTTGCGTTTGTCTGCCACAGCGATAGCAGTTCAGCCATCTGCAGAGCTCGTTCGATAGAGACGAATCCATGAGAGATTTCATCAAGGCGTCAATGTTAACCGAGTCAAAAACGTTAGTGAGGTCGAGGGCGACCATTACTGTTCTGTCCGCAGGTTTCGTTTTGTTGAATCCACATGCAATGCGGTCCGTGACGCGTTGTAGGGCTGACGACGTAGAGTAGAAAGCTCTGAAACCCTGTTGGTGCTCCTTGAGGTTGGCATGTCTATTGAGCGAGAGGAGAATAAGACGCTCAAGTATTTTCACGGCCGGGCTGAGGAGCGAGATCGGGCGGTATCTGTCAGAGACAGCGGAGTCTCTACCCGCTTTCTGGCTGGGGAGGATGTGGACCATTTTCCAGATAGCTGGTATACGGCACGTGGCTAGAGACATATTAAATGACATGGTCAAGAATTCGACACCTCGGGAGCCTAGGTGTTCCATCATAATGTCGTCAGGTCCAAACGCCTTAGAGTTCTTAGCACGCTTAAGCGCAGTTGTGGTATCATGAGCTGAGAATTGGAGTGGCATCAATAAAGGTCTGCACGACCTGTGTTTGACGATCCTCGAATTCTTCGATGATTTATGAACTACAACCGTGGTGAATTGCACATTAAATTGGTTGGCAATGTCCCTGTTGGCCTTCATCGGTATACCATTGAATTTGATAACCTGGTTGGGAGGAACAGGCGCCCCTCTACCGATGGATTTGATTGTCTGGAGGGAAAGGAGCCTGGTCACAGAGATTCTCAGTTTCACTAAGGAAACCGGGCCAGCTGGCCTTACGTAGGTTCATAAAGCACTTGCGAGCGTTACAAATCAAGGAGGCATGTGTGCTGATTGTGATAACTATCGGGAGATGGTCAGAACTCAGTTTGCATAGACAGTCCCATGAGGTTGATAGTAATAGGTCGCAACTGACGATGGAGATGTCAAGGCTAGCGCAAGTACCTGAATGAGGAAGTCTCGTGGACGTTCCATCCGTGGTGAGGACCCCAAAGTTGGTGTTGTTGATCTCCTCGGCTAGTGAAGCACCTCTAGTACAGGAAAGATTAGAGAACCATAAGTCATCGTGGGCATTGAAGTCACCCAAGATGAGTTTCGAATCACCCGTTCACATGTGGGCTATTGATAGCCTGAAGTTGGCGTCACAGCTGCTTTGTGGAGGAATGTATACGTTATGAATAGTCAGACTGGACGGTCCAATGGTAACTTGTACATTGTGCTCTTCAAGAGGAGAGTCCGCGGAGGTTGCTGCAGAGGTCAGCTTCTGGTATTTGATGCTGTGGTTAACCAAGGTGACCAGTCCACCACCGGCGTTACGAGCTCTGTCTCTTCCAATGACGGCAAAGCCCGGGAAACGTGGAACCTTCGACTTTGCTGATAGCTTTGACTCCTGGAGAGTCGCTATTTTGATGTCATGATCGTGGAGGAGTTTAATGATTTCATCTGTTTTCCCAGAAAGGCCATTACAGTTCAGCTGCATTATTTTGAGGTCAGAAAGTGGTGAGGCGTCTGGGACGGTCAGCGACATAAGCGGCGGCGGTACTGAGGATTGTTGTGAGGCTGGATTCGTGGACAATGACATTTGAGGTGGCGGTAATTGGGTTGATTGTCGACTTGCAAGAGGTGATTGTTGTGTATTCAAAACAGAAGGCAGTTTGTAGGCAGAAGGTTGTATAGGCAAACCAGAAGGGTGTCCGTCAGCAGGAGGTGTTCTGTAGGACATGTGAGGAGTTTTGTGTGTGAGTCATGTTAAGCAAGGGGATTTATGGTGGGGCTTAAACGTCATTGGCTGAAAGGTAACCGGTCAGAGTAGAGTAGGGCGTCACGCGTTCGCGCTAAGCAATTATGCCTAGCGCGAACTATCCCGACATCCCGTGCGGGCCTACATAGCAGTGATGATGAGGCAGGTGGAGGTAGCACTCGTACAGGCGTGTGAGCAGGCACATTTCGTGGCTGACGACAGGTTATGCACCTGTATTATGAGCCGCTGTATTGATGGATAGAAATGAGATCAGAGCAATTAGTGCCTCTTGCGCGGAAATGTTGCCAGCTGTTAAAAGGCACACACAGGACACAGGCTTGGTTTGGAAAGATCTGTTTGGCGCACGTGGAACAGAACCATCTGATGGATGCTCTAGCAGGTCCCGGATTGGGCTCGATGCCGGCAATAAGAAGGATTCGGATCAACCTCGCCGGATGAGGAAGATCCATTCTCGAAAAAACGATATAAATAGAAAGATGTATACTGGCAAATGTCGGGGGGGGGGGGGTAAGGGAAGTGCAGCTCTTTGCTGTAGTCTATCCGGAGGTGGGTACAGCCGGTTCCACCAACGTGAAAGCTTGCTGCTTGGGAACTCAAAGAGTCGAGTCAAGCGGTAGGCCGTCGGAAGTCGTCACCATTATTGCCTACTATCGCTCCATCGCTGTTGGAGTTCTATTCTACAATCTTTACTGTTTGTTTCACAAGGTTGTGTTCTATCGTGCGTACGACGAGAATGGCTTGTGAGGCCTAAAATATTTTAGACTTACAATGAAAAATAACTGCCTTCTGTTCAGTAGGAATAATTTTGACATTATTGCTAATTGCGCATTCAAGTTCAGGGTGTTCGCTGACATCGGGCGAGGTCACAGAGGTGCACTTTTTTAACATTACTAACGCCAATTGGAACAACGGTAAGAGCGCATAAGCGGGGGCAGGTGTTCGCAGACCTTGGGCATGGTCACTGAGACAATATTAGGGGGAGGGGGCGGTGAAAGGTGCAAGTTGAAGGAAGACGAAAACCGGCGCTCGAACCAACTCGTGCATCTTGGCGAATCCGCGGCGGGAGAAAAAATAAAGTATGCCTACTGAGCAGAAGGAAGTAGTTTTTCAATATAAGTCGAACATATTTTGTAGGCTTCACAAATAATTCTTGTGTTTACGCCATGTAAGGTTTCGCCAGTGTATAATGTGCACACGGGCAGCGCCTCACTGGCTTCAATTATGCTAGCAGTATTGCCTTCCTGGCGTCAAGCTATGGCCAATGTAATGTAATGTCGCAAAGTTAACCTTAAGTGTCTTCCAGCTCCATTTCTGAATGGGCGGCCATTGCACCCAAACTTATCGTCGAACAATGTACCCACCCGGTATCAGATGACAGGAGGCGGGTCATAGAATCTCGTTCCATGATAAATATGACGTTTTTTGAACAATCACGATATCCTGGAAGTCGGGCTTTACGGGGAGAGGTTTGCAGAACACTTTTCAAGAAAGCACGGTCTGTTCCAGGCTTCTCACATCCATGAGAAGACTATGGCTTTGGGAATGGTTTGCTCTCTTTGAAGGAAACAAGTCGGGCAGGTTTTCATGTCTTTGTGTCCATTCTTTGCAGTGTGCCACGCCTGGCTGCGCAAGAGCGATGCACTTTGACTGCCTCATTCAGAGCAGAAACGAACGGACAACTGTGGCGGAGATTTTCCGTTCTGTAAACTTCTTTGATTCCCGAGTCCCCGGTGGCAGCAGCTGCAACGTTGAGATCACACCTGACGGACTGGAGCTGTTGCCCTTTTGCAGCGCATGCCGACGAAATCGTAAAGTGGCCCTTCAACGCCAGTCCGGAATGTCTTCAATGTCCTTAACCACCGAGGCTTCTCTGTCTGGCCAGCTCATCAGCTAGATTTTCTGGAATTGAACAAAGTTGCCTGCGCAGCGCATGCGACAGTTTTTGCCGTTGCTACCTGCAACTTAAGTTCTTCTCTAACGCCCGCGTTTTCTACTTTTTTAACCTTTTCCTAACTTGAATCGAATGTACTTATCTTGCGTGTCAAATAACCCTTCAATTGCTACGATACGCCTCTGTCCTGCCTATTAAGGGTATCACAAAAGAAGATAAAGTAAAACTGGGCTTTATTTTCTGAAAGCAACGTTTTGATCATCTGAAGTCAAATCCAACTCTTGCACATGGGAGGACTACGGATCACCAGAAGGAGGAATCGATGATGTCGGTGATACTGGTTTTCTAAACAGTCCACCGTCAGAGTGCAGTGAGGGTGGCGGTATCCGGTTTCTGGTTGGAGGGCCCATTTGTCTCGGCGGAGCTGGGTCGATTTTGAGCAAATTACCGAAGAGGAAATGTTGGACGATTGGAAACTTGTCCATCACCTATTTATGTAAAGTAATTCTTACTTTTTTGGCAATAAGAAGGTTAAATCCTATTTAAGCTCTTTCGACGTACCTCTCCTTTGTACATTTTAAGCATTCCTGAGTTGACCTTTTCCCATTGTGGTATTTCGCTTATACTTTGTAGAGTGCTTGAGTGTTCGGCAAAGGGACCAGACTTAACCTAGTTGGAAGGCTAAAATTAAATGAAATTGGTTGCACAAACTTGAAAGATGTAATCAATGCAGGAGAAAAGTAAATTCACGTCGCGTTCCTTTGTGGCCACCTCCCGACTAGGTATCGCCTTTGGTTCGTACAGGCCTGTGCCTGCATCCGAAAGTTAAATCATGTGAAACAAATTGAGACCTACCAATCAGTTGGCTACTGCCCCAGATGTAGGGCACGAACTGGAAGTCATCAAGGCTCCACACACCGTGTGACCCTGCGGGTTCCATGCGGAAGTAGGTTTGCAGGCGGTGGACTAATTTTAGGTATGCGGGCATCAAAACCAGAGCCACGGCCGAGGTGTCGTCGAGCACAGCATTATGGTTGTCTGTTTGCTTTGCCGGCGTCGGTTGAGGTTCCGGAGCCTGCAGAAACTTCGTTTTGAAAAGACACAGGACGAAGGCAATAAAGGCAAGTTCGTGACCTGTACCGTAGTCGATGCGAGTAGAATTCCCAACGGATTCGGTAAGATAGGTGGCGATTTCGTCCTTGTCATTTTCTGTGCGTGTGGAAGAAAATGAACACCGTTTATGTTGGATAAAGATAAGCTATGTTTCGAAAACTTAGTGGCGAAGTATATTTCGGTTGGCCCTGTTTGGTTCAGCCGTTTTAGCACCGCGAACCAACCATGTCTTGGAAGTCCGTTCTCAGTCAGCAACAGACCCAAGCTCATTTACGTTTGTGGTTTTTTTCCACAACACTCGGCCACGCTCCCTCTAGACAAAATGGCGTCGTTAACAATGTCAAATGTATGCGCACTACATTAACCAGACGACAAACTCAGCAAGTAAACAGATTGTGGTTAATTGCTGGTGTCCCAACCAAGTGCTCTAAGAACGTTCTCCGCGTTGGCATTTAGAAAAGCAAGTACGGTAGATGCAAGTATTTTAAGTTCAGTTCCGTTTTATAAGGAAAATGTAGCAAAACGCCACTGAGCTCCTTATTTGCAACACAGTAGCTACGAAATGCACTGGCACAGCAGAACAAATTAAGTCTTAGCAGAGCAAATGACTCTCGGCTCTAATTGCACATCAAATGCGCACTTTGTTTTTGACAACCAACAGTAGAGACATAGTCTTCACTAGGTTTCTTGGGTATTGTGAGTACGGGCGGGTTCTCAGCGGACGTTCGGATGTCTTGTTCAAGATTGCCTCTTCTAGCGCTTTGGCTCAATAGCAAAATCACGAGGCAGCGGTGGCAAGCGAACTTATTTAATGGCGGTTCGCAGTCGCCATGTCACAGTGCCGTAATCGGGCTTTGTGAAACTATATTATGTCTTTCGCGTCTCAGACCTCAGCCCACTGCACTCTGAAAACATTGTCGCTGAAGGCCTGCGACTGTTTATTATTTATATCTAAGAATTTTTTATATTTCGATAACTGAAAGCCGTTACCCTGTATACCATCTGTGGACGCGCCGGACAGCCAGCAGTGAGGCTAACGGGCAAACCACCTCAAAACCTGGTTTGAATCATTCCGTCGTCAAATAGAATTGTACCTTCAGTATTCGGCCTCCGGTTTTGGCGAAGAGAATGGATTGAGCTGTCCAGGTCTGCTGCGACGGATCATCGCGCGTGTAGGAGTAGTATCGTAGACGTCATTGACGCTACATAGATCAGTCATAATCGCAGTCATGACAAGTAAAAGTAACTATACAGACAAATAGACGGTGTTATTATGGTCTTGCCTCTTGGAAAATTGTTGGCCAATATATTCACGGACAAGCTGGAGAAAATCAAGCAAGCGATGAGATCAATAAGCTGGAAATCTACGGTCGCTACGTTGATGACATCTCTGCCATCGTTGAAACTGACGTATGCGCACTCTTAAATGCTGCCAACCAATCAAGTCTGCCCACTAAGTTCACGATGGAGGTAGAAGCGGCAGGCTCGCTTTCTTTTAAGACGCCCTCCTATGTTGAAGACGTGACGGTAGCGTCCAAAGGAGCGTTTTTCAAAAGAAAACCTAGTCCGCACAATATATGAACTTAAGCAGCTACATACCCAGATAAAAGTAATAATATTTAGTTCACTGCTTGGAGTAGAGGGCAAGAAACATTTTATGGGTATACGGTATTAGGGAGGAGCTTAAGGAAATTCAGGACACGCTCCGCAAGAACAGGTATGGTTGAGCGACAAGTAAAATCTACCAAACTTACTATGGAAAAGAAATCGTCATGCCTAAAAGTCGCCTTTCAAGGCGATGCGGCAAGTGAAATCCCAAGCTTGAATCTTGAACAAGGCATGCCAAGAACGTTCACAGAGCGAAAATTCGGGTACTATTTTTTACCAACCCAGCCTTACACGTGAAAGATAAAGATAGGTTACCATCTCCATATGCTACCTATCTAATTGCTCCTGTTATGTAGTACATGTTCGTCACACGATTTGGGGCCTATCCAAAATAATAAGGGAACACCCCTTGGCGTGGCTCAGGAAAGGTAAAGTCAGGAGCATAAACAACGCTATTCTCACGCGTGAACATCGTGTGGATCCCAAGATGAAGGCGGGTTACCCGTTAGCCAAGCTGCAGGCTACCTGGCGCGGGTGGCGGATAGTGGCGCGGCCTTCAGTGAAGGTTAGCTGCGTAATAAGCAGGCTCCCGGGTCTGGCGAATAAGCAGTCGCGGACGCAGCAGCGACAGTGTTACCAGGGCGCGGTGAGCTGAGGTCTGGCGCACCGACTGCCTTATAAAATGCCGCATGGCCCAATGACGACACTGACATGGCGAGCGTGAACCGCCATTAAATAGGTTTGCTTGCCACCAACACCACTGCCTTGTGGTTAGGTTCTTGAGCCAAAGTGCTAGAGGAGACAACCCCGAACAAAGAATCCGAGCGGCCGTTGGGGACCCGCCTGTATTCAAAATTCCAAAGAAACCTCATCAACATGTCAACTTACGATTTTACGACCCCTGCTACGGCGTCCGCGGGAACCGACGCGCTCCGCAACCCTTGTCCGGTGGTGCGGGCGAATAATGTGCAAGCTGGACTGCTAAACAAAAAACGGACTCTTGGTATTGGATGCTGGAATGTGCGAACATTTCTGGAACCTGTTACTCAAAGTCTGACAGTCGCACAGTCTCCATGAATACCACGTGGATGTTTGTTGCTTGTCAGAGGTCCGACTCCCCGACTCAGGCGCCCGAGAAATCAAAATCCCGGGGGTAGATTCTCATTTCACCTTGTATCACAGCGGTCCGAGTGACTCATCTGGTAGACACGGTGTGGCTATTGCCCTCTCGGAAGAAGATAACCGTGCACTACTAGCATGGGAACCAGTCAACGACCACATGGCCTATGTTCGACATTTCGGTCGTATCTGTGTATGCACCTACGTCGGCGGCTGAACAGCAAGACAAAGATAGTTTCTACTCGCAGCTGCAGGAGCTAGCCGAACGACTCCCTCGCCGAGATCTGCTAATTGTTGCCGAGGACTGGTATGGCCGGACTGGGCCCGGTGACCCGACAAACAGCCACCTTCTTGGTCGTTTTGGGCTCTCGAACGGACAATGGTGAGAAGATGCTGCAGTTTGCCGAACAGAACCGACTGTTTGTTGCCAACACATGCTTTCAGAATCGTCACAAACATCTACTGACTTGGTATTCGAACGATGGTCGTACCGCCAGTCAGATCGATTACATTCTAGTTGGTTCACGGTTTCGTAGCTGGGTCCACGATAGCAGGTCGATGCGAGGTGCCGAAACTGGTAACGTCCACGGGTCTGACCATGTTCTCGTTCGCACGCGCCTGAAGGTTCACCTCTCATCTGTGCCCAAACTGCCACGTGCGAGACGCCTTGATGTCGCAAAGCTCCGGCAAACCAACACTACAGAGACTCTAAGCACAGAAATCTAGTCCCGTCTTATGACCCAGGCTGACAACGAGGGCAGTAGCAAGTGGCCATCACTGAAGACATCCATCTATGGGGCAGCTGAGAAGATTCTCGGATTCACTCAGCGGCGCCGCAGTGACTGCATCAGCGGAAGAACCCTGCAGCTATCGGCCGAGACGACTCGAGCCAGGTCCCGGAACGATGCCTCCTTCCGCCAAATTCGAAAGCTGACAGCAAAGTCGGCTAGAGATGACCGGCAGAAGTATTGGTCCGAAACGGCGACTTCTATGGAGCAGGCTTCTAATGTTGGTGACAGCCGAAAATTGTACCAAATCATACGCCAGGTTAGTGGTAAGCCCCCGACACTGATTCTGTTGGCAATGTGAATGGAAGATTTATTGCCCACAACTCGGCCAAGATCTATCGCTGGCGTGAACACTTCGAGCACTTACTCAACTTTGACAAACAACCCATCATTCCCTCCCTCTCCTTCACAGCGGATTTTCAATCCTCTCCTGCCTACGCAGTGTCGCGTGACATCCCTTCCGAAGACGAAGTTACCAATGCAATGCTACGCAACAACAAGGCGTGCGAAGAGGACGGTATTCCTGCAGAAATCTACAAGTCCTGTGTCGACACCCTGGCTCCTCGGCTTCATGAGGTGATTGTACAGGCATGGCGAGAAGAGACCGTTCCCGATGACTGGGGCTCAGGTATCCTTGTACCTGTCCACAAGAAGGGAGATAAGACAAGATGCGAGAACTACCATCGTATCGATTTTGCTGCAAAGATCTTCGCTGTTGTTCTTCTCAGGCGCTTCCAGTCTGTACGTGACTCTAGGACACGACCCAACCAAGCCGGATTCCGAGCTGGGCGTGGATTTGCGCATAAAATATTCACACTGATGCACACTCAAGTATTCCGCCACAGCTACCAGCAACCGACGGCCGTTTGCTTCGTCAACTTTTCCGCCGCATTCGATTCCATCCATCGTGAGTCCCTGTGGCGAATAATGGAACTGGATGGAATGCCGACCAAACTCATTGCGATTATTAAGGCCTACTATCGGTCTACCACCGCACGAGTCCTGGTCCACAACAATCTCGCTCAGTCTTTCGATATCCGGCCTGGTGTCCGACAGGGCTGCGTCCTTTCGCCCATTCTGTTTAACTGCGTCATTGACTGGATTCTCGGCAAAGCCCTATATGAAGAGGACGGTGTTGAACTTGCATCCGGACGTCGACTAACTGATCTTGACTACGCCGATGATATTGCGCTGTTAGCCTCAAACTTTGATGGTCTACAGTCAGTAGTGTAGCGGTTAAATGAGATCGCTATGTCGGTAGGCATTTCCATAAATTCCGAAAAGACGAAGTTGCTATCGAGCTGCATCCCTGACCAGGAAAAGTCACCCCTGGGGATTAATGGCTATCAACTTGAAGAAGTAGACAGCTTTAAATACCTCGGGGTGAGGCTGCTACCGAATGGGCAGAGCAAGGACGACATTGTCTCGCGTATCGATGCTGCTCGCTGGGTTTTCTCAATCCTTCGAAAGCGCCTATGGATCCGACGTGACATCTCCATCACCACGAAGATTCGTGCATACCGTGCATCCACCCTGTCAGTCCTCCTCTATAGGTGTGAATGCTGGGCTGTGCGCGCTGAAGATGAGCGAAGACAGGAGGTCTTTGACTACCAGTGTCTGAGGACGATCCTGCAAGTTAAGTATAGCGAGTTCATCTCAAATGAGAAAGTCCGCATCCGCTGCGATCGTATCACGAGGATATCTCAAGCCATTAAAGAAAGGCGACTGAGGTGGTTTGGACACGTTCTCCGTCGTCCGCCCTAGGAGCTTACCTATGCTGCCTTCGACCCGGCACCGCAGCCCACCTGGAAACGTCGAACAGGAGGGCAACTGAAGACTTGGCTAGACACCGTCCGTCAAGACATGGAAGCAGTTCTTGGACCTTCTATCTTCGGCCTCAGTCGCTGGAGAAGGGACTGGGTGGAGCTTTCGAGATCCGCTGCCGCCAATCACCACGCATGGAGAGGTACCATTCGTGACATCATTGAGCCATAACAAGTAAGTACAAATTCAAGGACCCTAAACGAAGCCTTTTGGGTGATTTATAAGGTCCCACCAAATCAACCTAAGCCCCCCGCTAAGCGACCGCTATCAGGTTGAGGAAGCTAGTCTTGTGCGCACAAAAGAACATCCCTTCAAGCTCTAAACCTGACATATCCAACGCACGCTGAACTGCATGCACTCCTCTTTTCTCCCTACCTCCACCAAGCCCTCCCCGCCGCGCAACCAGCTCTCTCTTATCGACTTCAACCTGCCCTAACTCGCTTATGAAAAGACGAAAATTATTGACCACACGTTTTAACCAGTACTCCGTTCAACTATAAATGAACTTGCTCCATTAGCATCGATCTAAAGTTTACGTATGCTCCCCAACTGCTCTTTGGAATTCTCTGACATATAATTTCTGTCCTCGTCCACATTGATAGAATAGTCACTGCAAATATTTGCAAAGGAAGGACGACCCAGGGTCGGTACTCTTTGAGCTGCTGAAATAATAGTCCCCTGTTCGAGTAATTCGTGCATTCCAAACTACGACAGGGGGCATAATAGAGAACACAGTCACGACCCAAGGCATTTAGCAGTCTATTCGATCGGGCAAGTCCCAAAATTGGACCACAAGTCACGCACGCAAAGTTAAAAAATTGGCAAAGAAAAAGTTATACGCACCTATCTTTTTACGCGACCGCATAAGTCAATTCAGTTACATCACACAATTCCCCTTAGAGGGATTAAAACTGAACCGACCGCAGGGAGCGCTAAGAGCAGCGCAGGCCCAAAGGCTAGATGGAAGGTCATTTAACTCAGTTCCTTAATGGCCCTCGGCATCTCGTGCGCTCATGTGTGTTTGAGCCCGAAGTTGTGGTCAGTGATGCTAATCGAGCTGTACCGTGACCAAATTAAATTCGGCCTCATTTTTACATGTTATGAGAGAATCCAACGTCAAAAACCTATTATAATTGCGCAGGCAACGGTTGCTAATAGGTCGCTTCCGTCTTAGGACGATGGCTTAGTGGAAATAACAGCAGCCTCTGTCAATCAAATTGTCCGCAGCTGTTCACTGCTGGATTTCCGCCGGGGTTGATGCGTAGTCAATACACTTCGGTATTAGTGACTCTTGACGATATATCAGCAGTGTTCAAAATGAGTGACTTTTGGATATTTTTAACCAAAATCGGTCATAAAAAGGGTAACAAATTCTTACCCGATATTTCTAGACCGCCCAGCATTTCAGAACACAATGTTCCAGCATTTTCGGTCAGCCAGTGGGACCAAGTACGAAAAGCCTTGTTGCCAAACCGTTGAGCGTCTTGGTCCAAGGGAACATCATCCACGTGATCGTGAAGTTTCGAGATCAGCGAGGTCACTTTGGAAATATTCTACACTGCGTCAAAGGATTCAATGGTGGAATACTTCTGAGTGTTTTTGATTTTCGGTAATAGGCTTGGATATAACTGCGGTGTTTACAGTTCCAATGAAGTCCATAAGTTCCACATAGGCTAGTGATTTTTTCCACCGCGCCATGTCCATGACGGAGTTAATTACTTTCTGTAAGCCCATTGCGAAAACCTGTGAGAAATTATTAAATTGACCCGCCTACTTTTCAGTTCAGTAAAACAGAATTAATGTTATACATCGCTCGATTATTTTATTTTCTCTGTGAATTTCCTAAATCACTGCTACATCATTCTGTACTTCTGCTACAATCATACCACAGCTGTATCGTAACAGTCACCGTTTTTGATGCTTCAATGCTCGATTTAATGATCTCCATACACATTGAATTTACGTTCTTAAAATTAGATCTACATAACAGTCCGGCAGACTTTCGTTGTTAAACTTTTCGCCAAATTCACATTTTCTCCAGCCTAAAAAGTTTACGGCACGATTACTGCTTACGATACTTGCTTTTCTCGAAAGCACAAGAACATCCTCTTTTATGCGGATCAGCAGGGGTACCTCTAAAATAACCCAGCAACAACTGCACGCTCTCTATCTTTAAACAAGAGCTTTAATATAAAGGCAGTTATTTTGCCCTTTATA
Organism: Ligula intestinalis; assembly: GCA_036362985.1. Taxonomy (NCBI): domain Eukaryota; kingdom Metazoa; phylum Platyhelminthes; class Cestoda; order Diphyllobothriidea; family Diphyllobothriidae; genus Ligula; species Ligula intestinalis. Next base: position 11,857,162 of record JAYGXS010000004.1, on the reverse strand, counting down.
CAGTTTTTTTCGATTTTGCTCAGGCCTTTGATCATGCTGACCATGATCTCTTCCTCCAAAAACTTGTCACTATCAGTATAGGTAGGAAGCTTCTGAATTTATTGCGTTCCTATTTTGATAATCGCATTCGAAGTATTATTTCCAATGTTATTTCCAAACCATCACATAGAAGTTGTGGACTTATTCACTGCAGAGTATTTACCGCATTCTTATTTTGCCATTGTGTCAAACATGGCCCTAATTGAAGGAGAAGTTTCGTGTTCCAGATATTTGCACGGTCAAGTACGAAGGACGAAGGCGCACTTCCTTTACTATCCTCAGCTTTTTGGCTCTTGCGTGCATCCCCTGTCACCGATAAAAGCGTCCACGAAGAGCAAGCAACAGTCATAGGGGCCAGGAATTAGTTAACCGTTGTATGGGCGGAAGGCATTGGAGCGGACTCGTTAATCTACACCAGCAGACGTGCGATTATGCCTGCGAAGAGCGATGTATGCAGGCGACAGATCGGTGGATCGATTGACTGAATTCTCATCCGAGGCCCAGTGTTCAGTCACGTTTTGGCATGTCTTGCTGCCGATGTGGACTATTATCTTCGCAGCTGTGAAATTAAACTCGTGACCCATCTCGTAGGTTTTGGCCGCCACTTGTGTCAAAGCATCAGCCCGTCTGACAGTCAGCTTGTGTTCATATATACGTGAACCAAGGATGCGTTTATTTTTCCCTTTACAAGGGCAGCGTAAGCATAGGATGCGAAACGCTACCCCAGATTTTTCATTTGTATTCAGCCGGTCTATTATTTTCATCACCATTTTTTCTCTCTAATGCACAATTCGCTTCAAATAGTCCAACACAACCATATTATCCATCAATTACACAATTTCCGCACATGAGACCCCAACACAATCAAACAGGTAATAGGAATCCGTTTTTTCACAACCGATTCCAGCTTCTGTATCCGGCAGTTTAAGTGTTGCTCTCATTAACGCTAGATTGATAGTAAACAAAGTTCCATGACTTTTATTGAATCCTACAATCCCAATATAGTCTTTTTAACATAAACATTGGTAAACGAATTCACCTCTAATGCTTCACTTTTTATATCAAGCTCTACATTCTATAGACAGGACCGTGCTAATAAACGAGGAGGAGGTTGTATGAGCTACATTAGATCAACCATAGAACAGAGTCGCTTTGAGGTTCCACAGGAAACGTTCAATGGTGAAACGTGCTTCGCTATAACGACATCCAAGACACTTTAATCATTCTAATTGGATGTTTGTACAAACCTCCGGAATATAGTAATGATGACACGGACCTTATAAATCTACTAGATACTATATCAAATATCCAAAGAGAATATAAGATAATTGCAGCCCTGCCAGCACAAACTCCGTTTAGCCCCACCTAGGATGGGGATTAAACGGGGATAAACGGGGATATACCCTCACCTAGGGCGGGGCTGCAGACGGAGATTTCAACCCGTTTAGCCCCGTTTTCGAAAAATATCGGGCAGCACGATGCCTTATTCTAATCCTTTTTAGCCCCTTTTCCCTCAACCCCCCAAACCCCAAATCTTGAAAGCAAAAGGCACGTAGTTTGATATGTGTAAAATGTATTGAAAGACAAAATAAATTCGTGGAAAATTATATGTGCATAAATGCTTATCATCGTTCGAACCATTTTCATTGTTCATTCAGGAGCGATTCTCATACCTGGCATAGCTTTCTTCAGGTATGGAGGGCTGTATATACACTGAAGTGCTTGCTTCAAATTCACCAAGATTTGAGGGTTCCTACGATGACAGAAACAGCAATATTAGATACGTTCAGTCATAATTGATAACAAATAATTCAAAGTCATATCAACTGAACAAAGAAGATATGCAAGATCGATTATACTTACCGTGTCTTCATAGTTTAGTAATTCCAGAAACCCTCTGTGAACAACATCTCTGCGCTTCCCTCGAACCCCACCATAGCGGTTCCGAGACCTGTGGAACCATTATATGATGGTGTTGTGCACAGCATTTTTATCAACATTGCGCAAGTCCGGATGTGGTCGGACGGCCTCTGAACGTGGTTACTTAAATGTAAACCTACCATAAATACAGCGTATAAGGGACTCTCACTGAAGGACAGTTTGTTCTTCAAAGAAATTGAGTAAGTAAATTTTAAAATAAGGGAAGGTCCCAAAATCCCCGCGGCAGTTGGCGGAGAAGTAGTAAGGGAGCGCACCCTGAAGTATGTTAAAGTAATAGTCCTTACTGAGACGTGGTTGGCCAACCGAGAGTGCGTTCAGCCCATGGCGGCTCATTTTCTTTATTACTTTCTTCGTCCTCAGATTCCGAGGACAGCTGACGACGAAGTGATGAACTATGGAGTCCTATACACGACTAATTTTGTTGGTTTTTGTGGTTGTCGTTCTGTGATATGATTGGTTGAGTGGTTGGTTTCTGATTGGTTGGTGATGTATTTAGTTTTTGCTTTTTGATTGGCAGATAAGGTATCACGTTTGCGGTTTGCGCACTATTCGAACATTTACACGTGAGTAGTGATGGCGTCCACATCTGCTGATGCACCGGTCCTATCTGCTGATACAGTGTTTCGGGAGATTCTCTGCAGCCGACACTTCCAGTCATTTAAAGAGCTTGAAGAAGCTATTAAGCAGTTTAGCAAAGTAAGGAGAAAGCAATGGAAGGCTATTTTTAGACAACTGGTTTTTATTTCAAGACGGGCTCTTCCCACAAATATCCTGTGGGAACAATGTACGCCGACACGTTTGTCTACGCCAACCGGAAATATGTATGCGTCCTGGCGCCGAGGAAAACGTATGGTGATATAATTGTATTTAATTTCAGCTGCTAGTCGTGATGGGTGTGCTGCTTATTTCAGCGTTAATCACAGAAAGAAGAAGGGCATCGCCGTGACGTCCTTTAAGCTGGAACACAATCACGAGTCCGTGCCGCCTGAAAACATAGATACTGCAAGCATTTCGAAAGGCCGTAATTTACAGGACTTTCGGACGCTAAGTCCGTCATCTCCCCAAAGTAACTTTTGTGCCTTATCGTTATTTTTCAACATTAGCGCGCGACCAACACATGGTAATGCGTAATCAATTTAAGAGGTTCATGCAGAGGGGGATTTTCGACAGCTTTGCTGACATTCAGTCAAAAGTATTGGAATTTGAGAAGGTAAGTGGAAGTACGCTGACGTTTTTCGAATTTTCAGGCCACACATTGCAGTTTTCGCATAGCACACAGTACTAAGCTGCCAGCAGATCATCCTGCTTTTAGCAGAATCAAGTACCGACATCTTTATTTCCAATGTGTGCACGCCGGCCGCCCCGTAACTACAAACAGAGTCAGACGATCGAAGTAACTGTGTATACTTTGATGATACCACCTTAGATCAATGAAATTTGGCTGCAAGGCCAGATTCACAGCCCTGGAATGTAATGGTGCACTTGTTCTGAAGTCTCTTTACATAATGCACAACCACATCTGTAACCAGATGCTGGTGTCCGCCTACCCAAAATATCGTCGGTTTGAGGGTGAGGCGGGGCATAAGGTGGTCAGGATGATAAGAGACATGAGACCCTCTGCAGGTCGTTTAAAAGTTTTTTTGAAGAGTAAGGATTGTATAAATCACAATATTTTTTAGAATCATTCGGTATAAACTATACCACGAAAGACATATCAAACATGCGACGCCGCATTTTGCAAACGGATTCCTCTGGGACAGGGATGGCGGAAGCCCTACATAATTTGGGTGGTGAAAGCTTATCAGATTTTATCTATGGCGCCGAAGGGCTGGAGGCATTGTGTTTCACCACACCAGCCCTGAAAACCATGTTTGCACGGTATGCGAAGGTGGTGCAAATGGATGGCACCTACCGGACTAATCGCTTTGGGTTTGCATTGTACCACATTGTGGTAACCTATAAGCACGGTCGTGCGCGGTCCGTGTTCTATGCTTTCGTAAGAAGGGAAACCAATGAATCCATGCTGTGGGTCGTTGGTAAATTTCGGGAAATTATGGGCTCAGCTACCAAGGAAATCCGAACGGTTTTACTTGACAAGGATTCCCGGGAAATAGGGGCTTGGAGACAAGTATTTCCCGAACCGGGCATTTCTATTTTATTGTGCACATTTCATGTGCTGCAGGCTTTTCGGCGTAAGGCGATCAGCCTGTACCCCAGCGACATGGCCGGCGCGGCTATGCGTTTTTTCAGAAGGGCTGTGAAAACCATGAGTCTTTCAAAGCATGAGGAGGCAATGCAGGCATTAAGAATTGGTTTTCCGTTACTGTGGCCATACATTGAGAATAATTGGTTGAACAGTGGGCCCATGTGGGCTCACTTTGCCCGTGTTCGCCTAATCACGTATGGCGACAATACCACGAATAAGACTGAAAGTCTTAATCGGGTTTTGAAAGGCTGGTGTAAATCGTACATGAGCATTACTGATTGTGTGGAGGCATTGGCTACCCACCTTCAGTCCAATAATGTCGACATAGAGAGGCGGGAGGCTGAAGAATATTGCCGCCGCCGACAATATAATGATCGTCCCGTACATGTGGCAGCAATATGCCAGAGGCTGACGGCGTATGCGTCAGATATATTCCTGAGGCATATTGATGCCACTAGTCGGGTAGTAAGGAGAAGTGATTGGGTGGACTCGTGTAGTTGCCGATTCTTTTCGAATTGGGAACTGCCATGTGTCCATATAGCAAACTGCATGGTCGCAAAGGGAGTTGACCCCCAGCTCGTTTTGAGGGGCTGTCGGTGGTTGGCTCCCAGGGGAGTGTCTGAGATGGTGATATCTGACGAAAATCAATATCAGGCACCATCAACGAGTACTTTCATAGCAGACGTGCTCCTAGAGGACGCAGGGCCTGCATTCACAGAAGCTTATAAGTATCGACAAACGATGAAGCTTCTTGACCCTTTAGCTGAGAAACTGAAGAGTTGTGGTCGTAGCAGTTTCACGAAAAATTATAGAATACTGAGGGAGTGCTTCGAGAGAATCATGAATGGCACTTCCTCGGATTCGGACGATCATTCATCGTTTAACTCTTCGGAACGGGAAGGAGTGGTCGACCAGGGCCCGACGGTTGTGCGTTGCGTTATGAGGCAGGAGGGCAACCTGTTGTGTGCGCGCTCTGGGAATGAAACTGACCAGCCCATTTTGGTGCTGCACAATGACAGGCTGCTCCCCAACTTCCGCCGCCGCGGTCGGCCTCGTGTCAATCGACCGACAGTAACCTCAGCAGGCAGAAGTCATCCTGATAATACTGCTAATTACCGAGCAGGCGGATCGACTACTGGTACACCTGTAGTCCGAAGTACGAATACCCGACGGTTGAACGGAAATGCTTCTGATCAAGAAAACTTCCCGTAGTCAGCCGTTTATATAAGCTACTGTGATTTGAGGCATTATGCCTAATACAATGGCTGTGAATAATGAGCAGTGATAATAGTTTTTTGTATGCGCTGTACTGTGATAGTACGCAAGTTATTTAGGATAAATTATGGCTGTGATCTTAGTGGTTTCCTATTATGCGCCGTACGAAATTCCTTGGTAGCGTGGCCCTGATTTCGTGCTTCGAATAGCTAGACACGGCGATGCAATACCCAGCAGCATCTGTGCAAACATCTGTGGTTCAAACGCGGCGGCACGGCTACAGGTAATGGTATCTTCTTTAATGTGTTCTTTTCAGAAAATCTGCAGGAGAGTCAATACCAACGCAGAGTGGACGTCAACTGACAAAAATTTCCTCCCACAATATCTATGTTGCACACAGTAATACAAAAGCTACCTTGCAGTACAGTCTTAACTTCGAATGGGTCGTTCAGAACTTAGGAATTTACGGCTGTTTCAAAGCTACCTTGCAGTACAGTCTTAACTTCGAATGGGTCGTTCAGAACTTAGGAATTTACGGCTGTTTCAAAGCTACCTTGCAGTACAGTCTTAACTTCGAATGGGTCGTTCAGAACTTAGGAATTTACGGCTGTTTCAAAGCATCCTTGCCGAGCCCACTTCACCATGTCTACTCACCGACACATGTTGTTCTTGCCATAGGTACGTCGGCACCAATGACACCGCCCCTTCGTACTACGGACTCGACTTCACCAAGTCTACTCATTGAGAGACGCCAAGAACACCCCATATC
>JAYGXS010000004.1:11832985-11850892 GCA_036362985.1 Ligula intestinalis | reverse complement strand
TACGGACTCGACTTCACCAAGTCTACTCATTGAGAGACGCCAAGAACACCCCATGTCGCTTAGTATAGTCAATACCGTCAGTGACCACTGCCGAGCCCACTTCACCATGTCATCTCACCGACACATGTTGTTCTTGCCATAGGTACGTCGGCACCAATGACACCGCCCCTTCGTACTACGGACTCGACTTCACCAAGTCTACTCATTGAGAGACGCCAAGAACACCCCATGTCGCTTAGTATAGTCAATACCGTCAGTGACCACTGCCGAGCCCACTTCACCATGTCTACTCACCGACACATGTTGTTCTTGCCATAGGTACGTCGGCACCAATGACACCGCCCCTTCGTACTACGGACTCGACTTCACCAATTCTTCTCCATGTCGCTTAGTATAGTCAATACCGTCAGTTTCCACTGAATTGTTTTGCCTGCACTATACATGCGCGCAGGCACATCTCATAGCAGCCATTTGTGGCATACGCAGCATTAACTAGGATGACCGTTTCGATGGCAATTCTTACAATGCGCACGCTATCCATGGGGTTCTGCCACCGCCAGATGAACCTTGAGCCTACCTGCTAACTACAGTATTACACAAATGTAATCGTTTGCATAAAATAACTAACAGATGCGTTAGTTATTAGCGCCTTTTTACTGACCTCTCTCAGCAGTCATCGCCCAACATCCATCCACAAACAACCCTTAATGTCTGTTCAGTTAACATTAAAAATTATCTTTTTTACTTACTTCTCTTTTACACTTAGCTTCTATTTACATTCCTGTATTTTTAAAAAGATTTGTTTTCCTGCACTTCCTTTTGTTTACGTTTTGGTTCTTTTGGTGGCACATAAAACGCTAACTTCAACAAAACAGTCGTGCGTTGTGCGATTAGGGCTTCTCCCATGCATATGGTAGACGCCATATCCTCAGCTGATTTTTTCACCTTCAAACTGACCGCGGCTAAGTATACCTCATTTAAAGGACATAACAGTTTTTTCCAGACCTTAAGTATTCTTACTATAAAACCGTAACACCTACAATGTATAGATATTTTATTTCATGTTTTTCTAGATTTGCTTCCTATAAGTCAGGTTTTTTTCACTTAAAACAAACTCCTTATTTCGCGCACTATTGACCTAGCAAAAGACCAAAACAAATACAATGGTCACTGCGAAAGAAGGGGTTTGGGTTAGGTTTTTTCCTGCCTTCGGGGTTTTTGACGGCGCCAAAGATGTGCTTTACAAATAAACCTTATTATTATTATTATTATTATTATTACGGGGCTTCCTTATGCACGACCGAGGAGTATCCAAAAATGTCCTGGAATCCTTCGGAAATTCGGGGATAGTTGTCCCCTGGAAGACAAGTAGCGTATCTACCAGGTGCCTTAGAACTGCGACGAGTAGTTTCCGACGCACGCAAAACGCTCTAATTGCGTGTAGAAATGAGCCGTCAGCCGCGGATATGGGCTTATCAAGGTCTCCTGAATCTTAATTAAATGTATGACTGATACACCAAAATAACCCACCAGAAGGTATCGCTGTGGTGAGTACGGGCATCTCTGGTTCCGTATACGAAGATTCCCGAGCTTAATCGGCAACAATAGCAGACGTTGTAGGGACCATTGTCACCTCATCTGGAAAAGCCTCGCGATATGCCCGTTTTCTACGTTGAATGTGCTTATAAATGGTGCTTCGATGGTATCCGAGATAGGAGCGCTCCATATTGATCAATAAAACATGCTAAGCAACATAAAAAATTCGGCATTTCTCTACTTCGACCACGGCCTATGGTTCCAGAAATGAATAAGCCAATTCCTCTAGAGTGAGCTTGGTACACAAATATTCACTCAAATCATATCAATAAATATATAAAAAACAATGTTTTGGATGTATCACAGCTAACTTACACGCTAGAGCTAGTGAAACAGAAGACAGTCGTCATCACGCGGGTCACGAAGGCAGGTCAAAGCAAGTATTAACCACCCTGTTGGCTAACTTAAAGAAAGATACCATTTATCTATGTCAAATCAATTGATGCAATTAATGGAAATATACGTGAAATTACAAAAAAACGTGCTTAGATAGCCTTCTGGGTCTGTCAACAGCATTCGCAAAATTTAGGGTAACTGAGTAATAGCTATGCCTTAACCATTATCCCTGCTTATCCCCGCTTAGCCCTGCTTACCTCTGCCTCTATCCCCGTCCTTCCCGGGGATGGTTCTGGTAGGGAGGAGACTTAAACCATCCAGAAATAAACTGGGTAGAACTATCAGCCCCATCCAGACATAATGAAATATTATCATCAATTGTCTTTTATAACTGGACGCAAATAATAAATAAACCAACTAGAGGAAACAATATACTCGATGTTATTCTCACCAATGACATCTGGCCCTTATATACGCCCTATGACAGCTTAACCATTGATAGTGATCATAAGACAATACTAGCAGTGCTCTTTCTTAACATTAAAATAAGACCTGATCCTAGTTACATTTCTATAAACCCGAAAAATCTTGACACTGAATCTATGAATAACAACATAAGGTCATTGGATTGGAGCTCTTTACCTCCTAACAACATGGCAACTGGAAGCTGTTAACATATTATATGCTAACTTTAATTTAATTCGAGATACTCTAATTGATGAGAGATCCCCATGTAAGAAATCACTTATCCCAAACTTCCTTTCCAAACGGCTAAAAACTTAAAATACAACTCCACGACCCATGTTTTAGTTATCTATCCACGCTCAGACGCATTACAGAGATTCACGAGTTAGCCCAGAAAATTGACACAAATACGACCATAGCAGCAGAACATCGAGCAATCGAGTCCCCCGAAAGGACAGCCCAGATCTTCCGAAAACAAATATATAACCATCAAAAGCAAGGCCCCCAAATAATGCTTGATGACAAAGGAATAGTAATAACAAATGACGACCAAATAGCAAATCTTTGTAACGAGTATTTCTCAAACAACTATTCAGTCGACGAAGAACCGTTCCCCTAGCCAACAGAAATGACGGCGCTCGTATTAAAAGAGATATTGTTTAACGAAGAAACTGTAAAGAAAACTATCCGCCAGCTGTCCAATTCCACATCATATGGAACGGATAGAATCCCACTTTGCTTACTGAGATATATGACATATACCCCAATACTGCTGTCTCACCTTTTCTAGTTACTGCAGTCAAATGGTACTTATCCAGAAATATGGAAAAAATCATGTATTACCCCAATTTTCAAAAACGGAAATCGGTACAATGCCGAAAATGATCGTGGTGTTCACCGAACATCGGTTTTAGCAAAAATCTTCGAAAAAATAATTTATAACCAAATGTTAGACCATCTGCCGAATTTAAATCTCATACCTCCCTCTCAACATGCCTTTTACCCAAAAAGTCATGTCAGTCCTGCCATCACACTTTCTTGGAATTCGTCCTCAGAAATCGAGATGACGGGAACACGGTAGCTACAATTTACTTTGATCTTTAAAAAGCCTTTGACAAAGTTCCACATAAAAGACTGATCGTGAAGCTAATGAGTCACGGGATTCGGCATCCCTCGTTGATTTTCTCAAATCCTATCTTCAAAACCGATTCCAGGTAGTACAACTTCAAAATATTGTTCCAGAACCAGCTCATACAAGGAGTGGTGTTTTTCAAGGCACTATCCTAGCCCCCTCTCATTTGTCATTTACATTCATGAGTAATCCACGATATCAACATCTGCTAAAACATTTTTATATGCAGATGACTTTAAACTCGCATATGCCTATAAAAAACATTCAATAAGCAATGTGCATAGAACAATTGAATTCGACCTTCAAAAACTAAACGGCTGGAGTGTTCAATGGCAAATGCCATTCTCTCCAACAAAAGGTCATCTCATGATTTTTGGACCACTAAAACTTCCCCTCATAATGTCTAGTGGTCAAGAAATAAAATAGCTAACATCTTTAAAAGATTTAGGTCTTAGCTATTCTAATACTGCTGACTTATCCCCGCATGTTAAAAAAATCGCACCAAAAGCCAATCGACTATGTGGCTTCATATGTAAAATTTTCACCTCGATTACACTTCAGACAAAACTTTACAAAATGTATGTTTTACCTATTCCAGACTACTGCTCGATTTTTTTCCGTACCATGTCATCAGATGACAGACAGAAACTAGAAAAAATCCAGAGAAGTTTTACCAGATTTCGGTGTAAATGCGATGACGCCCGAGAATCCTATACAATAATGTACAATAGATATGGTCTTAAACCCCTCTGGCAAAGGCGACTCCAAAGTGGTTTAACTTTCCTATTTAAAGTGACACATAATCAAAAGATCCTTAGCAATAATATTCCTTATAACAGGCTATATTAACGGCAATATAGCCCGTTTATCGCCATGTCCTGATACAAATGTCGCCGCTATATCGCAACTGTCCGCTCTTTCGATATATCCCCTTTATCGCCTTGGCGACATATGGCGATGTAGACGAAAATGTGGATTAGCCGCTTTGCGCAGGGGCCCGATATTAACCTAACCGGGTTCCTCTGAAGTTGGTAGACATGCGGCTGTGCTACCTTGCCCCCCCTACCATCAGCTAGTACGCCGTACATTGCAGAAAATAACCGGTCCATCAATGATATTCGTATTCGCGTCCTCCCACTCCGAGACGAACATCATATGGTATACAACGACAGTCAGGTAAATTTGAGAAACGTTTATTAAATATTATTAAGTATATGAAAGTAAAGTACTAAAAATAAGAAATATGAGAGTTGATATGAGATTTTATGTTTCACGTCTACATGGCAGGTCTTGGAGTAGATATTGAAGGGCCTACACCTTCGTCCAAAAGCAAGCTCTGTAGAGTGGAAGTGAAAGCTTTACCATCAGCTGTTTGCATGAATGGATTCATTCGCAGGCGTTTCTCAATGATGCTCAAGGACCGTCTAAGATGTAAGGTAAACGCGGCCTCCATTTCAGAGTAGCTGTACCCGTCCTTCTTCCACTCAATCTATAAATGTGAAAAAGTAGACGTTCACGTTAAAACGCGACAACTCACCTATAATTAGTCCATATAAAATCGAGGATCCCAGCGCTGCCTTTTTCTTTCACCCCTGAAAGTTTACGGCGGCCGTTATACTATCTTCGAAAATAGTGGTGTATATGCAGCGCGCAAAATCTTCAGTGTCACGTCCACCGAAGCATCTTAGGTATGAGGCTTACTACAAAAAGAATAATAAAACAGCAGCATACCATTTGTTAATGGTAAGCCGGTTCCCGCAGTATATTGTTTACCTTTTCAAATTGGGAGAGTTTGCCAATGGGTTCTCGTAAGGGATTGGCAGTCCTTGTGGAGGCCGGTCCACTTCCGCTATGGGGTGCATCGCTTAACATCCTCTCCAACAACTGAAGACGGTTGGAGTTCCGCTGAACTCGTTTTATAAGGCACAGTTGGGCGTGGCGCGACATGTCCAACTTCTGATGGATGGCATTTACAGAAGTTGTTAATGCATCCAGAGAGGTCATAATATTGTTTTTCTCTTACACACTTTTTGAACATGGAGGCCCGTTGAACACTGTCTATATTTTCACTGTAAGAGTTTATTTAACTGCCATAAGTTTTCGTTTTTAGTTCAAAACTACCTGCAAAACATTGCATAATGTTGCCCCAAAAGGACAATTTCGGCTGACATTATTACGACTTTGTACGTCTACTTGTAAATATTGTCAAAATCTTTTTTGAATTTTTATTTTTTAGAAATTAACTTTGTACAGATAGTGCCGTACCGGCACTGAAAAATATAAATTCCAAATTCTTGTTCGTTATTGGACTCGATGCTGAAAGTTGCCTTACTGAGGATGAATCTTACCATTGGTATACGGTCTATCCGTAACTGGGAGGGTTTCGTGTGTTATTTCGGCCCGAGTAGGCCTTTGGGGACTCTCCTAGAAGGAAAAATGGTTTGTAAGTATATGTAACCTACCGGTGACAGTAGTGGCGTTTCATTCCAAAGGTAAGCGAGAAGTTTCTCCCGAAGTACGGTAACCAGACCGACCAGGTACGGCCTCATCATCTACTTTCGCGTGCTTAATACGGTATTGCCTGATTTCCTCGTTAATTTCGCGCGAAATTTCAGCCGTTTCTCTCGTAACCTGCCTCCATATTGTTTTTTTGCAAAAAGGCTCAGACATAATACAACAATTAAAACACAACAAGTTGAAAAACGCAAACGGTACCATTTTGGACACAAATATCAACGCAGAATTACAGAATATGGCGGTCAGTCAAATAGTGGAGTAAAGTGCGTCCGCCACGGCAGATAAAACAAAATGGCAGCTTCGCTCAAACGCTCGCACATTAAGCCAGGCACGCTAACCAATAGGAGCACAGATGGAAGCGAACACTGAGCCAATCAGCGCTCAATCAACAGTATGTCGCTATTTCGTTATTCGCGGATATAGCCTGTTTTTAGGGAGGTTAACAAACCAAAACGGTTCCCGTCCCACTAGAAACAAACAGCATACGATTCATAACACTCAAGCTAGGACGGCCCAGCGATCAAATTTCTACACAACGAGATATGCGATCATATGGAATGCCCTACCCAACGATATTTGCAAAAGCCACAGCTTAGCCGAATTTAGATGAAAGACCAAACAGTTCTTCTCAAATGACACGCTGCATACATTTGTAAATAAAATAGGATACTTTGCAAAGCAGCTCTTCGACATCCAGTTAATAATAATATGTTTATTATGCCAGTTTACAGGCAATTGTAAATAGTTGGTAATGCCGGAAAAAACCTACAAAAATCTCCCTATGTTGCAGCCAGTATTGGTTTTGTTTCAGTTTTTTGTTGTTTCAATACTGGGCGAGATAGGGAGTTTGTTTCAAGTGAAAAAACCTCCCTTCAAAGGTATGATGCAAACGGAATAAATGTACAGTGGTAAGCTGAGTTGACTCATCAGCAGGAGAACTGTTTCATATCGTTTAAAAACATTAGTTCCATACGGAGAGGGTTGGCACAAGAACACAGTGTTCTCAGTCTTCCTTCAATGGTTGTCGGCAAAAGTTGCGCGCTATCGGCTGAAGGGTTAGCAGACTGCGGGCTGCTGCTTCAGCAGCATTATCTTCAGCATGAAGTCTGGCGGGGTTCAAAAACCACGAACGCCATCAGAATGAAAGAGAGATTCCACCGAGTCAGCACCCACAATTCGTGAAAGTTGTCCTGAATGTAGAAAACTAGTTATAGCTCTCTTAAACATAGGGTAGTTTTGCTGGGTTTTAATACTTTTGGGCAGCTTATTCCAGATTTATATGGCATTTACTGAAAGGAATTGCCGGTACTTAACTCTACGTGCCATAGGAAGAAATAAAAATGCGTGTCGATGACTGGCGCGTCGAGAGTGCTCAAGCTGCCTTATTGTACTAATAGGATTAAAGCTTTGACCATTCAAAAGTTTAAACAGTAAAAAAAAGACCCTTCTGCAATCGACGAAGCCATAGGGGATCCAGCTTTATAAGTTCGCACCTTTGTTGGTAGATTAAGTTACGGTGTTCTGTAGTGAAAAATCTTCTAGTGAAGAAGTGCTGCACCGATTCTATTTTTTTCCGTTCACTAGTGCGCAGAAAACTGAATAGGGGCGAGCAGTATTCAAGACTAGGTCTCACGTACATATTATAAAGGCTAGTTCTAACATTGATAGTCTTAAAATTTCTAAGGATAAATCCGGTTGTTCGGCGTGCGTTTGAGACTATCAGGGCACAGTGCTCTGACAAATTGAGACTATTAGAGTAGGATATGCCCAAATCCTTGATTACTCCTGGGACATTTAGTTTCATGGCCGTCAATGCTTAATTCCGGTTGATGATCGTCGCCAACAACCATAACGGAACATGTGTGCCATGAAAGGGTGAGGCGCCATGTGCAACACCACTGGGCGAAGGCCTGAAGATCCTTTTTTATCAGCTCGAGCACGATTTTGTGATCTGCCGGTTTATATCGATAAGCGACTTTTAAATCATCAGCGTACATGAAGGGTCTGCCATACTGAAAACAATCTGAAACGCCATTGACAAACAGGCAAAATAGGAGCAGACCCAGTGCACTACCCTGTATAACTCCACTCCTCACATGCGTGGGGTTGGAGATAACATTGGAAATTTTTACTCGTTGTGTGCGAGCATCCAAATAGGACAATATGAAGTTCAGAGGCTTGCTACCTATTCCGAAGAAGGCCAGTTTCAGAAGGAGAAGTCTATGATCGACCCGATCAAAGGCCTTAGTAAAATCAAAATAGACGCTATAAGTGGCAAAACCGCTGTCTCTAGCTTGCAGCACATAGTCAAATAAAGAGAGCTGACAGGTGTCACAAGATAGTTTCTGAAGAAAGCCATGTTGAGCTGTATTGAGCAGGTTTTTCTCTGTCAAGTGAAGCATCATCTTTTTTATTAAGGTCTCCAAGATCTTCGAGGCTGCGGGAAGTGTATTTATTTGCCTAAAGTTGTCCAATGTCGTCGATAGGCCATGCTTGCGAATAGGTATTATGTGCGATTCCTTCCACAACGAAGGAAAGGTTTCGCTCTCAAGAGCAAGCTTAAATACCTTACAAAGAATAGACGGAAAGATATCATTCACTTCAGCTTTTAGAAGGCTAACTGGGACGCCATCTGGTCCTGGACTATAGGATTGACGATAACGACGAATGGCTACAGTCACATCCCAGACGGTAAAACTTATGGTTTCGAGTATGGCACCCATCCAAGCCTGGATAACCGGAGGTGCAGCGAACGAGCTTTCACTAAACGTTTTGGATAGGAACGCATTGAAGCAATCGGCGGTCAACTTAGCGTCAGCTATGGGGTTTCCTAAAGCATCTTGAAGTATGGGGTGTTGCGTTTTCCCCTGCGCGTTTACTGTACGCGAAAAGAGTTTCGCAACATTAAGTGAATGATTTTCAGCAAAGTGGGCCTCATCGGCTATCTGCTTTTCTTCGGAGAGCTTGTTAGCCTGCTCAAAGATCAGTGTGATCAAGGGCAGAACGTAAGTGTCGTTTTGCCGATGCAAATGACGAGAGAGTTTACGCAGCCTACGACGAAAAGACAGAGAAAGTTACATTTCATCCTTGACATGTATTACTTTCTTACGGGAGACAAAGTGGAGGATAAGTGGATCCAGCACTTTGTACAGTGCACCGGTACAAACATTTACATCCAAACATTGGAAAAATTCAGACCAGTCGAGGGCGTTTAGATGTGCCAGTAGGTCAGCCGTGTTTGCTGATCGGAAGTCATGATAAAGACTATACATTTGGGAAAATGTTTTATCCGCCTCCAGTTCTAGTTCACTAACAATTGTAAGATGGTCTGAACTCCCAAGTGCGTCTAAGTATGACACTGAAAGTGGTTCTAGTCACTTTTATGAACACCGCAATAATTTTTTAATGTCAAATCTGGAACCAGATTTAAAAACTGGAATTACACTAGAAGTTTTCCAAGAATCAGGAATCGTCTCCTCTTCTTCCCCATCCGGGAATGATGTAAGGGAAAAACCGTTTTCGAGAAATATTGTAAATAATTTGCTCAGTGAAGGAGGAAAATCTCTTAATTGCTTGATAAATGAGTTTGGAATGCTGTCCGTCCCGACTGAATGTGAATTGTTGAGGCGCGTTATTTCTTTATGAATTCTTGTAGGTGAGAAATCAATTGAAGTGAGATTTGCATTACACATCAGCGGTATTTCGGGTGTTGGACTAGTCTCAATTGTAAAGAACTTGGCGAAGAAGGAATTTGACATTTCTGCTTCGGCCAAATCCTCTGCAACAAAATGATTACTTCTATCGAGTAAAGGCGGAATGACTTTCTGAAGCTTAGCGGATGACCGAAAACGGAAGACTTGAGCAACGGATTTGGAAGAGTTAGCATCATTTAGTGCCAGGGACTCTCTACGCCTATCTCGTGCAAGCCTTATTTTTACCGCTAATTCAAATATTTGCGCTATCCTTAAGCGCACCGACAAAGAACTATTAGATGGATCCTTAAGTTGCTTCCGTAATTTTTCAAGTCTATTTTGGAGAAAATGTGGAACGGAAGAGGAAGCTGAATTTGATTTAATAGGCTTAAGTGGGATAGAAGTCTGAATTTTTTACGGTTTTGTAAAAGTTCATTGAAAAAGATTGGATCATTAGTTGAAAAATAGTATGCCAATCTAGAGTACTTACGAAGTCAATTATGATTTCAAGGTTTGCTTTAGCACAATCGAGGTTATTGCATTTTACCTCAGGCCTTTTTTAAAGAGAGACTGGAAAACAACACTGAATTAATGCGTGGTCACTTGTGAAGAGATCACGATGAAAATTCATAAAGAGAGGGTGGACGTTATTTTTAAAAATAAAATCTTATATGCTCACATTTCTAGTCACTGAACTGACCAGTTGTGACATGTTTGCAAAGTTAATAGTTTCGATCGATTTCTGAAATTTTGGCGGACAAGTTTTTGCCTCCCAGTCAACGTCTGGCAGATTAAAATCACCTATGATTATTTTGACATCAACTTCAGCTTCTGCAACTTTTGCAAACAGTTCGCATAGCGCACTTTCATTACCAGAATAACATGGGGGATTATAGACACAGCCAATTACAGCTTTTTATTGTGCGGGAGGATGACTGAAATAAAGCAGACATCTCTTGAAAATGACAAAATGCTCAGATGAAACGGGAAATGTACAAAAGATGATTTGATATAAAGAAGGCAACCACCACCACGTTTTTCAATGTGGTCTTGTCGGTACAAACTAAAATTATCTATAGCGAGCGTTGAGTCAGAGATAAGAGAGTGAGGCCAAGATTCAGTGCTACAAATAACATCTGGATCAAGCTCAAAAGCTACTGTTCTGGGCTCTGTCATTTTATTTACAACTGATCTCGCATTCAGAGAAACTATACTGAGCGTATCCCTGAGATGCAGGTTACGCTCATCAGTATTTGGATAACCATTACGCGTAAATTGGTTGCGGATATATCGGAACTTGCGTATGTGTTTCTTCGACCTGCTGAACTGGGTTTGAGTCCGCTTTAAGGGTGTTTTTTTGTCAGAGCTCCGCTTGTGAGCAAATGGATCTTTGCTGTGAAAACTAAGAAGTTGTTTTTATTTTCGTTGATTCCTGTATAGCATCGTCTTAAATCCACAGTTGAGCGTTCTCTTGACTAGGGAAATAAGGAAAGGCGGATTCTGCTCTTGTTCTTCGTCCCTTGTGAATTTTATACATGGAAAGATTCCAGTGAGCAAATGGTGAAGACTTTAAAACCTCTTCTTTTTGATGATAGCAAGTGTGTCGTCAATGTAAAGACGCCAGAAGAAGGTGATAACGGTGTTTACTAGCTCTTGCGGACCAGTCCTGCCACTGAACCGGATATCGGGATGCCAATCGTAATGCTTTTGATAAGTTTTTAGGTTTCTCCAGCGAAGGAAAAGTATGTTTTGGGAAAATTCGAATAACATCGTGATATGTTTTATTTTGAATGGGCTTCAGGCCTCATAATGTGCCTCTAAAAGTCTTTTGCGCAAGCCTTCATGCGCCAGATTTGGTAAAATAGGTAGGGTTCCATTTAACAGCAACGACAGGCCAAAGTGGGACATTTGGTTTGTGGATTTTTGGCAGACCATAGAATCAAGTCTAAGCTGTGTCCGTTACTTTTATTTGGAGCAACTCTTTCACCGTGATGACATTCATGCGCCGGTATTCTGTTAGTATTTTAGTTAGTCGGTCGGATGCTGGTTCGGCTTGTAAGTTCACTGGTGGTCTTAAAAAAACTGTGTCGTCAAGACGAGTGTTATATTTCTCATTGTAGCGTTATCAGGTTAGCACTACTGTTAACGATTCCATATAAGCAAGCAAGATGTTGCTACTGTCATCGTTTTCCTGTTCCCTCATTACTTTCTAACTACTTTTCGAAGTGCATTGGTATGGTTTGTGAGCCATCAGCAAGGAGGTCACATGTTGTCGGACTGAGTGTTTTGCATAGTTACTTGCTGCAGCTCTCATCAGAATCGCTGTTATTTCAGCATTGAAGTCAACTGGGTGGGCATCAATAGCGTTAAAACAGGCTTCGTGCAGTACAACGTGTAAATGCTGTTCTGCTTGTTGTTTGGAGGAGAAGTTGTGGACCATGTCAGAGCTTTTTGGTTCCAACTTATTAAGTTTTCTCTCCAAAACTCAACTTACTTGGCCTGCCGGTAGAAAATAAAAGCTGAGATCGTCTTTCCAAGGTTCTCGGCTTCTAAATATCCGAAGAGTTGGAAACCCTTTTTTCTCACTTCCTCAATCAGTGCCTTGCAATTTCATAGGTGACAGGGGCAATCAACAAGCAGGACACACATCAATTTCTTGATAAATCGTATTGCACATCGCTGCAGGAGCATATGTTGGAATTTCAGTCAGACCCAAGGCTACCATGCGCAAGCGGGTTATGAAAATAAAAGACCGGCTGAAAACAAATGAACAATCGGGTGTAGTATTTCGCATGCTATGCTTATGCCGCCCTTGTAACTGTAAAGGGGAAAATGAATGCACCCTTGGTTCACGTATATATGAAAACAAGCTGGCTGTCAGACGGGCTGATGCTTTGTCACAAGTGACGGCCCACGCCTAGGAGACGGGTCACGCGTTTAACTTCACAGCTGCGAAGATAATCGTCCACACCGGCAGCAAGACGGGCCAAAACGTGATTGAACCCTGAGTCTCGGATTAGAATTCAGTCAATCGATTCATCGACCTGTCAAAAATAAATAAATAATGTCTGGCAGATTAAAATCACCTATGATTATTTTGACATCAACTTCAGCTTCTGCAACTTTTGCAAACAGTTCGCATAGTGCACTTTCATTACCAGAATAACATGGGGGATTATAGACACAGCCAATTACAGCTTTTTATTGTGCGGGAGGATGACTGAAATAAAGCAGACATCTCTTGAAAATGACGAAATGCTTAGATGAAACGGGAGTATGAGTCCGTCTGTTTACAGATCAAGAAGGCGAATTCACAGAACCTTGAATTCCTGGCCGTTAACCGGCCACCAAACATTCTGAGCGGAGCCGACGACTCACTCCTTGGTCTGGTGAAAGAAGCTGCTAGCCACCAGGAGGTACTTATCGTTGGTGACTTCAACGCCCCTGCAATTGAATGGAACAACCTGACAGTTGAGGCGGCGTCAACTTCCTTCAGTTCCAAATTAATGGATCTCACGCTTGACCTGTCTCTAGTTCAGAACGTTAAGGGCATAACCAGATTTCGAGAAAACCAGCGGGCTACTTGTTTGGATCTCATTTTCACGAAGGATTCGTCCTACATAGATGAAGTGCATTCAAATGCTTCGCTCGGTAAGAGTTATCATACGACGCTAATGTGGGATTACTCACTCCATACTCAACGGCTGAGGAAAACGGAGGACCAGCCAAGCATATGGAAGGCAGATTTCAATTCAATGAAAAATGCACTATCGACCGTGAATTGGGACTGCCTACTCAAGGGGGATCTGGAGGAGGATTGGAGATCACTCAAGAGGGTTGCATTAGATCTGCTTAAGCGCTTTTGTCCGGTCAACGTGCACAAGACGACTAGTCGTCCTGCCTGGTTGACGAGAGACCTTAACAGGCAACTGAAGAAGAAGAATAGGAAATGGAAGTTATTCAGGAAAACTGGGTCGCCAGTACATCTCCAGGAATTCCGACGCCAAAGAAATGCAGTAAAAAAATCAATTCGCCAGGCCAGGAAAAACTATGAAGCAACAATCCTCCAACAGGCCGAAGAAAAGCCCAAAATTCTATTCCGCTTTATTAACAGAAGATTAAAAAACAAGGATCCTGTCACAGTACTTAAGAATGATGATGGCGGAGAAGTCGTTGAGAATGATGAGAAAGCCGAGTACTGTAGCCGGTTCTTTGCCTCAGTATTCACTAGGGAAACCGAGCTTCATTTTGATAATGCCAACAGTGCTGTTGCAAACGCCGGTCCAGCACTTCATTCTCTACTATTTCCAACATATGTAGTTGAGAGGGAGCTGCAGAGCCTCAAAGAAGCAAAGTCATCCGGTCAAGACAATATACCAGCCAAGTTCTTGAAAGAATTGGCAAGCGAACTCTCGGAGCCCCTAGCACATATCTTTCGTTCTTCATTTGAACTAGGAAAACTGCCATCTGAATGGAAAATGGCAAATATTTACCCGATATACAAGGGCGGAGCCCAAACGAAGGTCAACAATTACCAGCCCGTCAGCCTAACTTGCATTTGCTGTAAGGTGATGGAAACGATAATTAAGAAGACGACAATGGAGTTCTTGGAGGAGAACAACCTACTGTCAGGGCTCCAAAACGGCTTCAGAAAGAACCATTCTTGCCTTTCCAGCCTTCTAATCTCCACTGAGCAGTGGACTCGCGCACTAGATGAAGATGGTAAGGTTGACGTCATCTATACGGACTTCAAGAAGGTATTCGACAGCGTCCCACATAAGCGTCTAATGTATAAATTGTCAGAAATTGGCATAAAAGGAAACCTGCTGGCATGGATCAAAGATTTTCTCACAGGGCGATCGCAAACTGTGTGCATCGGTGACTCAAAGTCAAACCCTACATCTGTTCTGAGTGGCATCCCCAAGGCTCTGTCTTAGGGCCCTTGCTCTTCCTTATCTATATCAACGACTGTGTCAACGACCTGGGTTGCAGCGCTGTCATGTTTGCCGACGACGTCAAACTCTGGAGAACCATCAGGTCTGACGCCGATAGGAAAGCGCTTCAAGACAGTCTCAATCGACTTAGCTGCTGGTCTGCTCGTTGGCTTTTAAACTTCAACATTAGTAACTGTGTGGTTTTAAGACTCCGCACTAGAAGGACTGATGAGGAGAACGATTCCTTCCAATACCTCCTCGATGGGCACCCGCTTTCAAATGTGAACGAACAAAAGGATCTCGGTGTTCTAATAAATTCCTCACTAAAACCATCTGCTCAGTTTGTAAAGGCAGCTAAAAGCGCGACACAGGTGCTGTTTGCAATAAGCGGGGATTCGTCAACATTGTCAAGGAGCTCTTCAGGAAAACCTACGGAGCGTTTGTTCGGTCACACTTGGAGTATGCTGTCCAGGCCTAGCGTCCGTGGTTCAAGAAGGATTACCTGCACCTGAAACGAGTGCAGGCGAGGGCTACGAATATGGTCAAGAATCTTGGTCATCTGCCTTATGAAGACAGACTGACCAAACTTTGATCTTTTCCCTCTCAAGTATAGGCAACTCCGCGGGGACCTCATACAAACCTACCGAATTGTTAGAGGCCAAGACAACGCCCTAGAATTTGATGATTTCTTCGAATTGGCTCGGACTGACCATCTGCGAGGTCATCCTTTCAAACTACAGAGGAAACCGGCCAGTATCGACGTTCAACGAAACGCCTTCTCGCAGAGGGTCATTGGAGCGTGAAACGGACTCCCGGAAGATGTGGTCCTCTCAGATACTGTTGACATTTTTAAACACAAACTTGATTCTCATTTGCTGAGAAACTGTGGCAGATATAATGAACAAAGTGTCAGTAGCAGCACCTTGTAACTGGCTCACACTTATCACTAATGTTAAGCCTACATTTGTATATTTGTATTATTTACTATTGTTACGGTGGTCCTATCATGCGATTTTGGTTATGAATAGGGAGCTCAAGGGCGAAAGACTTCTTCTCTTAATAAAGTGACTTAAAGTGACTTATTCCCGATAGGGTAAATGCACCCGCTAATCCTCCACCCGGATATCTGGTCATACACCCACTAACGTCAGTACAGCCGTTATTCCTGCCTCCCTGATTTCTATTCATAGACCCGTAACCGTCAGTACACCTGCTTTCCCCACCTCCCGAATGTCTAGTCATAGGCCCATAAACGTCAGTGCACCAGGTAGCCCGTCCCTCTTGATGTCAGGACCGTCAAGCCCCACCACTCCATCGTCTTCTGCGATTAAAACTAGTCTAAATACATTCTCTGTACAACAATCGATAAATTCGGCTGCCTCTAACTTGGCAACAAGCTCATCAAGAATGTCGCCAACACCGTCGAAAGCGTTTAGGCCGAGCGCTTCCCCACCCCAACCTAGCTCCTCCCTTGACTGTGGGAGTCAAATTGTTCCCTCGTATAATGCGTTATTGAACACGACGGGCCCGAACCACGAAAAATTTGATTTGCACGGCAGTAACCCAAACTGGTATGGTTTTGAATCTCATCGGAGTTGCCGTACAGGACATTCCCTGATTAAGACCACTAGTCCTTACGCGAGCGGCCCCAACACTTATTTTATGTCACCGTTCCCCCCTATCAGTTCCCTTACCCATCCTTTACCACCCAAACTTGCAAACTTCTGTATGCCTTCTTTCCTCCCCCATTTCCTCCCAAACGCCCTAGAAGCTTATTTAGGTTAATCCTCTCCTCATTTTTCCCTGCCAGAAAGCGAGGCCCCTAGATATCTCAGCCCTTAGCAGCCATCCATTATTGGCTACCCGTATGCTAACAACTTCATACCCCTCAGTACCGTTTGCCTACCCACCTTCAAATTCTTTTTTTATGAATAACGATAGCCATAGCCCTGCCACTCAAAACACACTAGTTGTCATATTGCTTAATGCCAGGTTTGTTATAAATAAAATGGTTCAACTTCAAGCTATTGATTTTGAGATGACGCCCGTTGTTACATTCATAACCAAAGATTGGACCCATCCAATTATTTCTGACTCCTCCCTTATCATAGACGAGTATGATTTCTATCGTCACGATCGCATTAATAAGCATGGTGATAGTTGTTTTCTCTATAGTAGAACATCATTTAGGCACTTTCCGTTTTTAATCTAAATAGCACGCCCTTCTTTGTAAATTACTGTTTCGCTTCTATTATACTGTCACCCCGGCAAAAGGCGATTATTGGATGTGTATATAATCCTCCTAACTCTTCATCTGAAGAAGATGCAAATTCGTGTGAAATATTCAAGTTTATTTCAGAATCCTCTTTTTAAGTTAAAATTATTTCACAACTGTTTCTTCGTAGGTCCTCTGCAAAACGAGAAATTGAAATACCCCCATTGCTTAAGGACAAAAAAATTCGTGCTAGATGAGCCTGATAAGGCTGAATTATTCAATGCTTTCTTTGCGAAGCATTTACGACAGAATCAGAACCGGTCCCGTCGTTTCAACCATACTCAGACAATACTCTCGGAAACATAGATTTCTTCCTAGAATTAATTCGTAGGCATATAATTTTTCAAAAAACTCGCACTCTTCGGGAACTGATGGTATGCCCAATTCAGATATCAAAAGAGTGTCGACCTTTCCCAAATTACTTAGCCATATATTTTTAGTCTATCTCTTAAATGGTTTCTTTGCTGACACTCGAAAGACATCAATTATTCTTCCAGTCTTTAAGTCAGAATCTCCTTCGGATATAAATAAATACCGCGGTGTTCATAAATCCTGGCACTAGCTAAACTTCTGGAGAAGATAATTTTTAATCAAATTCTCGATTTTTGCCTAAAAATAAGCTTTTAGGCGACTCGCAGCATGGTTTTCTACACGGAAGATCATGTCAGACTTGTCACTTAACTTTTCTTAACCACGTCACTTCCCTCCGTAATTAGCGGCAATCCGTGATTGTTATCTCCTTTGACCTGAGCAAAGCCTTTGACAAGGTACCGCACAGAATTAATTCGTAGGCATATAATTTTTCAAAAAACTCGCACTCTTCGGGAACTGATGGTATGCCCAATTCAGATATCAAAAGAGTGTCGACCTTTCCCAAATTACTTAGCCATATATTTTTAGTCTATCTCTTAAATGGTTTCGTTGCTGACACTCGAAAGACATCAATTATTCTTCCAGTCT
>JAYGXS010000004.1:11778462-11832975 GCA_036362985.1 Ligula intestinalis | reverse complement strand
AGACTTGTCACTTAACTTTTCTTAACCACGTCACTTCCCTCCGTAATGAGCGGCAATCCGTGATTGTTATCTCCTTTGACCTGAGCAAAGCCTTTGACAAGGTACCGCACAGACGGCTTCTGGTAAAATTGGAAGCCATTGGCATCCGTGCCCCTCTCCTCGACTTAATCGGTTCCTACTTGTCTAACCGCAGCCAGAAGGTCCTAGTAGGTGATAGTTACTTTACTGCTCAGCTGATCACGAGTGGCGTTTTTCAAGGCACTGTCTTGGGTCCTCTACTCTTCATTCTATACATACACGAAATTTCAACTGTTCTAAAAAATTCACACAATCTCATTTATGCAGACGACCTCAAATGTATATATTCATTTTCTAAGGACACGGCAAGTATGTGCGTTGATAAAATAAATGCGGACCTACTTACACTCTCATGTTGGAGTGCTACCTGGCAGATGAAATTCTTTTCATCCAAGTGTAGTTTCATGTGCTTCGGTCCCGCCAAGCTTCCTTGTCCCCTAGTCTTTCAAAATACTCCACTTTTAGAACGATCCACTATAAAAGCTAAGCTACACAAGTAAACTAGCATTTTCGCCTCATGCGGATCGAATACCTGCGAAGGCTACACAGATATGTGGTTTTATATCACACAATTTCTTCCTGCTGGAAATAAAGTTAAAACTTTATCGCATGTATGTTCTATCCATCCTAGAACACTGCTGTCCCCTCTTTGGTCTAATGAATGCTTCTGATCGCAGTAAGACTGAAAATGTATGGAGGGTATTTACTCGCGAAATATTCGCTCTTCCTCGATCCACTATTTTTTAAACGGAGCGATGTCAGTTAGCGAACATGACATTTCTTTAGGTCAGAAGACTCGACGCGGGCCTCTGTTTCCTCTTTCGCGTTACCTCTACCCCTAACCTTCTACGAATCAACGCTCGTATTCCTGCAGATAGACCTTATGCCACTCGTAAAACCTCCAGGATAATTGCACGCCCCCTCCTTTAGCTCCACTTCGAACCATTATCACTACTTTGCCTCCAAATATGCCTTCCTCTGGAATAATATTCCCCTCAAATAAGGCTGTCGTCTAACTTAACAGTTTCTAAAGTCAAACTTACGTAAACACTTAACTTCGGAAGATATAAAGTCCTTGTTATCCATCTCCTTCCCAAACAAACAACTTTTGGACTTTGAAAATGGTCCCCCTGGTATCTGAGGTGGTTATGTTTACATAATATTATTTTCCATATATGTCTATTTTTTCCTCTTTTGTGTGATATTTGCAACGGTGTTTCGTCCACTTCTCTGTCCAGTCATCATTGCCGTTTTCTCCACTCTCCGTTTTACAACCCTGACGATATGCTTCATGGTCTTTAGTCATGCTCATGGCGGTTCTGCTACTTTCACCAGCTCGTCGCTGGACTCCGCAGTCTACAAGGTCGCATCTCCGGCGTTTCGTTGATGATCAGCTGGATCCCCTATGGCTTCGTCGATTGCAGAAGGGTCTTTTTTTACTGTTTAAACTTTTGAATGGTCAAAGCTTTAATCCTTTTAGTACAATAAGGCAGCTTGAGCCCTCTCGACGCGCCAGTCATCGACACGCATTTTTATTTCTTCCTATGGCATGTACAGTTGAGTACCGGCAATTCGTTTCAGTAAATGCCATATAAATCTGGAATAAGCTGCCCAAAAGTATTAAAACCCAGCAAAACTACCCTATGTTTAAGAGAGCTATAACTAGTTTTCTACATTCAGGACAACTTTCACGAATTGTGGGTGCTGACTCGGTGGAATCTCTCTTTCATTCTGATGGCGTTCGTGGTTTTTGAACCCCGCCAGACTTCATGCTGAAGATAATGCTGCTGAAGCAGCAGCCCGCAGTCTGCTAACCCTTCAGCCGATAGCGCGCAACTTTTGCCGACAACCATTGAAGGAAGACTGAGAACATTGCGTTCTTGTGCCAACCCTCTCCGTCTGGAACTAATGTTTTTAAACGATATGAAACAGTTCTCCTGCTGATGAGTCAACTCAGCTTACAACTGTACATTTATTCCGTTTGTATCATACCTTTAAAGGCAGTTTTTTCACTAGAATCAAGCTCCTTATCGCATGCAGCATTGACCAAACAAAAAACCTGAAACAAAACCAATAATGGCTGCAACATAGGGAGATTTTTGTAGGTTTTTTCCGGTCTTCGAGGTGTTGGAAGGCGCCCAAGAGATGCATTACCAACTATTTACAATTGCCTGTAAACTGGCAAAATAAACATATCATTATCATCATTATCATTAACCCTGACGATAGGCTTCATTGTCTTTAGTCATGCTCATGGCGGTTCTGCTATTTTCGCCTGTTCGTCGCTGGACTCCGCAGTCTACAAGGTCATATCTCCGGCGTTTTGTTGATGATCAGGTGACCCCTGCCGTTCACTATCTTGTCGACCCTGTTGTCCGCGATGGACTCCTTCGGTCTCACCTCCCTGGTTGTTGATCATGAAGCCAGTCGGGCAGTGTTACAGAGGTGAACGAAAGCCTCTGCTTTATATGATTTATCCAATAACAAGAAGCGTTTCCAACCCTCATACGTTCTCATCAACAGTCCTGTCTCATTTGCACTACAATCAATCCTCTCAACCAAATCCCTTAATTTTGTTGAAGCAGTTTTTTTCTCCTACGTTTTGTTTTTTTAAGCGGTGGTTCGCTGAACTCTGCGCCAGCTTTAATGGTAGGAGTTTTTTTCACTGCTTCCTCCTTATTTCACCATGCGTTTCAGAGAGCGTTGACTACTATTTTAAAACGGCGATATGTTGGTGAATATGAATTAATCTACCAACACTACTAAACGCTCCCGCTGCCTATGTGGTTGTTTCACGGAGAGCAGCATTGATCAAATTTATATTCATATTTCCATAGCACTAATTTTGCACTGACGAGGCCCTCCCGAGCTTCACTATAAAAATTTATTGATTTATTTATATTCCAGAACGACCAGAATACCATAAGTAATATAAAGTGGATAAGCTAACAAAATCGGGGTTTTCTGCTGATGTTGAATAAAGTCCTTGTCGACAGAAACTGACTTTTACCTCCCCCCTCCACTGTGTAGGAACAACAGAATCGGTATCATCCGAAACCCACTAGTGACATTCTTTCTGGGCTATATCCGTTCGCTGATCACTCCCTCATACCAATTATTCACCCTGTTATACTTTACAATATAGTATTTTACTACAAACATCCTCTCCTTCACCTCAGTATTTTTTGCACTGGTCTGGTTTCCGCTTGATCTACAATATGCCAAGGAGAACAAAACGTTTACCTTTGGGGAAGTAAGAATTATCTAACACCACAGTCCGATCAACACATAATTCTTTTGCAGAACCCAAAAGATCTTGTTCTTTCGAATATGTAAGTGGCTCGACCTTTATGGCTTATGCAAATTTAATAATCTAAAACTATTTGTAATTTTTATCTAAGTGTGCTGTTTTATTGGGCTAAATCTCACTCACGGATTTGAAACGAGTCTTGTGTTGCTTGCAGTTTTTCTGCCTACGATTTTCTTTTTGGAACTGAAGCTTTCGATCAACTTGTAATGCAGAAAACCGGAAAAACAGGACAATGTGACTTGTGTGGTGTGATTTACTCCTCAGAATCAGTCTGTCTACCTTGAACTTTAATATATTTGAAGGTCTCTGTTCATCATATACTTAGTATTAAACATCGCCGAAAATACGAACTTCATCAGCGTTCTCGGGGCCGCTCAGTGTACTTTAAAATATATCAATTATTCTTTTAGTTCCCATGATTGTCCAGTGTGTGGTACTAGGGGAATTCGTAATTTGACTGAATGGAAAAACCACGTTAAATCAGCCTTTCATGTTGACAATTTTGAACAGTTCAATCAAATTTCTCAGGCGCAGTAAGTTGAAATTAGTTTATTCATTTTATAATGCGCCCGTCTTTTGACCCATGTTTTTGTCTAATTTTTGCTTGGAAACTATCCCTTGCAAATTGCCTGTATCTTTTGCTGAGCAGTTAATCTATTAAAAGGCTTACATAATCCTATATTTGTAAAGCATTTACTGAAATTCTGTAGGTTTTTTGCTTGTCACTTGGCCGAGTTAAGGTTTATCGGGTTCCGATCGACTGATTGTAAATTGGAATAGTAATCAGTGGATTTTTTTAACGAACACTCCCTTTCCATAATATTTGAAAATATTCTGGTAGATCAAATTCGAACGTATCCCGTGGGTACTGTCGATTATTTCAGCGTTAGAATTGCATTCACTTACCGGTGCTTATAGCAATATGATTGGATTAGCTTGCACTATACTCCAGCTTCACTGCGTAGTAAGTAACCTCCGCTACAGTCTGCCGATTCAAACTGAAGCACTACACGCACTGGATACCGAACGACTAGAATTGCATACCAAGTTACTTTTTATCCCGTGCACTCACGCATTCGATGTATCACCCTCATTCTCCATTTTTAATAACCGCATTCAGACTAGCGGACATAGTGCATTATTTTAACATCATCTCGGTACTGCGCACAACGAAGTCGTCTCGATGCGCTAGTCAGAATGCTGCTTCTTCCGGTCCGAGTTCTTGGTCTGTATAAAGTGTTTTAGATTTGAATTCGATGTATGAACTACACGCTCTATAGGTTAAATGCTTCCGAGTGATATATATTTTTTGAATGTACGAGCTGGCCTACATATGTACATGTTGATTGCCTTAATGAAAAATTTATATTATCTCGGCTTGGTATCTATTTTTATCACTCCGATTCCAAAATTTTATCCTCAGTCTATTGATTAACACTTGCCTTCCCAGTTCAGTAATTGTTTTCGTCTGTACCATTCCCATCTGGCTGCTCGTTCGACCGAACTTTGCAAAGATTGTTACTTTTCTTAACTTATTTTCTGCCTATTGTATCTATGCTGAGGAGGAATATGGTGTGATCTAAATATCTGGTTAGAAGCCACCCTGATTCGAATCTTAGCGATGCGTCCGAAATTATCAACCTCGAGTACGTGCACTTAAGTGACAATATAAAGTAGACAATTATTTGTCACTTTTCATGAGCATCGCCTTATAAATAGTTTTGCTGTGGCATATGAGTGCGATTTTCGTTTTAAACATTTGGGTTGGTAGGACCTAAAAACTATTGACAATTAGAGCCGAGCGAGCTTGTGGATTTCTGTTGGAAGATGGTCCCCATCAGATTCTTTGTTCTTAAATTGTGTTATCGATTTTTTTTGGGGGGGAGGGGGTGGGGAGGTTCATACCCGTAGAGACTAGGCTGTGTCCATAGTCCTGTTCGGCTGTCAAAACGTCTTTGGACTGGCGTATGCCTGGCACGGAAGCTGAACAGAATGGTCCGCCCAACATAACCTTATCATTTAAGTGATGTCTTTATCTAACCGTAGCCGCCCTCATTATTTTCGAAGACAGAGTAGACTCGTGTTTCATCCGTAAACCCGGCGCGGAGTCCGTTTGCCGATTTGCATTTCAAGCTTCGGAATTATTGGTCCCAGAGTTCGTTCCAGTTTTGCAGTGCGGAACGTCGCCTCTAGCTACGAAACGGGAGACATTTAGTGCTTGCATTATTATCCGTTTCGTCAGAAATATGGCCCTCACGGAGAAGCCTGCAACGATTTAAAAACTGACAGGCATTTTGGGGAGTGTGATATAGCTCAGGCCAGTTGGTTTAACCCAAGGATGCCAGTAATTATTGTGGCACCACGGTTGGGAGTGGCAGGAACCGGAGATGGTCGATACTGTACTTCTCATGTTGTGTCTTTTCTCAGCCGAACTATGACAATAGCCCAGTCATGGCCATTCTAACTATCCGCGTCCACACCCAATGTCGCCTTAGACTCAAGCATTTATTTAATTAATTCTGCTAAGGTACATTTTTTGTTTTGGGTTTGACCACCAGCGGAATGTTAGCTGACGTTTTGTGTCCCACGATGCTGAAAACAGATGTTCTTAACAGTCAAGTAACTCAGCGCAGGGAATTTAAAAAGGTAATTATCCAGCGCATCTACCACAGGATTGGTTTAGGGGCAAAATTGCTAGGTAGTAAAAACCGCAGAAACCCAAAAGCTGCTTTCTCTTCTAAGTCTTCGTAGCAGGAGTTTGTTGTCTGCCTTCAAAAAGGAGGTAAGAAGCACTGGGCGAACTGTCGCGGTATAAGCCTCATCGACGTTGCTGCAGATGTTTTCACTATTATCCTTCCAGTCTGTACTGAACTAGAGCAAGGCAAACCAAGCCGGATTCCGAGCTGGGCATATAAGCATAGACCACATATTCATGCTGAGGCGCATTCGGGATTTCCGTCGTGGATGCCAGCAACCGACGACTGTCTGTTTTGCCGACTTTGCCGCCGCGTTCGATTCTGCCCTTCATGAGTTCCTATGGCGAATAATGGCTTTAGATGAAATACCGAACAAAATCATTGCCATGATTACGCACTACCGCAGTCCAATTTCTGGTCCACAACAATCTCCACCAACCGTTCGATATGCAGCCTGGTATTCGACAGGGCTGAGGACGGTTGCCCATTCTATTATACTACGCCATTGACTGGATTCTCGGGAAGGCCCTAAATGATGAAGACGGTGTCGAGCCTGCACTCGGATGCTGGCTGGCTGATCGCGGTTACGCCGATGATATCGCCCTGTTAGCCTTAAGCTTTGACGATCTACAGTCTATAGTGTCACGGGTGAATGAGATTGCTACCTCGGTTGGCTTGTCCATAAATACTGGGAAGACCAAATTATTCTCGAGCTGCATCCCTGACCAGGCGAAGGCACCCCTGGTGATTAATGTCCATTAAATTTAAGAAGTAGACAATTTTAAATGCGTCGGGCGAAACTTCTGTCTAATGAACGGAGTAAAGTCGGCACTGTCTCTCGAATCGATGTTGCTCGCCAGTTTTTCTCAATCCTCCAAAAACGCCTATAGGTCTAACGCGAGATTTTAATCGCTACAAAGATCTGTGTGTACCGCGTATCCGTCCGTTCAGTCCTTCTCTATCGATGTGAATGCTGGACTTTGTGTGTTGAAGATGAACGAAGCATGGCCGAATTTTATTACCGCCGCCTGAAGATCATCATCCGAGCGAAGTATGCCGACTTCGTCTCGAATGAGATAGTCCGCAATCGCTGCGACAGTATCACGAGGATATCTCAGGCCATCCAAAACGACGAGTGAGGTGCTTTGGGCACGTATTCCGTCGTCCGCCTCACGATCTTTGTCATGCTGCCCTCGATCCGGTACCACAGCCCACCTGAAAACGTCGAAGAGGAGGGCAGTTCAAGACCTGGCTTGACACCGTCCATCAAGACCTGGAAGCGGTTCTTGGACATTCGGACTCTGTCGCTGGCGAAGAGAATGACGGTGCTGTTAATCGTCATGCGTGGAGAGGTACTACCGTGACATCATTGAAGCCGGCTAGATCAGGCGTGCTCACAGTCGTATTGAGTACAAGGTGGTGTACGGTTGGTTGATAATGGTAAATAAAGGCTCGGGCTTAAGCCTGCCCATAAATAGCACTTTTCTAGGTCTTTACCACAGTCGTTGCAATCTACATCTACGCAACTTTGCAGTCTTCTAAATTGGCACATTGTTTTTTGCCTGTATCTCAAAATAAGTACTGTTTTCAAATATTTTTTTCATAAGATTGTGCACTTCAAATTTTATGATTTTATAGAGGCAAAGCGTTGAAGAAAAAAGGAAAGAGCTATGAGTTATCCCCACATCCGGAAAAACTCCATACATACAAGAAGTTTTCGGATGATGAGCTATGTAGGTAACTCCTACTTGTAATGTTTTTTGCTGAAGACGTTGTCTTTGGATGGCTGTTTATCTGGAAAAAATTTTCCGCCTCCATACATTTGAGTGATGCGCTATAGAATTTCGTTTAAGTTTTAAGAATGGTGCCTATATAATTTGAGACAAGATCAGGAAGTACCCTTCACTCACCGAATTATGCATTGCTAAAATTTGTCACATGCATCTAGTTTTATCGTCTTTTTCGCAGTTTGCCTCCCATTTCCACTTGTTTTGAGTGATAGAAACCACGAATCTTTATGGGTATCGCAATGTCGAGATATTTTCTATTGACGTTTTCTAATGATAGTCGACTTAACTGGTCATGCCATCCCTGCCCGCTTGATGAAATATTTTTTAAGGTATTGGCAACTAATTACCTTTTTAAACTGACTGCTACTAATTCAAATAATCACCTCCTCATAGTCCTATATGATCCTTCAGAATGCCTCAGTTTTTTGCATCTAAGTCGACTGACACGTTGGCCTCAACTTTTTGATGTGTAGTTCTTCATAGCTCGGCGGTAGTAGGGCATTGCCCTCAGCCTATAACTTCTTCAAGAATTCGGCTAGTTAACTAGTTGAATGAAATAAGTAATAAAGTCGCCCTTTGACGATAACCAGACCGCATCTCAAATGTTTATGAGAAAGTTTTGTGCACGTGACCCCGACAGTTTTAAACGACAACAGCCCTTTATCACGGTGAATATCTACCATAGCACCATTCATTTCTGTTACGCCTCACAGAAACTCTCTGTAAGACGGGACCCTACAACGAGGTCAACACATCAGACCACTACCGATTGCTCTTATTTAGGTTGGACTTGACAGGCACCTGATGATGTAGTTACCGCATTCAGTAAAGCGCATAAATTAGTTTTATAGCGTATCTTTTCTCGATCATCCACTCTGGCATTCCTTGAGAATGACGATACTGAACACCTGCGGAACAGTGTCGACATAATTTATTATACAGTGATTCTTACTTATGAGATTATTATCTTTTTTTAAACGGAGAACGCAAAAGCCGCCTAAGTTTAGTCATTTGGTATGAGCTCACTTTCTTTCATACACGCCTGAGACAGACAGTCAGTGTCGGCAGAAGACTCAACAGGGTTGCCGCACCACTTGGGCGCATAGCATAGCAAAATATTGCATCTGAAAAAATATAGGAGATTACACGACGCTGCATAGGCTGAAGGGTAATGTGTGGCAGCTCTTCAGACGCAGACGAAAAGGCAAGTTCTAGGAGGCGAACAAAAGTCTTGTTCCAGTGATTGGGCCCTCATCCCTTGAGGTCTAGATCGCATGATCTTTGGTGCTTAAAGGGTCAGGTCAGGACCAATAACACCTCTCTATCTTTGAATGTAGTGTAAGCCCTAATCGCAGGTACCTATCGCAGTCGAGCGTTTGATGCCTGCTCAACGAAATTCTCATCTTCAAGCAAGTAGTGCTGACGCACTTTGTTCTTCGTGCCTCCTTACTGGTTGATGATGAGCAGTGCACCCCGTAGAATGTAGGATAATTTTCGATATTAGGGCATTGGATATATACTTTCCTCGTGATGAGTGCAAACCTCAACGACACCGGAATGTATTATGCCAGTCACCTTTAAGTTGGTAAATATTTGATGCTAGTATCTTTTAGATAATGTCCTCTTCTTTTTCACACCGCCAGTTGTGTTAGCTAAGTTATCGATAGTGTCTTGTCTTCCTCTCTCCGCTTCTATGAGTGACCGAAGCCTCTGGTGACTTCCCGGAATACCGTCCATTCATTAGACATTAGGGCAACTCACAAGTTAAGCGGAGGAACAAGTAGCCGCGATGACCCGCCACCCCCTCTGTCGAAATCGACATCCATCATTGGTCTCTACTAAACGAGCTTGCGCTGATCATGGCCGCTTTGCAGATTAGCATTTTTGCGTAAAGACTGAGCTGCGTCAAGCTTAACCTATTTTTACTGACCTCCTTGCCAGTGTCAAACCTTTTTACATTTATAGGATTTACTGTGTTCTTTTTTGGTGTTGACTAAGGAATCACCCCGAAGTCTACGGTTCTGAAACAACATCAGTCAACGTTTTAACTTACAATACTTACAGCCTAGGTACTAAAAGGTCCAGACACGTGTTTCGCCGGCATTCTGCCGCTGCTTGACACAACTGTGAGGGGTCCGGCTCATCAGTGGGTCCCCGGCTTTCCCTATCTGCTTTCTGGCAGCGGCAGAACACCGGCAAAACATGTGTGGGGACCTTTTAGCAAGTACCTAGGCTGTTAGTATGATAAGTTACAACGTCAATTTATACTACTAAAGTCTGTCTGTTGGCAGCAGGTGTATATTTCACTGGGGTTGACGGGTTTCAACACAAATATACACTTAAAATTTCGGTCTATGCCTATAGACCTTAAATATACGGATATATATCCCGCGAACAGAAATTAATTTTTCAGGAGACTTTAAAGTTAAATCAGTCAACCTGTTTCGCGCCTGTCGACTTATTACTCAGAGGTACAGCCCTGAGTCAGCTGGCTCTCCTTGTCTGCTTGTGCTAACCCCAGGACTAAAAATGTTCCTTCTGCTTGTTGCCTGGTTTCAGCGAAAGACACGACAGCCGAGAAACCACCAGATGAAGATCATACCGCACAGCTGCGTCGTATTGATCCTCCTTCTGTTCTCCTCCCTGTGGACGAAAATAGGCCTGGTAGTGGCAGCGAAGGCCGCACTGCCGCCCGAGCGGGTGGGATAGGGCCAAACGAGAAACGTCCTAGTGACCAGACAGAGTCCAATCCTTCGGATTCGGTGGTTTCATCACGTACAGACGCATTTGAGGAACCTTCTCATTCCAATTGTGAATCTACAGCTGTGCACGTGAGCACATTCATATTTTTTACCGCAATCAAAAGTGGTAATCTGTTTTATTTTGGAGCGGGTGGACGCCTAACTTTTCTCGTACCCGCTCTTAGTAATCAAGAGCCAATGACGTTTTACATCTACGGACTTCTAACTTTGACGAAGGTGCCTAAGCGCTTATTTATTTATACATAGTCTAAGAATGACTACCGGTCGTTGTTTCTTGTGGAAGAACTTTCGTTCGACTGAGGTTCACGCGAATGTGAAGGATAGAGGCTTTGCTCGAAAAACCGGCGAGCGTATGAAAAATTATTAAGTGACAGTCAAGTTAGATAACATCGCAGAAACTTATCTTCGGCGAGATTCGTTTGAATGCTTTTTCACAAATATAGATGATTATCTCAATCCGGATAGATTCTCTAGGAATATCTGTATGCAGAACTATCCGCACACATTTTTCAACTGGTGCATACGCAAACGAGACGAGCGACAAGATCACGTCACTTCCAAATTTTGGCGAGCAAATTCGTACGTCGAAAACATCTCGGAGACCTACGACCGCTTTCTTGTTCCGCATGGAGTTGGAGTCGCACAGAGGCTGGTGACAACTATAAGGCGTCAGATAATGAAACCACAGGACCCACAGCCGCAGCAGGAACATCTGGAATCGTCTATGGGATCTGGTGCAGTTGTGGACGAAACAACTACGTCAGAGAAACTGGATGACTTCTCGAGACGTGAATTCGTGGGCACGCGGCAGTGGTGCGGAGAAGTGGCGCAAATTCTCAAGTTGGGGTCCATTCGTTCGAGACCCGTCCACACACAAATTTGATGGGGCTGAAATTCTCGCGAGAGGCGACAATTGTGTGAGTCGCGAATTACTCGAGTCATGGTTCACGGGCCCCCACTCTATAAACAGTTTTGCCAAAGCGATTCGCCATTCCGGGAACGGACAGGCCACCGCGTAGTCTAATGCTTGCGCCATGGAGCCAGATAGCCAAGCAATCAGCACGCCCAATTCCACCATAGGTAATGAAATTTCAGCAGGACACGACCTGCACGCCGGTCATCAAGCAATTAGCGCACGACCGGGCGCTATCCTTAACAGGGAAGCCGTTTATTCTCATAACTATGCAGTAGCATAGTGACTCTATCCTATGGACACTGCAACGCTCTGTGTATGAATTACCCGTTTCTGCTGTTGTCTCTGATGATGGATCCCCGACGCATTTCGAAATTTCAGGCGAATACAATTCTTGTCCCATCGGTCAAATCTGCTTCTTATCAATTTTTTCCTGAGACTCGCATTTTCATTTGTATTGGCAACCGTAGTTCGAATCAAAAACACATGTGAGAATTTCGGTTGATGTTTCTATCAATTAAATTCTGCAAGTGACTTGCACTTGAATACTTTAAAACAATTTAAAGGGGAAGTATGCATGTCGTTGTTAAGGAACTGTCGTGCAGTTAATTCCATAATTGTTACTCTTACCGGTTAAACCAACCGGGGTTCACTTTTACACCTGTTTCACAGCCATTGCGTTTTTCTTCGGAGGGAACGTAAACACACACTGGGAGAGTGGATGGGTTTAGATCCAAGAGTGACTGAACTCCCGGTTTTTGCATGTTGTCCCTTGTCGGCCAATCATACCTTGATCTCTGACAGAGGAAAGCTAGGAGCCCTGTCCGAAGCATCTTCTTTTTTCAACCAGCAGTTTTTTGATTGGTTCACGAATTCTCGGCTACAGCCGTACATTTTTCAAGCACTTGAGCCTTACCTTCACAGACATATCCTGGCTGCATGCAGATATTCCGTCTTTTTGTGCAACTCCTGGCCAGGCTGTCGCGATCAATCATCAAGCCGAAATCCAGCACGAGTGATGAATGTTCAACAGGACACGACCTGCACGCCGGCCATCAAGCAATTAGCGGGCGACTATCCTCGATGGAAGGGGAAGCCGTTTATTGTCATCAGTATGCATTAGCATAGCGACTTCAACTCCTTGTGTATGAATTACCCGTTTCCGTTAATGTCTGCGATGGTGGATCCGCGACGGATTTCGAAACGTCAGCGATCACACCTACTTCTTCTCGACTTCTTTATGCAATTTCTCGTCAAAGCTACAATTTAATCTTTTTTGTGCTTTTATTCTTGTACAGGAGCCACTTATCAAAGACATTAACAAGTAAGAACAAGGGAACAGTGTCCGTGAGTTATTTTGTCCTCACTCGCGGTCGGTCGTAGTCTACCCGAACTAGCGCAATATACCACATTGTGATAGTTTAAGTCTCTCCAACAAACTCCCGATAGGGCATCTCTGATGACTAATCCGCAACGGATATTGAAACGTCAGGTGAATTAAAGTATTGTCTCAGCGATCGAGTCGTCTTCTTCTCAGTCTTCACCACCGAAATCGAATTCACAACCCATCTCCAAGTCGTGCACTGCGAACTGTATCCCAGGGGTCGGTCCACCCTGCCGATATTTCAATCAAATCTGCGTATGTGGTGGGCTACTTACGGCACACAATCGGGTAAACAACGGCGAGCTTAACGGACCTTTAGTTTTGGATAAGGCACAATCCTGACACCACTGTAAAGCGGCACATTCAGTCACTTCTCCTCCTCTACGGCCAGATTTCAGAGCTGTAGCGACCGACATCTATGGGATAAGTTTTAGGGGAAGAGATGCCTTGAACAATTGAGATAGTATTGCCGGCGAAGGCAATGGGGACTGGAATTACCGTTTCTGGCGCAGTAGGTGTCGTCAGCCAGTCATGTCCAGTCCCAAGTGATGCACCGCCCGAGGCTTGACCTCGCGACCGTTTGCTCAGAGTCTAAGGCCCTAACCATTGAGCCACCAGCTCCTTCATCCATTGGTATCTTTGTGATGAAGAAGGAACGAAACACACTCACTATCCACTATGATATATTTGTCATTGTGTGGAGCTCCCCTTCACTCTGCCTTTTGAACTGAGTTGCATGCCTTCGCATCAACCTTTTTGCAAGTGTGTCAACGCCAAGTCGTCTTCTCATTACCAAAACCTGAAAAACCGTGGCAGCGTCAGTTGCAGTCAATTATTCTATATTCCGATTTTTGGAACACCGTTTGGAGACGCTCACCGATCGCGCTATGGGAAATACTCGTCCATTTGTGTCACCGAGTTTGCTCTCGAGTCGCGCCAGCCGTCAAACCGCGGGTAGTATTACGACAGTTCAACCGTCCACCGCGTGCTTCCTATCAGGCTGGTAATATAGGCAGAATAGCATTACGGACAAAGGCAAGGGAAACTAGAATGGCAATTTGTGGCTTATTAGGCTTTATCAGTCAGCCATAACCAGCCCAAAGTTTTGGAAACCGTCGAGGTTACAAGTCCAACCTCGAATTGGATATGGTTAGCTGATAACGCATAGTAAGCCATAAATGGCCATTTCAGTGTCCCCTGTCTTTGTCTGTGACCGCGTTCCCTCAAGTGTAATGTGTATCAAGATGTTAAGTCTCTTTTTCATTCTTGTATTATCGTGGTCTGGCTTCCTATCGAAGTAATTAGCCTTTAGGTAATATACAAATGACTTCTTTGGCTGGGCTCCTTGCTCCAAGGTCTTTATTTTCTACTTGCTGTCACCGTAACATACACTTTACTCTTCCTCCTGACCTCTTCTTTTTTTAGGATAACCGAACTCGAAAACGACCCCGCCACTGGCAGTCTTCCCATCGGGTGCTTCATCGCGGTCGCTCTGGTCCGGTCGAGTCTAGAGGCCAGGACCGAAGCTGGTACAGTCAGCTTCGACACCCTCACCAACGCTACTACAGTGATCCCCGCGTTCGGCCTGGACCGCTTCTATACCTCTCCGCTCAGGGCTACTCTGTTGAACCTCCAAACGCTCCCTTCCGTGCGTATCGTCGAGGTATGCGTAAGTCGCAACGACAGAGGCCGGCCACGCAGCCGGTTGGCCACTTTGGACGGGACCTTGATGTCTCCAGCAGTTCGACCACCTTCACTCGTATGCATGAGGTCTGGGAGATTTCTGAGGCACTGGAGAAGCTGAAACAACAGCAGACCACTTTGGAAATCTACATTTCTCGACTAAACGCTGCGCTTGAGCAGGTAAGTTTTTACCCCCACCTTAAACTCTCTATCCTAGCCAGGCGGCGGGCTCCACATGCCGTGCACCCGTGAGATACCTCTGCGAGTGGATCTACACCTGCTATGGTGTAGTAGAAGAGGTTGACCAGGTAGTAAAAACATAAAAAGAATCCAATGTGCCAACCACTAAATAGGGTTTTCCATTCGCTGTAGGTCTGCTGCTATAATCTTACGCCTTCATTGTTTGCTAGGAACGCCTTTTAGATCGCTCTTGTCGCATATAGACAGACATGCGCAAAACATTCTTGAAGAGGGATGTGCTCGTTCCTATAGACTGCGTGTGGTCAATCATCTTTAGCAGAATTAAACTGTGCATGTCATTCACATTATACATTGTATCTGTGGAGGCCAGATCAGGGTATGGCAGGCATTATTGGGGTTGGGCGTCGTGGCACACATAGGGGCGGCTCCGGCCGCGCTAATCCCAACACAACTCTTCTTGACTCTGCTTTTCCACCGGTCATAGGTGGGGGAAGAAAGAGACAGTGCGGTAGATGCCGCGCAAGTCTACTTTCACTTAAAACTAACTCACTCGAAAGCCACTGCGGATGCACGCGTTGGAAATCCTCGAAACCGACGGTCAAACTGACACATTGTGTTAGTTTTCGATCTCCCCAAAAATTTATACGTTGACTTGGAGTAAATCACTAGGAGTGGAACCTTATAGGCTCTGTTCAAAAGTGTTATCTCAGCCGAAATACATGGGCCTTGACCGTTTGTTTATTACCTAAAGGAAGGCAGAACACGTCAGTATAAGGATGAAAAGGAGACGGAACATTGTGATATGCATTGAAGTCGAGGGAGCGCAGTCACAGACAAAGGCAGACGAGACTGGGATGGTCATTGATGGTTTATTAGGCGTTATCAGCTAACCATATCCAATCCGAGGTTGAACTTGCAACCTCGGTGGCTTTTAAAACCTGGGACTGTAGTACTAGCCTGCTAGGAAGCACGCGGTGGACATAGTCGAACTATCAGTATACTACCCGCGGTGCGGCTGGCAGTGGGAATCGAGAGCGAGCTCTGTGGCACAAACCGACGATTATGTCCCATAGCGCGATTGGTGAGCGTCCCCTAACTTTCATTGAAAACTTACACTCTCACACGCGGTGCACATTGTCGATACCGACGGTCGAACTGTCATATCGTATGAAAACTTCTTAGCTTTAAGACACCATAACTTCGGCTTTGGTAATCGGACCGGAATACCATTTATCACAAGTGAGTATTTGTAGACTGCTGTCCGTGGCACAGGGTTTGACGCGTGTGACTCCGAGTAAAGTTATTTCAGTTAATGACCCTTCTTCCGCTTGATGATGCTGACTGCAGTTTCTCTACAACTGATCGCTATTGTGTACGTTGCTCGAATTTGCTTCGTCGATGTAAAGGTATACTTACGCACCAGCGACTCACATAAAATTAACTGCAAAAACATGCATATCCATATTATATGATTTAACGAGCTGGCAGCACAACAAAGTCATGCAACATGCGTATTCTACTACTCGCATTTCAGTAGTTTATGGATATGATGTGGTTATCTCGCCGAAGCCCATTAATTTTGGTTGGGATAACACTTTTGAACTGAGCCTATAAGGTTTACTTCTTAGACGTTTAGTACAAGTGAACACAATAATGTTAAAAGAGATCGAAAAGTTAAAACGTGCATATCCTATTTGTCTGCCGATTTCAGTGCTCTAACTAACTTATCAGGCACGTCCTGCATGTCTATCACAGTTGCAGTTTTGCTTGGTTTTTTTCGATGTGTGAAGATCGACAAACGATCGAGTTGTATTCGTCCCATGTTCTCCCAGCTAGCATCGAGTCAAAATGTCAGGGTCGACAAAATGTTTCTCTCTCTGCTTCTTTCTGGGCGGGCAGTACATATTTTAGCGTTGTACTGATCCAGATCATAGCTGATACGAGCCGCCTCCTCATTATGTCCTGTTGACTCGTCAAATTGCAATGGCAGATGTGGACCAGGGTAAATTGAGACAAGTTTGGCTAGGCAGCTTTTAGCATCCGTCTACGCGTGCTACAATTGGTCTAGATCGGGTTTCGTGCGCTTACTGCTCTAAAAGGGCGTGTTTGACTCCTTTGTGGGTCTGTAATTAGCTTGAACCAACTGACGTCGTCTGGCTTTATGATACTCACCTCTGCGTGTTAAATATCTACGCCAGTTGGTTGATTTTGAACTTTCGAAAAAAGTAACTTTCTCTTTTCTACCTAACCTCATTCAATGCACTTTTTCGTTTTTAGACGAAAAAGGAGAAAATAAAGCTGAAGGAGAGGAGGTCGGCCCTGCTTAAAGGTAGGTTTTTTAATTTTACGCAATGACCACGTACAATCGTAGTCGCAACTTGCGCTTCTATTATCTTTTTTTAGCTGACAGTTGCATTTACGTTAATACTTCTGTGTGATAGGTTCATGGGATCATTTGTTTCTCGAGTTCCTCTAGGACTTAGATGTCGTAATAACGAATTTTTCTGTATAATCCGATTAACTAATACATTTTCAAGCAGTTCAGTTGATAAGGTAACTGTCGAAACCCACACCGAAGTAGTAAATCCAGTGCCTCGTGAGATTTTTAGAAATGACGTTCATGGGTTGAAACACGCGGCTATAAGTCAAGCAACGTATACAGTGATTCATAAGTCTGCCTCTGAAAACTAAAACACAACAAGAGCAAGAACAAACTAAATGATTCAGTTACAGTAAACCACATCAAAGCACAATACCTATAAATTGAGATATCGGTGAAAACTTAACTCTTTGAAGTTGACACGCTCGTGCAGTTTCTCGTTTATTTGTGCCATCATTTGACCCAAGTGTAATTAAGCCGCCAATAAGAGCGAACACGCGATTACCAGGAAGTAATTGAAAAGAGGAAGATTCGGTCGCTGGGAGAACACTTTTATTCGTCTGACGTTTCGATATCCGTCGCGTATTCATCATCAGAGACGTAAGCAGAATGCAATAGCAGAAAACCACTGCTCCCGGTGGGACCGCGATAGCTCAGTCGGCTATAGCGTTGGCAGCTGTACTAAAGTCTTCCCCTCACTGGCTTGAGCTAACATCCCACCGAGGCTGCTGAGTTTTTCATAATTGGGTCAAATGAATTGCCCTCATTCTCAGTTTACGAAAGGTGCCAACTTTAATTTCGTGAAGTGACCGACTATCGGACTGAGAGGCAGGCTTTAATGGCTCCTTCCTGATGTGGCCGTTGTAATACTCTCACGTAGTTGGGATCCTAGCCAGGTGTACTGGCACGCATGGGACGGGCGACCTTTCACCTGCTCCCACCTCGGTCTTCTTGATTCTGTCTTGACTATGGGTTCAGTTGAGTGAGGGAAGAGAGAGTGTGGTAGATGCTGCACAAGCCTATTATCGTTTAAAACTAAATGACGCGCAATTTATCGTCCCTGTACCAACCAATTTGGACCATATGGTGGGCATAATCAAAAACGATGGGCAAACTGTCGATTGTCAGGGTAACTCAAATGGCTAAAGGTATTTGTCGTTTTCCCCTCAACCGCTGTTTTGTGTTTATGTAGTTATCTGGGGTTGGTTGTATCACAGGACTATCTTGTTTGTGCTTATATATAACTTTAAAGCGTCTAGTATTTTATCGGACGCCGCATTTTTCAGTCTGCCGTTTTAGTCGCTGGTTGCGTTGTCTGTTTTCGAAACCTCGACTGATATCCCGTGGTAATGTTAGAGCAGGAAGAATGCTTGTTAGAGGTTTAGTCTGTGGGTTTTTCTGTATGTTTGCACTGTCCTGCCCTTCTCCTCAGATCTCGCCCCCTCCCTTTCAGAAATGGACCAATCTGACTCACCGATGGAGTCTGAATCTGATTCTCCCAAACAGCCTGCCACGGTTGCAGCGGACAACAGTGATCCTCCAGGTCCTTCTGCACTACCGCCTAGTCCTGCCTCCGATGCACAATCTGTCCGTCGTTCCCTGTTACCAACCCCTCCGCCTGACTTGAGAACTGTCGGGCCTCCTGAAAGTTGTCAAGACCTGCCAGAGG
This sequence comes from Ligula intestinalis, assembly GCA_036362985.1. Classification (NCBI taxonomy): domain Eukaryota; kingdom Metazoa; phylum Platyhelminthes; class Cestoda; order Diphyllobothriidea; family Diphyllobothriidae; genus Ligula; species Ligula intestinalis. The sequence continues at coordinate 11,814,109 of JAYGXS010000004.1, read as the reverse complement.
ATGCGCCGCTGCCTGCCGTCGTTGTCGACAGCAGGTCCCCTTCACCGACACAGGATTCCACAAGCGTCACTGTTCGGGCTTCGGAGGTGCAGATGTGTGCCGGAACGGACGCGTCTGGTGAGGCCATATCAGGTCGACCAATCGTATCGCTGACATCGGTCCAGTCGACGGTGACCACAACTCTGCCTGCGCCCAGCCCTCCTCCTCCGGTGGACGATTCCTTGCATTCTCCAAAAGCCAGTAAGATGCACTTTTAGATTTTAGCCGAAATACTCATAAGTATCAACCGGGTCCTTGTCTGCTCAGCCAGACGTGACTGACCGAAAACAAGCAGTACTCGAGGGGGGGGGTGTTCCAACCACTTTTTGCATTCATTACTACGTGTATGTCTCTGCATGGCATTTCTAAGTGTGTCTCCCGTAAGCACCCCTGGACTGCCGCATCTCCTCTCGAACCTACCAGTTGTCCAAGTTTCCCGACTTCTGCCTTATTTAATCCACGGGGGCAGCCGCACGATTACGGCTTCTCACTTGCTCCCGCCCCTGCTAAATACCCGCGAAAGTAATATGGTCTAGGCGGAGAATGGTGTCCACGGAACCCCCTCCCGTTTGCAGAGCAGCAATCCACCTTTCCTTTTTGCCTTGGGACTTCGAAACGGGAACCTATCTTGGCTCTCACGAGCGGTGTCACTTTATTTTTCTCCGTAAAAAAGATGAGGGCCACTGTGATAAGCACTATCGGCTTACCAGCTAACCACGGCCGGTGGTGCTTCGACCCAAATTGCTGCCCCCCCCCCAGGTTCCAGCTGGGAACGACCATTTCAGTACCCGTAATCTTCGTCGATTTCATGAGGTGGTCAGATCCTCTAAAGAGGGGGCTTAAGCTTTATTCGCATTCCCCTACATATCGGTCGAAAATTCCACTTTCTTGCTCTGTGGACGGTGGACAACATTCCCCCTATACGTAAGGTAGTAGTGCCTTGATTTCCTGTGTAACACAGCACAGTCGTCTATTAGAAAGGCAAATTTTCACGTTTTCTGTGACATTGAATGCTGCATTTTGCGATTTCTAGGTGTTTGAAGGGGATCTCCAGGGTATCCTTGGTCCGCTGTCTTCACGAGCGGCCATAACGACACCACTGTATAAAAGTGCTTCGGGCAGACGCTCGTCGTCTGTTCTCACGGTGTGGTCACACCGCGGCCCTTGTATCTGTCTCAGCAGGGCATGCGTGCTGAGGACACCGGTCCTGTCCATAGTATCATCGTATGAATTCCCATCTTGCCCGTGCTGATGCAATAAAGGCGAAAGCGGTTGAATCTCTCTGCATCCCATTCGAAAGTTGTTTCGGAGGATATCCATCGTGTGTTCCATGCCACGATGGGCGCAGGCACGTTGACTTGCGCGTGAATCGTTTTTTGGTGATCGTAGACTTGCGTAGCATCCATCGCACTCTCTCCTTCCGCAGGATCGCGCGCTTTGACTAATAGAGCTAAACAACTCGACTACGAGCGCCCTACGAGTCTATTTTTGCTGCAGCCCATTTATCAACAAGAGCGCATCCGTGACTCCCCTGATCAGTGGCTTGCCCCGTTCTGGGCGTCAGCATTTCAATGTGATCCACCCGCGACCACTGTTGATTTGGACCTAACTCCACACGAATCAGAACCTGATGGGGAAGCTGGGAAAGGGCGTCAGTTAATTAAGTTTGCATAAGGGTCCCACTTCGATGAAACAGTTGCTGCCCGATCCTTGGTCCCAGTTATTGCGTCAGATATAAACCTCCCTAGCCAGTTTAAGTGCTTACGGTGAGGTAGTCAAACACTTGAATTAAGCTGAATCAACTTCAGTTTGTCTCACAGTGCCGGGGATATCTCATAATCAAGCCGATCAGAGGCGAAGTTGTGTACAGTGGCGGAAGTGGCGTGAAGCCTCCGCCTCACATGCGTCTCGCACAAAGCTTTCGATTTCACTCATTTTCAGCTTCGATTTTTCTCTGCCTTTTTTAGAACTGTCCCATGAGCGCAAACCGAAACGTGCAGTCAAGCGACCACCGGCCTATTCACCCCCGGTCTCGCCGCCGAATACAAAGGAGATAGATTTGGCCAAGCTGAAACGTATTCGCCAGATGCTTGCCTCCCCTGCCAGTTTGGCTTTCACCTTCGAGGAATTGGATACTGTGTTTGAAAGCCTTGCCCCCGTGGAGGATGAGAGGGCGGGGGAACCAGCTTTACAAACAGCAAAAGCATCCACGGCATCGGCATCCTCCAGACCAAAAGGTAATGCTATTCACGTGTCGCTGCTGTAGGCTAATTACCGCCCTAGACGATCATTTTTGTGGCCACAACAACTTGATCGCTGCCAGGTGGTGGTGTCAGCCCCTGCTGACAGCCTGGTTTGCCAAAATATGCGGCGTCCTAATGGTGGTTGACAGTAGCTTTCACGCAAAATTTACCATGTAGAGATCCTTTTGCGTACCCGAACATGCTAGTTCCCTTGAAGCTCCAGGCTATAGTCCTCGTAGGCGGTCGCATGGCGACAAGCATTTGGCGCTGGACACAGATAGCTAGAAGGGCCGGGGAGTTAAGGTGGCCATTGAATATTATCGACAGTGACAACTAAGGCTGGAATAGCTCTTTCTGGCCCATCATTCATTACCAGGCAGTCATAATTGACCCCCAATGGTGCCCTATACGAGGCTCGAATCTGTGACCTGTAAATCGGAAGTCCAACACTAACCAATGAGCCCCGGGCTCCTCGTCTTTTCGGTTGAGACCGGGAGATACTGACACTCATAGGTGAACGTTCAGTGATCGCTAACGGAACTCACTTGTCCCGTTCTGTCTTGGGGCTTGTAGGCAGGTGAATATATCCGAGAGTGACAGGAATTTCCGGCCCATTAGCCCTTATCCTAGCCCAGATAATGTACGTTCCGTGTACATTAACTTTTCGGACAAAAGTCCGGTTTTTGGTTGAGACGGAGCGTATGACTGCGCTATCGGGTCTTGTCTAAAGATACATTATGTCCGTCCTGTTAGCGTGAGGCCGCTCACGCGCGACCCTTTTATGTTAGTGCCGAGCACCGGTGGCTTGACTTCTTGTTTTATGAGGATACGTTGAAATTATAGTAGTCTAGTGGAAGTGCTGTATTACCGGTCACGAAAAAAACGCGACAAATTTTTCGGAAAAGTTCATGTAGATAATTAGGTGGATTACAAATGTGAACGGTTTGATCAAAACACACTGTATCATGGCGCAATTGTTCTGTGGAGGTGAAAAATCTCTCACACTAACAGGCAGCTTGCAATGTGGTACCTGTGGGATGATTCATTACGGTCGAGAATGTGGCCTATGGAAGAGGTAAATTCCCGGAGGGTTAATCTATTGGGTTGAACCCTAGCCAGCGCTATCTTTAGGCCCGGTTGTATGTGGAAAGAAAAGTGGGAGGCCAGAGTAGAGGGAATAGTTTATTTTGTACAGCGATAGTGAGGAATGGGTGGGAAGAAGTTGACTGTCGGACCGCACGGTCAGCTGCGAGGGGTGCTTGGTCGGAAGTGGTGAGAGCGTAGGAAGTCAGTGCAGTGAGGTCCTTTGTGAGTCGGCCTTGACAATGAATGGCCAGACGGGCGGAGGCTAACTAGTGCCCGCATGTAAGTGGACCGCTCGCGTTCTTGTCCCGAAGGCAGGTCCAGGCTTGCGACCACGTGATCTCATGCATGGCGTGACGCGGAAGGTGGAGCCCCTACAATCACCTGACATAACCAGTAAGGCGGCTGATCTCCCTTACATTCAAGACGTTTGAGACTAGTGCGCTACGCTGAGAGTATGCTGAATCGCAACGCTTTCTAGTTAGGGTTCTTAGTCTATTAAAAGAAACCGCTTAGTGGAGATCATGCGGTGAAGCGTTTTGGTGCGATGCTCTTAGTCTTCCAGAACTTTGTATGATTACTCTGAAATGCCTTGTCATTTCTTTCTTGCACGTGCACCACCTCTGATTCACTACATAGGGGAAGTCAATTTTGAGAGAGACTTGTCATTTAGCCGCTTTGTCTAACCCTCAGTTTGTTGAACTTTTCTCTGTCGTCCTGTTGGCTGCATTTTATGCTTATTCTCTCTGCTCTCTCTATTTTAGCTTCCACCGTAGCTGAACCATTCATCCTAAAACCCAGTTCATCCGAAGATTCTTCCAACGATTCGTGATTAATTTGATTGGCCTTTTTAGATGTGAATCCTATTTTTGGGCCTTTGTTCAGGCATTTTGATTACAAAAAAGATGTCGGTATTTTTGATGCTTAACCGAGTCTTCTGTCTTTTGCGCCGTCTAATTTTCGCGCTCGAACCCTCGTTTAAATCTTTAAAAAAGATCTCAATGCCTGGGTCACTTCTCGAGGCTTGTGCGTCTTCTAATATACAGACTGTTTAGTAGTTGTTGTTGTATTTATTACCAGTTTACAGGCAGGATGTACAGAAAAATACAGTGGGGACGAGTCGACAGTGAAAAAAAAAACGCATCAAAGTTCTTACTAGTGTTTGTCAGTAACTGGTGTTTTTTATTAGAAAAAACTGCAGCCCGTCGAATGAGAGAAGTTCGGGGCGGGAAAGGGTTGTAACGAGTGCACGCTGTTGTCAGCCTCCATTCAGCATAATAGAAGCTGTATCCTGCACCAGATAAGGGCGTGTCAGCGAATGGATGCTTGCTGACGGTTGAGGAGTTAGCTGGTTGCAGGGTCAGACCTCAGGACGAAGTCTGGTGCAGGGCTCATAGTCCACGAACGCCATCACCACGGTAGAGATATTCCGCCGAGTTAACACCCAAACCTTCGTAGGAAAACGTCCTGAATGTAGAAGACTAGTCACAGTTCTCTTAAGCAAGGGATCAATTTTCTGGATTTTGATATTTGCCAGTAAGTATACTGCTCATGTCGTCAGTTTGGCTTCCTTCTATTGGCGAGGCGAAATATGGTGTTTCGATTTGTTTCGCCTCCGAGTCGCCCACACAGAAGCCCTTAGAGAACATTTTTCTTAGTAAAAGTTGGTGAAATGTATTTTCGATTTGGAACCATTAATTAGGTTGGCTTCTAAGATTTGTTATTGTGCATCAAGGTATTTCAGTTACGACAGGTTGCCGGCTTTTGAACAAGTTCCTCTTTAGTCGTCGGCGAGAACTACATTCTGTAGAAATGACCGTTTAAGTACTTGTTGGGGCTGCGTTCATGATTGATCAAGTCAGACTGCTTAAGTAATACGGTATTTTCACACTGATTTTCGATGCCCTTGTGTATGTTAATGTTGTTTAGGTTTCGTAATTTTGCCCCGTTTATTCACCTGAACGCACATACCCGAATACAAAAGCTATGTCAGAAGACAGTCACAATAACTTGCGTATTTTTGTCGTTCCATCGAAATAAACAGTAAGCTTAACACGGCACAATAGGTGAAAAAGTGGGCGAATATACAAGTAGTCGTGTGAATGACGAAGATGCATTGCCTCCAGTTTATAAGAGAATTACGAGTAGGGGGGTCAACGGCTGCGAGGGCAGCAAACGAGTTAAGGGGGCGCAGGGCATGGAGCGCCGATTAATGACTAAGCGAGGGCAAGCACACATGCTTCGGCCAAGTCCGGTTGCTCAAACCAATCTAGCAGCAAAATAACCCGTATGTTCAAATATATTTCCTAGAAAATATTAATGGAAGTCTAAAGCAATTGTTCCCCGGTACAAATTTAAAACACGCATATACGGCAGAATTTATTGGCGTCAATAAATTTCGTGACAGCTCTTCAGCTGCGTTTTGTCGCTGCATAAGTATGATAACGAAGAGGAGATGCAACCGTTTGAAATTTCACAGAATGGATGACATAACAGCAAGGATCTTAGTTCGGCTTAAATAATGATCAGGTGAAGGACACTGCACTAGTCAACGTATGGGAAGAAAGGGGGTGGGGGGTTGAGGAAAAGTAAACGAAAATCACTTTGAGATTAAAACTAAGTGACCAATTACCAGGGTAATTGGAGATTGACCACGTGGTCAAGCTGTTTACATAAGTCAGGTTTCTATCGTCGTATGTAAGCAGCTTCCAAGTAACGCAACATTCGAATTGTTCGGGCCCGAAAAAAATACACGAAATGCTGTTTTGACGTCAACAGGATGACCGCTGTCAAGCAGATGTTTAGTGATAGAGGACCGTGGTACTCTGTCTTCTTGCTTGAAAAGCCAGTTGGGCAAGTGCTCAGCGGCCCTGGCCGCCAGTTGCCTTTGCGTGCGCCCAATGTACTTGCATCCACGAGTACATGTGAATTCATATACGCAATTTGAAGTGGCGTGCAACGGCAAGGGATCCTTTGCCCGTTTTACTGGAATTCTTGTAGTCGGGCTTAAGAAGACGAGCTTTGCAGCGTTTAAGGTCCTTTCTATGGTACAGCGCAAGCGTCGCTTGATTGTATTTGAAATATCATCACCCTTAAAGGGTAACGATATAATGACGGGCTTTTTTTGAACTGAATGTTCCATCAATTTTGGCCCTAGAGGATTGATGTACTTCTGAATAAAGCGTACAGGATAGCCGCAATGGATTAGGGCTGTTATGATATGGGAAACCTCTGCGGGCAGGGTGTCACTAGAGCAAATTTTCCTTGCTAGTTGAAAGAGAATACGTACCAGATTTCGCTTCCAATGAATTGGCACAAAACTAGTGAAATGTAGATACTGCCCTTTCCATGTATTTTGTGGAAAGCCGAGCGCGTTATTGAACCATCATCCTTTCTTGACATGAGGACGTCTAGGAAGGATAGCTCGTTATGCTGCTCTGTTTCCATTGTGAATTTAATTTTTGGGTGCAGGGTGTTCATACAATTGAGGAGTTTGTCGGCATCTTCCTTACAATCCACAATTGTGAATATATCGTCCACATATCGTCGATATAATTGTGTCTTATTAAGTCTTGGTGACGCCTTTTCGTCAAGATAACCCATAAAGACACCTGCGAATATGGGCCCTAGTGGACTACCCATTGCGACTTCGTCCAATTGTCTGTACAGTTGTCCATTAAATAGAAATTGAACATTTTTGGTACAGAGTACTAACAATTGGCGCAGTATTTCAGGCGCGTGTGCACAAATAATGTTAATTGTTTGGTCCAGCGGTACATTTTTAAATAAGGATTCGAGGTCTAGTGAAATCATATATTTGTCAGTAGATTTCCTCACTTTTCCTCAATCCCCCACCCCCTTCCTTCCCATACGTTGACTAGTGCAGTGTCCTTCACCTGACCATTACTTAAGCTGAACTATGATCCTTGCTGTTATGTCATCCATTCTGCGAAATTTCAAACGGTTGCGTGTCCTCTTCGTTATCATACTTATGCAGCGACAAGACGCAGCTGAAGAGCTGTCATGAAATTTATTGACACAAATAAGTTCTGCCGTATATGCATGTTTTAAATTAATGGAAGTATGTTTTTTTTGTAGCCATGTGGCAGCAAATTGTTTTTAAAACTGAAAATAAAAAATGCAGAGAAGACATAATGTGCTCGCAAACGTATACAAGAAATAATATTTTTGTGCATGATTTCGATAACGTGTTTTGGAATTTATAATCAAATCGAAAAACAATGATGAGAATGCATACTGCTGAAGTAGTCATTTTTTTCGGGTATGCATTTGCAGGGGTAAAATATACGCATGCATTTTCAGTTGACTGAAATACTTTGGAATTATGTTGCACGATAAGTAATACTCCAATACTGCTTCAGTACTTTATTCGAATGGTAAAAGCATTTCCGAATTTCGGTTGCCATTTTATGAGCTAGGAAAACTAATATACCGCATAACGTTAAATGGCCTCTTATTGGAACCGTGTTTGATGAAAATCTGCGATACTGAACCTCGGTAAGCTTTGGTTGCGAAACTAAGAATGTGGAGGTCAGGTCTCAATGTATCGCTGAATATCCAGCTGGTGCTAATGACGCTTTCGGATATTTAATTACCAAAGGGTCTTTTAAAAGGTAGCAGCGTACGACACGTGAATAGGGACGCTCCTCAAAATGGGCTTCCACTAAACTCCAGGGATGCTGAGATTTCTTGCATCCTAAACCTCATACTGAACCGCACCAAAAACCCCACACTTTAGGTTAACGCTACTCTCAACACTAACAATAATCGCTCGAGAAACTAAAACAGTGTGCCGAATAGGATGGGGAGAGACCACTCATCATGTCTTGCAGACATCACTGTTTTAGTGTGGGCTTTTTGCTACTAGCCATTGAAAACGAGAACCGTGAAGGAGACCTCTTACCAGGAAATACAAGGGATAATGGTATGACCGTTTGTGGCTTATCGGTCGCAATTGGCCAAATAAAATTAGCAGTTAATGTGGATCACTTAAGCTGCCAGCAAGCACTCGGTCCAAACGTTTTAGCATAACGGCGATATTGTCTTTCACTGAAATACCAGTCGCAGGTTATATCAAGTGGTCAGATAGCGATCACCGACCTGTGGACGAGAAACTGTATCTGTTTATCGGAACCTAATTCATCGATACAAAGAGGTGAATTGATTTGGGTATGGAAGTTAGGGACATACCTGTACGTACGTCTAGAAATAATTTCGAGTACTTAAAAGTAAGAGATTTAGCGATGCTAGTATATTCGATCCCACAAATCAAGCCTTTTTAGGGGAAAGCGTGAATTTTCCCCATTATGGAAGGTATTTGAGCAAATCTAACGGCCGAATATATTACTTATGAGATAGCTGATGGAGGTTCATTAGGCAAACAGGCAGACCATAGCAAATATCAGGGTGCAATGAGCACTGTGCGGAATTTCCACGTTTACCTTCACACCCTCCCCAGGCTCACGGGCACCTGATTTTGGGAGAAAGGATAAGCGGGCATGTCGGGGAACAAACTAGAGCGCAATAATCCTGTGAAATAAAAAGTTACGGGGTGAGGCGGGACGCGTACTCAAACCTCGGGCGGGACTCGGAAGTGGGCTTTAATACCATCGCGAACCCCCCGCCGGACCAACGGCGAGCGTGTGTACGTCTGGGTATTTGTGCCCTTACCTTGGGCGAGGCCACTGAGGTGCATTTTCTAGTAATACCACTAAGTCACTTTATTAGGGAAGAAGGCTTTCACTCTTGAGCTCCCTATTCATAACCAAAATCGCATAATAGGTCCACCGTAACAATAGTACATAATACAAATTCTTTGTTAAGATTAGGTCCAGACAATAATAGTAGGCAGCCCAAAACACCGTATCTCGTTCAGGGCTCTCGGTGGAGTCTGGTAGCTCAGGTTGGTTAGTAGCCCTTGTTGGATCAGGAGTCCCCGCCAGAGACCAGACTGGATGCGACTGGGAGACGGAAAAAAGCCGTGACCTCAGCCGCCTTGAGCCAAAGGTCCACGGGGGGTGTGAGTTGGGTGTCTGGCCGGGAACTGCAGGCGAACAGATGGTGACAGTCATGCGGAGAAACGCCACAGTCGGGACAGCAGTCGGGTATGGACGGTTCGAGCCGGTGGCTAGCACAGGTGATAAGTATTGGCTGTGCTAAAGCCTCCTCCGTGCTGTCGTGGGCCTGACCCCAGCCGAGGCCGCCGAGTTTTCCCACAAGTGAGTAACATAAATGAATGCTAGGAATGTTCGAGGTGTGTGTGGGGGAGAGAACTTCTCACGCCTCAGAATTAGACAGAATTATTTGTACAACCAGTATGATCTATGTATGCGTGAACCTACAACTTTTCAACCAGTTTATGTGGAGCGCCGGAGTGCAAGGGATGTCAATGCATCGAACAAAAGACGTCACTTGGGAACCAGCTAGCGGCTCCATGTTAGCAGTTTTGGTTTAAAAAAGCCTAAATGTGTAGTTTCTGAAGGTGCAAAGAAAGCAACTGCGAAAAAAATTAATCGTTAGGACGCACTCACAATGCGAACGAGATTGCGATGCCGTATGTCCTTCATCAGCCAAGCTTCCTGAAGGAATTCCTCACGAACGGTTATGTCCCAACTAGAATAAAGGTAACCACTGTGGAAGTTGGAAGATTGTGGAAATCACCCTACTGAAAATTTGTAAGTAAGCGACTATTCCCGTAGTTAATTTGAAAGGCCATTTCGCTAATTACACTGACTTAAGCTGTTATGGAATGCGCTGGACTTCGGAGGACCCCTCTGCAATTCAATGCTATCGTGCAATCCCTGCTGGATCGACGGCCGGCATTCAGGTAACTGGATTGTTGTTGGTTATTAAAACTACTTAGACTTTGTAAGTAGGACGTTATAAGAAATAAGGTATTTTCTCAGACCCCACAAGGAAACCCTACCTAAAAATTGCTCTGATGCTCGACCAGCCTTATCCATTATACTTGAAAACACTTGAAACGCGAACGTTGTCATTAATTCAGGTCCAAAGTTATTCGGTAATTTGTAAATGTTTTCGCCAGAAAGATACCCTATTTTTAAGCATAAAATGTAAAGAAGACGTAATTTCTTACAAAATCCGTACAAGGAAGAATATTTTGGTGAATTTTCCTATACAATGTAGTGGAATTTATAAGGGCATCGAAAATAAAGGAGAAAAGTCACATTGCATAAGAGACAGTTCTTAGAAAAGGTCCCTCAAGACGGTCGACAAGAAGCTCATTAAATGTCGGCACCCTGCCGTGACTGGAATAACTTGAAATAAATTTGCAGGATAATCAATTTTACGGCCTTATTTGAAAAATGCGTCCAAATCGAAAAGGCATTTTAGAATTTCGCTTGATATTTTAATGAAGTAGGAAATCTACTGCATCAACATCCCATATTATCATCTCCAGTAAGATGCCTTGTAGCGCTGGCGCCAAGCCCGCAAAGCGTACGTGACTTCACTACCCTACCTCCTTCTGGGCCAACCAATCACCGGTGCTGTAGACGACTATTGGCCAAGTAGTTGATCGATCGTCCAGTGACTCACTCTCGCATGATTTTTATTCACTTACACCAGGGGTCGGCAACCTTCTTACCCAGAGAGCCAAGAAGGCAGTGAGAGCCATATAATATATTTTAAGATTGAGTTCAAGTAAATGTGAGTATAATAAGCCTCTGGATTTATTCATGAAAGACCCAAAATCACAAACTCTGAAGTTTCTAATTCAAATTTTACCTAAGAGAGCCAGACGTAATCATCAAAAGAGCCACACCTAGCTCGTGAGCCATGGGCTGCCGACCCCTGACTTACACCCACAGCACACTAATGGACGGACGCGCGCGCGCACAAACACAAGGTCTGCAGCCTTCCGCGCGCCTGGGATTCACACCAAGATTGGGTTTCTGTACACAATAAACAACTCCTACTGGTCTAACCCTTCTTTCTCCTGTAGGAAACTGGGCGTGATAATTGTAGTGTTCTGAGCGCACTCACGGCTTAGACTCCTACAGCCTTACATTTAAAAGCTCTAAACTGTCCCAAGAATACCCGCACGTTTTCATGTAAACTCGGTTATTCTCCCATCATCCTTTGATGCATACTATGGCCCCAATAAATGGAAAGTGTGGGTTTTCGCTGTACATCTTGGAATGGCACTTTAAAAATAAAGTACACCTTTCGTCTCTACCTTCTATATTCTCCTAGCGGAAGTACCCTCGTAAAGGACAGAACAAATCGTGAATAAAAAACGAATCAGACCTCCAAAGTAAACACCCCAAATGCTTGTTTCGCGGTCCAAAATACGCTCAGAACTGACTCGGCTCCCTGACAGTACACGATCGCAAGTGTCCAACTTGGTATTACAGGTGGCTTTTCACTATATTGCATGGATATAGGGTAGAGGGTTTGTGTAAGGATTAGGGCTAAAGTCAGGGCGTGGAGATAGGGCACGAATGTGAGGGTGGAGTGCTTAGCTCACTTTATACATAGGTGAGGGAAGTTCTCTACGTGAAAAACCTAAATAAAGGAGCCCGTGCGAGATGAGTCAGAAAAGTAGGTGGACAAGTTTCGAGGCTAATTCCTATTAAAGGTAATTCTGGCGTGGTTTTGAAGTGGCCACGCACCTAAGCAAAGTTGGCCGCAGTTGCACAGTGGTGTCATTCCACAGGAGATGGCCCGACTTGCGGCGTGCATTTGTAGCTTGAAGTGTTGCACTTAGCTTACAGGCGCGATGCACCATTTCAGATAGCTCTATCTAGTCACATATATTTCACTAAAATGGAATATGGAGCGAGACCTCAGAAAGAAAACATAATTTTCTTGTCAAGTTCTATTTTTACGTATACCCTTGTTTTCAGTTAGGGGCTGTTATCACGAGCAACTTCAAAAGACGCACGATTGTTGACCATAGCCCTAGCTCATAAAATATAGTTTGATTGAATGACTACAGTGAAAAAATCTGGTGTACCGGGTCGTCTTGCCATTCCTTACAAGTTGCTCTAATGTATCTTTTGCATAGGAAAATTAAAAGACATCCCCGTTTTTGGTTGCCTGGTAACACATTCTCCAAGACCTCGGCTTTGCATGTAAGTAAGGCGCACCAAAAATGGCATATACCAGCGAGCTTTCAACACTTCCAACAGTTTACAATAAAAACAAAATGGTCTTAGACAGTTGATGGCCCTTACCCGTGACGACTGGCCGCGAGACTCTGCAAAGTAGTAGAAGAGGATGGACTCCAGTAGGAGGGAGTTTAATTTGTACAATTGTTGCGGCAGCGTCGCTGGGGTAAACGTGCATGCAAAATCAAGGAATGCGAGAATGTGTGGGTGAGAGCGTGCGTCAACGTCAGCGTTTGAAATTCCCATCGGCGCTTAGTTTTAGTTGGGCGAGATGCATTCCGCGTAGACTGTGGCTTGGCCGCTAGGCTGTCGCAAACGATTGAAGTGCGGACCAGGATATTCTCTCGGAAGGCGATTTGCCACTCCGCTTCGCCAGTAGCGCGCATAGAGGACAGACATTTGTGAAAGTAGATGATAGGCCGAATTCATTTTTACATGTTTATGTACATTAGATGTCTTCAGCGAAAACGAACTCATTGGAAGCTGGCCATCTGTGAGAGAATGTCAGATTCGAAATCTTCGAAATGCTCCTGAAATTGAGAATAAAGGGGACGGGTTTCTAGTGGCTAGCAGGGATTTTACCAAAAGGGATGTTATCCGAGGCAGAAAACTACACACATCAGTGTGCTTACAGTGACGACGTTTGCCGGAGGTTCGACGTTGTCGGGATGCTGAGGAAAGGGCGGCGATTGCGGAACTTTTTGCTGATTGCCGCTTCCAGCGAGGGAAATGAGCAGTGGATTGTCCGGATAACCAACACACTCGGTCAAAGCCCTGTCGACGGCATCGAGCTGAAGCGAGAAAAAATAAGTAACAGTTAGGGAGCGCAACCAATAACAGTTAGACCGTCGATTTTGACGATGTCCACCGTGTACTTGACAACATCCTCTCGGGAAATGATGTCATTCTGACGTTATCCTACTGTCCGTAGGTTCACGGTACTGCGAATAGGGCCTTCTGACATGTCGCAAAGCAGGTGTCAATCGGCAAAGGCGACGTTTCGCGCAAGTTCGCAGAAGAACGCCGTTATCTTTACAGCTGCTAATGCCAGGGTGATCCAGCACTCCCAGGCAGCCCAAGCATGAGACAGCATGACCTTCGATTCCAACGATGTCCACTGCAAGCTGAAGCAGACTGCAGGAAAACGCGGTAACTTACGCATGAAGTAATTCTGAGTTGTAGTAGACTTGCGTCGCATCTACCGCACACTCTCCCGCTCCTCCAGCTGGTGCAGTGTCATGACCGAGTCAAGAAGACCTGAGGCAGTGGGGGCACAGGTGGCTGCCGCAATCGAAGCCGGCACTAAACGTACGTGCACATCTCGCTCGGATCCAACGGAATAGGAATGCCATAAAGGCCACATTAGGTAAGAGTCATTGCTGCATGACTCTCAGTTCACCAGTCAGCCACTCTCTACAACACAACACACACACTGAGCTGACCACTACGCATTCCGAGTTATTCCATTAGTTGGCAGCCTTTCAAGCCAGGGCTTTCAGTGCAACGTGATAGCCTCAAGCGCTTCAGACTGTTTATAATCAGGAAAATGCGCTAAGACGTCGACCCTACGCACCATTCCCAGCCAACTTCCAAGCTGGTCACTGGACTGATGCGGTGAATGAATGGAATAAAGGTCATTGCATCTCATAATACCGACACCCACACGAAATGCGGAAATGGAGTAGGGGTGTCTAAACACATGCTTGTGTAACGGCTGCAAACCTGTCGCTTGACGACAGAGAAAGAAAAAATCACGCTAGCCGTCTGCTGAGTGCAGAAAACCCTAGTGATAGTATTAGAGCACTTTACAAACCTCACTCGGCGGAGCCTATTAATCAAGCCCCTCATATAAGAGATGGCACACTGCAGGCCCCAAGGCCGATCACCACCAGGCGAAACCCACCTCCAGTCCTCACGGTCCTTAGTCTGCAGAGCGGACTGTAGCGACTAACCTGCTCCAACAGCGTCCATAGCTACGTTGGGGGACTGGGCGTACTCGACGTATTAGCAGTGAAACCTAAGTCCGCTTAGATTGCTTCCCCCGGGAACCGTCATATCCATTTCACGTCAGCCTGGGCCGCCAAAAATGATGCATTTCAGTCCACAGAACTAGAAGGCAACGGACATTCATTATGTTAATTTGTAAACATGCCACTACAATAAACGAGTCTGCAGAAAGTCGGTTTGTACATCTTGTGAATGCGAATATCGCATATCCACATACAACCAGCGAGCAGTCGGTAAAAGATGGACAGTTTGCCCGTTCTTCTCTATGAACAATAGAATATTGCGGACGGCGAAGTTAGCTGCTTCGTAGATAGGAACAATATTAAAAGCGCATGTGCTACTTACTGTTTCCACAATGTTCGATTGGAAAGACACGTCCAAGGTAACTGGAAATAGACGTGTCCCAATCTACTCTAGTCCCAAAAGGCATTGAACCATACCTTAGGAGGACAATTGCCATAAAGGGTTGCAACCTAATGAGGACTGAGAAATACCACCGATTTACAGTTTTCCGAACTACGACGTACGGCGCGCTATGAAGCGCGTATCCGATTCACTTATGTAGGAAAGCCAGCACTAGGATCGCGGAGAATCGGTACCCTCGTCTTCTCCGGTTAGAACGCCTGTCTCAAGTAATATTTCACGCGTTCACCTGCTGACTACATCAAACTGCATTTGGTTTTTTGCTGCTTGGTCTTTGAAATGTACTTGTACTGGTCGGCAAGTCTGTGGCACGCGTAAACGAAGATCCCCGACCACGTCGGCCACAGCGGCTGATCGCATCAAAGGGTTTCGAAAATAGGTAGTTACAATTTAGGGCAAAGGGTGTTAGAGATCAAAAGGCTTTGCGAACTCACGGCTTCAAAACGAGATGAAAATTCCACGATAGCAGTGCCTCGTTTCCCCATGACCAAATTTGTAATGCTGCCAAACTAAAAAAAGAAAAACAGGTATGAATAAATATCATAATAAAAATATATCGAGGCTGCTCAGAAAGCCGATCGAGCTAGGAAACAAAACATACATACAAACTGGAGAAATTAGACCAACACAAGGGCGACGAGTAAATAGGGGGAAACGACCATTTGAAATTTAAGCAAGTAACGCTTACTGGATGAAAAATCAGAAGCCTAGGCACTTTCAAGATTTTGCTAGATATGCAGCAAAATGTTAGGAAACAGAAGGCAGTAAATGAAACTGACTATCGGGTTCATGCAAAGGTGTTCGGATAACAGAAGTGAAAGTATCAAACGATTAAGTTCATAGAAACACTGAATGCTCCATTATGCGTGAGACGATGAAGAACACGTGCCCCGGACAACAACTTTACCTAAAATGCTTTCCATGGTACATAGAGCATACATCTGTAGTTTTTTAATAGTTTCTTTATAGAAGGGCTAAGCGAACGCAGTAAGTGGCTTGCCAAGTTACAATGAAAAGGCCTCCATACTATACGCAAAAACGGTAGCAAAACAACTGCTTTTAACTCCTAATCGCGAACGAATTCATAATCAGCCATACTGTTAAAGAGGAGTTTCGGTCCGTAATAATTTAGTTTTACGACCTTGGAGCTTCCACAAGTTAGAATGTGCACTGTCGGTCTGACAATACTGCGCCCCAGGGCTAAGCATAAACGGACTTAAATTAAGATGATTTATAGATACGATAGCTTTTGAAATCGTCTGCTGTGCCGATGCATTTTGGCATTACTGTGTACCAATAGGGAGTTCAAAGGCGTTTGCCGATATTTTTCTCTGAATAAACCTGACCTGATCTGATTTTGTTATGGCTTGAAACGATAATTTAGTAGAATACTACCCTATTAGCAAAACTGCTAGTTGTTACAAAGTTGGGTTCGCACTTTGTTACTTTTCTTACGCAGGAATCGAAACTTTGGTAGGAATGATCAAATGCATTCGCATCGTCGTATACGGTCGCGTAAATTCTAGCAACCTTGAAAGATTCAGCCTGTAGAAGTGTACGGCAGACTGGATAGCTTCCATAGGAAATTTATTGGTGGCATGTATAGGCTTAGCTATGTAACATAAGTTATTGTGACTTTCAGATGCGAAATTCCACTGAAACCGAAAATATTTGCAGTTGCAAATAAATTGACAGTCGAAAGGGATATCAAAAGGGGTCACGTCTGTGGCAGTCGTCGTGCACAGGGAAGAGAAACATTTCGCATCGGCATTCAAGTCTCCTATGTGGGTTAGATTCTGCGCACCAAAATTAAATTAGGACATTACAACAAAATATTGCAAAACAGCTTGCAATAATGTTCAAACATACTTCAGCCAAACACGACAGAAGGAAATCCTTACTATAGCAGCTGCGACCGATATCTTTCGTGTTCCACTTTACCTATAATAAAAAAGGAGTTTTGTGTTAAACGATGTAAGTTCCAAATACTTTAATTGCATGCAAGGACCACACTATACAGTTACCTCGACTGAAAAAGAACTAAGCATAGGTATCTCTAAAAAAGAATTAGCATGCGCTGATTGCAGGTTAGAAACCGAGGAGCCGTTAAATGTAAATTCTTCACTGTCAGGTTTACCGATGGTAAAAAAAGGTATGAGCTCCTCAACTATTCATAATAAGGCCATTTAGGAGGCAACGGTTCCCGTTTAAGTTACGACAGGCTAAGGCTATTTATGAAATAGTAGCAAAAATTCTGGAGGCAGAGAGATGTGGGCAAGGTCAGTTTACTGAGCTTTTCAGCGCGCAATATATACATTACGTTCTACAAAGAAATTCGAAGATAATCGAGAACTAGTAAAACTTGACGTCCCATTTCCTAAAAGACAAACGACATACATTGTGTTGACGGGAGAAACAACGGAAAGTGAAGTTAGTCTGATATACCGGTCCTTCACGAGGGTTACGTGGACTGGATAGCAATTTTGACAAATAGATTCCTAGAAAAAGATGGCCTTTGTAGTTTGCACGCTAGGACCAAATGTGCGGTGCCAGTGATAGATCAAGTGATGCGATCGAGTCAACACTCTTAAAACAACCATTATGCGCAGATCACACGATATCACCGGTTTCTTTATTCGTTTAAATGCAGTAAAGCGATAGGGCGCCAAACGTCTTTGCAGGTGTATATATAAAGAAAGGGGTTTTGCGCATTAGATGCTAGCGAGAAACCATTCAGAGAAACAGGAGTTTCAAATAAGGTGTTTCATTGAGAGGACATTCCATTTTCTAGGCACGAACTTGGTCTAGCCGAATGAGTTGAACCGACTAGAAGGGATAACTCACTGTGACAACCGAATCCGCACCAGTGTAGGGCCTCTTGGCGCTCAAGGAATCTTCTTCTTGCCGACGAAGACGCTCCTGGCGGGCAGCGAAGGCAGCAGCTTCGGCCTGTGTTTCCCACTCCTTCCGGATGCGAGCGGCTACCCTTTCCTTTTCATAGTGTTGTTGCGCCTCCTTTTGCCGGAGAGCAGCCTCCCGTTCGCGAGCTTCCAATTCTAGAGGTTCAATTAGTAAAATATCGGTCGTGATAAATATGTGCATAAGAAATAAATATAACTCCCGATTATGAGTAGAGACTTCATGAAACAAAGTAAAAACCTAAAAGTGTACCCAAGTTCACGGCTTTTGAGAAGTTGTCTACGTAACAACATATCGATACACACCTTTTGACATTTGTGTTGACTAAATGCTACTGCGGCTAAATCTGTTTCCCATGAAAGACTTATTGAAGCAAACACAATACAGTAGTCGCCGGATATTAAGCCCACGGTTAATAGGGCTAGCCACGTTTTAAGCCCCATTCAGCTTGGGACGGAATTTTACACAGCAAAATCCGCCGGCTACAAAGCCCAGTTTGCCAACAGGATAGAGTGAGATTCTCATCTCGCTGCGTGCGCAACGCGGTTGACAGGCATCAGATTTCACAAAATTCAACGATTTCCCGTGCCTGGAGAAGGACATCATAGAGCTCTTGCGAGTGAAGTTTCTTCCAAAACAACTGACATTAGACCGCTTTTTTAAACGTGTCACAAATCATTTTTTGCTTTTGTTATTACGTAAAATACAGACAAACAGCATTCTTTTCTTGCACATAACCAAGCTCTATACATAATACAGTACGTATGTAATGTATAGTGCCTATCCTGCGTTTGCTAATCAAGAACTAGGACTCTCCGGTTAGTGCGTCTGCCGCTTATTAAGCCCAATTTGGCCTGGGCCCGAGGTGGACTTAATAGCCGGCGACTACTTTAGAAGAATATTCAGTTGGTTTGTGCAGGTAGAAGTAAAAACAGATCTTCGGGTGAAAATTAATCTATACAGCATAGCACGTTTATGAAATCGAAATTGATAAGGCGCTATTACTTGAAATCACAGGAACAGTTAAGGCTTTAAGTTCTGGCAAAATAAAATTCAACCAACAGCCGTTTTGGCAGTAAGAACGAACAATGCTCAGAAAATAATGCAATGGACAAGTGTGAAAGCAGAAAAATGTGAATGTGCAGTTCACCTAAAAATGGCCAAAATCCTACCCTATATGAAAGGGTCGACTTAAAGAATGTCGATCCAAACACTAGCAGAAAAAATAAAGGAAGATGCGTACAAAGAAAAAAACGAAAGAAAAATCGACTAAAATAGAGGGGAATATCGACACTGTCTTTAAAAATAATATTCCTTGGGTTGACTGTCAAAAATTAGAAGCTAAATCACGAATATCCGTTTCAAGGCGGGTTAAAATCCATAGAATATGCTTGAAGATGACATCCACAGCCAGGATGATCTTATTAGGATAGAGATCGAGGCCCCTCTACAAAGTCCTTAAATATGTACCTACAAACGAGACGGCAGTTTAGGACAACAACTGCGCGCAAGTCAGTGACGGGAAATTTCCTAAGAAGAGCTGATTACAAGCCAGATGACTTTCGGTGAAGTGGAACTATTTTGAGATTAAGAAAGAGATAACGTGTTAAGTCTGCAATCCGTACATCAAACTTAAACAATGGAGCCCTCGACAGTGTGCAATACCCAGTTGACCGATAGCGCCTTAGAAATGTGTCCAGGCTTGCATAAGTAAGTAATTAAGGGTTTAGGTTTGGCATTAACTATAGCTACTGGGCAGTCAATATACAACACGCACATATCCGTGCATTTTCAAAGTGCCATTAAGGATGCTCGTATAGGATAACGAAAAAAAAATTAGCTACAGTGATTAATTAGGTTATGTGTGTGACGACACTGGTCAACTAAGGCATGGGGTAAAATATTAAGTTATGCCAAGATCCAACCTTAAGTAAGCGTGCTTAGACAGACTGCCGTACATACGCACAGACATGCAGAGTCTCCGATGTTCCCATTTACTCTTCATAACAAGACAAAAAAACAATGACAAGGCATACATTCGTCTTGTTCTTTCCCTATAGAACGTATAGACTTCTAATTGCTGTGGACGCCTTTAGTAACAACACAAACGCCAAAAAAATATGTCCAGCAATTGAATGAGGTTCTTAAAAACAATATCAGAAAATGAGAAAAGAGGACCAAATTACTTACGCTCCTTCAATTTTCGACGTTCGCTGTCCATCTCGGCATTTCGCCTCTGAATCGCTAGTTTGGCCTTAATTTTTGAATCATATTGAGCCTACTGAGATAATATAATAACAAATGGTAACTCTTTGAGCAGGATCCAAAAGAATGTCATAATACTCTTTCAATTTCTGAAATTCCTCCTCTAGAAAAAAGGTGAAAATGATAATTGAGACAAACTGGCTTTGAGATTATCCTTATTTTTATCGGGATGTAACTTTTTTGCTTTGGCTTTGTACGCTCGCTTTATGTCCCTGGAAGACGATTCAATAGATATACCAAAGTATTCGTAAAGATCAACTTCCATCGCCATTCCCGGGTCAGATTAAACTATAGTGTCCACGGCCAGTGCAGAAAAAGAAATCATTTTGTTATGGAAAAATTTAAATTTTTATTTTCTCAAAATATGTTTCGGACTATTTTTTTCAGTCTGACCTATATAACTGAGTTAAATGGGGATGAAGAAAGGCCTTTAAAATTAGGGGAAAGGTGAGGAAATATATGCGCTAAAAACATGGCTGAGAAACAAACGGGTTTGGAAAATTAATGGAAGCGCAATGTAAGTTGCAATACATTTGCCATTCCTAAGCATGGCTTACACGTATAGTTAGAGACATTATCACTGCGCTTAGTTTTGCAAACGGAAAAATCGAGACCAGTTTCCAAATTAGAGTATCCCCTATCACAAAGTCCTTTCATTCTCTTCACCCAAAAGCCTTGTGCTTTAGCTTCTGTCCCATGGGCTCGTCATAAATATCTAAATCTGCCCTCCCCATCTTCCTCTTCATCTGGCTCCTCCACTTTCTCCTCCTCATTCTCCACAATAGGCGGGTCAGAATTTCCATTTACCATAGTTGGACCCGATTTATACTAATGGAAGCCTGTCAAATCCCCCGGATCAGATAGAAAACCTGCACTATCGCTTTGACAATTTGCTAACGAACTCTGGGGACCACTATCTGCCATATTTAAAAAGTTTTTTCAAAAGCAGGTGAAGAATGAAATTGGTCAATTGTCCCCCATATCTCTAGGGGAGGTTCAGAACCAGACTGTGAAATTTACCGTCCTGTACTTTTAACTTACTTTGCGCATAATATAATGGAATATCTTATCAAGACGCACTCTTCAGATATCTGAAAAGGCAGGACATACTACACCACGATAAAATCCGCCAACGACCCAACTGTCCTATGTGAAGAAGAAGTTTTTACCGGAGTCGACGTTGATCCCTCGACCTGCGATTTAGGAGGCGAACGTCTAGACCGCTCGGCCACTGCAACCCGGCTATGCAAGTCACAGAAAGTTTAGTGTATTGACAGGGTTAACACGATAAATTCTGCCAACGAACTCCACGACCAAACTGTCTCGTGTGACAAACAGTGCGACATAAGAGACAAGGGTATAAACCCTACGGCCACTATGACCACCTCGCACAATTCACATAAGGGTAAGAACAGTGACACGGATGACACGCATTGCCCGAAGGCATGCGAACATTGCAAACATTGCCCGAAAATATCAAAATTGGAGTCACGTATAGATTTACTAGGGGATGTTACCACATGGCTTCTCAAGCATGGCACATTAAAGCCGCTAGATGAAACCAGTGGAAATCAGCAGCTAGAATCCGTCTTAACGGAAGTCGCTACCAGGCACCAGCCAATCGGTCCAAGCGCGATTTAAACTAAAGAGAAGCAAACACAAACAAGCCCTAATCTACCGTCCCAAGAAAGTTCAGGTTCTGGGATCATCAAAACGGCCAGGAGAAGAGGGAAGCGTCTACCTGACCAACCAGTCTCACCCTCTTTACAGGTCAAAACTAGTGAAATTGCACGAAAGGGGATCAGAGAAGAGCTGGGAGAAGAAAAAGAGACAGTATTTGCACCGAGACAACTGCGGTCCGATGCACACAAAGCGATGAAAGCGAAGGAAGCCGCCGAAAAACAAACGAGGGAGCCCATACTTACAGTGCACGCCCCCACAGTTGATCAATCAGCCACCGCTGAGACGAGTTTAAACAATCTCGCCGTAGATAACAAAAACACGATTGGTTCGCCCCGTAAAGTGCAGGCTGCCGCGGAGACAGATACCAGGGAGCCCATACTTACGGTTAAGGCCCCCACAGTAGACCAATCAGCCACCGCTGAGGCGAGTTTAAACAATCTTGCCGTAAACAACAAAAACACGATTGGTTCGCCACGTAAAGTACAGGCTGCCGTCAGCAAAGACACGAAGGAAAACACGAAAGCGTTGCACCAAGAAGTGACCGACGGCGTAGAGGGGACGCAGAAAGTCACCGATAGGGGCAAAAGTTTCGAAATACCAGGTCTACCGGAATCCACTGCCAGTACTGCTATTAACCAGAAAGTGGGTGACAGTGTCGCAGACCCGAGCCTGAAGCCCACAGTAGAAAACGAGGGCAGCACATCAACCATAGAGTCCGGTCGCACACAAGATGGTCACAATAGCAGCACGAGAGCTGTTAACGAGCAAGCAAGCGACAGTGTCGTAGGCACGAAAAATGGCACTAAGAGAGAAGCCAGCATCATCATACAGGGATTAACGGAATCAACCGCAGCCACTCCCATGGACCGGCATTCCGCAGATGTCCAGCTCTTCCATGCCCTTATGAACAAAATGATGGGACCCAATGTACCATTAGAGTGCGAAAAGGCCTTCCGCCTTGGCAAACGGCCTGAGAGCCCAACTGGACCGGCACGTCCCAGACCTCTGAAAGTGGTTATGACAAGAAGCCAAGACGCCAAGCTCATTCTATCTAGGCGTTTTAAAATAAAAGACTCTGACCCGGGAGTTTTTTTCAACAGGAGTTCTCAGCTGCAGAACGGAACAAACGTCGTCAACTTGTTTCCGAAAAGAGGGAGCGGGCCAGCAAGGGCGAACAAAACTTGATTATTGACAACAACCAAGTGATTCAACGTCCATTGTTCTCACCTTGGATAGGTCCGTTCCGGATAACCACACAGTCGGCTCAGTAGAGGGAGGATTGAGCCCAATCGAAAAACATACAGAGGCAGAACGAAGGGGAAAAACATTTGGTTATTTACAGCAACCAAGTGATCCAGCGTCCACTGTTCTCCCCCAGGAAAGGTCCGCCCCGGATAACCGCACAGTCGACCCGGAAAGGGGCGGGGAGAGCCTGACTGTAACAAATTCTCGAGCAAACAGAAAGTTAACTTTCATGTACACAAATGCACAGAGTATGCTTTCAAAGCTTGACGAGCTGAAGATTCATGCCTTTGAGTTATCACCAGATATAGTTTCAATAACGGAAACTTGGCTGTCTGAACAGGTAGCCGACGGCGAGTTATCCATGCCTGGCTATCAACTGTTCAGAAAAGACAGAGAAGGTCGTCAAGGCGGTGGCGTAGCAACATACGTGAAAAATGGACTCACAGTTTTAGACAAAACGGATAAACTGGCGTGTACTTCCGAGGCCATCTGGCTGTCCATTAAAGTACCAGGTGCACCCAACCTCGATGTACTGACACTCTACCGACATCCGAGAAGAGAGCCAGTAGTGGATGCCTCCTTGCTAGAGGAGCTGGAAAAGATTACTGCACGATCGGACATCCTGATTGTGGGGGACTTTAACGCGCCTCACATCGACATCGTTCTCACGAAATCGCAGGACAGCATCGACGAAGTGTCATGTCTCCCACCACTAGGTAAAAGCGACCATGTTGTACTGCTATGGGAGTACTCGTTATTCTCAATACCGGAGAGACCCTCAACAGCCAGACGAAATATTTGGCGAGGCGATTTCGATCGAATGAAGACCGAACTCACGCACGCCGATTGGGAAACTCTATTTTCTGGAA
The DNA here is from genome assembly GCA_036362985.1 of Ligula intestinalis. Classification (NCBI taxonomy): domain Eukaryota; kingdom Metazoa; phylum Platyhelminthes; class Cestoda; order Diphyllobothriidea; family Diphyllobothriidae; genus Ligula; species Ligula intestinalis. The sequence continues at coordinate 11,790,181 of JAYGXS010000004.1, read as the reverse complement.
ACATAACTGCGGACTGGGAAGCGTTCCGGACCACACTGCACAGACTCATCGACAACCACTGTCCAATTTCGCGAAAAAAGGTGAACACTAGACCGCGATGGCTTACGCAGGCCTTAAAAATAGAAGTGAACAAAAAGCGGAAGCTGTGGAAAAAAATGCTAGCAGACAGGACTCCTGCATCTGTCAGTGCCTACAAAATTCAGAGAAACCGGGTCAAGGGTCTAATTCTCAAAACAAGACGGGCTTTCGAAGCAGACTTGCTAAACCGGGCCACAGTGAACCCCAAACTGTTTTACAGTTATCTCAGGCAGAGTACCAAAAACAAGGATCCGATACCCCTGCTAAGGACCGCTGAGGGAAGAGACTTGATAGATGATGAAGCGAAGGCTGATCATCTGTCGAAATTTTTCCGATCAGTCTTCACAAAGGAAACGGCATACGATCACCCCACCGACGACACCGAAGCGGATACAGTAGTTGAGACTGTCCAATTCCCCGAGGCTGCTGTTCTTAAGGAACTATTAAGTTTAAAAGAATCTAAGTCACCAGGTCCCGACAATGTACCAGCCAAGATTTTGAAGGAGCTCGCCAATGAGTTGGCCAAACCACTCTCTATGCTCTTCCAAACCTCCTTCGAAACCGGATGCCTACCAGTAGATTGGAAATCCGCGAGGATTACACCGCTATACAAGGGGGGAAGCCGGGTCTCAGCGAATAACTACCGACCAGTCAGCCTTACTGCAATCTGTTGCAAAATCATGGAAAAAATTATCAAGCAACAACTTATGCAGTTCCTGGAACAAAACCATCTGCTATCGGATGCTCAGCATGGTTTTCATAGAGGTAGGTCCTGCGTTACAAACTTGCTCTACTGTTTAGAACGGTGGACTGAGGCAGTCGATAGTGGAAACTCAGTGCATGCTGTCTATATTGACTTCAAAAAGGCTTTCGATAGCGTGCCGCACCACCGCCTCCTATATAAACTCAGCCGCATAGGAGTAAGGGGTAGGCTCCTTACGTGGATAAAAAGCTTCCTAATTGGTCGCTCGCAAACTGTCCACATCAGCGACAAACAGTCAGCCAAGGTTGAGGTTGAGAGTGGTGTTCCCCAAGGCTCCGTTCTCGGCCCTTTTTTGTTTGTTATCTACATCAACGACTGGATTGCGGCATCGCCATGTTTGCCGATGATATAAAACTTTGGAGCGAAATTCGAACTGTGGCTGACGAAGTGCACTTACAGGAAAATTTAAATAGACCTCAAAAATAGTCGGCGGACTGGCTCTTACCGTTCAATGAGAGCAATTGCACCACCATTCGAGTCGGCAAATCCGGTTATTCAAACGGCACGGCTTACCGACTGACTGACATACCACTGAAGGAAGTGAACGCCCAGAAATACTTGGGAGTCTGGATCACACCTTCGCTTAAACCCTCCCTGCATTGCACAAAGGTAGCCAAGTCCGCGATGTCGATCCTATACCTCGTCAAACGAGCTTTTTCTACCTTCAATGAAGAGTGCTTCACAAAAGTCTTCGGAACTTTCGTACGACCGCACCTAGAATCCGCTATTCAAGCTTGGAGACCCTGGGCCAGGAAAGACATCAACATCCTGGAAAAGGTACAACGGCGCGCAACCAAACTTCTTATGGGGCAGGGCTCGCAGACTTATGAAACACGCCTGTCGAATCTCAACCTCTTCCCTTTGCGCTACAGGCAGCTTCGGGGGGACCTTATACTAGCATTCCGTGTATTACGTCTTCAAGACTGCTGTCTTATATCAGGGGATGTTTTCGAATTTGCAACGACCACGAATCTGAGGGGTCATCCCCTCAAATTAAAGGTGACAGGGGCCAGGCTGGACGCTCGGAAACACTTCTTTTCAAAAAGGGTGGTCGGAGCGTGGAATGCGCTTCCTCAGGACGTTGTTATGTCGGAATCGCTAGAGGGTTTTAAGCAAAAACTGGATCGATATAGCAGTGCACGATGGATCGGAACTGACAATTTGCGATAACAATAATGCTACTTCCAATTTTTCAGTAGAATTAGTTTTTATATCCATTCACGTTTGCTATTTATAACGCCCTCCCACACATAGCCTCATGCGAAGGTCTCCGCGGTCTACCCTACTTGGCTATCTGCGTACCGTGATTACCCGCTGGCGATCTTATCAGCCAGACCTGCCGGTCTAAACAGTCACCCTTGGTTCGACCCAAAGCGGACTGTCGACGATCTGGACGGATGCCTCTGTTTTTCCATTTCCGTTGGCGGAGTCTGCCATCAGCACGGAAAAATCAGGACGTGGCTTCCACACTGTGATGATCCTGGGAACCTTTGCAATGCTCCCCCCCCCAGTGGGAACCCCCTTTTTTCTCCTAAATCCCACGCATTACCCCCACAAGGGCGACAGTTTTTCTCCTAAAAATCCCTGAGGAGTTTTTTCACTGTCTGCTTCTATTTTCATCCTATGACTCAGGACAACTGGCCTCGCCAACAGTCTAAGCAAAAAATTCTTTGCTACCACTGCACATATGTACAAATAGGGCACTCAAAGGAATTTTTCCTACATACCCTCAATATACTGATACTGATACCATATTCCGCAGAGTTTTACCGGTGGACGCTGCTGTCGCCCGATAGCTCTCTATTTAAGTCACATGATAACATGGCAAAGGCCACAGATAAGGGTTATCCAGTCGATGTAATACCCTTTTTAGACTTTAGTTCGGCTTCTTTTACAGAATATTTTGGATGTGGAAATTCGAATGTTTACATAGGTCAGGGGTTTCTTGTCCCTTAGAGAACAGGAATTTTCTGTTTGGATCTCATAATCCAAATGGGAAAAGTGGAAAGTCGCGTTCCACACGATTCTGTTTTCGGCCCGCCACTCTTTCTTATCTACGTAATTAACCGCTTCAATTACTAAGATTATGAAGCTTAAGTTAGCTGCACTGACGACGCCAAAATATTACAATCGAATATAGACGAACAGATTGTCCTGTCGACAACGTGTCTTTTTAAATTTAATGTACACATCGTATTATGTGCTCCTACAAAATTGCCCCGATCGAAAAGCATCACAGGAACACAATTGTTTATTAATGACACCGTACTGAAAGGGGTGGATACGCAAAAATCTGATAATGTGGACAACAGCGAAATTGATGTCAACAGAGCAGTGGAAAAAGGCAGCACAGATGTTAACTAGTACGCTGCATTGGATTGGACGTGCCTTTAAAATATATCCACGGATCTAGTCGGAAGAAAACTTAGTGCCTTCGTGAGACTGCATCTAGACCACTGAATGTGAGTTTGGGCACCATGGATAATAGAGAATCTTAATCTTCTCAAATAGGCGAAAATGAGGTCGACGAAGATGGTTGACGGTCTTAAGGACCTACCACATCAGGACAAATTAAAATGCCTTAATTATTTCCTTGACCTGACAAGGTTCTTAGAATTTAGTCTACCCTGGACATTTCGGATAATCAGGGGTCATGTTTTCTTCAAATATGCAATGTTGCCTGACTTTCTTGAATTGTATTCAAATATTGAGATATGGAAAACAGAGCGATAGCATGCGAAACTGTCACAATGCTGAATGATGTAAAACGACAACCGAATAGAATGTTCGTTGCGATTCCCGTAAGTGATAAAGGCAATATTTCAATAATGAGCATAGGAAGTATGCATGCTTCAAGTTTCCCGCCCCATGCATTAATTGCATTACAAAAGTAGCGGCCCTCGATTTCAATTTATATTTAAGTACCCCTTCGGGTTTTAATTATGAGCTAAGCGGATATACCACTTCCACTCCGTATCGCCCATATAGTATAAAGGTTCCCTTAACGCATATGCATTGGTCCTTTTGGTCTTGGGCAGGAACCTAGAACTCTTCTGGTATTTCACCTCGGTTCATTCTGCAAGCGGATCGGACAGTTCGATTTTCCGGACTTTGACCACGTAAAAACATCCATATGACATGCGAGACATGAAGTGCTGACCGACGCCAACGTTCCGATTTATGAAGTAACACGAAAATAAATGCCTGCAGCTCAAGCGTTTTCCTGCTTCTTGGTGTATTATCGACCAGGAGCAAGCACTGATCTCGTTTCCTGGCACATTTCAATCGTCGAATGTCAGAACCAACAGCATATTTTATAAAGGCGTGTTCTTACTTCACTAATCTACAAAAAGGACAAACCGGGCTTTGTAGAAAATCCGACCAGACTGCTTTCAAATGCCGAAACTATCGGAATTATGTATACCCACCATCTTAATAATTCCGGGTAAACTTATGCTGTGACCATTTATCTTTATTTGAGACTAATAATCGACACCAGCAACTCTAAAGGAACATTTCTATCAAGAACGTAGATTAACTTTATGGCGAAATTCGCTAGCAATAAGTTTGCAATGAAGAGGCCCTCCGGGCCTAACATATGAAATTTATTTATTTATTTATTGAAAGGCGTTGCCTATATCCCATATATATATTAACGTACGATGGCGAAAACATCAGATAGCTACGGTAACGCCACAGTGTGTAAAATTTATAATTTTGATAGCAGGAGGAGTCCTCGGTCTGCACCATCAGTTCATTGAGGTTCGTCACGAGGAAATAACCGTAGACGACCCGGGTCGAACACTGAAATGCCGCAAATGCGATCGTGATACATTCCTGCGGGTTGTCGAGTCTGTAGATGAGGTGAAAACAGAAGAATCCGACACGACGCTAAACAGTCCGTTACATGTCAACAAAAAAAAACGTTCAAAGTCTGCGTTGAAAATCGCCACAAGGTGCGGTAGTGGCGATCGTTGAAGCGATCGCCGCAGCTCGCATAGGGTCAAATAAAGTGTATCGCGAATAACTTTGCCTGAACATGATGATTTGAAAGTTATCTACCGAAACAATTGTCACAAAACATTTCTATTGATAATAGACAGATGTACGATTTATAACATGTAAGTGTCTACGTCATGCAACAACGCGAAACTTGTGTTAGTTTCTGATGACGTATGAGTACGTATGACTGTTCTGGTCAAGCTTAACCTCAAAGGTTTCGACGGATGAGGAGATAATATGCGTAAATCACGCTCTTGAAGGGGGAGAAGTAATCGCTTGGGTCTAGTCTTTCCCTACTTGCACGCAGTCGGAGAAGGTGCATCCGCAAGCAGGTGTATCCCAACGCGAAAGGATTCGCACATGTTCTTTTTACGTTCAAAGAACTTGCAAAAACCATTGATTGTGTTCTCAACCAGTTTTGGCAAATTTAAAAATTACAAAAAACATTACAATGTTCGCCAATATATTGAGCTGTCATGCCGCCCGTTCATTGGTTAAAAAAACATCCGCCAGGTCTTTCATATAGGGTATCCCATGCGAAGGCCTATTTGCACAGGTCCACTGGTAGGGCAACGCGCAATAAACGCAACCAAAAACACGAAAATGTAAACGGAAAGAGAAGATTTAAACAAACAACAGCGAAAACCAAGGCAATGCAAAAAATAACCAATGCAGACAGAAATATCAACATTACTCCAATTTATGCAAAAAAAATTAAAAAACAAACATGTCAAATAGAACCTGGAAGATACGGAAATATGCACAAAATGATATAAGGCAAAAAAAAAACCATGAAGGCAAGGTAAATTAAGGACATACTCAACAATATATCAGTCACTCTTCAAGGTTCATCACCGTGGTACGTGCCGTGCTTCTCTTCACCAAGTCGACTGACCCACAGATGCGAGCCTTAGTAGTGACGGCTAGCCCTACCCTGGTACCAGTAACATGTCTACTCAATCATACATGTCATTACAGTCGTTGATGACTTTCTACCATGCGTGGTTAGTCTTATACGTGCCGTGCTTCTCTTCACCATGTCGACTGACCCACTGTTACTACTAACAATTAATATAATATGGAAATCTTTATTGATAAATTTTACAGTTACTCATGTTTTAGGGGGGAAAATAAATGTAGTTTAACGCGTTGTCTGAATCTGCATGGAAATATTACGTTATCTCTCGTACGCTTCTTTTACTTTGAAATGAGGCTGAATGAGGTTTTTCACGTTAAGTTAGAAAACAAACCCATGCTCGCTGAATACCTGGAAAGGGTCCTCAACTGGTAGAAGGTCGACACAGGTTGCTAATCCAAAGGTTAACTGAACAGGATATGTATACAGCTGTCGTACGTTTATTCAAGTATTTTAGGAAAGTAGGAGTGCGCGAAATTGGGCGTATGTATCATCCTCATTTTCTCGTTGGCTTGACTTCGTTTTTCCTCCATCTTGAGCTACTAGATGAACGTATCGTGAGAACGAAGGTTATGGACTTACCCTCTTGCTCATTTGGATGTGCTTTGCGCCCGCCTTTAATGGCTATGACTGCCTCATAGACTGAATCTAAGATGACAATGTTCAACGTTGAAAAAGTCATAACCACTGACTGCAAAGCCGCCAGTTAACAAAACCTGTTTGCTCAAATGTCGCCGAGTATTGCATTGCCGCATCTAGCTTATCGAGGTAGGAAATCATTGCCACGTTACCAATGAATCCCGTACGGTGAAAGACTAGTGGAGTTGAGATCAGAGTTAATTAATCACAGCCATGGTAGGGCATCACAGACTATCAAGGACGGTTTTCTTGGTCAGGAGAACCGTCCGAGGCCCATCGTATGTTACTACTTCGAAAAATAGGTGTACCAGAAGCCGAACTAGCAGCGTGGTAAGCAGCTGCGTTGTAAGCACTACTTCTGGCTAAAGGTCTAACTGTCGGTACCCTCACACGAGAATGACCGCGGACGCGAAGGTTTGGGAGCAACTCGTCCTTGCGCCACGCAAAAATGGGCTGGTTATTACCACCCCCGACGTGTGCAAACAACATGTTGCCCTCCGCTCTCATAGCACAACGCGCGACCGACGGCCCTTCTTCGATATCCCCTTCGTCTTCTGCCCGCTCCGGAGAGTTGGAAGGCGACTCATCAGGGGTAAATTTCATCATATACTCGGCGAAGGCTTCCGCTTCACGACGCATTGTAGTGAAGCGCCTGGTACCGCTCCCCTTCATTTTTTCAATAACAGGAGCTAGAATTCTCATCGCTTCCGTATACTTATAGGCTTCTGTGTACACAGTCTGCCTACGTCTTACAATCACGTCCGCTGTAAAACTGCTTACAGGGCGTGGAATAACCGTCTCTTCCAAAGGCCTAACTTCACCAATTTCCTTGGTAGTCAGCCAACGACTGCCACTCAAAACGACCTCGGGGTCAACGTTTTTCACGGCCATGCAGTTAACTATATGGACACAAGGTAGTTCCCAATTCGATGAGAATCGGCAACCACACACGTCCACCCAGTTACTCATGCTGCTCACCCCACTGGTGGCTTCAATATGCTTGAGGAATTTATCTGACGTATAATCCGTCAGCCTCTTACATATAGCTGCCACGTGTAGGGGAAACCCGTCGTAATGCCTTCGGCGGACATATTCTTCCACCTTCAGCCTTTCACTGTAAAAATTCTTAACCTCCACCAAACGCATAAGTTTCTTTACACATTCCGGCATACTAATGTACCGCCGGCATTCTTCCTTTATCCTACGATTAAGACTCTCGGTCTTATTCGTAGCATTGTCACCATAAGTGACAACCTTAACGCGGGCATGGTGAGCCCACATGTCCTGGCAGCTTAACCAATTGGCCTCCATATAAGACCACAACTCAGGATAATGCGCTCGGATGTCTTGCAATATACCTCTAAATCTTGAACGGCTTAGTGTATACGCAGACTTTCTAACAAAAACCATAGCATTGTCGGCTGTATGTCCTCCATTTAGCCTTGCATCCTTTCGCCTGAAGGCCTGAAGGACGTGAAATGTGCATATTAGGATGCGAATGTTCACTTCGTGAAATTCTTGCTCCCAGGCTTTTATCTCACGAGCATTCTTAGCGACCAAAACCATACGTATTTCATTGGCTGCGGAGCCCATGAATTCCTTAAATTTCCTCACGACCCATTCTACCAAATCGGCCGTTTCGTGTGTAATTAAAGCATAGTATACGGACCGCGCATGGCCATGCTTGTCGGTTATCACTACGTGATACAATGCAAACCCGTGACGGTTCGTTCCGTAGGTGCCATCCATTTGCACCACTTTGCATACTGGGCAAACAGGTTTTTCAGCGCTGGTGCCGTAAAACAAACGGCTTCGAGCCCATCGTCGCCGTATATAGAGTCGTAGAAACTGCCTCCTTCTAAATTTTGCAGGGCTGTCGTCATCACTATTGCGGATAGATCAGATCGCAAAATTCGCCTTCTCATGTTCGAAATGTCCTTCACCCTATAATTTATGCCATAAGACTCTAACAGTGTTTGCGTTACAGAACAAGATGCTCACTTTTCAAAAAGATCTTCAGACAACCCGCTGAAGGCTTCAATTGGTATATGATACGGAGACGCTTTTCATCGGCTTCGGCCTCCAGCTTACGAAATTTAGGGTACGCTGATACAAAAAACTGGCTGCAAGCGTGGTTGTGAAGCATGGAGAGAGACTTAACATGCAGCTCTCCTTCTAACTCCACTGCCGTAAACCTGGCCTTGCAACCAAATCTCATTGACCTAAAACGTCATCTTTTAATTTACAAGCAATTACCTAGTCCGTCGTCTAGCATTTTTAGCCCTAGGATTACCGCCGTGCACACATCGAAAATACACGTATTTGTACTTGACCGTGCCATATGCAGGGTGGTTCTCTGGCAGTCTGCTGCTGTGGGCTACTATAAAACTGCAGTTTGTGGCCTGAAAACTCCGTTAAGATAAGCACGTTTGCCCTACCTTTTCGAAATCCCGAACTTTTGACATAAGTTCTGCATGCGTGTTGAAAATTCCTCCTTGCATCACCCTTTTAAATTGTCAACGTAAAACTTGTGCTTGTTCTCTAGCTAATGTTGGGAAATAAAAAAGTGCATAAATTCACTTTTAGGCGACGACGGGCTCAACGTCCGAAAATCCTGCAAATAATTCTTCGTAAAAATGCTTTCAGTATCCACATATTCAGGAGGCACTGACTCGTGATTGTGCTGCATATCAAGGGACGTTACAGCGATACCCTTTTTAACTCTATGATTGACATTAAAGTACGCTTCACATCCAACACGGCTAGCAGTAGATATCAACTACAATCATAAATATTCCTACTTTTTCGTCGGCACAACGATGCATACATATTTGCGATGGGCATACACAAACTGCTTGGCATGTATCGAGTCCGCAGGATATTTATTTGAGCGGCCCATCCTGAAATAATAGCCCGTTGCCTAAAAGTAATTTCAATTGACGTTCGTTACTGTGCTAAACTCTTTGATGGCTTCCTCAAGCTCCATAAAGGATTGGAAGTGACGGCCGCAGAGAACCTCGCGAAATTTCTTATCGACATCAGAAGTGAACGCCATGGTAGCTCACGTGCAAATATTTGGATGAAGCGCAGCCCAAAGAGGCAAATCCAGTCCACCAATCACGAAGCAACGGCTGCAGAATTTACCGACCAATCATATTGTAGCACCTGCAACCACAAAAACCAACAAAATACTGGTGAAAGAATACACATAGTTCATTGCGAGACGCATCAATCATAGTCCGAAGATTAGTTGTGACTGGAGAATATTTTTTATTTTTTGCAAAAAATGGACTTAGTCGCAATAACTGACGCCGTAGGTAAAATGTTGGATCCTCTAACACCCAACAATATTCGTGCCAAGTGCATTCAGGTTTGATAAACTTCATCATCCATATGTTGCAGCTGACTGAGGATTATAAAGAACACGATTTTTGTATTAATCATCTTCAAAGTTTTTGTGACGAAAACCAGAGTGCACCGGCTGTGATATTTGGATTGCGATGTCTTGAACATCGAGTGAAGTAAACTTGCTTGATTCATTATTTAATAATCAGACGTTCTTGGGCTGAACTAGCTGCTTCCGAAAAACTAGCAATTAAGGAAATGGTTTGCATTTGTGTGTCAAATGTAAGTTATAAAAATTTTTATTCATCAGTGTGTTAGCTTCACAAACTGAACAGCTATAACGCCGAGGGCAATGCGGTTAGTCTTGTACTTACTCAGATTCTGGTCCATATAATCAAGTGTGAATGGCCTCAGCAGTGGCCGTCAATGATTGAGGAGTTCAGTTCTTTGGGTCACTCAGGCGTAAGTTGCATTCTGATTACTAATCTCTGAAGGCACCCCAGGCATTTATAGTGTTTGATACTTTTCTGCGCCTTTCGGAAGATGTATTGTATTTTCAAGACGTTCCACCAAAACGTCGAAGAGAAATCTGCTCTAGTTTATCTGAAAATCTTCCCCCGCTTGTGGGGCTTGCACTTGACACAATTTTCTTGTCAACAGAAGGAAAGTTATTCACCGTACGCATTTTCGTTTCTGAAATGTGATCTATCCTAGGAAGCCTATTTTGAACTCGAGGCAGTTCGCATGATCCGTGCAGCCCTTCAGTTTCTGAGCGGGTTTTTCGAATGGGCTCCTATTGTTTCTTTCATGGATTGGAAACCACCCAAAGACTTCCCATTTACGATGCAGACTGTGCCTAGCGTCTACTTGATGCTAAATCTACTTCGAGTTAACGCATTTAAAGTTGAAGTCGCTGACCTACTTTCAGTTCTTATTGTTAAAAAACGTTCACTTTTCACTGGTGCAAAGGACGTCGAAACCACATCTGTTTACTCGGCCTTCATCGCCTTTTCGGAGGACCCGGCCTCAGATCCGGTGACATTCTTACATGACACAACAAGGTACCCGATAAATGTTCGCCAAAGTAGCTTTGACCCTTAACTCTTTCATACACTTTTTCTTTTTTCTCTGTTTGTGCACCCTTTCATACCAGTTTACTGTCTTTTAGGGGATTAAGTTCTCAAGTATCATATACTGGTGTCAATGTGGTTGTACTCTCTCTCTCCTAATCAAACTACTATAAAATCATTACACTATCTTCACATTTGTAATGTCCTTTTCTCTTGTTTCACAAGCAAGAATATGAAATATGCTTAGTCCGAAATCAGTGAAATTAGGTTCGCTCTAGGAACTGATTCTTATATGCTGTACTGTAATTCTTGCTTCACTCTAGAATTACTTGTTCCATCGAACAATATACACCAGAATCAGGTGTTTTTTTGCAACGCTGGACTGAGTTCCTTGTCTTTCTCGGTGTCCAAGTTGTCGAGAATTGGTCTGAAATCTTAGCCAAACAACCGAATGCACAATCTCGTGTCCAAGGGACTTTTGAGCTTCTGTTCCAGGCTGTCCTTCTGACTGCTTCTCATCCTACCCGCGTATGTTTTTTGCCTTTTATTATTGTCTGTTTCTAAATCAGAGTTCAAAGAGCATAGTTTTTTTCGTTTTTTGATTCCTGTTCACCGTCGACTTTCGACTATTTAAAGAGACTACCGTTGTCCAGTATTGTAGGGCGTCTCGAGGAAAGAACGAAATTTTTCTTATGGACTTGCTGGAATTGGCCTGTCTTATATAGCTGTACTGTCGGTTTTAAATCATTTCCTTTTAGAACTGTCTCCGTCGTTTACTTGCTCGTGAACTTGTAGCCCTCTCAAAGTCCTGTTGCAACTCCTAGGAAAGTAAAGGTTCTGTGGGAGTTTGGAGTATGGTTATATATATATATATATATATATATATATATATATATATATATATAT
>JAYGXS010000004.1:11762929-11778362 GCA_036362985.1 Ligula intestinalis | reverse complement strand
GGCACTGCTGATCGGGTATATATTCACTCAGGAATGTGCGAACACCGATCGAATAGGCTTCCGAACTAAACAAAGTTCGTGTGGTGGTCAGAGGTCCCCAAAGGTTGACCGCCTGCCAGGCCGATTCCGGCCAAGTCATAATAGCAGTAAGTGGGGTATATATATATATTAACATGGGTGAAGATACGAGGTACAGATAAATGATCCCGATCATCATCCCCCAAAGAAGGCGAAGAAAAAAAGGCGCTGTCGTGGACCACACTGTAATTGTGCTGACGTTTCGGAAATACATTATTTTCCATCAACAGTGTGGTGGGTTGTGTTCCTGCTTGCCGAGAGTTGGAATGCCGCGCAGACTATCTGGTGTTGTAGCGATGGCTGACGCACGAGCGCTGAACTTCGTGCTGTCCGTTAACATGACAAAAGATACGAGGTCCAGATAAATTATCCCGCTCCCCATCCCCCAAAGATGATGCCTTGATGAGAACGTCTTGCCGAAATGTCTGCGTTATAGCCTGCCGGTCAAAACTGACCTCTGCCAACGAACAATGGCTGAATTCAAGAAGAAGATGATCAGGGTCTTGATACAAGACTGCCACTCTCGTATCCATAAATACAAACGAGAGATACAACAGCTCTCCGCTAATTGCCGGTCCATTATTACTGCACTGGAGTTGAAAAACCTAGAAGCGACGATAACCAACAACGCACATTGTCACCACCGGCTACGTGACAGCCAACTGCTTCAAAAGTTCGCAAAAATAAGTCCACCAAGTCGGTCCTCTACTGATGGTACTCTGGTCCACAACCTCTCATCTCGGCCTCTCACGCAACAGCAGCTGGCTGTTTTATCCTACGATACTAAGTTCAACACAAGAGATGCTCGACCAGTGGACTTTATCGCATCATTCGAGCCAGCTCTTCAGAAATGTGAAGCAAACAAAGAGTAAGAACGCCATGCGGCAACAAGTGTCAACTCTTCTCCTTCACCACAAACCTCAGACGACTATTTCAGAAGCAGAAAACCGAGAGCTTATGCGAATCCGAAAGATGAAAGATATCGTCACCTTGCCAGCCGACAAGGGACGCTCGACAGTGGTCATGGATAAGACCGAGTACACGGCAAAGCTACAAAGTCTGCTGGGGGACGAAGATGCCTACCAGCTTTCGGAAGCTGGAGAGTTCAAAAAGCATGTGAACGTCGTCAACCGGGCGATTGACAAGCTGAAGAAGGCAGGAGCCCTCAAACGAAAGGATGCACTGACCACAAAAGCCACAGATGCCACGATGGCACGTTTCTACGGTCTGCCAAAAGTGCATAAGCCGGGTGTGCCCCTTCGCCCCATTGTCTCCTTACGTGGCACACCGACATTTGGACTATCAAAATGGCTCTACCAGCGGTTTCGCTTCCTCACCGAAGGCTCGGAATACACAGTGAAGTCGGCTGAAGAATTTCTGAGGAACATCAAACATCTAGAAATAGATGCAGACGAGGTAATGGTGTCGTTTGATGTGGTGTCATTATTCACCTCCATTCCAACCGGTCTCGCCGTCAGCACTATCGATGAACTTCTTCAGAAAAAGTACGAGGAAGATGAACAACAACTCAAACGGAAGCACGTCACAGAACTCTTGGAATAATGCCTTAGGACATTCTTCGCCTTCAACGATCGAGTTTACGAGCAAAAGAAGGGGACACCGATGGGCTCCCCTCTGTCTGGGTTAATTGCCGAGGCGGTCCTGCAGAGGCTCGAGCGACTGGTCTTCCGATCGCACTGTCCAAAATTCTGGGCAAGGTACGTCGACGACACATTTGTCGTAATCAAAAAGAAGGACGTTCAGGACTTCAAGACCTTGCTGAACTCGATATTTCCCGATATTCAGTTTACGATGGAAGAAGAAAGCAACAACCAGTTGCCCTTCTTGGATGTGCAGGTTACGAGGACTTCCGACGGAAGGATACGAACTACGGTATACCGCAAGTCAACAAACACCAGATGCATCCTACAATTCGGAAGTAACCACCCCATTAGTCACAAACGCAGTTGTGTCAGATCTCTATTTCAGCGGGTTCAAACACACTGTAGCGATGAGGACGGGAGAAAGGAGGAGGCAAAATATTTACACTCCCTGTTCTCAGCCAATGGTTATCCACGGTCCTTCCTGCGCAAATGCCGACGAAAACCCACCCGACAGCGGCCGAACGACGAAAAACCGAAGTTTTGGCTCGCAATCCCCTATGTAAGGAATGTTTCGGAGGCGACAGCTCGAATCCTGAATCCTTTTGGAATTGGGATTGCCCACAAACCGGATTCGACTACCCGACAGCAGATAATGCGACCCAAAGACCCGCTGCCGACAACGGAACAATCAGCAGTGGTCTACAGCATACCTTGCCAAAATTGCAGTGCAAGGTATATTGGTGAAACGGGAAAACGCCTCTGTACAAGACTACACGAGCACCAGCTGGCAGTCGACCGCGAGGACAGAGTGTCACTGGTATATGGCCACATGAAACGGGAGAAGCACAAATTCGCTTTCGAAAACACCGAAGTCATCGGCCGATCCAACGAAAAAATGGCCAGACTGGTGCTCGAAAGTTGGTCCTCCGTAGACACAATCAATAGAAATATTGACTTAAATCCAGCCTATCAGGCTCTGCGTACCAGACTTCAATCGATCCAGCCGAGGCCCACTACGCCAATGAGCGATTTACAGCTTCATCAATGGCAGCCATCGCTGCAGCCGGGGGCAAGAGTTAACCGCAGTTTGCACGATCGGCATGAATCATCAACCCACCGGCGAACCCAAACGAGCGAACGGGCTTATCACGGCGGGCCACAACGAAACTATCCACCAGACTATGAGGGTAGATCTCGCAGCAGCCACCCTGACGCACACGAGTGGCATGCAGACCCAGCGGTGATTACCTCAGTCGTGCAGGGGGTGGGGGACGCACGTGACCGTCAGCAGACCGATGGCAGACGCCCGCTGAGCGCGCGCGATCGGCGGACAGATCCACCGATGACTACAACAACCGTGGAGTCGATGGGAGACACGCGAGACCGCCAACACTCCGGTTGCAGTCGCCCCTCGAGTGCGCGCGATGTGCAGACAGATCCATCGAGGACTACAACAGCCGAGCGGATGACGGGGGTCACGCGAGGTCGTCTGCAGTCGCCCACGGAGAGACAGAGGCCAATCCAGGACCAACAGAATGACCAGGGTCGGTGCATTGGGCCAAACCCAACAACCAGCACGACGACCAGCGTGCGCACGTAACACACCCCTATCATACGAGACAGTCAGCAAGACAAACCAAATCAAGGCAAACAGGAACAATCACCTTACCACTCTGATGATGGGAACAAGCGTGTTTTCGAAACGTCAGCACCAATACAGTGTGGTCCATGAAGGCGCCTTTTCTTCTTCATCTTCTTTGGGGGATGGGGAGCGGGATATATATATATACGTCAGTATCCTCTTTGACCGACATCTCTCCACTTTATCCTTTCAAATCTTCTGTGCAAATATAAGTGACAAATGTCGAGGAACTACTCTAATTGAATATAATTATGCCATGATGTTCTCTGTTATTTACTCAGCAGCGGCCCTTTCTGCTGTTCACCGATTAGGTTAGAATCGAATATTTACTCGCTGATCGTACGCATGAATGTAGTGAAGTGTAATAGGAGCAAGAAGAATGAGTCCTCAAAACGTTTGTTTTTATTCGGGATGCCTCCTTTGTTGACGAAAACCCTGTTAGGCTTAGCATTCAAATCAGAACTGTTGAGGGTGATGCGCCGTCACTGCTTATGGCCCCTGGAAAGTAGCTATGATCTCGATTGTGTTGCTTGTGACCGCAATGACGATAATGACTGGTGCTGCTGCTGTTGTTAATGATTTCCACTTAGATCTGTGATTTCGGTTTTAGTCCTTTACCCTGTCCCCTTTTTCCAACCTTTTTTCCAGATTGCCTCTGCGCAAGCGTCGAAATTTTTCAAGAGCGTCTTGGAGTCTTCGAGCCCTTCTCTGCTTGAGTGTATCTCAAAATACATGCCTCAGCTACTCGAGTTGTGGTCGGAACATTGCATATTGGTACGTCTGTCAGTTTCAAGACAATCCCTCTTATACATCTGTCAAGGAAAAAAAACTGGTTGAGTGATGCCACGACATTAGTAATTTTGGATTTTTGTCTTATAAATTTTACGGTCACTCTTTTTCCTGTTAGTACATACGCATGCTTCTAGCATGTGTTCACAACATCTGTTCGTAGGTGGAAACTCTGATATGATTACAAGTAAAACATTATAGTAACGTCATAATCCCCAAGACTTGGTTTTTCTAACTATGTATATATTGCGGTGGCCGCCTCAATCTCCCTGATCGCCGACAGCTTTCTCTCATGACAATCAGACCACCTACTGCATTTGTCTACAAGATGCGCATGCCTTGTCCAATCTCAACTGTACTGACCAGGGGTCTGCTGTATGGTAGAAATCTGCTGAGAGAAACGTCAAGCTCAAACCTGTTCGAACAAAGGTGAGTGTTAGTGACAATAGTCGTGAACAAATCCATCCAATGGAATGATTGTCTTCCCCAAACGCTGCCGAAGCAATTGTTTGTGTCGGATTAAAGAAGGTGCTTCAAAACTGTAGGAGTAGTTTTGCTCTATGAATAGTCCACGACAAAATCGCTGAAATCTGAAATTTCAGGCTCGAGTGCAAGTACACATGAGAAAATCCTTTAACTAGTTACTGTGATTATTCTTCTCTTTGGTTATCATGCTTTCGTGAGCTTCCTCAACCCTAGTTATGCTACACTAAGTACGACTTTTTTCTGCTGTTTTGCGGCGCGGACATTTTGTACCAGAGGTGAGGGGCATAATGTTCACAAATCTACTCTAGAGTTTGAGTGGGATAAATCCTAAGCGTCTCGGTTGCGAAGGCAGTATGGATGGACGCGTTGTTGTTGTTTTATTAACGTATCCAGGTTATGCTCATGTGGGTCGTCTTCATTATGGTCATGATCAGGTGTTGTTACACCTTGGTTTTCAGTACAGCCGGTGCTGTTTTCCAATTCGGCATTGGGTGATTGGTTAAGCGGAGGTGGAACGGAATTTTCGTCTAAGGGGGTGGCCGTCTCCTGATGATGATCAATGATATCCTTTTCACCTCTAGGAGCAAGTAGTCGAACAGATACTGTCTCTTCTCTGCCATCGTCAAATCGTATATGAGCGTACTGAGGGTTTTACTGGAGTAGATCAACTTCCTCACAGAGCAGGTCATATTTGGACTGTTGGTTACTCTTCTTCAATAGGACTCGACCAGGGGAATAGAGCCACATAGGAAGAGTAGTTCCAGTGGTTGATCTCCGATTATAGGCAAAAATTCTTTCATGTGGTGTCGCGTTAGTGGCGGTACATAGAAGTGACCTGATGGAGTGTAGAGCGTCCAAGAGGACGGATTCCAAGTTTGTTATAGGCAAATTTCTAGATTTCAAAGCAAGCAAAATGGTCTTCCACAAAGTTTGGTTCAGACATTCAACGTGTCCGTTTCCTTGGGGATTATACGGAGTTGTCCTACTCGTCGCCACCCCCCCCTATTATGGAGAAATTGTTGTACGTCGTTCGACATAAATAAAGATCCTAGATCGGTGTGTACGTATGAAGGAGTACCGAAAATGGCAAAGAGTTGGCATAAACATTTAATAATGGTTTCTGCAGATTGTTCGGAACAGGCGAATCCGAACGGGAAACGGAAGTATTCATCAATAATCGTCAGCAGATAACGATTGTGGGTCATAGACGGAAGTGGACCCTTAAAGTCGAGTGACAGCCGCTCGAAGGGTTGAGTGGCTTTTATTAGCTGGCCTTGTGTTTTGAAGAAACGGGGTTTGACTTCACAACACGTTGGATATCTTTTAACAACATTACGAATCTCTTCCATCGAAAAGGGTGGATTTCTAGCTCGGACAAAGTGTGATAACCGAGAGATCCCAGGATGGCACAGAGATGTGTGTAGTTCCTTCAGATTGACATCCGTTAGCATGGCCCCACAACAACTACGGGAAAGGGTATCAGCTGCACGGGTTTCTTTGCCAGGTCTGTAAATAATTTCAAACTTGAATGGCGATAATTCCAATCTCCAGCGTTCAATCTTTTCATTCTTCACCTTCCCTTTTTGTTGATTACCATAGATAAAAGCAACAGAACGTTGATCTGTAATTAGTTTAAAATGATTGTAGAGAAGAAAATGTTTCCATTTACGTATGGATTCCACTACGGCATACGCTTCTTTCTCGACCGCAGAATGGTGTCGCTCGTTTGGTGATAGACTGCGCGAAAAAATGCTACTGGTCGACCATTCTGGTTCAGTGTGGCAGCAAGTGCGACGTCTGAAGCGTCAGTCTCAACAGCCAGTGGGATTTTATATTAGACGGTAGCGATCGTGGCCTTCGCAAGTTCTTCTTTAAGTGCTTCAAGCCTTTCAAGTACTTCTGGTGGTAGAGGAAAAGTTTTGTTGTGGATAAGCAGATGGATCTTATCTGAGAAGTGGAATATCCATTGCGAATAGTAAGCAAACAATCCAGCGGCTCGTTGTTGTGACTGTATATCGTTTGGAGCAGCCATCTCACGCAAGGGTTTCAGACGATCTGGATCCGGTCTGATGTTACCTTTGGACACTTCGTAACCAAGAAGCTTTATTTGATGAGAAGCGATGACGCTTTTTGCTTGCTTGAAAGTGAGTCCATATTTTGCGGCAACGTTGAGGCATTTTTGAAGGTTTGAATTGTGTTCTGTGATGCCGTTTCCACAAATGACGATATTGTCTACATAAACAAACACATCCCTGAGGTGTTCGCGTGTAATTATATCATCAGTGGTCCGTTGGAAACACGCAACTCCGTTGGTGACCCCAAACGGGATTCGAAAAAATTGATACAAACGTCCACAAGCTTCGAAGGCAGTGTATGGTCTTTCGTCTGCCCGGATAGGTATCTGGTGATACGCGCTCTTGAGATCAAGAGTGCCATAGGTGTCGTAGTTGGCAATATTTTCAATCATTTCGTCTATCTTGGGAGATGAATAGGCATCGAGTAGAGTGTATTTGTTGATCGTCTGGCTATAATCAACAACCATTCGCCTTTTGTGATTTTCAGTGGCTACCACCAGGACTTGGGCTCGCCAGGGGGAAGAAGAAGGCTCAATTGCTCCATCAGCCAAAAGATGACGAATTTCTTCCTGAATAAACCTTTCATCAACGTTAGTGTGTCGACGAGATTTTGTTGCAATTGGCTTACAGTCCGGGGTTAGATTAGGAAATAAACAGGGAGGTTCGACGCAGGCGGAAGCAACAGAACAGGGTGAGAATGTAGGTTTAGGTCCACCTAAAGGAATTTCGACGCTTCTATGTAGGCGAAGAAAGTCATGGCCAAGTAATATGTCGGCACATCAATTTGGCAAGATCGATAGCCTGAACTTTTCGTAGACGGCACCTTTGTATTTAATGGAGACGAAAACGTGTCCCTGTGTGGCGCTCGTTAGAGCGCTAGTGGCCATAGATATTTTGGTTCGAGTGGTGGATTTTCCAATTATTTTTGAGTACTACCGAGGACAAGACGTAGCTCTCCGAGCTACCTGTGTCTATTAAGGCTTCGAAGTTAGCCCCATTGATCTGTAGTACAACTACTGCACTTAAAAGGCAGTCTGGTGCAGTAGCCGATGCGATGGCGGAAATAGTGGGGTGGGTAGAGGAAAGGGTTCTTCTGTTTCGCGATGCCATAAACACCTTTTGGAAGTGTCTCTTTTTGCCGCATCCTTTGCACAACACGTCGCGTGCGGGACACTTCGAACGAGGGCGTTTGTCATACCCACAAAAGAAACATTTATTGTACGACGGACTGGAAGCTGTGATGTCCGCAGATTTGTTAAGACTGCACGGAGTTTCGCACACCTCAGTGGTGGCAGTGAATGAGGTTGTTGGAGGATTTTGATAGGATAAAGACTGCTTTTCGGCCAATTCCAGAGATCTTGCTCGATCGAACGCTGTTTGAAAATCTAGGGTTTTCTGTTCCAGCAGTCTTTGTCGAATTTGGTTAGATAAAAGACCACTAATAAAAGCATCTCTTATGGCGTCATCGCGGTTTTGTTGTGCAGTAACTGCTTTTAACTCACAGTCTTTAGCCAGAGGCTTCAGTTTCTGAGCAAACTGATCGACAGTTTGTCCACCCTCTTGTTTACAGGTCGCCAGAAGGTGGCGAGCGAAGATCTCGTTTTTAGGTGTTGAGTATAACTCCTACAGTGCCTTAATTGTATCTTCGTAAGCGGTGCATTCGTTGATGTACTCCCAAACGGTCGGAGAGACGTAGTTGGTCAGGACACTCAATTTGTTTGGCTTTTAAGCATTCGATAGTTGTCATAAAGTTCTCGAATGTGCAGAACCAGTGATTCCATTGTTTGGAAGCGTCCGGAGCATTCGGATCCACATCAAAGCGTTCTGGTTTGAGGAGTCGATCCATTCTGAGTTATAAGATGAGTAAATTGTCTTGATTGGGATATACTCGAGTTATTCAGTACGCAATAGCCGAACAGTCGAGAAGAATGAAAAGTCGAGTACCCTAGAATTGGGCTATACTCATCAAATAATTGTCGTACGCGAACTAACAATGGATGAAGAGCGGTTAGGATTATATACGCAAACATCAAGCGTTCGTAGGAAGGCAGGGGTGAATGTTAATCAACGAGTGTAAGAAGGTAGGGGTGAACGGTAATCAACGAGTGTGATAAGGTAGGAATGAATGTTAATCAACAAGAATGAGCGGAAAGGGGGTGAACGAGTGTCAGATTAGTATTAACACCACATACGTCACGTAATATGGTCAACCGTACGCACATATGATGACCTTGCGCTAACTTTCCCAAAGTTAAGGGCTAGGGTTGGATGTCGAGGATATGCACCCTACCTGAACTTAAGCGTAAGGCCGTGGAAGGTGGGCTCCTATACTCGTATTTTACCTTCTGTTATTCCACTTTTGCGTATGCGTATTTTCCAGCTGGATGGCGAAGCGATAATGCCTATCGAAATGCTTGACTTTTATTTTTTCTGGCGTCCAATAGCAGAGCACCTCGTGCACTTTTCCTCAGTAATACCATGAAACGACGTTTGGACCCTAGTCTGTACATTGTCCAAAGTAGGCTCTATTGGACAAGAAATACAGGCTTCTAGTCAAGTTTGTTCCTAGTTCTTTTTGTTAGTATCCGGTCTTTCTTCAGATTTTTTGAAGTGCTAAGGAGGGGGGGGGGAGGGGAGTGGTGCGAGTTTGCATAACCCAAGCAACACTCAGCCATGCTGTAGTTGAATTTGGCATGAGACAAGCTTTAGCTGTCCTCATACGTCTCTTCAACTACGTAGTCCATTGATTTAACGCTATCAAAGTCCTTGGCAGGTATGTCCATCTGGACGCCGAAATCTGAAAGCTCATGATAGTCACGGGACTCATGCAACAATTTCGTCTGGATTTTTTAAACATTTTCAGCCAATGTGGTCGAGCTCCCGCAATGATGTCAATAATATTTCTTGATGTATGCATTTCAGCTCACGAGTAAACCAATGCTGATGATGAACAGTAGTATTGATGCATAATATTGGTTTCTGCTGCGTTTGGCAATGTGATGACGAAATACTGAACAAAAACAACCTCGACAAAATGAACATTAGAAGATCTCAACCTTTTTCTGTTATTTCTACATGCCATCCAAATACTTTTGGGAGTGAAATAATAGAGAACCTTGATTCGAGGGTGCTGCTAACATTTTCCCTTCTACGGAACGATACAGCTGGTAGTTCGCGTTCTGCATTAGCTCTTAGGGAATTTTTTTCCCAGAATTTCGCGCTTTTATTCAGCTGCCTGTTTAGTGTTATTACTTAAGCGAAAAGGGCCAAAACAGTGAAAATTCTTTGCTGACTGGTTGACAGACTAAAATTCTGGTTAGATCGCCGTCTGCGAGACGGTGTTCACTGCAGTACCCACATCTGATTGTATCAACTAATGCGCGTTTGTGTGCAACAGAGATAAATGAAACTTAAATGCCCATTACCTGTTTATCTAAATTTGCCGGCGTTCGTAAGCGAGCCCAATAATGGTATTTCATCCCGTATCTAAGCGGAATCTGTGAACACTACGCGTGACTTGGTATAAGGTTATATTATTTTCCGGATAACCTGCCCGCCTCTTTAGACAGTTGGCTCTCTTTTTTCTCTCGTTCCAGCATCTGTCATGCATTTAAAATGGTTTTGTTTTAAATTTCTTTAGCGCAACTATCCATTGCCTTCCGAACCCTACGCCGCTTGGGTGCAGGCTCACGTCGAAAAAGATGAGTATCGAACTTTTTTGACTGGTAAGCAAATCTGTCGCTTTTCCTTCGCACCTGCTTGTTTCCTAGCACCCACACGGTGAATTTCAAGCGGGGAAGGCAATGTATGATATGATTAATAGCCCGTGAATTGGCTTGGTCTGCCCTGACACTCCGGTGTTTATTGCTAGACTTGCTGTCTTTTCAAGACTCTTGGCCGCCTTTTGACCTCTTGGTTTCTGTTATCTGCGCTGACAGACACTCTATACAGACTGTCCCCGTCTTATTCTTCAGGTCTGCGAACCGCGATTAAGAGTCGGATCTGGTATCCTCTTGCTTGCATTTGGCCGGCCGCAGTTCTAAGTCACCTACTCAACTGGCATACAAGGCTTCTGGAACAACAGCTTTCCCCCTCAGGTAAGCCACTTATCGATTGCCCTCATGTTTTGAACTGAATTCAAAGACATGGAATAATTCCGCCAATATTTGCATCCAAACACCTATTTCCCACTGGTTTCCTAAGAGCTAATGATTTACACAGCCTAGCGCAGTACTGCAACTGCTACTAAGGTTGATATTGGTTTAATTCATTTGACCCAATTGTGAAAAACTTTGCGGCCTCGGTAAGATTCGAACCCATTCAATCAAGGAAAGGGCTTTACTACAATCGACACTAGCCAACGGAAATACAAGATCCTCATCGGTAGTCGCGACGTATGAACTTCCCCAATTCTGATGCGGTTAGCTGATGGCATTCAAACCCCTAGACTTCTGAACAATGCCTGAGGAGTTTTTTCACTATCGGCCCTCCCGTGCCAAAATTCAAATTGCTGGCAACGCCACTGTTCTGAAATGTTCTGCAGATCAAATGCATTGAAAAAAACTGTCCTGTACCAATAGGGAGTTCAAAGGTATTTACCTATATTTCCCTCAATAAAACCTGACCTGACTGCCCAATGAGGATTTCCTAAGTGATCAATCTAGAATGTTTTAGTTGACCCAATTGCGAAAAAAACTCGCGGCGTCGGTGTTAAGGCCCTCACTGCTATGCGTGTTTTTTTTCACAATTGGGTCAACTAAAATCAAGCAAATCTGCCAAAACTCCTTAACAATCTAGAATAAACCAGATGACTACGGGACGCTTTTTTATTAGCAGAAGTTGGACAGATTTTAATACTTCATTGGACCCAGCTGAGAAAACCTCGGCGACCTCAGTGGGATTCGACTCAGATTAACGACCTACGTCAGCTTTATGTATTCGCCAGCCATGTTTGTATGAACAGGACAGCTTTTTAAGTAGAAGTCGATAAAATTTCTATTCAGCTTTTTGATTTCCTTAGGAATCAATTTATGTTCGCGGTATACATTAGTATATTAAAGGTCTACAGGCATACCCCCCTTTCCCCCCAAGCACACCCTAAACCTACTAGCTATACCTAGTTGGAATCTCCCCCCTCCAGCATATACTATAGACTCGCCTATGAAAAAACATTCAGCATTCCGAAGAGCGACCAACTCGTCGGTTACTTGCTCGCAGCATTTATCGCCTTCAGGCCCGTCATCCAGCCCTTGACAGGGATTTGCGCTTTTCACTTGTTGGTAGCTACTGAGCCAAAACTTGTCGCCTCTCTTAATCTTCTGATATTCTATTCTTCCGATTCTTTGAACTTTTAAGTGGGTTTGTCAAAGAATAATGTGTTTTTTTCCGCGATAGTTTACGTTTCCTTAATCCGTCCTCCAATGATTGCTCTTTTTTTTCTGGTAACCTCCGCCACCAGATTTCCTGTACCCATCACAGACTCTTGTTAATCCTACCTGCGCCCTGGCCCTTCAGTGGGACGCTCTGGCCTTTATAACCGATAAGCTGCTGTCGGCTAGTCTGAGCAAACGGCCCGATCGGCGACAACAGCCCTTGGGCGCGCTCAAGGAACCAGCCAGCAGCAACGCTGCTTCCGACAGTGACCGCGCTTCTGCTCTGCAGATGCTCGCCGCGTATATTGAAAAGAACGCCGGTCTCTTCAGCTCAGACACTGCAGTTCTACCGCTCGACCCCTTTGTGCGCCGGAACTACCTCGGCGTGCTGTGTAACCTAGTGTCGCCCCTGCATGATCAAGCTAATGCCGTTCTCCTCCAGTTGCTGATGCAGGTAAGTGCATACATATTATAATATATATGAAATTATTATATTCTAATTATTATATATAATTTCGTCCATGAAACCGCCCCCTCTTCCTCTTCTTTGGGAGCCGATGAACGCGATAACATATCTGGACCCCGAATCTTTATGTATTTCTGTATACTTAATAAAAGTCTTGTCTGTCTCTGTGTGGACTTCCATTATCATTGGTGGATGGCATCTGTTTTTAAGTCGATCACGGAGTGTAGGCACACACGCGCGCAAGCAGGGCATGCGGTCCTGTCCGTATATTAGTCACGCGCGCCGCCCGCCTTTCGCGCGCCAGTCTGTACGTCGATCACAGCGGACAGTGCTGGTGTCACTGTGTCTATTTTTGTCCCCTTTATCATTGATGGCAGGCAGGTGTTTCAAACTCGCGATTGACACCCGACGTGACAGCCGGATGTGAATATGCTACGGGGGGTGGGCGGGGGTGGGGAAGGGGTTTCATACTCACTGACCTAAACCCATTGACCTGCTATCATTTGGACCATCCTCCCTTTGCTTACGCGTATGTTGTCGCGGGCTATCTCTTAGATTAGATTGAATGGCCTACCACATAAATCCCTACACTTTCATTCTAACCTTTATAAACTATCATTATGGACAACGGTGATGCCGTCAGAAATGTTCTGAACACAAACAACCCGACATACGATGATGGGCCGGTGACTGAATGTAACGTTGTGAACATACTTCTTTTCTGCCCAATGTTATTTTGTTCAGAATAAGAAACTATTTGTAGGTTCTACCTCATTAGGTAGAAAAGGAATTAGAGCAGCCACGAGAACACAAGTTCAGAGGATGGAACAGAAGAGACTTGCCAATGTTAATAGACATTCACAAGAAGCACAGGCAGAAAGACGGCTTCGCCTGGCGACTAATGCTATGCGTCAGCGATATCGACGCTCCAAAGAAATTGAAGATCAGATGCTGCAAAGAAGACTCAAAGATACGATTCGCCATCAAACTAATAATTCCCAAGAAACCGAAGAGCAAATGCTCCAACGAAGGCACGAAGACGCGATTCACCCTCAAACTAATCGCTCCCAAAAAACTGAAGTCCAAACTCTGAAAAGAAGGGAGCTAGGTAGAATAAAAGATTCGCAACGTCGGCAAAACGAATTACTTAGACATAGAAGCGCACGTCTGGCTATGCAAGCATCACAAAGAGTGGATCAACGGCCCACTGATGCTGAAAACACAAGTTCGCAACCACTTCACGTACGGTTTGGCTACCCTGGCCCGTGATATGCTTCCATAAATGCTCAAGTATGGAACAAAGCCTCTCTCAATTACAACCCAAGTCTGGGTTATGCGGGAGATGCAAATGTTTCCATTGGGAAGATGGTGTAAGTTTGTGGGCATTGTCAGACGAAAAAATGGACTAGTGACACAAATGGCATGTGCCGTTCCAACGGAAAAGTTCTCCTGCATATCTTCCCCCATCCATCAGAAATACTCCAAACATTGCTTGCTGGTGATGCCGACGACTCGAAAAATTTTCCTTCAAAAATTAGAAAGCACAAGTGGGCGTTTCAAATGACCTCTTTTGGTGCCAACATTGTTCATGAGGTTGGATTTATGCCAACCTTTAAGGTGGAAGGCCAAGTTTGCGACCGGATTGGATCGTTTCTACCTCCTCCTGATGGCGAGCCGAAATTTCTACAGATATACTTCGTAGAAGACATCAACCTGCAGGCTCGAAGCTGATCCTGAGTGTACCCAGACTTGAAGCATCACATAATATTTTCCCTTCAAGACAGGCTACACCAAAGCAACAGCTACGTTAACAGTTTCAAGTCCGCCTCGGAGATGCACGCTTCCATCGACTCAACTATTGTCATAGATGCCGATAGAAGTCCTCGTGGAGAACATCCAAGAAGATTTAATGCTCCCACATGTAACGAGGTGGCCATCATCATTTCAGCAACATAGCATGGCAACAGGGATATTGTCTTGAGAAGGAAAGACGATATACTGCAAAGGATATATGAGCAACACCGTTCATACGACGCTTTGCAATATCCTCTCATGCTTGTTAATGGTGAAGACGGTTACCACTTCAAATAGGCATCCATGAAACAGTCAGTTTAAAAGCCTTCTACTCATATCACTTTATGATTCGAGAACGATCTTACAACCTACTTTGTCGATTAAAAACGTTGTTCCTTCAACTTGCTGTTGATATGTTTGCCAAAATGGAAACAGAGCGACTTTTCTATTTTCGCACACAACAGAAAGAACTTCGCGTGGACAACTACATCCACCTTAGAGGCAATATCCTTACTGATGTTGGTGATAATGCTGGTCGTGGTCAACTTTTCATCTTGCCGTCAAGCTGGTGACAACCTGAGATTGGCGGACTCGAAGCAGTTATCAATGAAAGGCGAACCGGTGGGGTGGTAATTGATAACCGTTGGATTGTGCCGTATTGCCCCCTACTGTCAAAAGTATTCAACGCCCACATCCATGTTGAATTTTGCAACTCAGCGAAGTCCATCAAGTACGTCTGCAAGTACATCAGCAAAGGTTCTGCCCCCCTTATCGTAGTTCCATTACTGGAAACGCCACATGTTCTGCATTACAGCTATGTACAAAGAGGGAATTCAAAAGTATTAACCTAATAAAATTAAACTGAACATAATTATTTTAAGAAGTTCTCATATACGGTTTACCTACATAAGGGGCAACAACTTCTAAGGAAGCCCAAGGCGAAGCCGGGCTTCCGCGCTAGTCAAGGAAATAATCGCGGAAATCATTAGGTGCATGACGTTGAAGTAGGTGGACGGGACATAACTTTTAAGGGTCAGACCCTAGATTTCGATCAACATTTTCGTCGAAGGCAATCAAATACCGCGGAGTAACCACGGAAATGTCCATTCTTCAAACGAGTAGCACTA
>JAYGXS010000004.1:11685670-11757929 GCA_036362985.1 Ligula intestinalis | reverse complement strand
AGGAAATTTCTCATTACACCGTATGGGAACGCCAAATCGTTGCGCTTGTTGATGGGGTATGGGAACGCCCAGTCTATCAACAAGCGCAACGATTTGGCGTTCCCATACGGTGTACTGAGATATTTTCTGAGCGAGAGAATCAGTCACGTGGGAAGGACTGGGCGCAACAAAACCTCTGACGACAGCGGGCATAATTTTCGCGCAATTATCAAACCCGCATCTGAAGCGAACAATAACGCTGTGGCAATTAATGAGCCATCACTGCACCAATTAAGACCTCGAGCGGTGGCCGAAAGAACTGACAATTATAGTACGCATGCGGGTGACCGCTACAAACTACAAATACAGTGTAATCTGTGCATGTATCACCCTATCTGCGCATGTTTCAGACTGTTCTTCGATTACCTATGATTAAGGATTCGCGAGGGAATCCGAAACGTCAGGAAAATAATGTCCTTGTTCCAGTGATCGCATCTTCTTCTGATCCTCATCTCTGTTTCAAATTTCGTTCCGGTATCTAGTGTTTTACCTTTTATCCTCCTTGGTTTTTGTGGCTTTATGTTTTTGCTTTTGAATTTTAGTTACAACAAGTTTGTCTGCCACTCCTGGAGCCAATAGTAAGACCAGTTTTCCAGCTACTGCGGTGAGTTATTATCCCCCCCGTCCCCTGAAGTATGCCAACACTGAAGCTAAAATTAATTCTTACTGCAGAACCTAACTCGGGGCCCTTTTCACAACATGCGTATCCCGTAACCGCGTTCGGTCTACCTGGTGCAAGAAACCTGGCGTGACCGATGCGTAGCCCTTTACGCCGTTTTACTCTCCCCTAGAGTTCCCTGGAAGTCCATCTAACCGGGCGGTGTTTGTATATGACTGGTAAAACTGCGATCCTTTTTGTTCTTGTCTGGTCGCTTTTGGTTTCCGGAAGTCGTATTAGTCCCTTCTAGTGTCGCTAGCAGTTTTTGATCACACCCATTGAAGCTTTTTTGAAATCCTTACATAGCCAATAGAAACTCGAAAGTTTGATCGAAAATTCCACTAAGCCACCGAAAAATGCCCGTGAATCCTGTGTTGGTGTTGAACGCCACCTCCTATACACGTCTCCTCACACCACCTACGGTGATATCATGCGTCCCTATCGAACTTACTTATCTGTCCTGACAAACCCCCACTTGCCTAGGGTGTACCTCGTCACTCCAGTCCATTTACGCAGGTTAATCTTGAATTGTGTTGCAGACCGGTAGACCTAGACGTTTGCTCCATGACTTTTCTCCGTCCATCTCTTTTATAATGCAGGCTTCGCCCGTCTTGGTATTTAAACCTACAGCGTAGTAATTGTTGGCCTTCATTATACTTGTCTAGTAGATCAAATTAGACCCATTCAGCATATTACTCTATTCACTTTCGACTCATTTGCATGAACTGTAGACTGGCGTTTTTATTTTGCACACCGTCACACGCCGGTTACATATCAGCCTTGTATTTTTAGGTGCGTCAACCAGCTGTGTACACCGTCCGCCATCGAAAAGATGCATCCATCCATGCGCATCTGTGTGGAACCCCGAGACACTGACAAGATGATCCTTCTAGGCATTAGTAAGAAGAGCAGAGAGGAGCGCATGGCTGAGGTTTGTTGGGGACTTTATCATAATCCTTCTTTTTTACCAAATGTATATATCCATCTACCTAAACGGTGTCACTTTCATTCAGATAAACATTTTATTTCTGGAATGCCATCTTATTTAGCTTTCTGTCAGGGGTGCTTCTTAGCCCGCGTTTTCTTCTGCCAATTCCCGTAAAACTATTTCGCAACACGCAAGTTAATTTGACCGGTCTATCCAGATTGGAGGTTTGCTAAATGAGGGGGGTGTGTGTGTGTGTTCGACCATGGCCTTCGATGGAGTCCAGGGGAGCGGGCTAACACGACACCTAAGGGAGTATTTTAGTGTGGTGGAAGACTGGAGGTCAGAAAGCTGCAATTGCTCCTTCTGGAATGTTTTTCCACCGTGGCACGTGGGCGGCCGACCGTGGCTTTAAACAGCCGTGCATCAGTGGCATGCCGTACGGCCAACAAAGCATCTTATTCTGTCAGTCGGTCCTTCACACATAAAAGATCCAGCCATTTGCTTCTGCTGCCGGGCGTGTGCGCATTGTTTAGCGCAATATCGCTCAGTATCCGTCTGCCTCTCGGCGTCATTTCCCCCTCCTTCCCTATCTCTCCCAGTACGATCAATTAAGAGTGTCCAATCAAAATTTGGTCCTGCTCACTTCAGCCGGACGCATCGGCACAGTGGGACACTGCATAAACTCACATTCTTCCACCTTCTGCCTTCTAATTCACGTAGGCCTTTAGACAACCGCCAGTTATGGTAGCTTAACTACGTTCGAACGCTCAAGCTGGCAACTGGATCGCTCCCTCCCGTTTTTTTGTCTCCACCGTGCAGTCTTTAGGTAGACTCCTAGCGTTCGTGGGTTGAGCCGCATTGTGCTACAGAATTACAGCCACAGTCTTAACTTGCGCAAGGAAACTTGTATCAAAATTTGCCAAATGTTAAACCTGTACACAAGTCAAATGATGGTGATTGAGCTGTAGTCGCATACGCAGGCCTTTTTCATTGTTTATTTCTGCCTGTCTGAATTATTCTTCTGCACCATTCTGCCCCAAGTCGCCTTCTAGAACAGGGACAAATTGTATTTTACTCCTTACTGCTTAGAATTACTGCCAGCTGTTAAGTGTTCCGCGTCGGAGTTCGAAACGTCAGACGTCAAACAGTCACATCTGCTTCTTCCCTGTTAACTGTTTATTGCATACTGACTTACTTTCTAGACAACACCTTCTTGGCAGTGCTACTCTGCTTTTACATAAACCGGTCACTACTTATCAAGCATTTTGTCTCAGTAGCATCTTCTAACTGACGCCTTGTCACAAGCCTTTGATTGTTTCGGTTTCCTTTGACGCGCATGACAGACACTGTTAGGACTTGCTATTGGTGTCTTCCTGTCTCTAATCGATGTCCTCTCCCCCCAATACAGGCTCTGGTCACGGTGAACGCGGTGTCTCACGGCTACTTGGACGGCATACGCTCCTTCTTCTCCAAACTGACCAGTGAACTCCTTCTGCTCACACACCTGCTCATTGATGGCACCGCTTTGTGCTTCTACGCCATTCCAAGCGAACACCTGTCTGTTCTCATCTGCAACTACGTTTGTGCGGAGGTGGACAGTCTGCCGGATCATCGCCTGTTCAACCTACTCTGTATCCTTTAGCATTGCGTAACCCTCATCTTTCCTGTCTATTCCTCCTCTCCCCCTTTTTGCAGTGCCGCGTTCGTAGACCACAACTACGCTTTTTTGTCGGATTTAGTTGTATCGCCTGTGACGGGCGCTTTAACTTTCTGTTTACTGGTACTTGAAACGGCAGTGATCAATCTGGTCTCCTACGATGAGCTCTTCCAGCCTCCGCCGCCTCCAGTCAGCCCAAAACGCTGCCCTCCGCACGATCACGGGTTGCTATAAAATGTCGCCTATAGATCATCTTCATGCGGAGGCTTCTGTTCTACCGGTCGCCCATCACAAATCTCTCCTTAGCCAGCAGTTCTGGTGGAGTTGTTCGCAACCCAGCCATCCCAATCATCACCGTTGCACCGCTCCCGAGCCCTGCCGCAACGTCCGGCCGTCTATTCGAGCACTCCACAAGGAAGCTGTTGCCTCGTCTCTCGCGGATCTACCTGTTGATAGCTCTGCCACCAAGACAGGCTTCCAGCGTCTCCACCAGAGATTCGTTGTCGAGGAAAAACAAGGTTACCGTCCCCCGGTCCTGTTGGGTGGCTATCCACCTCCGATCGCGGCCTCGGAACGACATCTCCCGAGGGTCACTCGCTGTACCCTGGCGCAGCTGCGCAGTGGCTACTGCATGCTCCTTCGCCAGTACCAGCACCGACTCGACCCATCCATATCCAACTGCTGTCCCGACTGCGGCGTCTCGCCGCATGACTGCCGTCATCTGTTCGTCTGCAGTTCTTGGCCAGGCACCCACCTCACTCCCGCGGACCTGTGGCTCAAGCCGGTCGAGGTCGCGGCTTTTCTCCGTCTCCCAACTACTCCCAGTTTGGATTCCGGCGGGGATTCCTGATCCAACTACGGGCTACGACACACACACACGGCAGTGATCATGCGTGATCTAGCCGACCTCAATTATGTCACAGGCGGTACCTCTTCACACGTGGCTATTGGCGGCAGCCGATCTGGAAAGCTCCACCCAATCTCCTTCTCAGCGATGGAGCCCAAAAACCGAAGTTTTGAGAACTGTTTCCATGTATTTACGAGTGGTGTTGAGCCAAGTTTTGAGTTACCCTCCTCTTCGGCGCCTCCAGGTGGGCTGCTGCGCCGGCTCTAGGGCAGCATAACAAAGCTCGTGATGTGGACGACGGAGAACGTGCCCAAACCACCTCAGTCATCTTTCTTGGACGGCCTCAGCCATCCTCGCGATACTCTCGCAGCGAGTGTAGAATGTCTCATTTGAGAAGAAGTCGGTATACTTCACTCGAAGTATTGTCCTCAAACAGCGGTGATCAAATGCATCTTGTCTCTGGTTGTCTGCAACGCGCAGAGCTCAGCATTCACATGCATAGAGGAGGACTGACCTGATTGATGCACTGTACACATGGATCTTCTTGGCGATGGAGATGTCGTATCGGATCCGCAGGCACTTTCGGAAGATTGAGAAAACCCGATGAACAACAGTGATTCGGGAGAAAATGTCGTCTTTGCTTTATTCATTCGGCAGAAGCTTCGCCCCGAGATATTCAAAGCTGTCTCCCTCTTAAAGTTGACGGCCATTAATCCCCAGGGGTGCCTCTTTCTGCTCAGAGATGCAGCTCGAAAATAATTTGTTCGTCGCAGTAATTACTGGCAGTCTAACCGATGTAGCGATCTTATTTACCCGCGGCACTACAGACTGTAGATCATCAAAACGGGAGGCTAGCAGGGCAATATCACCGGCGTAATTGAGATCAGGCAGTCGGTGTCCGGGTGCAAGCTCAGGATCGTTCTCTTCATGCTATTACTTTCTTTTACTTAGTCTACAACCCCCCGTGCCTGTTTCGTGCACATTTGCCCCTTAACCTCAACACTTACTCCAGACCACGTTGTCATACCGTATGTTCGGTTGTGTCCCACTGCCTATATCGAGAGTGCTCTCGTGTCGATCGTCCCAGTAATTATCGATGCCTTCTTCCAGGTGAGGAGATCCTTTCAAACTAAACCGCGTTCTTTTTCAGAAAGTGAACGGTAGCTGGAGTGTCATCAAAATTGTTGAGTAAGTCTTTTTTCTGTTCTAATCTGATAATTTTGAAATTGGCTCAACCCTCATGTGCTTTATTGCTGAACATCTAATGTTTTATGGTTTGTGGCAGCCCACTAGGCCTTTCTAAATAAACTATTCATGTCTCTATGCTTTCTGGACAGGGATTGGTAGTACCCTTAGGTGTTTGCGGCTTCTTTGGACTTATTCAGTTCCGTGCTGTATAGTTTTCGGTATAAGAGTGCGACCGTCGATTTCGATGATGTCCACCGTACGCGCCATAGCAGGGTAGTGTAGGGACAGTGACTTCTGTTTCAGCCTGGCCTTTTGTAAAAATGCCTTCATATTGCCTTGATAGATCCCTTGGACCAACACAAAGGCCAGATCAGTGCACGATAGACGTTCCTCGCGTTTCGCGCCCATAACTAATGCCGAACATGGAGGTTGGGGGAAGGGGGGAGGAGGGAGGACGTGGTAGCACGCGTAAGTGCAGCCTCATGCTTTATCAGCCAATTGTGTGCTATCCAGTCTCCGGTCTCCTTCTTGACTTTGTCTTGACACCGGACACAGGTAGATGGGGGAAGGGAGAGTGCGATAAGTGCAACACACGTCTATTACCACTTCAAACCGATTCACGCGCAAGTCAGCGTCCACGTACCAACATCCCTTGGAGCACACGGTGGACGTTGTCAAAAACGAAGGTCTAACTGTCGTGCGTTAATATTGCGATTGTTAAGATACACAAATAGACAATCACTTTCCCTTTTTTGAGTCCTCTTGGCCGAGTCGAGGTACAAGCTGTCGTGTGTTAGGTAGTACGGCCGAAAAACTGGAAATGGTTATCCGATTTTCTCTTTCCTAGCCCTTATTGCTTTCTAAATCGATATTGATGGCTGTAGACTGAGTCTCAAGGCTCAACGGGGTGAGCATGTCTAATCAATGAACACCCTTTCAGCATTTTGTTAGAATTTTCCATTACAACTGACAAGAAAACGGGGCCGTGTCTCATCGGGCTTAAAAACGCTCATCGATAAAAGAATTCGAAATAGAATCCCTGGTAGTCCAAACCTAGGGTTGAGCACGCTTGGAAAATGACAACCACTAAGCCAGAAATCGCCACCCCAGTTGCTAGTACTTGTGTTAGCCCTGCCCCCTGACCAAAACCGGTGACCGGACAAATACAGGCTCGCTTCCCGCGTGCACAGTAACGTCAGATTGATGGCTCACCAACACCCTAAAAGCAAATTTTCACTGTTGTTTTCCTTTCGCAGATAGAAATTCCGACGGAATCCGAAACGTCAGAAAAATAACACTCTTGTCCCAGTGATCGCATCCTCTTCATTTGTTGTTTTCCTGTTGGCGGGGTCTTTCTTCGATAAGGAAGGCGTCGCGTATACTTTATATTGTCGTCTTAGGGTCAACAATGTCCGTTCTATGAGCGTAGTGGTGGCAGGCAGATATTCAAACGCTAGCGCACAGAACAATGTAGACATTACTAGGAGTAGGCAGCGATAACAGCCGTTCCTGCTTTAGTCGTGCCCTCAGTTGGCATTAAATGCTACTTTTATGGTCAGCACTTCCTCTCTTTTCATTGGTGTCAAGTTATTTTGTTTCCGCCCATGACATATGCTGTCGTTCCGTTTGCGCCACACGTCGGCTTAAATCAAGACTAACTTACAAGTTTCAGTAGAGACAGCTTAATGGCATCACCGTCCTCTTTTTTACTTTGCATAACTGCCTAATTATTTCGTAGTAGTAGGCATGTTTAACTTTACTTTTTTGGTGTCGACTGTTTTTCTCAGCACAAGCTTTCGAGATAGCCCTTCCACATATTACGCTGCACCTCCCACGGGAATCTTTAGCGACAGAGAGGCCGATATTTGCAGAAACGAAAACATTCTTTTATATCACTGTATCTGTGAGGTTTTTACTGCATTCCATCTTCATGATATATTCTGAACACTATTGACAGTCTTCTAAACGTTTCTTTATTACTACGGTTTGTAAACAGTTTTTTTCAGGAAGTAAGGTATCCACTGTCCCCTTTAAAAAATGCGATTCAGATTATGGGATCTGATTAGCGTTCGACAAAGTTGAGAAGGGTCCGATTCGTTTTGCGTTCGCTTTTTTGAACCGTCAGATTCGCTTCAAGTCCGAATTGTCGCAAATTTCTTGTTATATTTTTTTTCAATGATTGTGCGCTTCTTAGTTGTACATATTAGTTTGTTAGGATCATTTTCTCCGGCGATTCATACTTTTTTACGCAACATTTTTTTAATATTTCAAACTGCGCCTTTTGCTCGCCACCTGTAACCCCCCTATTTCCACCGATCCCGTATTACAGAATTTTGGGGTTTTGGGTACTGTGGTGATGCCATTAAACTATCCTTACCTCAGTCTCCCCCAGCGCTTCCAGTAAAAATCCTGTATTTTATTATGTATTACACTAATTACTTTTTTGATTGTTATTTGAATTTATGATTGTTATTTGATTTACTTTATTTTAAAACTGCAGCAAGGAAGAGATGGACGAACAGGAGGCCTCGGACGAGATCTTTCGAGAAGAAACTCTTCGATCCCTTTCCACTGGCCTGGTCGAACTAGTCCGTACGTCGTGACCTCTTTACGCATATATTTCTTTCTCTTTTTTGTGTCGCCGCAACCGTATGTTTCACGGTAGCCTTCGGCTGACGTTTTGTTCCTATGATTTATGCCCCCCCCTCCACCCTGCCTCAGGAATCTTCCTCAACTTTAATGGTGCAAAGCCAATCAAGTTCGCTGATGCTACTTCACCGAAGGAGGAGCCTACGACCACGGCGGATCCCCTGTCAATGGCGGTAGGCGAGGATAAGGACGAGGAAATGGAGGAGCGTGGCCCCACTGCGGGTCAGGGAGCCCTGGAAATGGGCGCCGTGGCCACCGTCTTGTTGACGCAGCAGCAACAGGCTGTAGTTACCGGTGGCGGCAGCAACGAAATGGCTACGGTGTTCACACTGGAGGGGCCGCTTGCCCGGATCGTCTGCTGGCTGAGCGTAGCCATCACCTGGCCCGACAGCCGTATCTGCTCCAAGGCCGCCACCCTACTCGTGAAGATTCTAGAATTTGTAAGTTCACCTAGGCATTATTCATTTGTACCTAAAAATAATAAAAAAGATATGAAATTTACCTATTCAGAAAACCTGTGCCTTGGGGCGGGCTCGACCTTGACTTTTTTCTGCTAAAATGAACCATGCGTACAATTTCGGTCTATGCCTATAGACCTAAAAAATATACTGATTTATACCGCGAACAGTAATTAATTTCTAGGGATATTTAAAAGCTGAACTTTCGAAACCGGTATATCAATCAGAAAGCAAACAGGGAAAGCTGGGGCGTCCACTGATTAGCCGGACCCCCGTAGCTGTGCCACGCAGCGACGTGTTCACGCTGGAAGGGTCGCTTGTCCGAACCGTCTGCTGACTGAGCGTAGCCATCACCTGACCCGACTGCCGCATCTGCTCAAAGGCTGCCACCCTGCTCGTGAAGATTCTAGAATTTGTAAGTTTTTCCGCCCCGAGGTAGTTTTCACTCCACTGCGCCCCACCTGAACTAACTGGACTAACCTAAACACTACTCCCTAGTCTCTAAGAATTCTTCGAATATAAAATTTACCTATCCATGATACCTGTGACTTGGAGCAGGATCGAACCACCAACCTCGGTGTGGACTTGCGTATAAAGCTGTAAGACGGCTGAACAGCTCAAAATGCCTTAAAACTGTAGCGTCACCTGCTGAAGGCAAAGAAGAATCAAGAAAGCAGACATACCTCTGACTTTTTCATGGAAATTTAATTTTTTTCTGCCCACAGGATGTCCAATAAGTTACTTTTCTTGAAGGCAGTAGGTGGGCTTTAATACCTCCTGTCAGTCTCTTTCATTTTAACTACCTACAGTAGGTCCATATGGAGGTTGACATCGGTACGCGCAACCGTTCCAAATGATCAGTTTTGCCGCCCAATTAGAATCTCAACCTTGGAAAAAGGTAGCGAGTGGACTGCTTTTGTAATATTCAAACTTTTGGTGCAAACAGCCCCTCGCAGACGTGGCAGAATTATTTAAAGAAGAATAGATAGTGAACTTGGTTCTACAAGGACACGACACAAAATACTGTAATGATCTCTACATATTACAAGTATCTCAAAAGAATCTACACCATATACAATGCTCGCCACTGTGCGGCTTCTGGCGGAGCTCGATAGTGAGCAAAATGGGACGATTTATCCCCGTAACCGATCGATGAGCGCCCATCCAGCTATGTGAACATTGCTGATCAAAGCCAGCAGGAAAACGAGCCCGTGCCTCAATGGGTTAGAGCATCTGGCTTTTAATCAACAGGAAACGGGTTCGAGCCTCGGGTGGTGCACTACCTCGCTTTGATTTAAGCTGGCTGACGACGTCTAACCAACCCGAAGTGTCTTTTTCGGCACTTGCCATCTGCCTATAATACCGACCGCTGCGCTACTGTTGGCGGGACCCAAAAGCTAGCTTGAAAGCGATCGGTAAGGGTTCAGACTGTAAGGTGTTAATTTGCGTGATTATTGAAGCGCCACTTATCACGGTATTTAAACGGTAACCGATCTGCAGTCGATTACTTTCTTCGGTGGGAAAATTAGCTCCTGCTAAACCATATTAGACTTTAGTTGGCTAGAACGTAGGCTATACTAACGTCATCCCCTTGGTGTCGTAAGTTTGTGGCGGACAGCCACCATAGCTGTCTGGCTTCCTTGCTCAAGATCTTGCAATTTCGCAGGGACCGCTTTCGGACTCGGTGACTTAAACACCCTTGACCGGCTTCCACGCGCACAACCACGCGTGTCCAGATAGTCGCGGCTGATAAAGGGCCACTCGAACATACCCCCCCCTCCTCGGCCGATGCAGCAGTTGCAAATATACAGGACACCCACACGGGCGATGCAACACACCAGTTTTACACCACTTGAACTTCCTCCACAATCACATAAAACAGCTACCACCATCGTCGCCCTCATGCTCTTAGGTCTAACTAGATGCAGTCAACCGTAGCCCTGGCTTTGCCAGTGCCCATTGCCGCCTGAGACATCAACTTGGGGTTATGTGCACAAAAATCCCTCCGATTGGTGTCTTCTGTCTTCCTCTACAACCCACGATTTGACTTGATGATTGTACTGCTCAGACCCTACAAGATTGAACCCGTCCGAGGCCACGAAGTGTTTTCGCAAGTGGAACACCTGTAATATCCAAGTCCGCCAAAAGCCTCCTACTAATTAACCGAATATCGACCCAACGCGTGGGTCTAGCGCGTCCAAACCCGGATTCCTGGATTGTTATATGTACAAGTGCGCTACAAACCACTTATGTATGTCTTTGCCGTGCGTCGTTTGAGTGGTAATTGTTTAAGCGACGCGCTTCTACGCATGAATAACCTGATTTTTGTAGCGTGTTGGGCTTTGTGCTGTCTTCATAGGCACTGAGCAGGCGAATACCCACAGCTGTGCCGTGTGCAAGGTCGATGAAACACGCGTGTCTGATTTTTTCGGCTGATACCAGTACTGTCAGTAGGGGCGATAATTCACAACGGATCACTATCTTCCCCTCATTTTCTTAAACACTGCCTCCATATTCAGATCTGGTCTTTTTCAAAGCGCACTCTCACTGGTAAGTTTTGCAGTACTCTGAACCGCCACGAGTATCTTTCCGACGGTAAGGACATCTTTATTTATTTATTTTCAATTTCACCACCACTCCCTGCCCTTCAGGTTTTCAAGAAGGATAAACAGACCATGAAACGCCAGCTGTCTGGCGAACTCGCGGCCCAGCTGCTCATTGGTGGACTGCATGCACTGCGTACAAATGGCCAATACCAGAGCGAGTGCGCCGTGCCACTGCTCACTTTCCTCTCCAGAGTCTACTCCTCGACAGACGAGGCGACCGTCTCTAGCCAACTAGACTCCCTCCTCGTGACGGCGCTAAGCAGTTGTCAGACGGATGTCAATCCTGCCTCGATTTCGGATCGCGTTCAGGTAAACCGTCCCTGCTTACAGGCTGCACTTTCCCCACGATAGACTTGCTCCTAATATAGTGCGTACCAGTGGATTTTTGAACGTTTTGCCGTAAGTTCTGCCATCTCCCGTAAGCGCACGTTCGGCTATAGTTCTGCTACTGCCGCTGCCAGAGATCCCAGATGCGCCGGGGAGGGCGATCCAGAGGTGTACCTGTTCGTATGCTGCCGTCCTCTCTTGCGAAGTAAAGGCACATATTCTCAGCCTTAGTACTTTTTCTGTTACGGAATACCGGCGGCTGATGGTTCGCCGACACCTTTTGTTTTTTCCTCCTGAAATTCCGGATTCATGCGACCAAGGAGGTAATAGATGCGGAGCATAGTGATCAAGCTGGCAATGATTGTGCAGAACTGAATGTCGAGGTGAGGTCTATATGTTGGTTAACTAAGTTGTCACTAGAGGCGCTCGACCAACGCAATTATATTGAACATCTGAGCTGTGTTAAAGGAGTGAGCAGCCGCTTGTGATGGTTGGTCCCTTTATATCACAACCACCTTTCTCTCGTTCAAGCATGATTCGAGCTTTGGTTCGGCCTGCATAAACTCCAAAAAGCTGAGAGATTATGGAAATTGCCACCGGGTTTTATTTGGTCTTTGCTGTGTGTCCCACGTCTTGTCCCCCAGCCATGCTCTATTATCCCCTCCCCCTCTATTACGCCCTTAATTAATGGCACAATATACTATATCGGCAGTAGTTGTTCTATTTGTTTTCTCCGGGGGAAGACAAGAAATGAAAACGGATCCGTACGATTAGCATGTAGCGTGGGTATTTGGTTGGTTGGTTGGTAGCCCTTGTTGAATCAGGGGTCCCCGCCGGGGTTCAAACTGGGTGCAGTTCGAAGACGGAGAAAAGCCGCGACTTCAGCCGACTTGAGCCAAAGGTCCACGGGGGTGAGTTGGGTGCCTGGCCGGGAACTGCAGGCGAAGAGATGACGACAGTTATGCAGTGAGACGCCGCAGTCGGTTATGGACGGGTCGAGCCGGTGTTTGTACTTGTGAAGGAGCATGCAGTAGCCACTGCGTAGCTGCGCCAGAGTACAGCGAGTGACCCTCGGGAGACTTCGTTCCGAGGCCGCAATCGGAAGAAGATAACCATCCAGAATGACCGGAGGTGGTAGCTGGATTTTGCGTCCACAACGACTCTCTGGTGAGGGCGCCGGGAGCCTGTCTCGATGGCGGAGCCATCAGCGGGGAGATCTGAAAGAGACGAGGCGACAGCTGCCTTGTGGAGAGCTCGAATAGACGACCGAACGTTACGGCTAGGCTCAGGAGCGTTGCAACGATGGTGGTTCGGATGGCCAAGTTGTGAACAAGTCCACCAGAACTGCTGGCCCAAGAGCTTGTTATGCGCGGCGACTGGCAGGACAGAAGCCTCTGCATGAAGGTGATCGATGGGCGACATTTTATAGCAGTCCGTGATCGTGCGGAGGGCACCGTTCTGTGCTGACTAAAGGCGGCGGAGGCTGGAGGAGCTGATTGTTGAAGACCAGGCTGGTGCTGCATAGCGTAGGTATGTTATCTCATGCTGGCGAATGGTTGGGTAACCCCACTGACTGGCACGAACTATTGCACGACTCTATATAAGAACACAACTTATAGGTACGCGTGTAGTACAGTGTCGTACATACAAGCCGTGAGTGTGTTCAGAGCGTGACAGTTCGACTGTCAGCAAGCTTAAGACAAAAGTTGTGATTTGCGCTGGATTATGGTGAAAGTAGTCTCGCACAGTTTCTGCTTACCTCTCTCCTCACTCCCCCACCTGTACCCGGTATCAAGACAAAGTCAAGAAGATCAGAGATGCGGGAGGTCGCAGGTGGCTTGCGCTGCCGAGGCCGCCCCCTATGCGTGCCACCATGCTGGATTGGCTGCTGCTCCCATGCGTACCACAACAATACCTAGCTAGGGTCCCGCTTACGTGGGGAACACTGATGTACTCAGAACAGTACAATAATCACGCGCAACTCCGTAGGAGAAGAGAAGGGGAAAAGAAACCAGTACAGAAACTCACTGATCGCCTAAAGCCTCGACGCGCGACATGCTCGGTCCGTGCGTGCGCGCGCCCGTCTATTTGGTAGCGTGAGCTGGGCATGAATGCGTAAACGTTGTGCGACAGTCTGTCCCATTTGCTTGACCAATAGCAAGTTGCGGCAGCTGTGATTGGCTGTCCCAGAGGCAGACCGAGATCTGTTATCACGTGACCTCATGCGTGGCGTTGTGCCAGAGGTCGGAGGTGCAACAGCAAGAACAGCGGCAATGGTATAAGAGTAGTTAAGAGGACGGAAAGAGGGTAGCAACGCGTTGGAAATCAAAATGAAAATTTATATGCTACCGTCATCGTTAAAGTTGACTAGACTCTTAAGCGCTGCATTATACCGCCAGGCCACTTCAACTGAATCCCAACCCCCACCTGCGGCGTTTGCTAGCATTCGTTTCCTATTCCGCTTGTTAGTTACCTTAATGCTTTTTTATTCCTTTTTCTTCCTCTAGAAATATCACCAGAAAATGTTCGCTGCCGGGCTACCCTCCGACAGAGCTCAACGGGAAAGTCTAAAAGCTCTACTCCAGCCAATAATTGGGGTATGTATTAATTTGATACGATTCCCAAAACTTTAATATTTATGCATGTGGACTGGGCGGGTAACTTCATCCGAGTTTACGGCTTCCTGAGCTGGAGCCTTCGCTGTGCGGTCGTGGTCCCCGAGGTTTTCACTGTTTGGTCAAATGAAGGTTTGAAATAAGTCTAACGTCTGCTAATTAATTGCGCCTGGTAATCATCTTCTGTATTATAGATTGACTGCTTGGGACATCGTACTTGAGCATTAAGCTTACTGTATATAATTGGGATTGTAAACGTTGCAATAAACTGGAAGTTAGACGTAGCCGACTGTGGTTCTATTGTAATTCGACATAAATCTCTCGATATTTATTTTCGGCTTCTCGGGTGCTGTCGTCAATTTACTATGGTATGTTTTCACTAAGTCAGTAACACTATCTTGTTGCTGAATGCGACTCCTGCGAGAACCCGCCCCCGATAATCGGGGATTTTATGCATTTCGTTTGTTAGTATCTGTCATAAGGTTGCCAAAACGCCACAATGTTCGCCGTCCAGCAGCGGCTCGATCGAATACCAAAGAAGAATTCAACAGTGAGGACAGAAGAATCGAAATGTATTGCCGTATTCTAACAGTATACTTTACAAAGGTAAGCAAGGCGTGCACGAGCATGTAAAAGATTTGCCTGCAATCAAGCCAATCAGAATGTGTCCTTAGGTGGATAGCAACTCGAGTGGCTTTCTGATTCATCCAGGCGGTAGTTTGGGCGTCATCGCGTGCACTGCTTGTGGGCCGATCGGTAGTGTAGTGTGTGCGCTAATCGCCAGGGTGCTGTGCGAGCGAGTCAGTTAGAGCGGCTCCTAACAGTATCTACCATCCATACCCGGGCTCCAACTCCCCGCCCTCCTCTGTAGTATATATACACTTTGTTGTACTTCTTCATGTCACTTCTCCTCTCCTCCCCTCTTCTTGTAGATACCGGTCTCGGAACAATTTCGCGAGCGTCTGTCCCTCACCAGCCTAGAACCCCTAAAACGACAGACGAACCGTGGCAAGGCAGTACCGTCTGCACTTGAACGCAACGAACTTGCCTTTCGGGCACTTGCGGACCTCTTTTCAGCAGAGTGATGGCTGGTCCGTTAAAATCAGCCATCTTGAATTGTACTACATTTGTGTATTTTTCTACAACAATCAGCCGATGTCAGCCTCGTATGCGCTTCTCTGATTTTTTTTGTTTGTTTACAGGAGATGGTTTCCTGACTCTCGTGTCTGCGTGACGGCTCTGAAGTCCGTTTTTTTCTTAAACCCTCACTCACCCTATGCGATTCTTTGTTGTTGTGCGTACATAGAGTAAATTGAAATCATGACGATGATGCAGATCTCTGTTGTTTGTGAGTTCTAACTAGCAGTGCGATTGTCCGCCAGTCGTAGTGGACGAAGATAATCGCTATCGGATTGAGTTTCTAGTTTGCGTTTTGTGGCTGTGTTAAAGGGAAGGTGAATATGTGCAACATCTATTCCTCTAATTAGGAATGTGTTTTTTGGATTGATTGAGGCGTTGATGGTGTTGTCTTTGTTGCTATGTGTTCAACAATACGCTGGGCCAAGATTTCTATTAGCCTGACATTTCGGATTCCTTGTAAGTGACAACGACAGAAACGAGTATTTCATACGCAGGAGTTGCAGTATTACAGTCTAACTGGTCGTCATGTTAGGAGGAGAAATTTGGGGTCGAGAATTGTGAACGGTGCTAATGAACCCAGGCTTCTCCGTCCGTCGGGTGTGGGGTCAGGGTGTAGAGGAGCCTGCTTATTGGGGTTTGGTGTATTGAGGATCAAGTTATTTTACTAGTAGGGGTAGGGTTTCAACGAGGAGTGGAGTTGGTTGTGCGGTGGTGGACACGGAAGTGTCCCATCAACCTCTGGCTCAACCCCCTCATCTTTGGGCTGCTTTTTCCGCAGAAAGCCGCTCGATGTTGGAAAAATGGTCCGACGTTTGAGGGTGGCGACGGGTAATCGGCCTCAACTAGTCCTCGGTTCTACGCCATGCCTATTTATGTAGTATGAGTTGGACTACTTTAAATCGTGTCCCCTCCGTTCTTTCTCCATCTCGAATTTCTCAGATATTAGCCCTCGGGATAACTTTAAACTAGGGTTCAGAGGTGGGATTGTAGCGTCTAAGCCGTAAGTGTGCTTAGGACAATACAATCATCATATCGAATCGCAGGTAAAAGACAGAAGGCACTAGTGACAGGGATTTAGTATGCACTGTACCCTACTTTGCTGTCTCAGGCAGCAATGGCCACCAGCGATGCCGGGGCTGATGTTGACTGCGCCCACTCGTGTCCGAGAATGCGACAGACTGACGGTGTGTGAGAGATGACAGTTGTATTTGTAAGGGTTAAGTGAGTCAAACCCAGCAACTGCGATCTTCAGACCACGTTGACTTAGTGGAGGAGAAGTCGGTAAAGGCCTGAGTAAAAGAAATAGTTCATTGTGTACGCAAATAAACGAAGAATAGATGGACAGATATTTGACTAGCCAGGAGAGCCAGCCGTGGTCCAAGTGCCAGTTTGAGAGCAGTCAGCCCAGTAGACAGAGAGAGAGCGTTCATTAGCTAGGTCGGCCTGTGATTGGTTGGACAGCGTGTAGGTGGACATCGAAGTGAGTGGTCCACGTCACGCGCGCCAGTAAGTATGGCGGCTGCCACGACCTTGAGGTCTAAACGGATTGAGGTCACAACAGTAAGGCCAGGCGCCGGGTAGGCAACGACCCACTACAGTTGCTTTTACGTGATGGTGAGGCGAGTTTAAGTGATGTAAGCTTGGTGTGTTGCATTGCCCGAAGGGTGTTTCCCCATTGCTACGTTGGCCAAGGGGTGACGTACTAAAGTGACACTGCAGCAGTCGCGACTGCCTGGACGCGCGTGTGTGCGAGTGGATGTAGGTCATGCGTCTTCTGGTCAGCCAGCGGGAAGACAGCTGCCCGTGAAGTTGGATGATATTGACGCAACGGGAGGTGGTGACACCACGATAGTTGCATTAGGTTGCACAATCTGTCTTTT
Source organism: Ligula intestinalis (assembly GCA_036362985.1). Lineage (NCBI taxonomy): Eukaryota > Metazoa > Platyhelminthes > Cestoda > Diphyllobothriidea > Diphyllobothriidae > Ligula > Ligula intestinalis. The sequence goes on along the minus strand of JAYGXS010000004.1, from coordinate 11,740,937 downwards.
ATAGTTGACGATTGCTCTTGTGTCGAAACTTAACTAATACTCAAGTCTCATTTTTGGGCCCTCGAAGGTGGGCTCTGCCCAGTGGCCACCCCTCTATAACTGCCTCACCCGGCAGACTATACCAGGTGCGGGTATCTGGTGTTGCGTTCCCATTGCCCCCTGCATCCCATTCTCCTCCTCAATTTCAAAAGTTCCACGGAGAGAGCGACATGCAATCGCATAATCGGTCCACTAACAACCAACCCGGGGCCCATGGCGTAGATGTTTCAGCAACCCTATTTAAGAACAGTGCTGCTTACCTTTTAGCGGCCTCTAGCAGCCACTTGGAACCCAAGATCAGCCTTTAGCCTGCAAGGCCTGCGCGCTCACTGCCTCTCGGACTAGGCGCTGACCGACTCGCGCATATGCCTCAACGTGGCCGCGCGTCCAGGTCAGCCTTCGCCCATCTCAAGGTGGTGCCACGAATGCTAGCCGCGTGATTGACTGCCGTAACAATGCATGCGCTGGCATTCCCGCGATTCCCAACGATCTCGTCACTCAAGAATTGACGCCCTCGCAGCTGGACTGCAGGTATCCGAGAGTCAAAACTCTTTCTATCTATGCTCCTATCCTTCTGTGCAGAATACACTATTCCTAACACTCTGGCCTTCCCACCGTCTTCTCTCTACACCCAAAGAAACCAGGGGCCTGGAAGATCGTAGCAGTTATGGTAAAACAATACTAGCCTTAATTGAAGCGAAACTGGTGACGCCGACGTGATGGGAAAGCTTAACTAAACTTTTGATGTCACCTGCTGCCCCTGTGAATTTGCTGTCTTCCCGTTGTGTCCCTGCAATATTAAACTTTCTGATGCGACCTACACTTGCGACTTCTGAGCTCAATACTTTTCAAACCTCCCTCGTCTTTAACCGAATTTTTCCTGTGTCATCTGTTGTGTCCGCGATATGGAGAATTTATTTCCAACATCCTGTCATGAAGCGAGCTGGAGCTCCTCAACTGCTCACAGCCCATCCAGCCTAGGCTATGGTTCCTTCCAAATCCACCAGAGAAGTTCCCTATCTGAGCGCCTCCATCCAGACCTATCTCCAACCTCTGGTTTTACTTTACTGCGAACGGTTACTCTGCCTCCTCGCAACCAACACGGCGTACTGTTTTGCCGTCGAGGTTCAACGCAGCCAATCTGGCTCCCTCACACGAAGTCGAGAGGACCGATCTCCTACTAAGATGCCGATGCACGCGTAGTCGAGAAATTCTCTCCTACCATCGTGCAGACCCAGTGGCCCAGGCGTATGGAGATGATCTTTCCTCCAATCAAGCGGCACTGAGACGACTCACGCATACCAGCCACAGCCGCTCATGCAAGTCACAACCGTCCCTTCAAACTGGCCTCCATTAGCCAGCTACACGAACACCAGCTGTTCAACCACTACCGTTGATATGTACCTCCTTCCATATCTTCGCAATTTTTCCTTCGTTCGATCTCTTTCATCAGCAAAAACACTATTCAGGTTTTTAATCTCCAGAGAAATTAATTTCTGATCGCGGTATATATCAGTATCTATAAGGTCTATAGGCGTAGGCCGAAATTTTAAGTATATATTTGTGTTGAAACCCGTCAACCCCAACGAAATATACACCTGCTGCCATAGGACAGTCTTAAGTAGTATAAATTGACGTTGTAGCTTACCATTCTAACAGGATAGGTACTTGTTAAAAGGCCCAGACACGTGTTTTGCCGGTATTCTGCCGCTGCTTGACACAGCTGCTAGAGGTTCGGCTCATCAGTGGGTCCCCCGCTTTCCCTATCTGCTTTCTGGTTGATATACCGGTTTTGAAAGTTCAGGTTTTTAATCTCCAGATAAATTAATTTCTGATGACGGTGTATATCAGTATATAAAGTGGAGTCCGTTTAATGTGGACACCTCCGTTCCAGGCCAACTGTCCATATTAACCGGTTGTCCACATTAACCGTGTCCACATTAACCGGACTCCACTGTACTATGGAGAAATTCAGTTCCTGGCCAACTGTCCACATTAACCGTGTCCACATTAACCGGACTCCACTGTATAAGGTCTTAAGGCGTAGACCGAAAGTGTTAATGTATATTTGTGTTGAAACTCGTCAACCCCAGTGAAATATACACCTGCTGCCAACATGCAGATTTTAATAGCATAAATTGACGTTGTAACTTACCATACTAACAGCCTAGGTACTTGCTAAAAGTTCCACCCACGTGTTTTGCCGGTATTCTGCCGCTGCCAGAAAGCAGATAGGGAAAGCCGGGGACCCACTGACGAGCCGGACCCCTCGTAGCTGTGTCAAGCAGCGGCAGAATACCAGCGAAACACGTGTATGGGCCTTCTAACAAGTACCTAGCCTGTTAGTATGGTAAGCTACAACGTCAAGCACACTAACACTCTGGCCTTCTCACCGTCTTCTTAGGAAGATCGTAGCAGTTACGGTTGAATCTTATTAGCCTTAATTGAGGCTAAAACCTCGCAGATGAAGGCGATAAAAAGGTGCCTCAACCAAATGCTGGATCTTAAGTATTTTCTAGCAGACCATGGCCCGTCGATTTTAGAACTCGCGTGGAAACCAACTATGATCAGGATCTGACACTTTCCCTACTAGAAACCATCAGGGACGTGCGACAATGTTCCAGCGGGAAAGCCCCGGCATCCGATGCAATTCTTGCGGCAGTAATATAAGGACCGTTTCCCCCTACCAAATGCGGAACTCACAACAATAGTGCAGGATATCCGCCGCCAGGGATAGGTACCTCGCCTTTTTAACGACGCGACCATCATCGATATTTCCAAACATAAAGGGAATTGAGAACGCTGTGATAACCACATACGCATTTCGCTGACAAAAATCGCCGGGAAGCTCTTCACTTTTTTAGCTCCTCTGAACGATCACCAAGAGCAATAAATGCTTCCAGTAAGCCAGTGTTGCTTCAAAAGCTGCTCACCAGCTTCAAGAGCGTCGCCAGGAAATGCACACCCATCCCTGCACGAGCTTAGATGCAGTTTAGCGTGATGGACAGTGAAAATGCATGCAGGCATTTGGCTGGCTTGGGTGGTACACGCATACGTTGCGTTAGCTCCACAATGGAATGATGACGTGCATTACTGGGCCAGACTGTGGGGTATTCGCAGTGACCAGCGGAAAGATGCAAGGCTGCGTTCTAAATTCCACCTGAATAGCCGGCATAGGCAGGCTCAAACGCGTATGTCTGCGGCTATGGTCCGCTACCATCTGTTCGTGAGTGATGGCTCTGCGACGGAAGAAGCAGACACGCACAGGTGCACAGACATCTTTTCTGCCGGCTGCACCAAGTTTGGACAGACAATCCACAAAAAGAAAACTGTGCTCATAGGGCAATCGTCACCCAGCGCAGAGAAAATGCGCTTTGCGTCAGTGTTTACGGTGCCCCCTCAAAACTGTACAGGTTCGCTTATCTTTGAAGCAAACTCTCGTGCAACTCCAGAATAGACAGTAAGATTGCGCACTGGATCCCCAAGGCCATTCGTGTATTTGGTTGGCTGCAATCTTCCGTGTGGCATCACCACGGCATTCACTCAAACGCCAAACTAAAGATTTACATAGGCATCGTCTTGACGACTCCCCTTTACGTAGCGGAGATCTCCGTTTGCTCCGAAGAAGACAGAAGGCTGCATTATAACAATATTAGCTGCCTTCAGATAATATAGAATCCTAGATGGCAGGATAGGGTCCTGGACGCGGAAGTCCTTGGACGAACTGGAATCCTCAACATTCCCGGCGGATAGCCTGAAGATCAAGCTGCGAAGGCTACTTCTTAAAATGACCAGCATGAAGGATTATAGGGGCCGGGAAAATCCAATCGAATTATAATAAAAAAACTACTTTTAAATGTTCGGCAGCCTGAATTTAAATCTTTTTTTTAAATTCCACCTAAAGGAGGACGAATTTCCATTTTCGTTGAGTTCCGCCTACTTATGGTCAAATTTCCTTTGATTAGCATTCATATTCTACGTAACAGAGGTTTATGTTGATTGGCTTTAATTCTTTTATGCATATTAAAACAAACATGATCATTTGTTTCTGCTACTGTTTTCTTCTCATGTCTTTGATGATGAATCTGCGACGGATGTCGTAACGTCAAGCGAATAAACATATTGTCCCAGCGATCGAGTCTTCTTCTTCTCAAACATAATCTTAGTTACTTTAATATTTCTTTGATCAATTCCGCCACAAGTACATATTTATTTAAGCTCACTAGCCAAGAATTAAATGTTTGACCACAAAATAATTCAAGCAGTTGGGCAGGGGGATAGAAAGATGGAGGAGCCCCACAAATAATTTTTGCCAACTGACGTTTGGCACTTGTAGCCTGTGAGGTATGAGCTTCTCAACCCCTTATTTGCGAAATCTCAGTGCCTGCGATCGAGTGTCTAAGTTATGTATATACAGAGTAGGCGGAGACGTAGCAAACCTTATTTCAGCAGCTATGTCCATTCCCCGCAAGAGTCCACTGTCCTGCTCGGGTAATGGCTAGGACCTGGTTACAAGAACGGAGAGTGAGGTTGAAATTTCAGCACATTTTCCATACAAGAAACAATCGGAGACGCGTGCGTTAAAATTCGTGGCTTAGAAACTTGCCAACTTAAGGGGTAACTCCGACAAGAACGGAGAGTGAGGTTGAAATTTCAGCATCTTTTCCATACAAGAAACAATCGGAAATGCCTGCGTTAAACTTCGTGGCTTAGAAACTTGCCAACTGAAGGGTTAACTCCGACTATGCAGTTAGCTCAGTTTTTTTGGTGTGAATTGACAGACTGATAGAGTAAGCGTCAAGCTGCAATAGCTTTTATTAATGTGGCATTCGTGACCCTCCACTTTTTCGAATTCGATCCAGATATGGCAGCGCGCTCAAGAATCGTCTCCGGCCGCACCAGCAATCCATGCCCTCTAACGCCTATGGTCTTCTTCACTTGATCATGAAACCAGTCCTGGGTGATAGGAGAGAGAGTGAATTAACCACAGCACACGTCTTATGCCAATTAAAACATATCCACGAGCAATCATCGTCCTAGTACCAATATCGGCTGTAGCACAAGATGGTCATTGTACAAATCGTCGGTCGAAATGTCGTTGTGTGATCAGTTTCCAAGGTTATTTGAAACTGTATTTTAGTGTAATAGAGGGTCCAGTATCGTAAATAAATGTGCATGCTTGTGCATAAAATTCTGTTTAAGTGTCACGTTAAAGCGACCAACTTAATCGAATATAAATTTATTGAGAATCCTTTTTTGAGCACAATCAAATGAGAGTATATGAGCATTTGGACGTCACATTACAGCGATAGAGATACACCTATTACTAAAACCGGAACTTTTGTTAGGGAAACTAGTCAAACGCTTTAAAATACTCAACATAGGTTTTCACCATTCAAAGCTCTATTTCTGTCACAAAAGTATGAATAATGTAGAACAAAATGCGGTTGCCTGTAGAGGGAAACTTAATTTAGGGGAAATGTGTGTTGTTTGAAGGTTTAATCGTCACATATTTTTTTCGCTGCAATATGCATATACCAAAGCGAGGTAAGAGCACTCCATAGTTCTAATACACTGTTCGATAAAAATACTTTCTCCCCTTCCATCTTCATTTGTTCACATATAGTTTGCAAGAAGATCACCCGATTTGAATTGCAGTTTTCGCATCAGTACCAGTATAATGAGGGATATGTAGGAAAAATTCCTTTGAGTACCCTATTTGTACATATGTGCAGTGGTAGCAGAAAATTTGTCTCTCAGACTGTTGGCGAGGCCAGTTGTCCTGTGTCATAGGATGAAAATAGGAGCAGACAGTGAAAAAACTCCTCAGAAACTTTTGAGAGAAAACCTTTCGCTCTTGTGGGGGTAATGCGTGGGATTTAGAAAAAAAAGGAGTTCCAACGAGAGGCATTGCAAAGGTCCCCAGGATCATCACCGTGTGGAAGCCGCGTCCTGATTCTTCCTTGCTGATTGCAGAGTCCGCCAACGGAACTGGAAAAACAGAGGCATCCGTCCAGATCGTCGACAATCCGCTTTGGGTCGAACCAAGAATGAATGTTTAGGCCGTCAGGTCTGGCTGATAAGATCGCTAGCGGGGTAATCACGGTACGCAGACAGCCAAGTAGGGTAGACCGCGGAGACCTTCGCATGAGGCTATGCGTGGGAGGGCGTTATAACTAGCACACGTGAATGTACACAAAACTAATACTACTGAAAAATTGAAAGTAACATTATTATTGTAAATTGCCAGTAACGATCCATCGTGCACTGCTATATCGATCCGGCTTTCGCTTAAAACCCTCTATCGATTCTGACATAACGACGTCCTGAGGAAGCGCATTCCACGCTCCGACCACCCTTTTTGAGAAGAAGTGTTTCCGAGCGTCCAGCCTGGCCCCTATCACCTTTAATTTGAGAGGATGACCCCTCAGATTCGTGGTCGTTGCTAATTCGAAAAAATCCCCTGATATAAGACAGCAGTATTGAAGACGTTAGACGCGGAATGCTAGTATCAGGTCCCCCGGAAGCTAACTGTAGCGCAACGGGAAGAGGTTGAGATTCGACAGCCGTGTTTCATGAGGCTGCGAGCCCTGCCCCATAAAAATTTGGTTGCGCGCCGTTGTACCTTTTCCTGGCCCAGGGTCTCCAAGCTTGGATAGCAGATTCTAGGTGCGGTCGTACGAAGGTTCCGAAGTCTTTTGTGAAGCACTCTTCATTGAAGGTTGAAAAAGCTCGTTTGACAAGGTATAGGATCGACATCGCGAACTTGGCTACCTTTGTGCAATGCATGGAAGGTTTAAGCGAGGGCGTGGTCCAGACTCCCAAGTATTTCTGGGCGTTCACTTCCTTCAATGGTATGTCATTCAGTCGGTAAGCCGTGCCGTTTGAATAACCGGATTTGCCGACTCGACTGGTGGTGCAATTGCTCTCATTGAACGGTAAGAGCCAGTCCGCCGACTATTTTTGAGGTCTATTTAAATTTTCCTGTAAGTGCACTTCGTCAGCCGCAGTTCGAATTGCGCTCCAAAGTTTTTAACTCATCGGCAGTCCAGTTCGCGGACACAGTCGTTGGTGTAGACAACAAACAAGATAGGGCCGAGAACGGAGCCTTGTGGAACACCACTCTCAGCCTTAACATTGGCTGACTATTTGTCGCTGATGTGGACAGTTTGCAAGCGACCGATTAGGAAGCTTTTCATCCACGTAAGGAGCCTACCCCTTACTCCCATTCGGCTGTGTTTATAAAGGAGGCGGTGGTGCGGAACGCTATCGAAAGCCTTTTTGAAGTCAATATAGACAGCGTGCACTGAGTTTCCACTATCGACTGCCTCAGTCCACCGTTATAAACAGCACAGCAAGTTTGTTACGCAGGACCTACCTCTATGAAAACCATGCTGAGCATCCGATAGCAGATGGTTTTGTTCCAGGAACTGCATAAGTTGTGGCTTAATAATTTTTCCGTGATTTCACAACAGATTGCAGTAAGGCTGACCGGTTGGTAGTTATTCGCTGAGATCCGGCTTCCCCCCTTATATAGCGGCGTAATCCTCGCGGATTTCCAATCTAATGGTACGTATCCAGTCTCGAAGGAGGTTTGGAAAAGCATAGAGAGTGGTTTGGCCAACTCATTGGCGAGCTCCTTCAAAATCTTGGCTTGTACGTCGTCGGGACCTGGTGACATAGATTATTTTAACCATGAGAATTCCTTAAGAACAACAGCCTCGGGGAATTGGACAGTCTCAACTATTATATCCACTTCAGTGTCGTCAGTGCGGTGATCTAATGCCGTAGGCAGTAGGCAGAGAGAGAGAGCGTTCATTAGCTAGGTCGGCCTGTGATTGGTTGGACAGCGTGTAGGTGGACATCGAAGTGAGTGGTCCACATCACGCGCGCCAGTAAGTTTGGCGGCTGCCCCGACCTTGATATCTAAACGGTTTGAAGTCACGACATTAAGGCCAGGCACCGAGCAGGCAACGACCCACTACAGTTGCTTTTACGTGATGGTGAGGCGAGTTTAAGTGATGTATGCTTGGTGTGTTGCATTGCCGGAAGGATGTTTCCCCATTGCTACGTTGGCCAAGGGGTGACGTACTAAAGTGACACTGCACCAGTCACGACTGCCTGGACGCGCGTGTGTGCGAGTGGATGTAGGTCACCGGTCTTCTGGTCAGCCAGTGGGAAGACAGCTGCCCGTGAAGTTGGATGAAATATAGTGTGCCAATTCCTGATGTAATACAGTGCATGTCACAGGGTAGATTTTTAAAGTTTATTAGGTGGGCTTCTTAAACTCTCTAAAATTAACCTCAGGAATGCCGTTCTAGTTAGTTGTAATCTGATTTACGTAGGGGCTCCAGATGTGGATCAGACATTCAAGACGCAGTTTTACGAGTGTGGCGGAAACTCTGGAGAAACTGCCTTCATCGAAAAACATGAATGTCCGCTTGAGGAACTATGTCCTTATTTAACTTAATTACCGTTTAACATGTTAATAGTTAAGATAATATTCCTAACGCCCTAGATTTGCAATGCTAAAACGATCAAAGTATATGTCTATGCTAATTAGGAGATGAGGAAAGCCATTACTTCAATTTTTGGTTTTGGCGAAATGGGCATTATGAAATTGCGGGTACCAGCAGCAATTAGTTTTAGTTTCAAGGGTCATTTTTAATCTCAAGACGTTTGAAACATTTTTGAGACCGCATTTCCGGTAAAAAACTTCGTTTTTATGACCCAAGACAGACAAATATCCAAGCAATTCCTAAACGTTCAAGAAATGACACAAACATGCTAAAGACAGTAGGGTTGTTTGATTTAGGCTAGACACTCACCAAACCTAAACGTAGGTAAATAGTATTGCCGGCAAATACATGGGAGGCTGGAATAGCCATTTCTGTTCTAGTTGACCAATTCTGAGCGGCGCACTACCTGAAGCTCGAACTCGCGCCATTTTCGGCAAGAATTCTAACGCTCAAACATCGAGTCACGGGCGCGTTGTCTTGCCGGCGTAGATCGGGAGATATTGGCTCTCGTTGGTTAAAGTTCACCCACCGCCAACTCACTTTTCTCACTCTGCCTTGTGAATCTTTTCTCGGTTCCTGACATGAAATCCGAAATTGTAAAGACAATACCTTTCGGAAGCATTGAAAAACTTGGTCTTGGTAAGGATTTCTTCTGCTGCCGCCTAAAGCTTAATGATCCACAGCCTCAGTTCCTTACAGAAATCGAGGTAAGTGTTGAATGCTTCATGAAGCCGTAATTAATGCATGTCTAGTGCATTAAAATTGCGCACTATGAACTAAAAATGCACTCGTAATTGTTTTACTTAAAGAAAGCTACATGGAAAAAAGCCTGCCGTAGGAACAACATACACCAATACAAACTCCAGTTGTTCAGCAAAAGATAGTTAGCATAAGCAAGGAAGCGTTTACAAATAGTTTTGCCCAACGTACCACATAATACAATCGTATTTATCATCCTCCAAAGAAAACGAAGGAGAATGTTGAAGGACATAGACCTAGTTATATTGGGACTCACGTTTCGGACACTCGCTTGCTCCGATCGTCAGAAAAACGTGATGGTTATTCCTGTTTGCCGGGACTGTTTCAGCCTCGCTTCATGCCTGTTATTATATCCGTGCTCGGCGCACAAACTTTGACCTACTTGTTCGCTTTTGACTGCCCGTGAAATTGTCCGCTGGGGGGCTCATGTGACCTTTGTCCCCTTTGCGGCTGTCGCAATTGTTGGCAAGACCGAGCACTTACTGGCCTGTCCGTCGTCCACAGATGGTCTTATCACTTGTTGCTGCCCGTATGAGTTCATGTCGACCTCGTGTGCGCGGTAGCAGTGATGAAGCGTTCCGCGCTGGTCACCTGGTACCTAGCCAACTCCTCTCTTATCTTCCTCTGATGTCAGTTGTTCTCCACGCTTGTATCTTCTTCGTCGTCGTGTTGGCCTTGTTCGAACTGACTCGAGCCGTTTGCATACCGCCTGGTGAGACAGGAGCCCTGACGAGAAGGTAAGCGCTGGCTACAAAGGCCACGGATACTGCAATGGCACGTTGCTATGGCCTACAAAAGGTGCACAAGCCAGGGTTGCCCCTTCCCCCCATCGTATCTCTACGTGGCATCCCAACTTTTGGTTTGCCAAAGTGCCTGTACCAGTGCTTCCTTACCAAGGATTCAAAGTGGACGGTTAAGACTACTAAGGAATTTTTGACCCCTATCCAACACTTAAAAGTGGAAGCAGACGAGGTGATGATATCTTTCAACATTAAAAAACGACACATGAACTGTCTAACTGCACTTTACTCATTTGAATTGACAAGCAGCTAATAGACCAGTCCCTACCCCAGCAAGCATATAATCAATCATTAGTGGCTAAAAGTAACATAGTAGATATACATAGAATAACGCATCAAATGGATCACAAACATTAACTGGAATGAAGATTGAAGATTTTTTTGCAAATGAAACAATTATGAGACACTTGCAACAATTCTCTGATTGCATGGTCCCATGTCAACAATTGCAACGAACAGTTTTTTTCCAGTATACTCCAAACTTTTACGTTGCGCATATAAAACTTTGTGAAAACTAATTTCAGCTTGGTGCACTTGTTCAATCTTGTGTGAATTGCCTGATTTTTAATCAAAATATCTCAAAACTTATTACGTTTTCCTATAACACATGTTTCCACCAGCCCAGTCCACATGCGTACACTAAAGCCAGTATCACCTGTCACAATTTCCTAGCTTTGGCCAACCCATGGTAAAGAAGGTTTTGTTAATTGTCTCAGATTATTAAAGTGCAATCAGGAAAATCTGTTCCCACAACGTTTTACTCAACCAGCATAAGCTTAATGCAGGGTAGTCATGACATTATTGTGGTAACCTTTTAAAAATGAAGTCACGTTTGGAAATGGAATCGGAGAAATACAAAAATAAGTTAATATCCCTTAAGGATAAGGATTCCTACAACATGTAACGAACTATTAAAGTATATTTAAAAGATATGAACATTTGAAGGATTGTATAAGACTCGCAATAACCCATGAACCTTGTCCGTTTCCATATTCACTACGCGGTCTTAGTGAAATTGCCAAAAAGGAGCACAAAGGCCAGTCTTGGAATATGCTGGAGAAACCGATAGCTGTGGCTTTTTCACAAGCTGAAAAGACAATGTTTTTGGTTGGCTTTAAATTAAATTATGAATTAATGGTTAGTCTGAGGAGGAAAATTTAGAAAGACAAATTGATGATGCGGACGGTCCACTGCCGAATTTAATGAATTTCTCCTTTTTTCACCGGCGCTGCAGTGTTGGCTTAAGCAGTGATGAATATGTTAAGTTGCTTCTGTCAATGAAGTCCATTTGTGAAAAGTTTCCCTTGACTCACGTTCGGTTCTGGGGAAAAATATTTGGAATTCTGCAAAATTACTATATAATTGAAACGGAACTAGCAGAAGGCGAGTTAATTCCAGACTCTGACGACGAGGATAAAATTGAAAGAGAAGATACTAATCTGGACGATGAAGATAAACAATCTTCCTCTCCAGGTATTTTTCTCCAGACTGGTCATAATCAGTCGGTATCCGCAAATATTGATTGCCTCAATTTTCAAAAACAGTTAGTGCATTTGTTTACGTCTTTGTTATTTTATTAATCTTTTACTGAATATTATCCATTTGGTTCTGTTTAAAATGATTTTATACTCACAAATTGGTTGATTTTCTTATATGGCTTTAGAGACGATTGCCTTCTTTGTTTGCTTCACTAGAGTTGTGCCTTTAGTGACGTTCGTGCAGCAGTGCAAACCTCAGCCTCTTTAAGTAATACAATGCTGAATGTTATAGAATTGAGTTAGCGACCGCAAAAACTGGCAGGCTGACACTTATAGCAAACATTTTGAACAGCTTACGAAAAGTAAAAGAACGTGAGCGGTGTATATGTGAAAGATTGACAACTTCATCTGATTTGTTTGAGTTATAGCAATTTCATGCCATGTGCTTTATTTTTATTAGTGTACAGTCTTTCTGCCTTGAAACTAAACCAAACTGTCATTTTAAAAGTACGCAATGATGAGACGATTTGTTGCATATCCATTTGGTTAAATGGAAGAAAAACTGAATAGCCTATATTATTCGCTACATGATACCGTAGTTCTTCGACTCTTTAAATTACTGTTATTTCTTAGAGAGCAATTGCAATTATCTCCCTACCCTGTAAGCAAATGGAGTTAGATTTTCCTGAACCGGATTTTGAATTGAATTCTTCTTATTAATATAATGAGGATTGACCGGCCTTTAAAATTAATACCCCAACTCCGCACTATTCGAGAAAAGCGTTCGTAATTTGGAAAAATATGCGGCCGACTAGCGCAACTAGGCCCTATCCCTAGCTAAATATTTGCTATCCATAAGGGTAAATTAGATGTAATAATATAGATTGTTTACTACGTTAGCTACTGGGGTGAAATATTTGCAACCCCCTTCCGCATAAAATCGAAGAAGATAATATAAGCCAGGAATTTGGCTGTGATATGCCATTTGCACTATTAGTGATTATATGTTTCAGTAGATTTTTTGGTTTAAGGCTCTAAAACTAAATCAAGCAAACCCTTCCTATAATGTGTAACGAGATTCTATTCAGTATTTCTATCTCCCCTAACACCTAACTCGTAAATGAGTTAGGGACACATCATCCTCAAGCCAGTCTATCTTCAAGTCTTTTTTGCAAGTCTAGACTATTCTGAATCGCTTTCTTCTGCATCTGATCATCTTTTATGAGTTCCAACAACACGTACATTCCAAACAGACAAACATTGGAGTATAATTGCTTACTGCGACGTAAGCAATATATCCACTTCCTGACTGCATGATTCAGTTTTCAGACTTAGCAAATTTATGGGTACGTTATTAAATTGCAATTCAGTGATAGTATTTTCTGGTTATTTACGGAGTCAGAGTCTATCAGCAGAGGTTCCACTGATGTAACTCTATATCACTATCAATAAATAAATCAATATTTCAACATTTCTTTCAATGTAACCCTGTAATTACCTTATCAAATGCTCAACGATGTGTGTTTTTGTCTTTAGAGGATGACTACCCAAAAGGCCGATGGAAACCACCCCCAACAGTTCCACCGGAGGAGTTTCGTGAGGGCGTTAATAAATTTGTCTACTTCGTTTGCCACTTTCCCGGCGGCAGGTGGTCTCGATTGCCTCATGTCAAGCCCCAGCAGATATGTGTTGCACGTCAGGTAATGCTGTGGGTATTTAAAATAATTAGATGTACATATAAGCTTGTCAGCAACAAGTGCAAAATCATCTTGACTAGTTAAGCGTTTCGGTCTTTTCGACGTTACTTTTTGGTTTCCAATCCAGCTATATGTATCTAGAACAGTTTTTATTGAATATAATGTAGCTATAGAAGCGAAGGCATATCGACACCCGGGATCATGCCTTTATTCTTCCGTACGGTGATCAACGTGCTTTCCTCGGTCAGGTTGTCTCTAGCGGTCTTTTGAAGGTCGTTATGTATTATAGCTACCTACTTAAAATTTTAAGCAGGTAGAATTACCTGTAAACTGCTGGTTTTCTACACGCCATTCATCGATCTAGCAGGAATTTTCTGATGGCATTGAAATGCAGAACGGTACTCCGAAGGCAAGCACATTCCATAACTGCTAAAATCGCCAAACTAAGCATATTTGGCCTTTTGAACTACCCACGGGAATTACCGCTTACTTACAAATTTTCAGTAGGGTTATTTGCCTGATATCCCTGCCTTTTGTAATTTGTTAAGATTTTTCCCAGCTGGTGTTAGTGATACCCGTAAAAAATGTCTCTCAGTGACCTCACCCGAGGTTTGGGCACACCCTCCTACATGCAAGCGTTCGCCGTTGGTCGGGCGGGGGATTAGCGATGATATTAAAGCTAACTTCAGTGTCTTCTCCCAAGGTTTGAGTCCGCGACACAACTTGCCCTCGTAACTTTTTTATTGGCCATACATATTGGGTTCTAATTCATTCCCTGGCACGCATCGCCCGTACCCTCTACGAATATAATGCGTTCGTCAGCCCGCGGTGCGCGCTTCACACCTTCCCCAGACGACCCCACGACACAATCCTACCCTTTCCTCCTCTTTACCCACACCTGGGATGCGACCACTCGCCTCAATATAATGTTACTTAGGAAATCCTACACTAGGTCTGATGCTTGTTAAGGCCTGGTCGCTTCGGTTCGTGTTGATCCGTGTGATATTTTGATTAAACAGCCAATAGGTCGTGGAACCTTTGCATGTCTAAGTCCTGGTCATACAAAAATTCGTAAAAGCAGACAAAGAGGAAGTTAATGTTGATCACCATTAAAGTCAAGTACAATAGTATTGCCTAATACCTTAAAAATCTCAACGTTTCAACTGACATCTGGCAAATTTAGTACGCTTGCTAATAAGTGGGTCCACTATCAACTTATTATCGAAGTTTTCGTTTGAATGTAAGTCTTACTTCGAATTTAAAGATGGCCTTGCCTATTTCAAGGTTTTCTTTAAATAGCAACTATATACTATGTTAGGGTTTCTTTTGCTGCCTAAAATTTTCAAAATTTTAAAATAGTGTCGACTCTCTCGTTTCATAACTGTTGCCTGTGGATATGTTACTCATCTTGAACCGTCTTGCAAAATACGAATACGAATTATACAGTAAAAAATGGAACCAAACGGTATCAATACTAATGTACCTAAATATAAGTTTAATATAAGCTTCAATACGGAAACAAAAACCTCAGGATTATGTACTAGGGAAGCGGTGGTGACAGGACTTATGCGGATGGAGCATTACGGGGCGCAAAAGATAAAATAAGTGAAATGTATATGAAGCAAAAAAAGAAAATATCAGACAAAATTATTACAAAAGCTAGTGTGTGGCAACAAGAAAGTGCGATCGTCGAAAATAAATTGAAATAAATTAAAGAAAAAATAAGTTCCTATTATCGTTGGTCGCCTATTGCAGAATCCTGGGTCTTTGGTTTCAGTAGTGAGCCTCATACTAGACCGTTACCCGTACCATCCATATATTGTTTACGTGTAACACGCCTCCGCCGTCACAGAACAGTCTGCACAAATAACGCCAATAATACAAACAAGCATTACTAATTTCTTCTAATTGTTATTATTAAAATCTGTTCAGAAGATGCTGTAGATTACACCTGCAGTCTAGCAGCCACCCGTTTCAAAATCTCCATTCTATTAAGATCCGCCGTTTCTTCACCGGCAACCTAGACGCTCCTGTGGAGAGTTTTCCCACCTTTCCGGGAACCGAGGCCAACTATCTGCGTGCCCAGATTGCACGCATTACCGCCTGCACTCACATCTCCCCCGAGGGCTACTTCAGCACTGAGTCGGAGGAGAGTGACGAGGAGTATGATGACGAGGAGGATGAAGAAGACAAAGCGCTGCGGGAATGCATTCGAAATCTGGAATACACTCCATTGCCGATCTCGCAGCTGGGTCATCCCAGTCTCAAGCATTGGGTGCATCATTCACCCTTTATCCTGCCCCAAGGTCGAGTTCGATGGTATGTCCAACATTTTATTTTGCCTACATCGGTTCTCAGAAGCTGGTGTTGAACTAACCTTTATGGCAATAGGCGTTGGCCCAGCCGACAAGTTTTGGACATAAAGAGGCCCAGGTTGAAATAATCTGTTTTTAGACGGAGGTGGTTTACGTATTAGAGGGAGGGTAGAAGTTACACCTCCCTTTTAGTCCACCTCAACAGCCTTATAACATCAACCTTTCTCTCAAGCTATATCTTGGCAGCTGAGGTTGGATTCTTGCCATGAGTCGAGTGTTTCGGAGTGGAGAGCCACTGAATTCCTTTGGCTGTCATGTCCAACTCAGCCTTAAAGAACAATGCCGCATATTCCTTTTAGCTCATGCGAACTGACAGTTTTGTCCACTACTGAATTGCGTCATAAGTGTTGTGCTGTGTTGGGAGATCATTCGTGTTGTAGGACTTGCTAGTATTTTTTGATTTGGTGCTTGTTCTAGAGCCCCTTGGGCAGTAGTAGAGCGACTAGTAATGTTATATAAGAAAAGAGAGACTGAAATGGCCAATTCTCCTTTATAAGCCGTTGTGGGCAAGCCTTACCCAACCTCGGGTTTCAGCCATCCTAGATTCGAAACTGTGTCCTTTAACGTATAGAGCACTAATGTACACTAAACGGTTAGGATGCTCAATAACGAAAATAGCACGGCTTTGAAACTCAGATGGCTTCAAAACTGAGGTTTAGTAAGGCTGAGTGATGGCACTTGACTAGCCGTTTAAGTAACCCCTGTCTTCGTCAATAATCTCCTTCTTAAACAGTCAGTGTTGACCAGCGTTAATGTAACAGCAGAAGTGGCTGATGACTCTTGAAGTACACTATTTGAGACAAAATCGCGCTGACTCTTGTACTGCACAAGCACCATTAACACAGATCCTATCAGCGGTTAACATCACGATGAAGACTAAAAATGGTCCGTGGGGATGCCTTATGCGGTCGCAATTGGGATAGGCTGGTTTTTGTGTGTGCACATCTCCGGTAGAGGAGGCAGTTGAGAAAATAATAGAAGTGCCCTCCTCAGTGGTGATGTTAGTCGCGGTGGCGAAATCGAAAACAGGCTTCCCAAGCCAGAGGTTCGGGAAAGACTATAACTGAGCAGTGTTTACTCTGAGACGGAGCTTACAAAAGACCCATCAGAAAAGTGCTGCTCACAATCCGCTCAGGCCGGTTTTTGTGTTATACGTGCCTGTGTGTGTGCGGCCCTAGAGGAACCTGGGACTTCGCATTAACTGCCTGCAGTAGTGGGTGTACCCGGATCACTAAAATCATCAGGCCCAACCCAGGTTGGAAGTTAAAAGGCAAGAGTCACCACCAGGAGTAGTTTATTGTGTACAGAACTCCCAATTGCTGTCTCATGCGGCAGTGGTCACTGGCGAAGTCAGGGCTAGCGTTGAATTCGTTCAATCAAATCTGAGAGAACGAGACAGTGGTGGTAGCGTCTTAAGTAGGATTGCGGAGCAGATTCAAGTGTTCTGTTATTGTCGTGTTGCAATTGACAGAGGGTATATTGCCTGCCAAAGTACTTGCTGCATCAGCCGAGGTGGCGTATTCAAGTGGATCTTAGGCACGTGTATGCGCAGGTGTGTGCGTGACTGAATAAGCTGAGGTCAACTGTGGGAGTGCCGGAAAGCCGAAGGACAGGGGAGGCTGGCACAGCTGTTATAGGTTAGTCAGAAGCAGTTTCGCGTGGCGCCAGTGAAAGAGAGCATTGCGGTGGTCGTTTGTGACGACGCATGATTTTGGGGCAGCGGGTGTTGGAGAATGAAGGGAAAACAGGCATTTTTGCCGTCCGCCACACAGCCAAGCGGACAATTTTGCACTTTGAGAGCCCCGTGGGCAATGGGATAGCAACTAGCAATAGCTGATAAGAGGAGAGTGGCTGAACTGGCCAATTCTGCTTTATTAGCCTTATCTACCCTTGACTCTCGGGCATCTTAGGTTCGTAACTGCGTCCTTGAAGGTATAATGCGCCAATAGACGCTGGGCGCAGTTAGAACGCTCAATAACGAAAGCAACATTACTTCAAACTTCAGATGCTCTCAAAACTGGGGATTAGTGAGGATGGCTAACGGCAGCTGAACAGCCGTTTAAATTTCTCCTGTTTTCTTGGGTAACCTCCTTCTTAGACAATTAGTGTTTAGCGGCAAAAATGAAGCAATCGAAGTACTTTATATCTCTTGAAATACACTTTTTTGTAACTATTAAGTTGGTCTACCACGTAAGATGTCTCTAACCCTAGACGTCTGTCTTACAGGACCCATGTTACTAGTTAAGTCTACTCGTTTACTTTTGATTTAAGTTTAATTTACTTTAAGTTTAGTTAGTTAGTTTCGCTAAGTTTAGCTTACTAAACTTAGTTAAGTGTAGTATATAATATTGATTGAAGTATATTTATCTAACCTTGGTGGTGGTATCTAAACATTAAACTAGTAAACTAAATCATAATTTAAAAACTAAACTAAAATAGAACTAATCAAACTAAAAGTTACCACAGGAATAGGCGCTAGGAGTATTTAAGGTGGTAGAGCAACTAACTGTTTACCCACCATTTTACACAAAATCTCACTGATCCAAGTACTGCCCCATCCATCGGCTGCGCAAGTTTCATTAAAAAAGATCCTGCCAGCACCTAAGATCTGAACGAAGACTTAAAATGGCGCATGACAATGCATAGTAAAGCGGTGTCTTTTTCTAATGTTCGGTCGCAATGGGGATAGACTTGTACAAAGTTCACATCGCTAGCGGAGGCGGCAATGGTGGTAATGACAGGATTGTCCGCAGTGGTGATGTCGGTAATGTGTTGCGAAGCTGGGGCGAAGAGGGGCGCACGCCGATTCCTCCGGTTGCCTTTGTATATGTTCAATAAGGCTTATCTGTATCCTGAATGTCCGCTGAAATGTTCGGTTTATTTGCAGGGTTCGGATGTTCACATCGTTAGTTCATCATGTCTGAGTCTTGGAACCCCCCTCTTTTTGCCTTAGATGTTGCCATTCCGTCTACAATCGTTGCAGCTCAGTGGGTTGACTTGTCGATGTATATGCGAGGACGTGAAGGTGTCTAGGTAAGAAGGCTTTCATCCGCCATGTCTGAAATCATCCATCGCAACGTCGCCATGAAATGATCCCTCGAGCAGGCGCCCGCCATCCGTTCTCCCGAAGTGGCCGACATAGCTCTATTGCATCTTCCTCAGCACACCGTCGGCTCAGATCATTGGAAGGCCATACGGAAAGCAATCTACTATACGTAACACCGCGGAAACAAAAAAACCAGAATTCTGCAATAGGACACTGGGGGTAATAGGGGGAGTTTGCGGAAGTGAGCACTACAGAAGGCTGTAAATCATGTTTAAAACGTAACAAATACAAAAAAGCAGATATAAATATTATGAAAAAATAATCTATAGCAACAAAACAATGCGCGATAATTTGAAAGTAAACATGAGACCAGGCGGACACTCCTCCTAGCACCGGCTTCGTGTAGTCCCGTCAAAAGGCTGGGGCTGGAAACGGACAGACTGGGCACATTTCCACATTTCATATCATTATTGTCGGTGATCACCCTTGCTTCATCAGAGGTGAAATTGCTGGTCTGTCGTTGTGCGTAGCCGTATATCGAGGATAGCTTATCCTTGCAGTTGATTGCAAGCTAGCGTTCGTGCGATAGTTTGACGAAGGGTTTGCCCATTTCACTAAGATGTTTTTCACTACATGGTATAGCATGTTGTAGAGCACCGCCGATTGTTCGGTGACTGGTAGCTGGTCCTTAGACTTCATGATTTGCTGCCTGAGGGCTAATGCCAATTTGTTGGCTACACCGATCCCGCACGATTTCGGGATCCTTGCAGCCGCCTTTGAAACATTCTTCATATCAGGAAGTGAGATCCAGGTTTCTCCTCGGTTGCTCCCCCCAGCGTGGGGCTTCCAGCGACACCTATGTAGGAAAGACTTCGGAGAACCATTGACCGCAAATGCGGCATGCAAATATTTCCTCTCCTCCTTCCGGTCATCGTGGTCGCTGCAGGGTAAGTGTTTTAGTGCGTTCGAATAGAGTTCTGAAGCAAATTCGTTTCTGAATGAATGAAAAAATTCGCGTTCCAGACTTTCAAGCACCGAAATTTTACGGGAGTCCAATTTAAGATAAACGAAGCAGCAACCAAAATCAAGGTAATTATGGTAGCTACCAAAGATGGGTTTGGACGAAAGGTTTTTAAAGAGGGGTTTGGACCCTCATTTTTTTGCTGCTTCTTATCTCTGAAAATGGACTCCAGTAATAAATCGAAAGTTCAGGACTATAAACCAATTGATTCGGTGCTCGACATGTCTTCGTTATGCGTGCAACTTCACTTGTGACCGCCTGGGTGCGTAGCGTTGACCGTCGTACGGTAGACCTTCGTCCTCATCTAACTAAACTAAACTCAAACTAATAAAACTACAAAGTTAACAAATAAACTAATAACTAGAGTAAATAATCTAGAAAAATAAAAGATAGATTAAATATAGCATGTAATTACCAGAATAGTTGGATATTAACCAAGTGGTCTAGCTACACTGAAATACGTACTGATCGGTCTTATTGTAAACTACGGTGTTGCTTATGAGGAACACTTACCTGTATAATGAAACCGTTCATCTCTGACGATTTATCTTCAACTTTGACAAACAGCACGTCCGACACAATTCTCTTTTTTATTCATTTAACCTATAATCACAACATATAAATCGTCAATAACTTGTCATGTACCTCATTAAGCCTTAAAGGGGAATTCACAGATCTTACGTGCAGTCACCACACCAAAACAATTATTATAAATATCCACAATCTTCCTCAACTATAAAATTACATCTACATTTCCTCCATAGGTTCAACCCAGCCTCATTGGCCTTGGACGAGGCCTCGCAGGGGTCTTTTGAGAGGGATGAAGACGATGAGGAAGCGGAAACGAAGCTCGTTGGCTTGAATGATCAGACTGAACATGGACCTCCCCTGTTGACCCCTATTGCCAATGATATTGCCGTCTTTGGACAGGAGCCCTGGACCGTTCACGTTTTCCACAGCCCTTCAATCGAACAGTCCTGCGTCCTAGTTTCCTCTAACCTCTGGGTCGGTGCGCACGCGCTCGCCTGGGATAGGTCAGTGAGGAGAATTCGACAAATACTGTTTGACGATCGTTGATTAGCGTTCACCAAACTTTAACGGAACTCACTAGTCCCGCTTTGCCTTCGAGTGCTGCCAGGAGCCGCACAGTGGATAGTAGTCTACACAGATAGCAATAATTAGAGCAGACGCTGAGATGGTTATTTCTGGCTCATTCCCCGTCATCAACCAGTTATACCCAACCCCGAGTGGTGTTCTAACCATGGCTCGAACCAACGGCATTTTAATCTGAAGTCCAATGCTCTAACCATGGAGTCACAGGCTCGTTGTCATATCGGTTAAGTTTGGAAGATAGTAACGCTCGCTGATGAAAGTTTAGCGAGAAATTAAGGTTAACAGAGAAAGCTCTTATCACTACGATCTTCGGGCACGGTTCCTTAGGAGATGTAAAAGAGATTGAAGGCCAGAGTGGTAGGAACAGTTTATCATGTGCAGAAAGAGTGAGAGAGTAAGTAGGAAGAATTTGACGCTCGGACGAGTACAGTCCAGCTGCAAGGGCGCTGGGTCCGGAGTGTCAGAGCTTAAGCGCGTAGCTCTTGTCTGAAGCGGCCTTGAAGGCCCATGACCAGACGAATTGAGGTCATGTTAACGGCCGCCGGGTTCTCGCGCAGTTTGCAGCTGTCCAAAGTGTAGTTCGAGGTTTGCACTCCTGAGACGTCATGTTTGGCGTGACGCGGAGGAAGTTACGCTAGCCTGACACTACACGTTCACTGAGCGCTAACGGAACTCACTCGTATCGCTCTACCTTGGGGCTTTCTGTGGAGCCCAGCCAGTAGCAGCAAAGCGGCTAGAAGAGTAGGCAGATGAAGACTGCCGGCAAACACAAGCCACTATATAAGTTGCTCTATTATAGGACCTAAAAGAGCGCAGTGTAAGGTGCAGGGCATACGGACAGAAATCACACAAAGGCACGAAATACCGTGTTCGTCGCTTTGTAATATTATTTGCATATGCTGTAATTGTTTGGACCGTTCTATATGTCGGGAGCAATTTCCTCGCGTTGGCTAATGATAAATATTGTGAACTATGATCAAGGAAAAAAAGTACTGTTGGGGTGCAATGACCAGTATCAAACGAGTGACCAAATTTGGAAAAAATGCAATGGGACAGCTACGAACGACTGCCTTATCCTCAATATCGTTTAGTAACCCTTCAAAAAACAATAGTCCTGTCTTCATTTTTTCATTGAAGCATCAGCGTGGATTCCTTACGTAAATACGGAAAAGGCAAGAACAATCGGTTATTTCTTTTGAGTGCAGTCAAGCAGGCTGAATAGGATTTATATCATTAGAATTTAAACGGGTTTGAAATCTACTACAAATGAGGAAAACCCTTGCCACCGCTATCTTCAGGCCCGGTTCTGTGTGGGAAGAGAAGAAGTAGGACACCAGGTGGAATGAATAGTGTATTCTGTACAAATTTAACTGGATGAACTCGCAACCGCAGCTCAGAGTTTCATGTCAGAAATGTGAGAGCGCGGCAGCCGGCACAATGAGGTGCTACGTGAGTCAGCTTTGAAGGTGATTGGCCAGACTGGACTGTGGTCGGCACAAACTGATGCATACGTGTTAACAGTCACGAAAGGCGAGAGGTTGGGTGTTGTACGCGGAGTAAGCTCACTACAAGTCCCCTACACAAAACGTGCTGGAGGTCATAGATGCCTCCTGCGGAATGTCACCAAGTTGCAGGACGCTGAGGACAACTTTGCTCTGGTGCGTGGCCACTCTAAGACCACGCCCGCTCTCCTGTTAGCACGAGTTAACCGGGGAGCCCATCCACCTCCTCTCACTCGTCTCCCCCTGTTGACTCATTTCATACAGACCCCTCAATTTCGGCTCCCTTACATAGTGACCGTCACTCGCGTGCGTAGAAAGTTAAATGGGCACGCGTTTGCTTGTTGAAATGAGACGCATATGCAATCTCCCAGTGATCGGCGACACGAAGTTTCCCAACTCAGAAGTCAATACAAATAGTGGTATCTAAGATTTAATGGGGGACAAAACAGTGTATGGGGACTCCTGCAAGCAGTTGTCACAACATAGCATTTTAGGCGAATGTGTTAGTGTCCGCCATTGAGATGCAGCCCAAAGTTTGTTGGTGCTTTGTCGCTTGCAGTCAATCAGTGAAGGTCACGCGTGTAAGGCAGGTGGACTGTTGCCTACAAAAGAGGTTGAAACTGTGGAACGCACTTTCATGGTGCACCGACGTATTCCTCACTAGAATATATTGCGTGTACTTGGCTCGTTCAGAATGCATATCACAGTGCGTTAAGTTAATAGGTAAACCCTAAGGATTGCAATCAGCAGGCCCGGTTACTTAAGGGAAGGATAAGAAGAGAGACACCAAGTGGCCGAAATAGTTTATTTTGTACAGAACTAGTGGCGAATAGGTTAGAGGAAGTCACCAATCGAACGAGCGAACATCCGCTGCCGAGATGAACAGCAACCTAAGTGTCTCAGCGTCCACAGGGAGCGGTATTTGTCTATGTCAGATTTGCAGGTGATTGGCCAGATGGATTGGGGTTGGCCTACAAGTGCGCGTGCTTAGTGGCCGCGCGCAGTGAGCGTTCGCGCGGAGCATGAGGCTTTGCCTAGACACAAACCGAGAACGGTGATCACGTGAACTCCTGCATGGAGTGGCATAGAAGATGTAGGGCGCTACATGTCATTACACGGACTATCAGTAATGGTCCGAAAGACTGCCAACTGAGGGGTAAATCACTCCTCATAAGGCCGGTGAGTCAGACCGTGATTAATTCCTCTCAATGTGGCCTTCAGGGCAGTCGTACGCATGTGAAACAACAACAGCCCCTAGAAAAGCCAGATGTGTCCTGTGGGTACCAGAACGTGTGTGGCACGCGTAGACAAGCCATATAGCTCCTTCAGCGTTCGCACCCACATCCGGTCGTCCTGGTGTTGTCTTGTTGCTGACGCAATTGCGGCACAAGTCTGCCCCCTATAAACTAGTTCACGGGCAAGTGAGAGACGCTGCACCCGCTTTGTATGGTACATGGTGTGTGTTGTTTGCTGCGACGGTCAAACTGTCATCGTTTGCCTGCTTAGACACGTATGTGTTCGTTGTGGTTATGGCTGGTTGACGGGTATGTTAAGATATCAGAAGCATATCCTTCCCAAAACCCGTGTATTGTTAAGGCTTCTTTCCATGGTGCCTCTACTTTTAAGTTTTCTCTGCCTGTCCAATCCGCGCCTCTTGTATACACAGTCAAAAAGATCCTGTCTTGGCATGTCCCTGTACATTTAAGCACACGGTACTACACAGAACCCTATCCATAGGATATCTTGTGTTATGCGGACAGGTACTTTAACTAATTTGGTCCGCTATCTCTGCTTGTAGAAATTACGACAATGTCTACATCGGTTGGGGTCTGAAGGCTACGGGACCGGGTTTCAACCCCTACACTCCACCTGATCCGATGGAAGAGGCGAACGAACAGCACCAGGAAGCCACAGATCCCACGCCAGAAGAGGAGGCAGCAGCTAACGAGCCCGAAGAAGAGGTTCCCGGGGACACCGACTCCGAAGACCTCAATGAAGATGGACTAGAAGAATGAAATGGCCCTTTGAGCACTTGGTGACTAAATCAATCATGCTTGTCACATCAATGGTGTTTATTTTGGATGGTCTCTTTATAAAGTCATCATTTTCACTTTTTTCAGCATTTGACCTTTCGCAGAAATCCTAAAGTAAATGCCGCTGGGTTTGCGATCTTGGATGTTCGAAAACCCTCACCATCGTAGATCGACAACCGCGTTGCAAACCGTCAATCACAATGCTCTGAGAGTACAGATGTTACTCAGTCTGGATGACCTCTCAGGCATGCGCCTTAGACATTAAAATAAGTGATAGAACGGGTTTTATTGGAAAAACATACAGAATTCAAAAGGATCTGGTAAAAAATAAAATGACAGATATCGACGCCGACCTATAAGAGGTCATACATTACTCGAGCGGCTATTTAGCTCCGTTTGGTATAGGCATAAATTTTTTAGAGGGAAGTTTTAGCAAGGGACCGCACGTTAGCATGGACGATTTGATTTGCAATTTGGTTCCACGCTAATGCTTTCCGCTGGTTTCAATAACTAGCCCGAAAACGCAAATATCATAACCACTCTCTCTGATAACCCACAGTTTTTCATACCACAAGAAACAGCTACAGGGGGATACATATTTTCTCATCGGACATTAATATTTTCGATTCATATTACCAGCTGCGCTATCCGAGCGTTCTTTCCCCACATTATTCGGTCTGCGATCTGAAAGAAAGCAAGGTAACACAATAGAACAGGAACCCTATTTGCTTCGCCCTCCCCCGTTATATAGAAATCGGTAGAAATAGATCGTAGGGCAGCCTAATGAGAATGGCCCTAAGTCTAGAAACTTCGTTAGCCCATAGGAGTTGTTCTTATATTTTTCTTGGTCTACAGGCTTCTTTTGTTAAGCAGTACGAGTCTCTCTTGGGCTATTTTGTTATTTTCGCAAACATTTCAAATGCATTTTAGTTCTGTAAAACAATTACAATTGGTTTCATATGATTTCCTACTGCGCAATTATCACGCATTAAAGAAGAATTAACTCTCGTTAATGAACGTTCAGCGGCCGCTAACGGAACTCACTTTTCCAGCTCCGCCTATAGCTTCATTTCTCAAGCCCTGACAGCAGCTAGTAGCATAGGTAGATAATATTGCCAGCAAAGAAAAGGGATACTGGAATGGCCATTTCTGGCTCATTAGCAGTCTTAAGTCAGTCATACCCAGCCCAAAGTGGTGCACCATTCGAGGCTCGACCTTGCGACTTTTTGATCAGAGTCAAACGCCCTGACCATTGAGTCACGAGTTCGCCGTCTTGTAGGTTTAAGTCGGAAGATATTGACACTCAATGATGAACTTTCACCGACCGCTGGAACCGGGTATAGATCATCATCATGCGGAGGCTTCTGTTCTACCGGTCGTCCATCACAACACACTCCTGAGCCAGCAGTTCTGGTGGACTTATTCGCAACCTGACCATCCCAATCATCACCGTTGCAACGCTCCTGAGCCCAGCCGCAACGTCCGACCGTCAATTCGAGCTCTCTACAAGGAAGCTTTTGCCTCGTCTCTCGCGGATCTACCTGTTGATAGCTCTGCATCTGTTCGCCTGCAGTTCCCGGCCAGGCACCCAACTCACTCCCGTAGATCTTTGGCTCAAGCCGGTCGAGGTAGCGGCTTTTCTCCGTCTCCCAACTACTCCCAGTTTGGATTCCGGCGGGGATTCCTGATCCAACTATGGGATACGACACACACACTGGGTATGACTGGCTGACGACCGCTAATAAGCCAGAAAGGACCATTCCAGTCTCCAGCCGGCAATACTATCTCCCCAAGCGCTAACTGCTCATTAATCAAGTAATACATCTTTAACCAAGAATTCCGTCAGATATTTGGGCTGGGAGACTTTTGCCATTGAGCCATACAACATATTCCTATCCAGAAATTCCTGCGCCAAACTTACATTTTAGAGCTCATACTCTAAATCTAGCCTGGGAACTTTGCGCAGAGCGGGGGAGGAGGATTCTAGTACAGTGTCCTGTTGAAACCAGCTCTAACGCAAAGATGAGCGCTGATAATGAACAAGATCATCGATGCCTCACTCGAGAGCAAATGGCACGACAGACAGCAGGTACTTCAAAAACTATTTACTATACGCAGTGTACAAACAGTCTCAGGACGGAGAGTCGTTAAGGCAGGGTTCGGAGTGCAATGATAATTTGTCACCCGCGGGCGTTGCCAGAAGTGGCGACGAGTCCTCATCAGCGTTTGCCGCTGGTTCCGTCTCAGTCGACTCCTGTTCCTGCAGCTGCTGCTTGCCCATCAACATGGGGATGGAGGAGTCGAGTCCACAGAGGCGCAGGAGATGCAGGCGCTCGTGGCGGTCAATGTAGTGGCGCAGACTCTTTAACCCCCGCCAGCCGGCGAAGGCGAGTTTGCAACGCGGAAGGAGGGTGGTGGCGGTGGCGTCAGAAGGCTGAATGAGGCGACAGAGGGAGGGGTGAGGATTTTGTCAAAGAAGATACAACATGCTACCGAAGTATGTCACGAATTGAGGCTAGTGTTTGCACCCCAGGTGTGCGTATACAACTAAAGAAGAAGGCAGCAGGTCGATCACCGGAATGGCGGTTTTATTCGTCTGAGCGTTCGAACTCTTGCGGGAGTTCAAACGCCAGTCCGGACGATGTATGTCCGCGCAAGATCGATTGACTGAATTATCCTCTTAGGCCCGGGTTTCAATTCACGGCCTGTCTTGCTGCCAACCTAAGCGAGCATCTTCGCGGCTGCAAAGTTAGCATCATGACCCGTCTTGTTGGTGTGGGTAGCCTCTTGTGATGAGGCCAGTTTGTGTTCGTGTATGCGTAAATCAACCATGTATCCACTCTGTCTTACGTAATTTCGAAGACAGCTTAGGCAGGGTATGTGATACACTACACCTGGCTGCTCATTAGGATTCAATCTGTCCATAATTCCAGTGATGGGTGTGCCTGATTCTTTTTCTTCATTACCTGCATAAGCATGTATTGCACGGACAGCGAAAGTACTAGCTAAAAGCCCAGACACGCGTTTTTAGTCAACCTTGTGTCGCTGCACGACACAGCTGTGAAGGGTTCAGTTCATTAGTGCGTTTTCCACGTGTTTTTGTTAATATGAACGCCACTTGAATGCTGCAGTTTACCAATTCCTCGAAACTTCGTCTGCGAGTAAACTTGCTCCAAAATTTTATGTGAATATTTTAAAATAAGTTCGTTAACTGCGACATGCAGCCGCACCAGATCGACAAAACACGAGTGTCTGAGCTTTTAACTAGTAACTTTACTGGCAGTATGATAAATTATTGCATAGTCTAGATTACTGACTCCTTGTTGACAGCTTGTGACTATTACGCGCTTATTCCGCCGTGTTAGCTGATGGATTTCCGCCCAGATACTTTTATCCAACTGGGAACCAAGTCTGAAAAGTCTATGCTGCGGTAGCATGTTCACGAACTTGCACTATAGCAAAATTTATTGCGGGTAAAAACCTTAAACACACCACGGATGGACAACACTCTCCAAATGTTTAACATTGGTTAGCATAAAATTAATCACGCCCGTGTACCGAATGCTTGAAATACACTACTAGTATTGACTTATTTTGCATAAACTTGCTAATGATGACAGTCGGAGCCAACTAGTCGGGTAATAAAAAACCGAACAACATTGGTGACGTCTCCCCAAAACCTCTTTCTCCCAGCACAATTATCAAAGAGTGCTCGTTTTTCGTCAACAGCTTCGCCATCTCAGTGTTTCCCACCAACTGGTTAAAGTTTGATGAGTGTTCAGTAACAGGAGCGAAGAGTAGCGACCTGCCGGATCGGGTCGACTAGGAATTCCTTCGTCCATGGCGGTACGCCAATGGAAGTGGTAAGCCGTTCGATCCAGAGCAACGTATATAGATCCAACTAAACCACTTCGGTGAAACTTACAAGCGGCGACGTGCTGAGTCTCCACAAAGAGTTACGCACGACCGAAAAGTGTGTCAAAGGGACCTGTTCGGCGGGCCGCGCTAAGTTTGTGCCGTAAATGTATCCGGCGTGTCTTTTCAGTCCCTACACGCAATCTCGTAACACGCTGGTTGCGAGGCTAAGACAGTAGGCTGGTGGGCGGGAGAGTATACAGAGCGAGGCTGACGCTGAAGGCTCCATTTCCATGGAAAATCAACGCGATTCCAGTTATAGCAAATTGTCTGGGTTTGGATATGCTCCAACACATCAATAGCAATGGTGGTTGTGGTATGGAAAGCTGCTGTCCTTAGGACCTGGAGTGTCAGGCTCAATGGCTCCCCAATAAGTCCTCTGGGACAGTAGCATATGAGATTTGAGCCACCCACTTGAAAGCCTGACACATGTTTTGGGAACCGGGTCGTGTGTGGCACGCGTAGACGGGCTGTTTAGCGTTGTTATTTATTGCGCCCTCGCTCACCTTCGGCTGTTTTGAAATTGTCTCACCATCAGAACAGCATGGGCGAGGGAGGAAAAGGTGTGATAGGTGCTGCACAAATCCGATCTATAAAATATGACACGCCCAAGTCACCGGTGCTGCACCCCCTCCTCCATGGCACTCCTGATGAGCGTCTTCGCTTGCGACAATCGAACTATCGGGCTGATGATTATGGTGGTGTCTACATACCTCAACGGCTTCCTCGGAGCCCCCAGCGACAGGCGCATCTGGGTCATACTCAATTAGCACGGGTCCGACGGAGATTTGAGTCCACTGGCTGCGCGTAGTCGCAGTCATCTTCTCCACCAGAGGCATCTCTTCGCGCAGCAGGGTCAGCAGGTCCTCGTGTTCGAGCCGCGTGAGGATGATGCGACGGAAACAGGCCTGTGGCGGATAGGCGACAGGAGGGTTAACAGCGCGGGGCAGAAAAGCATCCGCGAGGTGGGCGCCATCGTGCAGTAGGCGGTAGCCGCTGAATTGTTTGTCTTCACACACCGCGAACATCTTTACACCACCGCTGACAATGTGCAGACCTGCCGGGAGGGGGGGAGGTGGAAACAAGTTAATTTTAAAGAAAGCAATGACAGCAAGATTTATTGGATCCATGGCATTTCGAAAGAGCTCTTCAGTTGATGCCTCTCGTTGCGTAACGTGAATCACATAAGAGAAAATACTAAGTGAATTCACACAAAAAATAGATAGAAACGCAAGGCCATAAAAAAATGGCCAAGAGGCTAATCAATAACATAAGAAGTCAAAACGCTATGGTCAGCTAAAAACGGGAAGAGACGTCTGAGGTAAAAAAAAATTAGGGAGGGGAAATGTGTAAACAGGGAGCCAATGTTACCAAGGCAGAGTTAGGTTCACTAGATGATCCAGCTGTATACATAGGTCAGGTTTGAACCGCCGTATGTAGGCTGCCTCCAAGTAGCATTAGGTGCGAATTGTTCGTGCCCGAACAAATACTTGGGAAGAAGATTTGGGGTCAACAGAATGGCAGGTGTCTAGCAGATGTTCAGTGATCGATGACCGAGGAATTCTGTTTTCTTGTTTCATTAACCAGCTAGGCAAATGTTCCTTAGCTCTGGTGGCCAGTTGCCGTTTCGTTTGCCCTATGTACTTGCATCCACAAGTGCATGTAAATTCATAAACACAGTTTGAAGTGGCGTGCAACGGCAAGGCATCCTTCGCCTGAGTAATTGGTAAAGGCTTAGCTGCTTTAAACAAGTTAATGTTTACTTGTGCAACGGTGTTAAATACAACCTTGGAAAGGGGCAGTCAGCAGGCTAGAATGCCTACAGAACACAACTATAAGATGATTTAATAGGAGGCGGTAGGCATGTTTAACTTTCATTCTTTCCCCAGTAGGGTTTCCCCGTGAGGCCACTTTCGTCTAAGTTTGATAATAAAAACCTACTTCCATATTTTCAGTAGGTCTAATTGCCGTATATCCAAAAACTCCCCTTGCTGCTGTAGCAGTCCTCGTGGTATATAAGCGGCCTCTTTAGTCTTTTAGTTCCTTTCCACAACCTTTTCACCTAAACATTCAGTTAAGTATAACAATTACAGGCGGCTTCAATATCTTTCTTATTGTGTAGTTTTCACGCACCTATACGATTCCTGGTTTGCCACACCTCTTAGTTGTCCCTTAACTACGAATTCCGTAAAAAACTTGGGCGGGGGGACCTTTTGCTATTAGGCGGTCTCAAAAAAACAATCTTTATTACAATAAACTGAGGCAATACGAAACTCGGCCTGCCGGCAAGTAGGCAACCTGAGGCAGAAAGAAACCGCCAGCCGCTGAAATCGAGTCCACTTACTAGGGGAGCAACTGTAAGCTAGGTGGATAATCCTTACTTACTATGTGACTGAATAGACGAGAACATCATTTATGCGTCTTCCGTTGGGGAATGCAATGGCAAGCCTATTAGCTGCAAACAATAGACCCGCCATCCGATAATCTGTTGCTCATCTTGGGACAATGTCAATTGCTCAAATATTATAAAATCCTCTACCACAAAAGACTCCCGAAATTTAAAAGACACACATCCAAAGCGTAGGCGTCCCCAGATAGATTGGAAGCATGAATTTAATATTTTCGTTTTGGTATAAACTAAAAGCTGCTTTTTTAATCAGGACGTCCAGACTATCTCAGGTATTCGGAGCGTTATTCGATCTCTGTTTACTGCATCTCTCGTCTGCTAAGTTGCAAAGGACGGCGATGCGAGTTATAATGTTGCTGAGCTAGGCCCCCAACTAGCAACGACAACATCGAAGACGTTAAAATACCAGGAACTTTGGATTAGAACGGGGGGAACCCTAAGGCGAGCGAATTACGTTGGTAGGTAGTAGACAGGCTGTCGCTGAGGGTGCAGCAGGTGCCAAACTTGGACAGGTGTTTCAAGTTTACCGATCAACGGTATGCCGAAGCTGGTGGACGAACAGAATGGGATCAAGCAAGATCCTAACCACACCCAGTATGGGTGAAGCGCTTAATTGATGGTTGAGAATGCTTGATCGTGAATTCTAGAACCAGATTCGCCTTCAAAAACCAAACAAATGCCAATACTTGTACGAGGCTACGACCCTGTTTTTTTCCTGGTAATAATGATAAAGTGGCGTGAATAGTTGGATAAAGACGACTGCTCTGGGGCAGGGATGAGAAAGACCAGGCACTTCTGGACCAACCTCAACCGAAGCAACGCACTTACCCTTATTAAGATTAGCCTCGATGATACGTTTGACCATTCGGTTGGTGTAGTAGATGTTCCGTCGACGCAAAATCTCTCCACAGGGGCGGTAAAGCAACTGGTCAGCGTGCATAAGACGCGAAGTCACAGAATCCGTCTGCTGCTGCTGCACTGTCGCATCTCGTATGCCGTAGTAGTCACGAATCTGAGGCCAGTCCTTGTCAGTGGTGGGATCAAAGTAGACAAAGCCGCTCTCCTCACGCACAATGCGGGCACGCTTCTGTTTAGGTTCCCCGGCCTTCGTCTCCTCCTTCTCCTTCGCCTTCTCCTCCTCACTTTCACCAACAGGACCGGTTGCGTTAACTGGGTGAACAAAACCAAACGTCAGGCAGAGGCAATAGAGGACAAAGAGGCTTTTGCGTGGGATTAAATACAGCACCCACTAACACACTGTTTAGCTGGTGTCTGCATGTTCTTCCCTATTAGGCAAGGTCTAGGCAGATAGTATTGCCAGCGAAGACCATGGAGACTGGAATGGCCATTTCTGACTTATAAGTCGTCATCAACCAGTCGTACCCGAATCCAAGTGGTGAACCACCTCAGGCTCGAGCTCGCGACTTCTTTGGTCAGAGACTAACGCCCTAACCATTAGGCCACGAGCGCGTCGTTTGACCGGTTTAGATCAGGCGATATTGACACTTGCTGATGAACGTTCACGGATCGCCAACAGTCGCCTTAATATAGAAAAACAACGCGTTTTCCAGGCCTATCCAAAACCAAGAAGCGATAATAACGCCCTGGTTTACATTTCCAACGGGCATGGGTCCTGTCAATGTACATTAAAGATTAAACGGGACAGAGTACTACAGATAAATGCCAGCCAAAAGTGATTCCAGCGAAAGCAGGAGTGCACGTCAACTACGCTCAGAGTTCGAGCATCGTTGCCGACGATTTCCACCGTGGGTGCGTTAACTAGTTTAAAATTGACAGTGCGTAGGACCCTCTTGTAGAGCACCGTGGTCTGTTTCAACACAGCACAGTCGCAGTGACGACCCCTGATATGGCTTAATAGAAATCAAACCAGCCTATTAACCCGCTTGCGTAGCCTGTTGGGTAAGTGGTGGACAGAGTTCCTTTTGTCTCAATATGTTCTTTTTTAGAAGTCATGCACTTAGACTGGTCAAGCCAACAAATCAAAAATGCATAATTTCTCGTAAACGGTAAAAAAGGCAGTCTATGCCTTATTTCCTGGAAAATAAGAGCGATTTGAATCAGGGGAATTATTTTCAACTCTATCAAAATTTTACACAGTTAACTTAGCATACATTTCTCGAATGATCGTATTTTTAACATAATATAACTGAGATAATAAAACAATGACAAAACAGAAGGCCAACTTATCAGACACTTAAATCTGGAATTTTTTTAAAGAAGCTGCAAATTTAATATTGGCCGAACAACGCAACGTTTGGAGAAGGTACGCGAACACAAACCAGCCTGGCTGGGCAAAGGAGAAAATCGATCGATGTCAAGTTCAATCGATACGAACTACCAAGTTGACGCGAGAGAGGCTTTTCAAATTAGATACCAGGCACTGACACGCTACTCTAAAAGCCTGCGCTAACGGTTGCTCGCCACAGACGGAGCAGTGGCAATCTGTTTAGTAAAAACCCACCCTCTGCTGTCAAAAGGCGCTGGTAGCTGCAGTCTAACTACCTTGGCCAACTACACGAGTGAATACCACGTCGCCCACAAACACAGATTATCCAAACCTGTAACGACCGCGATAACAACCCTTTCCTACCTGCGGGCCTTAACACGCTGGCGCCAGCATGCTTAAGACGAGGGAACGTCGAGGACCATATAACCACTGCACACAACTGACAGTTTTATTTTTCATGTCATTGTACTGACCTGAAGATGAATGACTGAAAACAATTATTTTCCAATACTTAAGGAACTCTTAGGGTTAAAGGAATCTAACTTATCGGATCTCGATGAGGTATCGACCAAGATTTTGAAGGAGTGCGCCAGTGAGTTGGCAATACCACTCCCTACACTATTCCAAACATCCTTCGAGACTGGATGCCTACCAGCAGATTGGAAATCCGCGAGGATTACGAGCTCTACAAGTGGAAAGCCGGGTCTCCGCAAACAATTACTGACTGGTCAGCCTTACTGCAATCTACTGCAAAATTATGGAAAAATAATCAAACAACTACCCCGAGGACCATATAAACACCGCACATAACTGACGGTTTTATTCTTTGTCATTGTACTAGCCTGAAGACGAATGACTGAAAACAATTATTTGCTAATACCAAGTTGCAAATTTCGTAGATTTTTTGGCTTTCAATAAGACTGCAAAGCTTGGAAGGGACCTTACCGTCAGTTGACTTTACTTTCTGGTTTTCGCCAAGGGGTGCGCAAACAGTCTCTTTCCTTAGAGTTCGCGTTTTAGAACTCATCCAGGGCAGTTCAGCAACCTTCTCAAGAACGGCAATGAAAAATCCGCCTGTATTTTGGTCATGCGGAAGAACACGACGGCAATACTCCAGATGCAGTTCCTCAGCGTTTGGCGGTGCGAACAGACTTGTCGACATTGTGCCCTTATCGCTGACAGAGAGATGGGGGCAAAGTATCAAAACTTTTTAGTGGGGAAAAATAAGGAAAAACGAACATAAACGCATCTTAGATAAAACGATAGGGTTTATTATCCCAGACAAATTAGTAAACCAAAAAAACTAGCGTAGCACTACTTCGAGTTTTACTGAAGTAGCTTCCTCCAGGTAAAAAAGTCATAAAAAAATAATGACGTCCGCTTATCCACTTGTGGGAGTGTGTTCGCAGTAACACTGAGCATAGCGCAACACGAGAAGGCACTTGTGGGATAACCTTGAGTTTCAATATGCAACTCAAATAATGTCAGATGCGACGATGGCAAACGGCCAAGGCTTTAGGCAAGCAGCTGCGCAAAGGGCACATAAAAACGTCCCCCTTGCTCCGTCTCTTTGCAAGTTCATTATAGACCGACTACAACGAGGACCGATTTGTTATCCCAAACTTTTAACAGACCATGTGTGCAGCGTAGTTTCTTTGGAAACGCTCAAAGTCACTGAGGCATGTTTTAGTAATATGAATTTTTTGTTAGGACTTAACGAGACCGTCGTTTAGTTTCGTTCTATTACCTGACCCATACCCATGGAAAAATACGGAACCCCTGCAAAATGTATTCGGTGTCTGACGAGCAGTAATGGCCGAGAGGATGGCGCGAATTAAGTGCTGGTATGTAGCATTTCTAGACAAAATCGAAAAAAGGCCTTAAATTCACAAATTTGTGGACATAGTTCGTTAAATGCAAGATTAAATGGTCTATAAGATGAGTTAATGGCCTACAGAAAACAGTTGGGAGCAGTTATAGCAGGTTTGGTTGTTCCTACAGCAAGATCTATGTGGTAAGCGTAGTGAATGACACCAAGGTCATGTACTACCCACCCGTTGAGTTAATGCGGATCATGACAATAGTTTAAGGGGTCACTCTCAAGTAACGTAAGCTGAATGCTATTCAAGTTTCATACGCGCGAACGCACATACAGGCTTACTTCGGTGGGACTTCGTCGTGGGAGCTGATCCACTTGTCGGAACCCAGAAGGATACGCCAACTTCGCAGACCTGGTCTAGCCACAAAGCCCGACCCTCCGACCTGTCCTTTCAGACATATGAGGTCCGGCTCCACTAGACGTACTGCTCCGCCGGTGGCGTTGAGAATGGAGGCAATAACTGCCTCATCTTCCACTGGATTGAGACTACACGTAGAGTAGACCAGGCGCGGTAGGTCAGTGGTTTCTTCCGGAGAGGGCACTCGAAGCAGTTCCAAGCCTCGTCGCAGAATGCGCTTCTGTAGCTCGTGCTGACCGCGACCCATCTTGGGAGTCCAACGTCTCCAGATGTCAGGGCTCTTGCGTAGGGTACCATCCCCGCTGCAGGGCACGTCAGCCAGGATGCGATCAAAGAGTAGTTGTGTCATCTATTTTTGGATTGTCAATAAATGCAAAGACTGTGCATCTTTTAACTCACCAAAATAGGAATCCTAAAGTAATCGTTGAAATAAATGCACCCAAACGGGTTAAGAAAAGATCAATAGCGTAAAGGGCTATATAAGCGTTAAGCGAGGCTCATGCTACCATCGCCTAGCACCGCCCCAGTTAGCTCCTATGGATGACCTGGCAAGCACGTTTGTGTGCAAACTAGTGAATGAGTGGAAAGTAATTTAACTAACATCTGTAGTTTCAATCTACGCGTAAATATCAACTGCCGAACAAGAAAATAAAGAGAGCTCCTACTCGCAGCTGCAAGGACCGACTGAAAGAATCCCTCGTCGTGGCTACCGACAGCTACCAATGACTGAAATGTCAGAAGACTGTTTAAGAGAAAGGTTTTTTTGTAGCTGATTAGTTGGATCTCAGTGCGACAACTGTAAAAATGTATAAGGCGTTTCCGCTTATAAACATACGATTGTCATTAACACCTATTTCTACAACTGCCACACACATGTGTGAGGCTATCATTTAAGAGTGTGGTGGGGCTGGACAGAATAACTACATACTCGGGTTTTGAGTTGGGACCATGATAGAAGGTAGATGTATTTGGCAGAAGCTAGCAACGCCAGCCGGACAAACCTTATTCTGAACCACACACATACAGGCTCGAAGAATCAGGTTTCATTGGCGCCCAGTGTTTTATGCAAGGCGTCGTAAAGGCATGAGAGCCGAGTCTGCAAACGTATGGGAGAGGTCGCGCTGCGTTTGACTGGATAAAATACCGCCATTAAAGCCCTTAGGAATCAGGAATCGAAATCGACACCACTTCAGGATTTACCTAGCGACTGCGTTATGTCTGGATTTATGCGATAATACCACAGGTGTCTACCAAAGCTGTTGTATTTATATACTACTAGGGTAATTCCTATCGCAAGCTGTGGAAAAGTAAATTGCCGTTAGAGATGACAGCAAAACCTGGTAGACTGAAATGAAAAGTCTCATTTGCCAGGCCTCCAATGAACAGCATCACATTGAACCTTTACAAATATACTTTCTAAGCTAGGATTAGACCGCATACACTGATGGGCTATGTTCAGGATGCGAATGAAAAGCTTAGTGCTGCGAAGTGGCTTAGGGGGGGAATGTATATGCTATACCATAGGTCGAGAACCTTTTTGACTCAGAGAGCAAAGAAAGCAAATATTTGGAAATATAGTTCAAGGAGAGCCATATAATATATTTTAAGATTGAATTCAAATAAATGTGGGCATAATAAGCCCCGGTGACACGTCATTGGAGGAATCAAAATCACAAACTCTAAAGGTTCTAATTCCAATTTTATCTGAGAGAGCCAAATGCAATCATCAAAGGAGCCACAACTGGCTCGCCAACCATAGGTCTCCAACCCCTGTGCTATACCATAACTTGCACTCCCAAGGAGAGTTTTTTTCACAATCTTGAGTCTGCGAAAAAGAGGAAAGGAATGCGTCCCATCGAAGTTTATAATTATTGTTTCCATACTGTGCGACGAGTGAACAGGCATAGGAGGATGAGTTTTTTCGATGAGTGGACATGGCTATTTTTGTGCTTAACGTTAGGAACAACCGTAGAAAACTTTTTGGTCTTGTAAGTAAAGTAAAATAAGGCCATATCCTAAGGTCAATGTGAATGCACCGAGAATATATGAATACCACGGTATTTTTGAGCTCCGCTACTAACGGCTGTTTGCTCTATTGGCTTTACTCGGCATTCGGTTCTGTGCATAGTGAGTCCTTGTGGTGCAGTCTAGCGGACCTCGGCGTCGGAAAAGTGACAATGTTCTTCTGAATAGCTTGCCCTACTATATGTAAAATCTGTGATTCACCTGGTTGGCTCTGCTACATACTTGCGTATACACTTAGCCCCTCGGTCCGAGATAATGAGTTCATGGGATCTCCAATGCAATGGGAAAGGAAGTGTAAAATATAAGGAGGCAGCCATGTAGTATAAGCAACGGCTTTTTGAAGCAACATAACATACAGTGCTTTAGGTTAGGTCTAGTTTTTATTCTAAGTTACTTTTGCCCGATTTTATTTATCTTTCAGTCAGGTAGCAGATGGACGACAAGTAAGGAGACGAATTTGCACCTTCTTAGCAAACTTGGCTTGATTGATAGTAAAAATTAGACAACAGTTGTAAAACGCTGAGCGCGCCGTCGTCTGTGAATGTGAAAATAAAGTGCCACTTTAAGATCTAGTATAATTGTAAAATGTAATCATGACTCGATAGCTGCGGTTTAGATTGTAGAAAAACGCAACGAGAAATAAACCGCAAAAACGTTCGACAAAACAAAGTGTGTAAAAATACCTCGTTGGAATTCGATGGAGAATCAACAAAAATACGAGGATATATAGCAGCATCTTCTTCGGTGAGGAGAACACACGGGCTCTGTAGTCTTTTAACCTGGTGAATCATCATGTAACAACGTTTCCTATCCAAGTCGTTTGCAATGACAAAGCCCGATGGCTCGGCATATGTTTCACCATCGCCATTTTTCTTCTCTGCATCTGCATGTAGTAATTCTACAAGCTGGGCAGACTTTGAGCCGGGAGCTGCGCAAAGATCCAAAACAGCGTGGTGTTCTTTTACATCAAGTGCGAGAGGAGGCAACATGCTGACTGCTTCCTGCCTACTGATGTTACCTGAAAAGTTAGAAAAAACAGTATGTAATTCGACTTGAAAGAAATTAGTAGAAAATAAAAGTTGTCTCAGAAATTGTAGAGCAGAACATGCGATTTGAATTTTCTCCGAATACTTTAAGCTTTGTGGGAAAAGAATAAATAAGATTATAGAATACTCACTCAATACCACTGATTTCACACGCGTGTCTGGTTAGGCCCATGCATTGCAATAAAGCCCATTATACACAGCTGTGACATGCTCGTCAAGTAATTAGAGCTGTCGGGACAACTTACAGAACGAGTCAATACATACACACAACCCTGACAACATTCGTTAAGCGTGCATACGAAGTACAGTATAATAGAGAGATTATCACGATAGGTATACGAGGGCGGCAAAAACAGCTGATGGGAAATCAACAAATACTGTTATATCACAACAAACCTTTGCTCGACATTTCGGTAGTTAAGACTTGTTAATTTTCGGGAAAATGCACCGAAAACGACCATCACAGAAGAGCTACTCAAACCAACTATGCTATGTGGCACGGAACCTTCCTAGTTGACCGCAAGAAAGATCATGCCGTCAGTCTACCCTTGCAGATAACAGTAGCATGGATATGTTAATAGATAACTGAGTAAGCACAGATATTGACGGAACGCCCCTAACTGCCAAAATTAGCGACCGTATCTTACTTTTCATCCGCGCAAAAACGATTTTTTTTCCGAAATCCGAATGCGAACACGTTCAGAAAAGCAGAATACTAGGCAGTTTTTCCGATGAGGGACAATAAGATAGGAACATGTGTTACAAGTATTTGTTTCTTAGTAGAAGACAATGTAAAAACGATGGAATAGCAGAAAAAACTAATAAATACCTGACTCGGACTCCGATACGAGGAAACTCTGTAGGGCTTTCAGTTCATCTAGTTTCCGAATAGTTGCTCGACTTGCGTCAATCTGCCAAGCCATTTCATCTGGATACCAGGCCAAAGATTTTATAGAAAAATCCGCGGTGGTTGAGTCGGCTTTATCGATAAGAGTATGAAGATAATTCTCCTGTAGAAGGGAAAGTAGTTCCCTACTCTGTTTACGGAAACCAGTAATTCGAAATGTCACGGGAAGGTCCTGCTTAAGAGACGCGATAAACGCCTGGAAATCGGAGTCATCCAGCCCAAGCTGGTTCTTATAATACTCCTCAAATAATTCATTGGATCTGTCAATTGTTCTGAGAGTGTTTAAACCAAATCTAGGGACGCGACGCTTTCCCATGCCAAAAACGCAGGACTGTTTAGCCTACGCACCAAATAAGGCCAGAAACAGGGGAGAAACCAACCTCGGTTGAAAGCAACTATCTGTTCAATTCGCTTAAGTTCAAGTTATGAAGGGAAGTAGTTGCGTAAATTTTCCGTATCTTCTTCACATTATGAATTGCAGGGTGTGGCAGAATAATTAAGTATATCAAAATGGACCAATTAAGGACCATAAAATAAACATACGCACTGTGGGAAACAAAGTCAAATTCTCACTAGAAAGGCTTGGTGCTAGACAAACGCACTTCGTGTTCATTTTTGAAGCTTTACAGTGCATTGTAAATTCCTCCAAGATGTATTTTTTTCTCCGCGCACGCTAAAAAAAAGGAAGAATTGCCATTCAACCTTCACTGGCCATTGATACTATTCTGATCATTTAATTCTGATATTTTGTCGTAGAAAATGCAAATAAAGGAAGGCAGCATAAACACGAAACAGCCCTTATCAATCTGTCCACATGTTCTGTCGTCCTTCCTCGTTCTAATTTTACTGCGGCCGACCTCGGCCTGTTACTTCTTTGCCTGTTTTTGATCTTTGCCCTTATCTGCGCCTGTCTCAAACTTTTCTACGATTACCTATGATTAAGGATTCCCAGCGGAATCCGAAACTTCAGGAAAATAAAACTGTTGTTCCGTTGATTTTTTCTTCTTCCATACAGAAATTTTTTGATTTAGGATGCCGGTGGATTGATGTGCACTTATTCCCACTTGAATATATACAGACTAACCGGCTCCGATAAACACTTACGGGAGTATAAGCAAGAACGTAACATTTGTACAAGCGAATTTACTAAACTACGCAAAAAAGACGAGTTAAACATACTACAGAAGTCCTTGGAACACCCCCAAAATACTGTATGGCTATAAACAAAGCATGAAGAGATCTCAGAAAATGATCCCTGCCCTAAGATCAGCAGATGGACAGCTGGCGACCGAAGACCAGATGAAATCCTCCATTCTCTCCGATTTATTTAAATCCGTCTATACCCGAGAACTTACAACTCCACCCTTACTTTCCTCGTCATTGCCCAAAAAAAAGAACCTAGATTTTTCACACGACACTGTCAGGGTAGAATTTCTTCAGCTTAAGCTTGCAAATCACCTTGGCTGGATATAGTTCCTAAATTAGCACTAAGAGAATTAGCTAACGAACTGTGCAAACCTCTG
Organism: Ligula intestinalis; assembly: GCA_036362985.1. Classification (NCBI taxonomy): domain Eukaryota; kingdom Metazoa; phylum Platyhelminthes; class Cestoda; order Diphyllobothriidea; family Diphyllobothriidae; genus Ligula; species Ligula intestinalis. The sequence goes on along the minus strand of JAYGXS010000004.1, from coordinate 11,700,247 downwards.
GCTGCCATCTTTCAGAGGTCATTTGAAGAAGGTGAACTCCCAGAAGAATGGAAGTAGGCCAACGTCACCCTGATCTATGATGGAGGTTCACGACTTGATTGGCAAAATTACCATCTTGTTAGTCTAACTTGCATCGCATACAAAGTAATGGAGCATATTATCAAGAAAAATTGAATAAAATTCCTGGAAAACAACAAAATATTATGAGATGGACAGCACGGCTTTCGCTTAAGACGCTCATGCCTCACGAGTGGTGTTTACTTTCAGGAGAAGTGGACAAAGGCCACAGATTAGGGCCATCCAATTGATGTCATATTTGTCGACTTCAAAAAGGCCTTCGATAGTGTACCACACAGACTTCTTCTTCTTCAGAAGATTTGGGACGTGTGAATTCAAGAAAAAATGTATGAATGTATAAGCAGTTTCTTGTTACTAAGCGAATAGAGGGTCGTTGTTGGAAACTCAACTTCGAAATGGACAAAGGTCGAGAGTGGTGTACCACAAGGCTCAGTTTTGGGCACGTTACTTTTCCTGATCTACGTAAACGACTGCCTCAATGCCCTTGTATGCGCAGCTGTCACGTTTGCGTATGCCATAAAAATATGGGCTGAAGTTAGCTGCGCCGACGACGCAAAGAGGTTACAGTCGAACATCGATAAACTTGTTCTCTGGTCGTCCACGTGGCTTCTTAACTTTAATGTGTCCAAGTGTCTGGTGCTACACATAAGCCCGGGGCGAAAAGTGTCGAAGAAACACAGTTATTTTATCAATGGCACCGCATTAAAATAAGTTGATACACACAAAGATCTAGGTATATGGACAATCGCGAACCCGATGCCAACAGAGCGCTTTAAAAAGGCTGTCCAGAAGGCAACTAGTACCCTGCACTGGATCAGACGAGCGTTCAAAATCTTTCCACCTGATCTCTTCGGAGAAATATTTAGTAAATTTATGAGACCACACCTTGAGTACGAAATGCCGTTTAAAACCGTGGTTGAAGAAAGATGGGAACCTTCTTAAACAAGTGCGACACAGGCAGACAAAGATGGTCGATGGTCTCAGAGACTTACCATATCAGGGGAGATTGATCAAGCTTAACCTTTTTCCATTGTCTTACAGGAACGTTCAATGCAGCCTGCTCTGGACATTCCGAATAATCCGGGGCCACAGTTCCTCTCTGAAATTGGAGGAATTCTTCGAATTGGCCAACACAACTCACCTGCGTGGTTATCCTTACAAGGTTAAAAATGAACGCACTCGAGTGGACCTCCGAAAATATTTCTTCAGCCAACGCGTGGTCCGACCTTGGAACTAGCAACCAAGCGATACGGTTTCCGCTGACACAATTTCGCAGTTTAAAAGAAGACTCGATGTCATTCTATTTGACAAAAGTCGACTTTTACAACATGATTTCCTAGTGCCAGTAGTGTTACCAATTTTTCTGGCTCTAGACTGTTTCCATACCGTTCCGTGACAATTCATTCGAAAGTCTGTCATGGTATCATATGTCTTCCTACAACTTCATATTAAGTGTTAGAATGATATGGTTTGCTATACATAAGTAGTGTTCTAAAGGGAATTCCTTTCCTGTAACCGTTCAAATATACATATACTGATATTCGCAGGAACGCCTAATTGCCAAACGCAGTTTCAGTGGAAGGGTCATTTCTGGTTTATTAGTCCTCATTAGGCAGTCAAACTCAACTCCAAGTGCTGCGACACCGAAGCTCTTAACGCGATCGTTTTGGTTAGCAGTCCAATGCACAGCCCAATGAGTCACCGTCTCGTTGCTCGTCATTTACTGCACATTTCTACAGAAATTCCTGCCATTATTTCGCCACTTATAGCAGCGCTGTCATCAATCTAATTTCCTGCACTATGACTCACCGTAAGTCACCCATATTAATTGAACCTTCACGCATTTAATAGTGCTCACATTAAAACTTTTGCCCAAAGATCTACTTCTTGTTTGACGTCGTCATTTTCACCCGATTTTTACTATAACTGACGTCCATACTACCATTTTCGGAGCTTCTCTAAATCCTTTTTGGCATTTTCAGAGAAGTTTTCGGGTTGTTGGTATATAGCATGTGTTTTTCAACGTACCCTTTTCTTTCTTAGGTTCCTTTATATGATCGGTGTCACCAATTCCGGCCTGGCGAATCGCAAGCTTTTCTTAAGCGGGCAACAGTTCTCTACTTATTGCTGATTAAAACTTCCTAGTGAAGCATCAGGCATCGTTCGGGTAGGGAAGGTATGCAGGGCTCCAGGCAGTCACGTTTAATAGGCATTTTCGCTTAAGTGTAATCCTCTTTCTCTACATTCCTCTTGTTTACTGCACGAGCGACGGGTACCGAGAAATGGCCGTACTCCCAGACAAGAACGCAATGATCACTTCGGCCAAAAAGGGTCTGAGTATTGAAATCAAATTTATACTTTTTATCTCTACTAATGACGAGATCCAGACAGCTAGGCTGTTAGCCACTTGGTAAATGTTTGTGAATTAATTGAACAACTTGGAATCTGAGGAGGTGTATCTAAAGGAGAGAAAGTCGACTACAGAAGATTCTCTAAGTCAGAAAGTAGTAAGACTAATTAGGTAGGAGAGTGTACTGTAGGAAAAGGAGCTAACAAAGAGCTCTTCATAAACAAGCTGTTCACAGTTAACAAACCACTTGATGAGTGTGTGGGCTGTGCGTCTGTGCACAGGTTGCGAGATGTGGGGGCACCGTCCAGCCAATCAGAAGAGGCGCAAAGCTCGCAAGACAAAAGGCAAAGCACCCAGACGACCTTGAGGCATTTTGCGACCGAAGGCCTGCCCGGTTCGGGCAAGAACATGATAAGTCACGCATGGAGCTTCGGGGAATTGGCTGTGAGAGTGCGGGTAGCGGAGAATCACGTGTGGTGAAAAGAAAATCGGCGTAAAGGAACGGCGAAGTAAATAAAAATTTCAAAAAATATGAAAAAAAGTCGGTCAGGGAAGTGAACGTGACATCCGTCGCGGGAAATGCATACAGGAGGCACAGGACAAATGTAGTTAGTGACAGGAACGGTGGAAGTTAATGAGGGAGGAGTGGAGCAGTGGACATGAGGAACTAGAAGCCGTCTGTGCGGTACCTTGTCGAAGGCTTTGCTCAGGTCAAAAAAGATAACAACCACTGATTGCCGCTCGTTCCGGAGGGAAGTGATGTGGTTGAGGAAAGCTAGATGACACGTCTCGCATGATCGCCCGTATAGAAAACCATGCTGCGAGTCGCTTAGAACCTAATTTTCCAGCAAAAATCGAGAATTTGATTAAAATGAACACCGCGGTAGTTATTTATGTCCGAACGAGATCCTGACTTAAAGACTGGAAGAATAATTGATGTCTTCCAAGTGTCAGGAAAGAAACCATTTGAGATATAGACTGAAAATATATGGCCAAATAATTTGGGAAAGTTCGACACTCTTTTGATAACTGAGTTGGTAATACCGTAAATTCCCGAAGATTGCGAGTACTTTAGACGAAGTATATGCTTTCGAATTAATTCTATGGAGAAATCAATGTTCCCGAGAGTATTGCCTGAGTATGGTTGAATAAATAAATAAATAAATAAATAAATAAATTTTATATTTTAGGCCCGGAGGGCCTCGTCATTGCTAACTTAGTGCTGTGGAAAAATAAATACACAGTTGATAAATGCTGCTCTCCATGAAACAACCACATAGACAGCGGGAGCGTTTAGTAGTGTTGGTAGATAAATTCGTCATATCGTCATTTTAAAATAGTAGTAAACGCATGGTGAACTAAGAAGGAAGCAGTGAAAAAAAACTCCTACCATTTAAGCTGGGGCGGAGTTCAGCGAACCCCTGCTTAAAAAAAAACAAAACGTAGGAGAAAAAAACTGCTTCAAAAAAGTTAAGGGGTTTGGTTGAGAGGATTGATTGTAGTGCAAATGAGACAGGACTGTTGATGAGAACGAATGAGAGTGGGAAACGCTTCTTGTGATTGGAGACATCATATAATAGCAGAGGCTGTCTTTCACCATTGTTACACCGCCCGACTGGCTTCATGATCAACCATCAGGGAGATGAGACTGGAGGAGACCATCGCGAACAACAGAGTCAGGAAGATGAGGGAACGGCAGAGGTCACCTGATCATCAACGAAACGTCCGAGCTGTGACCTTGTAGACTGCGGAGTTTAGCGACGAGCTGGCGAAAATAGCAGAACCGCCACGAGCATGACTAAGGACCATGAAGCCTATCGTCAGGGTAGTAAAACGGAGAGTAGAGAAAACGGCAATGATGACTGGACAGAGAAGTGGACGAAACATCGTTGTAAATATCACTGAAAGAATGAAGAAATAGACATGTATGGAAAAAATTTGATGTAAACATAACAACCTCAGATACCAGGGGGACCCTTTTCAAAGTCCAAAAGTTGTGTGTTTGGGAAGGAGACGGATAACAAGGACTTTATATCTTCTGAAGTTAAGTGTTTACGTAATTTGACTTTAAAACCTGCTAAGTTAGACGACAGCCTAATTTCGAGGGGAATATTATTCCAGAGGAAGGCATATTTGGAGGCAAAGAAGTGAGAATGGTTCGAAGTGGAGCTTAAGGGGGGTGCAATAATCCTGGAGGAATTACGGGTGGCATAAGGTCTATCTGCGGGAATGAGAGCATTGATTCGTGGAAGGTAAGGGGTAGAGTTAACGCGAAAGAGGAAACAGAGGCCCGCTTCGAGTCTTCTGACCCAAAGAAATGTCATGTTCGCTAACTGACATCTCTCCGTATAAGAAAGCGTGGATCGAGGAAGAGCGAATATTTTGCGAGTAAATACCCTCTGTACATTTTCAATCTTACTGCGGTCTGAAGCATTCATTAGACCAAAGAGGGGACAGCAGTATTCTAGGATGGGTAGAACATACATGCGATAAAGTTTTAACTTTATTTCCAGCAGGAAGAAATTGTGTGATATAAAACCACATATCTGTGCAGCCTTCGCAGATATTCGATCGGCATGAGGCGACAATGCTAGTTTATTTGTGTAGCTTAGACCTAAGTCTTTTATAGTGGATCGTTCTAAAATTGGAGCATTTTGAAAGACTAGGGGACGAGGAAGCTTGGCGGGACCAAAACACATGAAACTACACTTGGATGGAGAGAATTCCATCTGCCAGGTAGCACTCCAACGTGAGAGTGTAAGTAGGTCCGCATTTATTTTATCAACGCATATGCTTGCCGTGTCCTTAGAAAACGAGTATATGCATTTTAGGTCGTCTGCATAAATGAGAGTGTGTGAATTTTTTAGAACAGTCGAAATTTCGTTTATGTATAGAATGAAGAGTAATGGACCCAAGACAGTGCCTTGAAAAACGCCACTCGTGATCAGCTGAGAAGTGGAGTAACTATTACCCACTAGGACCTTCTGGCTGCGGTTAGACAAGTAGGAACCGATGAAGTCGAGGAGAGGGGGACGGATCCGAATGGCTTCCAGTTTTACCAGAAGCCGTCTGTGCGGTACCTTGTCGAAGGCTTTGCTCAGGTCAAAGTAGATAACAACCACGGATTGCTGCTCGTTACGGAGGGAAGTGACGTGGTTAAGAAAAGCTAAATGACACGTCTCGCATGATCTTCCAGGTAGAAAACCATGCTGCGAGTCACTTAAAAGCTTATTTTTTAGGCAAAAATCGAGAATTTGATTAAAAATTATCTTCTCCAGAAGTTTAGCTAGGGCCGGGGTTTTATGTACACCGCGGTAGTTATTTATTTCTGAACGAGATCCTGATTTAAAGACTGGAAGAATAATGGATGTCTTCCAAGTGTCAGGAAAGTAACCATTTAAGAGATAGACTGAAAATATATGGCTAAGTAATTTGGGAAAGGTCGACACTCTTTTGATAACTGAATTGGGGATACCATCAGTTCCGGAAGAGTGCGAGTTTTTTAGACAAATTATCTGTTTACGAATTAATTCTATGGAGAAATCAATGTTTCCGAGAGTATTGTCCGAGTATGGTTGAAACGACGGGACCGGTTCGGATTCTGTCGTGAAATGCTTCGCAAAGAAGGCATTGAATAAGTCAGCCTTATCAGACTCATTTACTACAAATGTTTTGTTTTCATTAAGCAATGGGGGCATTTCAATTCCTCGTTTTGCGGAGGCCCTACGACGAAACAGTTGTGCAACCGATTTTGCAGAGTTTGACTCGCTCAGGGCGCAAGATTCCCTGTGCTGGTCACGTGCAAGACGAATCTTTGACGCTAATTCGAAGATCTCTGCGATCCTTAGATGCACAGACAGCGAACTAGTAGATCTATCTTTCAGCTGCCTCCTCAATTTCTTTAGTCTGGGCAAAAGAAAATGAGGGACGGTCGATTCTGGTGTGTAGGGTTTCGCAATTTTAGTGGGCACAAATTCCAGCATTTTAGTAGAAACGACCGACATGAGTTCAGAAAGATATGCAGCGTCGTTAATGGAGGAGAGGCTCTGCCAATCTAATGAGTCAAGAAAATTGTTGATTGAGCTAATATCTGCGAGGTCGTACGCATGATAGGTACAACTAGCACTAGCCTTTTCCGTAGAAGGAAGCGGAAGGCAACAGTGAATTAATGCGTGATCACTTTGGAAGATGTCCTGCTTAAAATCAACGACGGGATCGGTTCGGATTCTGTTGTAAAATGCTTTGCAAAGAAAGCATTTAACAATTCAGCCTTGTCAGACTCATTGAGTAAAAATGTATTATTTTCATTAAGCAATGGGGGTATTTCAATTCCTCGTTCTGCGGAGGACCTACGACGAAACAGTCATGCAACCGATTTTGCAGAGTTTGGCTCGCTCAGGGCGCAATATTTCCCTTGCTGGTACCGCGCAAGACGAATCTTCGACGCTTATTCGAAGATCTCGGCGATCCTTAGAATCACAGACAGCGAACTAATAGATCGATCTTTCAGCTGCCTCCTCAATTTCTTTAGTCGGGGCAAAAGGAAATGAGGGACAGTCGATTCTGGTGCGTAGGGTTTCGCAATTTTAGTGTGCACAACTTTCAGCATTTTATTATAAACGACCGACATGAGTTCAGCAAGATATGCAGCGTCGTAAATGGATGAGACACTCTGCCAGTCTAATGAGTCAAGAACATTTCTGATTGAGCTAATGTCTGTGAGGTCATAAACACGATAGGTACGACCAGCACTAGCCTTTTCCGTAGAAGGAAGCTAAAGGCAACAGAAAATTAATGTGTGATCACTTTGAAAGATGTCCTGCTTAAAGTCAACGAAAAGGGAAGCAATACCGTTTGTGAAAATCAGATCCAGGATATGATTATGTCTTGTTGGGGAACTAACCAATTGAAACCAGTAAGAAAAATTAATGGTATCTAACAAAGGCTGAAGTCTAGGTGGACAACAGTTTTAAAGCCAGTCGATTTCAGGAAAATTAAAATCTCCAGCAATAATTTTAACTTCAATAGTGGATTCTGAAATAAATTTGAATGTCTCACACAGATTTGCATCTTCTTCAGATGAAGAGTTGGGAGGGTTATATACACATTCGATAATCGCCTTTTGCCGTGGCGACACGATAATGGAAGCGAAACAGTAATTTCCAGAGAAGGACCTGCTATTTAAATAAAACGGAAAGTGCCTAAATGACGTTCTAATATAGAGAATACATCCACCACCACGCTTATTTATGCGATCATGACGGCAGAAATCATACTCGTCTATGATAAAGGAGGAGTCAGAAACGATTGGACGGGTCCAAGATTCTGTTACGCATATAACACTGGGCATCATCTCGAAAGCAATTGCTTGAAGTTGAGCCATTTTATTGATAACGGACCTGGCATTTAGCACTATGAAATCTAGTGTGTTTCGAGTGGAAGGACTATGGCTATCGTTATTCATAAAAAATAATTAAGAGGTGGATAGGCAAACTGTAGGCCATTTTTATTTGGGGAATAAGTACTGACGGGTATGGAGCTATTCGTATATGGGAAGCCAATAATGGATGGCTGATAACGTCTGATATATCTAGGTCCCTCACTTTCTGGCATGGGAAAATGAGGAGAGGATAAACCAAAATAAGCTTCTGGGTCATTTAGGAGGAATGGGGGAGGCTAAAAGGCATGCAGAAGTTTGTAGGTTTGGGTGGATGAGGGTGGATAAAGGAAGTGAGAGGAGAAAACGGTGATATAAAATTAGTGTTGGGGCCGTTTGCGTAAGGACATGTGGTCCTCATCAGTGAATCTCCTGTACGGCAACTCCGATTAGATTTAAAACTCTACCAGTTTGGGTTCCTGCCGTGCAAATCAAATTTTTCTTGGTTCAGGCCCGACGTGTTCGATAACGCATTATACGGAAGAATAACATGACTCGCATGGTCAAGGGAGGAGCTGGGTTGTGGTGGGTAAGTGGTTGGCCTAAACGCTTTCGATGGTATTGGCGACATTATTGATGAACTTGTTGCAGAGTTGAAGGCAACAGAATTGACCGATTGTTGGAGAGAGAATGTATTCAGACTAGTTGTAATCGCAGTAGATGGTGGAGCGGCGGGGCTTGCAGGTCCCGACATCGAGAGGGATGGGCTCACTATTGCACTAATGTTTATGGGCCTATGACTAGACATTCGCGAGGCAGAAATAGCAGGTGCACTGATGGTTACGGGACTATGACTTCACATCCGGGGGGCAGGGATAACGGGTTTGATGACGTAAGCGGGTGTATTACCAGATATCCGTGGTGGAGGGTTGGCGTGTGCATCGACCCTATCGGAACTATGACCAGACTTATGGACAGTAGGCGGAGAAGTCATTGGTATATTTGACTGGAGAGCCGCATTTTTTCGCTCCATTGGTGTAAGATCTCGACAGAGGAAACCTTTTGTCCTTTCCACATATCGAGAAATGCGACCTCGTTGTGCAATGATTGAGTCCAACTCGATCGGTGAAAACAATTTAACTAGTATGGGCGGATTCTTGCAACACGATTGAAGGCACTTTGCTTCCGCAATTTTGTAGTTGAGCCTGCCCGAGCATAGGAAATCTCTTGCAATATCAAAAGGGCGACTAAGGGTGGAGGCGTTTTTAAGTATAAAGTTATAATTACGCGTTTGTCTATCAAAAGCTTTCGTGGTTATTAAATGGACGCGGGAGTATAGCTTTTTGCATAATTTGATGGAACTAAGATTTCAATGTGAAAAGGCCTAGAAAAACTCAGCCTTTAGGATTTAACCGCAGTTTGTTTTTAAAAGCCCTTAAAAATTGGTAAACAAACTGTATTAATTATTACGTTCAGACAAAACCAGTTTTTCTGATTTTCAAACTATGACTTACGACAAATAATCAGAGTAAACTTAACAAATACTGTAGCTATTTTTTAATAAGCACTTTAAATTTATTTGTTAAAATGTATTCAATATTGGGAAACGACTCAGCCTTTGAAGGTCTCGAGAATATTCGGAGCTTGTCGATGTCTTTTACTAGGCCGTGATTTTGTTGTGAATCTGTTGATTTGAAGAAGTTGCGTTTCAGTAGAAATTGTTTGGAAAACAAAATCTGCTTAAATTCCGACTTCAAACGATTTTCCACGAGAGAAAAATAATTTCAGAGACGCAGAAAGAAATTCTACATGTACGGTTTAAGCCACAATTTCCTAGACCGAAAATGACGGGGGATATCGATGCAAAACTGTCGTAGGGGAGTGAGGGGAATATATATATGTATATTTTTAAGGGTAACAGGCAAGAAATTCCCTTGAGGACCCTATTAATGTAACGCAAACAGGTTATTCTTACAGTTAATGTGCAGTCGGGGGGAGCACATATGATATCATAACAGAATTTCGAGTGAATTTTCACGGAAAAGAATGAAAACGGTCTAAAGCCAGAAAAATTGTTCACAGTGCTGGCAGTAGGAAATCGTGTTGTAAAAGTCGCCTTTTGTCAAATAAAATCACATCAAATCTTCTTTTAAATTCCGCAACTGTGTCAGCGGAAACCGTCTCGCTTGGTAGCAAGTTCCAAGGCCGGACCACGCGATGACTGAAGAAATATTTTCGGAGGTCTAATCGGGTGCGTTCTTTTGTGACCTTGTAAGGATGGCCACGCAGGTGAGTAGTGGTGGCTAATTGGAAGAAATCCTCCAATTTTAGGGAGGAAATGTGGCCCCGGATTATCCGGAATGTCCAGAGCAGGCTGCACTGAACGTTCCTGTAAGACAAAGGAAAAAGGTCAAGTTTTATCAATCTCTCCTGATATGGTAAGTCCCTGAGACCGTTGACCACTTTTTGTTGCCCTGCGTTGCACTTGTTCAAGAAGCTCCACATCTTTCTTCAACCACGGTGTCCAAACTGGCATTCCGCATTCAAGATGTGGTCTCACAAAGGTGCCAAATATTTTTCCGAAGATTTCACGTGGAAAGATTTTGAACGCTCGTCTGATCCAGTGCAGGGTACTAGTTTCTTTCTGGATGGACGTTTTACAGTGCTCTGTTTGCATCAAGTTCGCGGTTGTCCATATACCCAGATCTTTGTGTGTCTCAACCTCGTTTAATGCGGTACCATTGATAAAATAACTGTGTTTCGGTGACACTTTTCGCCCCGGGCTTATGTGTAGAACAAGACACTTGGATACATTAAAGTTAAGAAGCCACGTGGACGACCAGATAACCAGTTTTTCGATGTTCGACTGTAGTTTCTTTGCGTCGTCGGCGCACCTTATTTCAGCCCATATTTTTATGTCATCCGCAAACATGACAGCTGCGCAATCAAGCTCATTGAGACAGTCATTTACGTAAATCAGGAATAGCAGCGGACCCAAAACTGAGTCTTGTGGTACACCACTCTCGACCATTGTCCATTCTGAGGTTGAGTTTCCGACAACGACCCTCTGTTCTCTGAGGGACAAAAAACTACTGATCCATTTATACATTTTTCCTTGGATTTCCACGTCCCAAATCTTCTGCAGAAGAAGCCTGTCTGGTACACTATCGAAGGCCTTTTTGAAGTCGAATAATATAACATCAATTGGATAGCCTTTATCAGCGGCCTTTGTCCACTTCTCCTGTGAGTAAAAAGCACTCGTGAGGCAAGAGCGTCCTGGGCGAAAGCCGTGCTGTCCATCACATAGTATTTTGTTGCTTTCGAGGAAATACATTAAATGCTTCTTAATAATGCGCTCCATAACTTTGCTCGCGATGCAAGTTAGACTGACAGGACGGTAATTTGCGCAATCAAGTCGCGAACCTCCCTTATAGACCGGGGTGACGTTTGCCCATTTCCATTCTTCTGGGAGTTCGCCTTCGTCAAAAGATTTCTGGAAGATGGCAGCCAGGGGTTTGCATAGTTCGTTAGCTAATTCTTTTAGTGCTAGTGCAGGAATTTTGTCCGGCCCAGGTGATTTGGCAGGCTTAAGTTGGAGTAATTCGGCCCTGACAGTGTTGTGTGAAAACTCTAGGTCCTCTATTTTGGGCAATAAGGAGGAGGGTAAGGGTGCAGTTATCGGTTGATGAGCGGACGGACCGTCAGCAAAAGTTGTAGGTTCTCGGGTGTAGAGGGATTCAAAGAAATCGGAGAGGAGGGAGGCTTTCATCTGGTCTTCGGTCACCAGTTGTCCATCGGCTGATCTAAGGGCAGGGATCAGTTCCTGAGATCTCTTCGTGCTTCGTATGTAACCGTACAAGATCTTGGGGTGTTTCAGCGACTTATGTAATATGTTCAACTCGTATTTCTTGCGCAGTTTAGTAGCTTCTCTTTTACAAATGTTACGTTGTTGCTTATACTCCCGTAAGTGTTTACCGGAGCCGGTTAGTCTGTAGCGTCTCCAGAAGCGGTTTCTTTTTTTGAAAGCGGCCTGCAAGTTTGAGTTCATCCACTTCGGGCGATTCGTACTTGTCTTTCTTCTGAAGGGACAGTTGAGACAGAGAGTCCTTTTCAACGTCGAGCTAAAGGTCATCCACTGTTCATTTGCCCCACCTTGGAGATCTGTTTCCCATGATACCTCTGACATTTCTATTCTCATAAGTGGGTAGTCGCCCTTCCAAATGTTACTTTCCCATGTGTCGGAGGAGTAGGGTTTGGAGAACAGCGAATACTCGAAATACAGCATAATATGGTCGCTTGACCCTAATGGTGGTCGATCCTGCAGGTCAATCACAGTTTCCTCCTCTCGTGTAAAGATAAGGTCGAGACAGTTCGACTGTTGTCCTTCCCTAGCCCGTGTTCCAAACGCGACGGTTTGGCAGAGCAGTTTGGCTGTGGCCCATTGTAGTAATTTGTGATTGAAGTTGTCTTGAAGACCCTGTGCAGTCCATGTCTGCCAGTCAACACCAGGAGCGTTAAAGTCCCCAACGATTAGGATGTCTTTTTTCTCACTAACCCTATACAATTCTGCTATGAGGATAGTGTCTTGGTCATGAGAATGGTTTGGCGGGCGGTATGTCACCGAAAGCGTCAGTGGCCTGGCGTACTCAGCAGATATAGTAATATTTAGCATTTCCACATCTCGTGCTGGGACCGGTACTTCAGCCGTGGCTGTCAGCTTGCAAGTGACATAGACTATAAGCCCTCCTCCCCTAGTTTTTCTGTCTTTCCTGAAAAGCTGATATCCTCTAAGTGATAATTCAGAATCAGCGATATCTTTTGAAAGCCAGGTTTCAGTTAAAGCCATGATGTCTGGTTTCACCTCCTCGACCAAGTTTTTTAGTTCGTCCAGCTTGTTAAACAAGCTTTGTACATTTGCGGTTAGGACCTTTAGTGACAGTTTACTCCGTGAGGCCCAACCCTCATCGTGACAGGTTTTGGCCAGAGGAAGGGCTCCTTGACTTGTATTATTTGCCCATCTTTTATTTTCAGGCCCTTTGCCCCGCTTTCGGTCCTCTCTCTCAATTCTATCCTTAGTTGCCTCATTTTCATCCGCTCCCTCGGCTCGTATTCTGGCTGAAAAAACACTTGCTTGTGCGAATTTCGTAAGGCCGTTTTTCCTTTTAGCAATTTTGATGCTAAGTCTTCGTTATCAAATATAACTTTGAGAGGCCTTGGGTTTGTTTGTAGGTCGCGGCCTAGGTCTGCTTTACCCAGACGAAAGGCTTTATTGACGGTAAAGGTTTCCCCATTCTTTAGGACAGCGCTGACGTATTCGTGTATTCGATCATAGTCGTGTGCAACTCGTTCCGTTGTACTGTCAAACGTGGACTCAGGAGCACCTTGTATGATAATGTTGTTTTTCCGATTTATAGACGACTTCTGTAATACCTTACCTGTAGTTCCGTTTGACTCGTCTTGAATAACTATGCAGTTTTGTCGGTCAAGGGAAACCCGTGATGTATTTCCAGTCTTACTGCTATCGGAAGACCCCGAGATGTTGTTAGGAATAGTTTTTGAATTTGCGTTTCCACTACCATCACCAGAGATAGGCTTCTTTTGGAGTCTGGGATGACACCGATCAGGTCTGGCTTCCTGCTGCCCCCCTTCTACATTTTTGGTTTCCTTCTGTGATTTGTATGCAGCCTTAGCATACCCACTAGGAGTGTGATATTTTAGGGTACTCGACGACTATGAACTCTCTTATACAATAATTTTCAGGGCAGTAAAAAAACTCCTACATCAATGGCTGAGTTCAGAGAGCCACCGATTTGCAAGAAATAATAATAAAAATAATAATAATAATATGTTTATTATGCCAGTTTACAGGCAATTGTAAAGAGTTGGTAATGCACCTCTTGGGTGCCTTCCAACACCTCGAAGACCGGAAAAAACCTAAAACCAACTCCCTATGTTGCAGCCAGTATTGGTTTTGTTTCAGGTTTTTTGTTTGGTCAATACTGGGCGAGATAGGGAGTTTGTTTCAAGTGAAAAAAAACCTGCCTTCAAAGGTATGATACAAACGGAATAAATGTACAGTTGTAAGCTGAGTTGACTCATCAGCAGGAGAACTGTTTCATATCATTTAAAAACATTAGTTCCAGACGGAGAGGGTTGGCACAAGAACACAGTGTTCTCAGTCTTCCTTCAATGGTTGTCGGCAAAAGTTGCGCGCTATCGGCTGAAAGGTTAGCAGACTGCGCGCTGCTGCTTCAGCCGCATTATCTTCAGCAGTGAAGCCTGGCGGGGTTCGAAGTTCACGAACGCCATCAGAGTGAAAGAGAGATTCCACCGAGTCAGCACCCAAAATTCGTGAAAGTTGTCCTGAATGTAGAAAACTAGTTATAGCTCTCTTAAACATAGGGTAGTTTTGCTGGGTTTTAATACTTTTGGGCAGCTTATTCCAGATTGATATGGCATTTACTGAAAAGAATTGCCGGTACTTAACTGTGCGTGCCATAGGGAGAAATAAAAATACGTCTCGATGACTGGCGCGTCGAGAGTGCTCAAGCTGCCTTATTGTACTAAGAGGATTAAAGGTTTGACCATTCAAAAGTTTAAACAGTAAAAATAGACCCTTCTGCAATCGACGAAGCCATAGGGGATCCAGCTTTATAAGTTCGCACCTTTGTTGGTAGGTTAAGTTACGGTGTTCTGTAGTGAAAACTCTTCTAGTGAAGAAGTGCTGCACCGATTCTATTTTCTTCCGTTCACTAGTGCGCAGAAGACTGAA
>JAYGXS010000004.1:11653385-11664523 GCA_036362985.1 Ligula intestinalis | reverse complement strand
AGGGAGTTCTGTACACAATAAATCACTCCTTCTGGTGACTTCTGCTTTTTAACTTCCAACCTGGGATTTGGCTTGATGATTGTAGTGATCCGAGTACACCCACTACTTAGACCGATACAGGCCTCAAAAACATGATCATATCAACTGGGCAAACGAAAACAATAGTTGCATAAATTCACACTACCTCCTGATAGAAGTTCTGCGAAGGCTTCACTCGCCTCTTCGAGGACTTTCCGATCTTGAGATTCCAGAGAAATTCGCACCTTATAGTAGCTGAAGTAAGGAAAGCAAAAGTTGGTTGTTTTAGACGAACCAAAACGAAAGAGTGAAAAAAAAGAAGAAGATGAAGCCCACGCCCGTTTTGAAGATGATGTGAAGAAAAAGAAGGCCACGAAATGGGGTATTTGGCAGTGTATTAAACCGAAAGGGAGCGAGTTGAGATCCCGGACCTTTTTCATTATGGCAAATAATGCGAAAGCAAGCAGTTTAGTTATCCATGTCGTCAAAACTGCCAGGAATTAGCCTGACCAACTGCCAGCATAACACTGCAGCCGTTCTAATGAATCGCTCACTTGGCCGAAGACCAATAATTGTTAGTTTTTCATTGTGAGCGGTCCCAAGGTCATTTTTCTGCGCTCGTGACTGTCCCCACTCGATGACTTCAGGCCGCTAGACGGATATTCGCTCGCACACACACGCGAGCATACAGGCGTGCCCAACTAGTCGCAGTTCCTCACCTGCATACAGCCAGCAAGTGACCTCAATACTCAATACTCAACACCTTCAGTAGGCTGAAGCAACGCGGTGACTCCAGCAAGATTATAGTGAAAGTAAACTCGCGGAGAATCTACCCCACTTTCTCACCACTCCCATAGCGGACCCCATGTCAAGACAAAAGTCGAGAAGACCGGAGATGGAGGAGGGTACAGACAGCTGGCGCGACCAACACTCAACACGCGTACCAACAGCATGCCTCGCTAGGTAGGCTCCCGACCGGGAGCACCATAAAGGTCACATTAAGGAGCCATTGAGCCTGATTCTCAGTCCGCAGTTGGCCACTCCACACAGCAAAACACACTGGGCCGACTGCGGTGTTCAAGTTATCTCGTCAGTTGGCAACACTCCAAGCCGAGACTTTAAGTGCTCTGTGATAGTTTCGAGCGCATCATATGGATTATATCGAGGAAGGAAATGCGCTGAGGGCCGACCTCACTCGTATAGGGTACTAAACTTCAAACCAAAAAATGTTGACTGAAGAGTTAACTATGGCTGGTTGATGACGTTTACTAGGTCAAAAACGACCATTCCAACCATCCTTGTATGGTAAAATGGTCTCCTACCATTGATTAGTTATATTCCAGAAACAGACCCAGCTGCGTGGTAACCATCGACCGCTAATAGGTGGAACATAGGAAAGAAGGCACGAGCCAATGAAACCGGCACTTCTAGGCGTGGCTGCAAAATAAGCAGTGTCTGACAAATAGTAGTCGCAGAGCACGCGGCACACAGGCTACCATTTGGGTATACAGACGCTTCGAAAAACTTCCGCTCATGCCTTATTAGTATCTTTAACTAGTGCCTGGACTACAACGTATCGTAAATAAACAGCATCTCTATGGGTATACACCTCAGAGCCTGTGAGGGAACCGACAAAACGCCATGACAAAAGACTCGCCGCAGCATCAACTCGTGGTTACAGCTTAAGACTGTGACGGTCTGAATACCACCAAATCTGTCTGTGTTAATCCCTGAAGGTCGCTGGTGAAGGGGTATTGAGGAACCTTACAGATACTATTCATAGGTTCGATCCCAAAGCAGGATGCATGGCGTTCGCGAGACTTAATGAGCCAAATAAACTCAATCAGAAAACCCGTATGGCCTCCCACCCCCAAATTTTTTCCTCGAAGGACATGGCCGTCCACCGCATTTGCGGGTGGTAGAAAATGAAACGGTCTTTAGCGAAGGTTGGCTGCGAACTAACGAGATTCTCGGGCCTGATGAATAATATTGGCAGCGCATGCAGCAGTGTCACCTACAGGTGTGGCAATTGATCGATTCAGCATCTGGATCATCTATAGAGGTCAAAAGCAGCAGCGATAATAAAAAATGGCGAACTCTGCTCGCAAATGGGAAAGGCTTCACACATTAACCTTAAAATGCTGTGCCATAGATGTTGATGAGGACGTCATTCTTCTTCTTTGAGGACGGCGCCGTCACTGGCTGGAGATTCACGATTTGAGCAAGCTTCGCAATGACTGGGAAGCTATAGTCTACGCACTCAGGAAGGTTTTTCCAGAGCCAGTGGTGATTAGAGAGACAATTCCGGGCCAAACAATAGTAACCAAAGAGAGGAAGTTGGCAGTAACTGGACCCGCAAATGCCCAAAGCTTACGCGAACACTAAACACGAACGGATAAGGTGAAAGCGATGCAAATATGCATGCAAAGGGGTCGATTTTGTGTTTCTCTACGGCCCGAAAATCACACTACTGACGTTAATCGGTCTGGGATCAAGCCTCCTATTACTATTTTTCAAAGAACTGCAGACAAGCCATGAGGACATTCCACCCCAAAGCTTACTTCACAGAAGAATATGAGACTTAGGGGTGGGGGTGGGGAGCATGCTAAAGCATCGCATGAAAGACGCAGACGGCGCCGGACATATAAAGTAGCAGGCAAAAATAAACTATGCTGCGAGCCGGGAACCCACCTGTTATTAGTTACTGGGTAGGAGCCAATAAGTAAATTCTCGCTATGCTTAGCAGCAAACTCGGTGAGTCGTGTAGCCAGGTCAGTCTCCTCACATGTGCAGTAGAAATTTTTTCCGAAGAATTTTACGTTAGGATCGCGAATGTGCGGCTGTTGGAGAAAGAAGGATGCTTATAAGGAAAAAAAGAGAATACGCATTTACCTAAACACAAACATAGAAGATATACAAAGTAGAACAGAAAGCAACTTAGGAATGGTAGGTATGTAAGAAGTAGGGAACATTGATAAATCGCGCCGGTGTAGGTATGAGTTACGAAGAAAATTGGGCGAGCACCGTAGCCGTTGGTTTATTGCTTTGTGTCCTTGAAATCGAACAGACGTCCGTCGTCGGAGGCAGTAACAGCAATAGAACAAGTGGCAGGTATAGGCGGCACTAACCAATCAACTTTCTTTAAATGGATCCAGCCTTGCGGTAGAAAATGGATCTGATATTTCCGCGCCCAATTTATGTGTAGTAGTCTTTCGAAAGCATTTTTAAGACGATGCCTGTTTGTTCAACCTGAGGGGACCCAAACAGAAGCCCAACCAAGAATATGACACGCTCTGTCCTACACTGAGGACATCTCAGAAGCGACCGAGCGCACTGTTGCGAAACGAGGTGTTAAAAATTGCAGATCACCTGTTTGAGTTACCACGCGCAAAAGCATCGTGCAAATACAGGATCGATGAAATCTCAAGGAGCAGTTTGAGGTATTATATCACATCCTGTATCTAAACTGCTCTTGTAATTACACTGGTCAGACAAACATAAACTGGCTGTGCAACAGAAATGACTGATACTGCTATTACCACTCTTAGCATTTAAAAGGACAGCGTAAATATACCTAAGCACCAGGAGGGAATGAATCAATAACCTTAATGATGCCAAAACCTTGACGAAAGAACTTTGGGACACCGGGCAGAATGAAAACATTCCTGGTGCGGACTACAGGGTAGAAAGAAGGTTGACCGGTCAGCGGATCTGCACCGTAGATAAGTTTTGAATCGGAGGGCACTCGGGCCAGGCGAAGTCGGCTGTCATCGGGTGAAATGTCCTTCGCCTTGCAGTTGTACAGCATGGCAATGCAGTCCAGCAGTGATGGGTGGACACAGAGAGAATCATTGAAGGCCTCCGCAACAGCTGAGAAAAAAAGGGGGGTGCAATATCAATAATGAGGAGGAAGTAAAACGATTTACGAAGGTAGCTTTAGGCCAGAATAACGTCCCTCCACTTGACGGTATTGGTTTGAAATTGCTCAATTTCCCAAAAAGTAAATTTGGTCACGAGCACAGCTGAACAGGACACATGACTCATCGCTGAGACACGATGAAGCGCACAACCAGCGCGCCGTGAAAAGTGAGTTGTGCATGAGACTGGCCTCCGAAGATGGGTATCAGACTTTGCTATAGGAGCACCTAGTTGTAAAGTAGATCCACACTAGGTATTGAGACAAATACTGTATCGTCTTGGAGAAGGTCCAGAGGCAGGCGACAAAAAGTTCCAAAGGGTTGGGAGCACTGCCCTATGAAAACCGACTGTGGACCCTCAACCTCTGTTCCCTCTCCTACTGGCAGCTAGGAGGAGAGATCCCATTTTAACTTTCTGCAGTATGAATGGCTTGGATTGTTGCTTTATGCCAAATGATTCTTTCACCCAGGTTAACACGCCCACTTTGTGCGGTCATCCTCTAAAATTCAGACCAGGCAAAGCACAGATCGATGGACGCAAGTTTTTCCTCATTAACAAAGTAGTTGTAGCACAGAACGCCCTGTCCGACGATGTTGTTCTCTTCACCAGTGTGTCTTCATTTAACAGCAAACTGAACATGACTCGAGCTCCTCATTTGCGTTAATCTATGCAATCAGACCAAATGCGTGTCACTAAACTACTCGTAGTAAGCGAGCAGTCGCGTATATTTAGTCTTTTCAACTAACGGACGGTCACTCAATTTTCATCTGTAATTAGGTAAACGACCTCTATTTTTAGGTCTTTCTCTGTACCCATGCATTTCATAGCCACCGTTACTAACAGAGAACTTAAAGGCGTTCGCCTACAGTTCCTTTCATAAAACTAATTTGAACTGAACCAGTTAACGTGTATGTTCTCTGTTACATGTGCTAGAGATATAGACTAGAAAAATGCTTGTGTAGATAGGGGCCAGTAAGTATCGTGCAGCTGAACACCCAACTCTATATACCCTCAAAATATCCCCACTTTCAATATAGGTATGAGGAAGCTGTGCCTTAAATCTGGCACTCGAGGGCAGGGGTATTCGAAATTGTTTGAAGATCTGTGGTAAGAACTCAGTAGCAAAGTAGGCAAAAAGTGCAAACCACACATGAGCTATTTTGTAATACGTGGTAATGATGAAAGACGTGAAACGCTCTTCGTGGACATTAAGTAACTGTATGATAGAACTGTGAGGTCAGCTGATTAACGAGACCCTCAGTATTCCGCAGGTGGCTCCTAAAAGTAGCAGCATTTATGGTGTAGGTCGACGTATCAGCAGTATTATCATGGCTGTCACAGTCGTGCCAGTGGAAGTAGATGTAACAATCGAAATTGTTAGTCGGGAAATCGGAACTGGGGTGTTTGAAAATAATAATTATAACAAAAGAGTAAGTTGGCTCTCTGAAAAGCGCTCTTATAACAGCCGAGGTACTAGCTAAGAGGAATTACTTTGAGACTTCTGACACAACAGCTATAACAAAACATAAAATCCAGATACACAGGCGCCTTTGGGGACCAGATAAATATGTAAATGCGAGAACATGAGAAATCAGAAAATTAACACGACAATAGAAAGAGGGGAAAGTAGTGCGGTTAAGTTGTGTCAAGGAACCATAACTATGGAAATGACGGAGTAAAACTGTTACCAAGCTGGCATTTCCCCCAGAAACTGTTTCGGAAACGAACCATTTATAGTTTTTGATAATTAACAGTTGGATGGAAAGTTCAAATACCCACATTACACCTGTGGAGACTCAGTAGTATTGCTGGAACTGAGAGGACAAATGAAAGCAAAACCTACCCTCAAAGGTGCAGTCATCGTGTGTTGAGCCGATGCCACCCGATGTGACAACAACATCGAATAAGGTGCTGAAATGTCGCACCTCATCAGCTATTGATGCAGGGACATCGGGGATTACTGAGACCTTGAGAAGTCAGAAATATGTCAAGGCGAAATTGGAAGCTTGCCTTTTTTAGTACCAAGCCATAGGAAGGAGCTTTCTTTGCGACAAAGGCAAAGTTGGTATCAACGGTGTCACCCCTCAGGATTTCATTTCCGATGACTAAGAAGATCAAAAACCTCGAGATCAATAGAAATATTACCTATGACACCAAGTGATTTATTTAGCACTCTTGAAGGACTTTTGATGAGGCGATGGGCGCTTCGATACATAACTGTTTTGAGTGGTGATAGATAGAAAATTATAACAGCTGACCGACTTACATTATGAGCAGGAACAATGCCTATTCTGCTGCTGATAAGACCCTGCAAATGAAATTTTCAAAAAATACGGGTTTTTACTTCCTGCAAGGAAGATGCGCTTGTACAAAAACGTGTAACAAAATAATTTGCAATGAGTGATTTCATTATGCTGGCAATAAAACTGCTTCGGAAATTGAAATAAAAACGGGGTTATTGCCTTTCTTAGAGCTTAAAACGACGAATCACAGAGATAGGAGAAACCACATGAAATCAGTGAGTAAGGGCCTTCTACATCATGTGTATGTGCAGGTTATAATCGGAAGAGGTAAAGTCGCTCGAGTGAGTAAGTAAAATCCAAACAGACGGGAGAGTGGGCTTTATTCATCTTACGATTGACAGCTTAGACATGATATACGATACACTACGCCCGACTGCTCACTGAGGTTTAAACGTTCCTTGATTCGCCTGACCCGGCCGCGAATGGTAGCCTTGGGATGGTGCACAATTCCAACGCCTAGTCCACAGCGACCGAGCGTATTGCTGCGGGACTAGGCGTCGGAATTGCATAGCATCTCAAGGCTACCATGCGCAGCCGGGGCATGCGAATTAAGGACCGTTTAGACCCCAGTGAGCAGTCGGGCGTAGTGTATCGCATACCATGCCTAAACTGTCCCCGAAATTACGCAGCACAGACAGGACGTATGCTAGGTTCGCGCATTTAGGAACATAAGCTGACGGTACGACGGACTGACGTATTATCATAAGTGGCTATCTATACCTACGAGACCGGTCACAAGTTCAATTTCGCAGCTGCGAGGGTAATCGCGCACGCCGACAGCAAAACAGGCCACGGATTGGTTAAAGCCTAGGCGCCGAATGAGAACTCAGTCAATCGAATTATCAATTTGGCGCTGGCATACATCGCCCTGTGCAGGTATCTCCAGACCGATGGTACTGGAAGTTAACCGTCCTCTCTTCCCCTCCATAACGGTTGATTGGCCCCTACCTCCTATAACCTTTTTTTCTTTCAGTGACGCCTTTTATCTCTGACGATGGATTCCAGAAAGAGCCCGAAAGTTCAGACAAGTAAAACTGTGACACCGATGATCGAAATGCCTTCTACTTCTTTATTTAAAATTAAGTAAGATAGTCTACCATAAAGTTTAATTCAAACGCTCAAAGTGTCTCTTTCTTTTGGGATTATAGGGCGTAGTCCTACCCGTCGCCAACTCCATATCATCGCATCGGTCGGTGCGGGTGTACGAAGGAGTAACGAAGATGGAGAAGAGTTGGCATAAACATCTAACAATAGTTTCGGTACATTGATCGCAAAAAAACAAATCCAGATTGAAAACGTGAATATTCATCAATAATTGTTAGCAGATCACAGAAAGCACGACTGAAAAACGGTCGTTTTCAAATGCTCATGCAATACATCTGAGAAATATAAAGCTGTTTCATCTATCTGATATCATTAAGACAATATCTTAATACATTTCGAAATGGAATGGAACAAATCTATACGTGTGTGAAAAGGGGTCTGGTCTATAGTCTTTAGAGGACCAAATAAGTAATATTTATCGGAAAACACTTTATCACTTTTCTGCTAGAATATAAATGGGCCAGCGCAGAAATCTAAAAATTGCAAACGGCTAGAAGACAGAAAGCCAATAATAAACAAAAAGGTGATAAGAGTGCTAGGATGAATATAGCAAAAAAGCGGTGACGTGAACGACAAACTACAAACCACAAGCGGTGGAAAACGAAGGAAGAGGTGCGAACAAAACCAAAAAGGTGAACGTGATGAAAATGCACGTGAAGCAGAGAACCCGAATATAGGCGCCTTTTGTTTATTGAAGAAAGCTCGGCGTATGCGATTCACGTATTTTGCAGCTAATGCTGATACGATGGCTTAAAAATTAAGCAAATTGTGTCGATAATCCTTAGGTCTAAGGCGTGCAGTAGAAAATATATCTGACGAACGGCTAGACGAACGGCTGTGCGTATTAAAAAGAAGAAACGACTGTAGTCCACAATTATTGGGCATTTCGGCCGCTGTTGCAGTGGAGATTACTTATAAATAAAACAAATAATCCTACCTGTCTTCTAAATATCCATATACTTTCTACTCGTATAGATATCAGCTAACTTACAATTTATATGGGTTCGGAGGCTGGAAGTTGGCTCCTGTCTCCCTATTTGCCATAATGTTAGTAAAAATGTTCAACGAATTTCAACTCTTATTCTTATTAGACATTTATATAACGTACGGAAGTCTTCACCGATTATACCTCCTGTCGCATCCTCCAATTATAAAAGCTCTTTCGCTGTTAAGTTCTCCTTTAATTCAAAGTATACCCTTCTTTGGAATAATCTGCCAATTGGTACAATGTTTTCAAGGACTATGTGATTGCTAGCAAGGACTGCACATTTATCTTAACATTGACTCGATTAACTTATTTTTGAAGAAGCTTTCACAACGAATCCAAGAAAGGGCTATTGAGGAGTAAAGAGATCATCTCTTAACTACGTTATCCCCTTGCATTGCTCTCGCTTTGCGCATGGTTTTATCTGTTACGATCTCTGCTATTACATCTCAACTTTTAAGTTCATGCATCTTGTCACTCCCGAAACTCGGTGCCTTCATAAACCACCTCTTCGGGGTCCTAGTACCTGCCCTTGAAATAGCATTAGAAAGCAGTTTATCACTGTAAATTCTTTTTTAAAGTGGCAGTCCGGTACTCTATACCCACCTGCTTATTCTCCAATTTTTCTTAAAATGTCCAATTTGAAATTCATCTATACCATGACCAAAACCCCGATACCAAACACTAACGACTACGAATGAAAAGGCAGCTGAACTCCAGCTGCGAACAACTGAGGAATTCTGATTGTCTGAGACGACAGCCCCCTAGCAGTTTTCACCGGACCGCGATGGTATCGACTGCGGGAATTCATGTGGGCAACTCGCCGGCAAATTTAGTGCCATAGGTAAAACTGCGTTCGTATGGTGCCCTCTGAGAGCTTCTATTAAACGATCCGACAAAGGTGAACCGGTCTATTCTTGTACTTAAAACATATGGATAAGAAAGTTTTTTGCTGAAGTCAATGTTGTAGCGTGCCAGGGATGTTGAGATTGGCACACACCTAAAGGATAAGAGACCTGAAGATGGCTCTGCAGCGGAAACTCGGACCTGGATTGATAAGCATCAACCAACCACACAAACATTAAGGCCGCAGTAAAAGGAAACGCGAATATATGGAGAGGAATCTACTAGCAATTAAGAATACGTACAGAGTAAGAAAATAATATGGGGATAGGGAACGGGGTTACATAGATACAAGTCCTATCTGGAGTGGGGTGTGTTCTCTTATGTCTGATCAGTTACCGGTGGGGAATGCAGTGCTGTGGGCGACTGCAGGGGCGAGACGGGAGTGCTGACATTGTGTGTGAGACTGCGATACGATTGATGACGATGGCGGCGGGAAGGTCAGCGGCTGTGTGGGCAAAGGGCACCGGTTTCTTCACTGACACTCGATCACCGCATCTTCATCCTGGCTCCGCGCCAAAAGTGACGACCTTGGTATGCTTAATAATTCAGTTTCTTCGCTCGTTATGTAGCGACCCTATCTGAACTATGTGTGTTTTGTTGGGCAAACCCCCGCTCAATTCAACTTTTCAGGACTCCACGTGCCGTTGGCGCCTTCGACGTCTCCGATAAGTCCACTCCAATTTTGCCCTCATCTATCATGTTGGTGTTATAATCCACCATATCTGCCTTCTCTACGTTATATAGTTTTCTAGTTGAATCTTTTTTCCACGTTTCTACCGTGTTCAGAGACACTATTTTAGTTACAGGTTTTTCTGTGTTAGTTTATGCAAGGGACCGGCTATATGCGCGAAGTGGCGTATAAAGCGGCGGTAGTATGACGCCAATCCGAGGAAACTGCGAACTTCCTTCTGGTTAGTAGGTTTTGGCCAGGATCGTATGAGTTGCATGCGATCGGGAAGGGGTGCAATGTGGCCGGGAGATATGTGGTATCCCAGGAACTGTACTTCAGAGCGTAGGAACACACATTTTTGGGGTTGAGGGTAAGGCCAGCGGAGTGCAGTGCTTCCAATACTAAACGCTAATCTACGTTTAGTATTGGAAGCACTGCACTTCGCTGGCCTTACCCTAAACCCCAAAAACGTGTAGAGAAGGGAGATATGGTGGATTATAACACCGAAATGATAGATAAGGGCAAAATTGGAGTGGACTTATCGGAGTCGTCGAAGGCGCCAACAGCAATTCGAGTCCTGAAAAGCTGAATTGAGCGGGGTTTTAGCCCAACAAAACACACATGGTTCAAGTAGGGTCATGTAGCAAATACCTTTAAGATGGCCTCAATTTTTGTTCATTTTGCACTATATTAAAGATGGCGGCGAACCGTGTCACGACTTGGTTATCTCAATCGGACATAATCCTATTGGCTAACTGACCGGCTATTTTATGTCGGCGAGCTTATGCTATTGGCTATTGTATAAATTAAGCGTTCCCATTCGTTTAACCCCTATAATATGGACTTAACCTTGCTGTCATTTCCTATATATAGACGGCCATATGGAAGGTTAACCATCACTCCCGGCGGACACCTCCACACGTCTCCCAGAAGTCATCCCAGGACCAGGACAGTCAATCAGCGCCGCCAAAGGACGATTCTCCTGATTGTTCCGATTGTTGTAGCCAGGACTAATAAATTAGTCCTTCAAATAGTAGTAAAGTTTAAGAGTAGCAGTCTTTGTTTAAACAGTCTTGTTCTTCTTTGGGTTCGGTTCGGTCGTTTTCATCTGCTAATCGCATTCGTTGTTCTGTTTCGGGTTATAGTCGCACGAAATCGCCCATCGGTCGTCTCGGTTCGCTACAGTCTGTAGCGGGCCAGGGATGTCGAGGTTGGCACACACCTAAAGGATAAG
>JAYGXS010000004.1:11618923-11652001 GCA_036362985.1 Ligula intestinalis | reverse complement strand
TTCCAGATTGGTATGGCATTTACTGAAAAGAATTGCCGGTACTTAACTGTCCGTGCCATAGGAAGAAATAAAAATACGTCTCGATGACTGGCACGTCGAGAGTGCTCAAGCTGCCTTATTGTACTGAGAGGATTAAAGGTTTGACAATTCAAAAGTTTAAACAGTAAAAATAGACCTTTCTGCAATCTACGAAGCCATAGGGGATCCAGCTGTAGAAGTTCGCACCTTTGTTGGTAGGTTATGTTACGGTGTTCTGTAGTGAAAACTCTTCTAATGAAGAAGTGCTGCACCGATTCTATTTTCTTCCGTTCACTACTGCTTAGAAGACTGAAAAGGGGCGAGCAGCATTCAAGAATAGGTCTCACGTACATATTATAAAGGCTAGTTCTAACATTGATAGTCTTAAAATTTCTAAGGATAAATCCGGTGGTTCGGCATGCTTTCGAGACTATCAGGGCACAGTTATCTGACAAATTGAGACTATTAGAGTAGGATATGCCCAAATCCATGAAACCTCATGGGACATTTAGATCGTAGCCGTCAATGCTTAATTTCGGTTGGTGATCGTCGCCAACAACCATAACGGAACATTTGTACCATGAAAGGGTGAGGTGCCATGTGCAACACCACTGGGCGAAGGCCTGAAGATCCTTTTTTAGCAGCTCGAGCACGATGTTGCGATCTGCCGGTTTATATCGAAAAGCGACTTTTAAATCATCAGCGTACATGAAGGGTCTGCCATACTGAAAACAATCTGAAACGTCGTTGACAAACAGGCAAACTAGGAGCGGCCCAAGTGCACTACCCTCTATAACTCCACTCCTCACATGAGTGGAGTTGGAGATAACATTGGAAATTTTTACTCGTTGTGTGCGAGCATCCAAATAGGACGATATGAAGTTCAGAGGCTTGCTATCTATGCCGAAGGAGGCCAGTTTCCGAAGGAGGAGGTTATGATCGACCCGATCAAAGGCCTTAGTAAAATCAAAATCGACGTTATGAATGGCAAAACCGCTGTCATTAGATTGCAGCACATAATCAAATAAAGAGAGCTGACAGGTGTCACAATATGGTTTCTCGAGAAAGCCATGTTGAGCTTTATTGAGCAGGTTGTTCTCTGTCAAGTGACGCATCATCTTTTCTTTGATTAAGGTCTCCAAGATCTTCGAGGCTGCGGGAGGTGTATTAAATGGCCTAAAATTGTCGAATGACGTCGATCGGCCATGCTTGCGAAGAGGCATTATGTGCGATTCCCTCCGCAACGAAGGAAAGGTTTCGCTCTCAAGAGCAAGATTAAATACCTTACGAAAAAAGACGGAAAGATATCATTCACTTCAGCTTTTAGAAGGCTAACTGGGACGCCATCTGGTCCTGGACTGTAAGATTGACGATAACGACGAATGGCTACAGTCACATCCCAGACGGTAAAACTTATGGTTTTGAGTATGGGACCCGTCCAAGCCCGGATAACCGGAGGTGCAGCGAACGAGCTTTCACTAAACGTTTTGGATAGGAACGCATTGAAGCTATTGGCGGTCAACTTAGCATCAGCTATAGGGTTTCGTTAGGCGTCTTGAAGTATGGGGTGTTGCGTTTTCCTCTGCGCTTTTACTGTACGCGAAAAGAGTTTCGCAACATAACGGGAAGGATTTTCAGCGAAGTGGGCCTCATTGGCTATCTGCTTTTCTCCGGAAAGCTTCTTAACCTGCTCAAAGATCAGTGTGATCAAGGGCAGAACGGAAGTGTCGTTCTGCCGATGCAAACGACGAGAGAGTTTACGCAGCCTATGACGGAAAGACAGAGGAAGATACACTTCATCCTTGACATGTATTATTTTTTTGCGGGGGACAAAGTGGAGGATGAGTGGATCCAACACTTTGCACAGTGCATCAGTACAAACATTTACATCTAAACATTGGAAAAATTCAGACCAGTCGAGAGCGTTTAGATGTGTCAGTAGGTCCACCGTGTTTGCTGATTGGAAGTCATGATAAAGACTACACTTTTGGGAAAATGTTTCATCAGCCTCCAGTTCTAGTTCACTAACAACTGTGAGATGGTCTGAACTCTCAAGTGCGTCTAAGAATGACACTGAAAGTGGTTCGCATCCCTAAAAAACATTAGGTTGAGGATGTTTGCTCCTCGAGTGGGAAAATCGACTACCTGATCCCACATGCCGATATCTATTGCCTCAAGTAAGTTCTCGAACTTTGAAGGACCGGATGGTGGAAACCATTGCAAGTCAGGAAGGTTAAAATCACCTGCAATCAAGCAATACTTAAGATTCAAGTCAGCTGTGGCATGAAATGCCTGCCAGAGACAAAGATTATAGTCCACATTGGTATTAAGTGGGCGATAAACACAGCCAACAAGTACGGAGTATTTGTTTTTCAGAACAACTCGTAGCCAACAGCTCTGCTCCACCGCTGTGAATTGTGGATAGTCCAACGGGAGAAATGCAAGTGGCTGCTTAATATAGATGCAGCTTCCTCCGCCACGGCCATTGTTTCGATCGTTCCGAACGCATGCATAGCTTAGAACAGAGAGTTCAGAGTCAGCTACACAGGCCAATGCCCATG
This sequence comes from Ligula intestinalis, assembly GCA_036362985.1. Taxonomy (NCBI): domain Eukaryota; kingdom Metazoa; phylum Platyhelminthes; class Cestoda; order Diphyllobothriidea; family Diphyllobothriidae; genus Ligula; species Ligula intestinalis. The sequence continues at coordinate 11,649,422 of JAYGXS010000004.1, read as the reverse complement.
TCTCGGTTACCATAACAATGTCTGGGCGGTTAACGAAAACCAGAGTCTGGAGCAGAGGCATTTTATTAATCAGTGATCTGGCATTTAAAACGACCAATTTAAAAGGGCACGTCTTAGGTTTCGGTGGCGGGACAGCTAGGCCCTCACTGTTACCGGCTTCGACCAGAGAGATGTCCTTTTGACTTGAACTATTTGTCCCTCTCTTATTTTGAGATTTGTTTCGCCATTGGATCTCCGTTTTTCCAGCTCTATTATTAGCTGTCTCATCTTTCTCCGCTCTTTCAACTCGTAATCCGGCTGAAAAAAAAACTTGCAAATGCAGACTCCGTAAGGATGGTTTGTGCTCTAGCAAGAGTTTCACCTGTGCTTCAGTTTCTAAAATAACTTTTAGAGGTCGTGGCCGAGAAATTGATTCTGGAGCTATTGGACCCTTCCCTATTCGAAATGCTTTAAGAATGCGGAAAGACTCGCCTGGTTTTAGCAACGGTTTGGCGTAAACTCGCATAAGACCTACGTCATGGTCAATTCGTTCTTGTGTAATTGACGACTCTGACTCTGGGGCCCCCTGTACGACTATTTTCTGCTTGCGACTCAATGGGGCATATGTGGCGAGCTCACGTTTTTCGGCCGAGGAAGCACTTGTATCCGGTACACTCGGTTCTGATGTACTGGCTATTGGCTAAGCTGAGTGCAAACCCGTGAACCATTTGGCTTTCTTAGGCTTATGCCTCTTTTGATTTATGATCTTGTCAACCTCTTGGTCATCACTTTATTGTGCAGAGTCAAGCAACGATGTGGTGCTCGGATTCAAATTCCGATAATTGCTAGTGTCGCTTAAGACGAGTGACAATGGTGTAGCCCGTGGGCTTGACAAATGAACCGATATGCAGGTTTCAGGTGTGTTGTCAGACATGTCCAAATCCAAGTCAATATCAGCGTCAACTCGTTCTTGTGTAATTGTTGACGCTATCTCTGGAGACCCTTTTACAACTATATTCTGCTTGTGACTCACTGGTACATCTGTTGCGAGCTCACGAGTTACAACCAAGCGGGCATCTGTATCCGGTACTTTAGGTTCGATGGGTCCTGATGTGCCGGTTTTTGGGTAAGCTGACTGCACACCCCTGGCCCGTTTAGACTTTCGAGCCTTTAGAGCCCTATGCTTTTGGCTTAATGATCTTATCAACCTCTGTAGCATCGCTTTCTAGTGCAGCATCGAGCAACGATGTGACGCTAGGACGAAAATCCAAATCATTGCTAGTGCTGCCTGAGCCGAGAACCGATGGCGCAGACTGCATATTTATTTAAATTTCTTTGCGATTGAGTGAGACGTCCGCTGGTTTACTTGGTTCGGCAGATGATATGCGAGTTTCAGGTTTACCGGTCGAGGCTATCTGAGCATATGTACTTTTATTTACCCCCGGTTTTTGACCCACAAGGGCTGGTTTAACCGCTGTATAAGAAATATGCGTTTTTAAAATAGGCTATCTCTTGTTTCAGTTTATTTACCTCGTGGTTAAGTTCCTGCTTCATCTCCGAAAACTCCTGGCGGAGGATGAAGTCCTCACAGTCTAACTTTGGTAAACGTAGTAGACATTTTGGCCACTTGGCGGGAGGTGGAGAATAAATAACACTATCTAAGTGGCCATATCGGCAGTTACTTTCTGGTCGTATCTTGATATGGTTGTCAAGGGCCCGTGTCATAGTGGCCGGGCTGCCTGAGGTGCTAATACCGCTAATAACCAGATTTGGCGACCCGGGTTTGAGATCCAGTGGTGACGAAACGTTTCATGCTAACGGACCTGTAGCATCTAAACTCTCCATGCTTTGTAAGATTTTTTGTGTTGCGACCTGCGTCTGATACTCCCAATTAAGTCGGAAGCCAAACCCAAGAGCTCGTAGGAGTGAGGTGGAGAGAAGATCGATTGGCCAGATAGTGCAAGTTTACTGAGACAAGAAGGTTACAGCAAGTCAGAGTAAAATATTGAGTTCCTGACAGATACAACGAAATGTGTTTGGTTATAAAATTTTCCGTAGGAATAACGTGAGAGTCACTTTTATCCTAACGTGAGAGTCACTTTTATCCTAATTATTATGACAATATTACGATAAGGGTAAATAACAGCACAGTGATATAAAGACTAAGCCTCGGCGTGAAATTCGGTGATGTGCAGATTTTTGTGGCGCAGAGGAGTTTTTTTCACAAAATCGACACGACCGAGAAGCAATTTCCAAACTTTGGAAATAATTCACAGCGGAGGAATTTTTCAGAGCGACCGGAGTGAGATTTCCCCGTAGAAAATTCCAAACTTTGGAAAGATATAGTCAAGTCTTGAATAATTTCCAGGACGCGTGTCTTCTATACTGAGATACAGACTAAAAACACGTAAGCTCGAGAGACTTGAAATTCGCAAACAATTTCAAACTTCGCGCTCAAAAACTCCGTCCAAAAAACTCGCACGCCTCGGGAACTGATGGGCTTTCAAATTCACTTATCAAGAGAGTATTCAGCTTCCCCCGATTTCTATTCTCAGCTTATCTTCGAAACGGTTTCTATCCTGACTCATGGAAGACATCTTTTATTCTTTCAGTCTTCAAGTCAGGATCTCGTTCAGACGTAACTAATTACCGAGCAGCTTTCTCCATGACCCCGAGAAAGGACCATCGGGAATTTAGGAGATCCGCTTGAAACTATACTCTCTGCCTCGTGTCCCCCGAGAACCTATATGTTTCCATTAACCACCGCTGAATCAAACGAAGCCACGCAGAAGTACTCAGTCTAAAATTCTGCAGTTTCGTTGACACCTCACCTACATCAGACCACCCACACCTATTTCTGCTCTACTTCCATGTTCCTACTACTATCTTCCTAAGCAGTTTTTTTCTCTTACACACTGTTTGAACATGGAAGCCCGTTGAACACTGTCTCCATTTTCACTGTAAGAGTTTTTTAACTGCCATAAATTTTCGTTTTTAGTTCAAAATTACCTGCAAAACATTGCTAAATGTTGCCCCAAAAGGAAAATTTCTGCTGACATCATTACGACTTTCTACGTCTACTTGCACATATTGTCAAATTATTTTTTGAATTTTTATTTTTTCGAAGTTAACTTTGTACAGATAGTGCCGTACCGGCGCTGAAAATATAAACTCCAAATTCCAAATAAAACCCCGCCCCTAGCCAAACTTTTGGAAAAGATCATTATTAATCAAATTCTCGATTTTTGTGTAGAAAATAAAGTATTAAGTACCTCACAGCATGGATTTCTACCTGGAAGATAATGCGAAACCTGCCACTTGACAATCCTTAACCTGGTTACTTCACTTCGTAATGAACAGCAATCAGTCATCGTGATTGACTTTGACCTTAGTAAAGCTTTTGACAAGGTGCCGCATAGGCGTCTTTTAGTGAAACTGGAAGCCCTAGGCATCAGGCTTCCCCTCCTCGATTTATATATATATATATGGATATTTTTTTCAGGGTAACAGGCAAGAAATGCCCTTGAGGACCCTATTTCATTGCCTCCTACCTGTCTAACCGCAGCCAGAAGGTCTTAGTAGGCAATAGCTACTTGATGCCTCAGCCGATCACGAGTGGCGTATTACAAGGCACGGTTTTAGGTCCCCTCCTTTTCATTCTTTACATAAATGAAATTTCAACAGTGCTAAATAATTCGGAAATTTTCATTTATGCTGAGGACCTTAAGTGTATTGACTCATTTTCTAAGGACACGGCCAGTACTTGTGTTGATAAAGTAAACGCAGACTTGCGCACTCTCTCAAGTTGGAGCGCTACATGGCAGATGGAGTTTTCTCCATCAAAATGTAGTTTCTTGAGTTTTGGTCCCACAAGTCTTCCTAGACCCATTATCTTCCGAAATAGTCCACTGTTAGAAAGATCTATGATAAAGGATTTGGGTCTTACTTACACGAATAAGCTTGCATTATCACCTCATGCAGATCGAATTTCTGCTGAGGCCGCACAGATATGTTGGTTTATATCGCATAACTTTTTCCTTCCAGAAATGAAGTTAAAACTATACCGCATGTTTGTTCTTCCTTTACTAGAATACTGCTGCCCGCTTTTTGGCCTGATGACCCAGCATGACCGTAGTAAGATTGAAAAGGTTCAGCGAGTTTTCACTCGTAAAATATTTTCTGTTTCTGGGTCTGGTATGTGTTATACAGATAGATGTCAGTTAGCAAACATTAAATTTCTTTGGATAAGAAGAATCGAAGCTGGTATATGCATTCTTTTTCGCGTTAACAATAGTCCCAATCTCCAACAAATTTACGCTCTCCTTCCAGTAGACCGACCTTACACCACTCGTAACTTTTCCATGATAATTTTATCCCCCCGTAGCTCCACATCTAACCGTTCTTGCTTTTTTACCTCCAAATATGCTTTTAGTTGGAACAACCTTCCTCTCGATATTAGACTGTCTTCTACACTGTCAATTTTTAACAGAAAATTATATAATCATTTTAATTTCGAGGAAATAAAGTCATTACTGTCTCTTTCCTTTACAAACACGCGAGTTGTAGATATTGAAAAGGGTCCTCCTGGCATTTGAAGCTCTTCCCAGGATACTAAAATTGTTTCTACATATGTTAGCATTTCCCTCTGCAGAGTCAAGCATCACTTCCAAGGGCTGCAAATTCTTCTCCGTTTTTGCAACTTTCGCTGTGGTCTTCGCGATTGGCTCTCGAATCTGGTGGGTCGCAACACGATGATGTTGCCTTGACTTCTACTGCATTATCCTGTTGTCCCGGATGACCCCTTCTTAACTCAACGATATATTATTTTTTCCCATGACCATAAACGCCCCGAACCCTCAACATCAGGTCCCAAACCAACCACATCAAACCCTGTTACCTAGTAAGCGAGTTTTTTTTCCTCAAGTTTTTTTGAACTCGGTGGCCCGCTGAAATCATCCATAGATTTAGGAGTTCTTTTACTGCCGATGACAATTATTTTATAAGAGTTCACTGCTTATCATCATTATTTTTATTTTCACGATAGCACCAAGTTTGTAACGACAGGGCCCCTTGGGCCTTAAATATACAAATTATTATTATATACGCACGACAAAAACCGGTGATTTATGAGTCTCCTCACTCCCCCTCCTTCTCCTCTACCCCTCGCGAACTCCTCCTCCCCACACTCTATTCTTCGCCCTCCCTCCCCCCTCCCCTATAATAGTTTATTGGTTGCTACCCCCAAAAATGTTGCTCGCTTTTAGATGACGGTTTATCACTGACGATGAACTCTTACAAGAGCCCGAAAGCTCAGATGAATAAGATTACGATTCCGGTGAATGCAACGACATATTCGTCTAAGATGCATCCATTTGACTGTCTATATTTTCCTGACTGAAAATTTTTGAACATTGTTTATAATTCTTTAGCTTTTGATGTGACAAATAGGGAGTTCAAAGGCGCAAGACTATTTTCCCTCAAATATACTGACTGACTGACTGAGTTAATGCTTGTTCACTTTGAAGTAGGTCATACGTACAGTTGGATACAATGGTATTCGATGTCACTATTTCGCTTGGATGGGAGTGTCACCGTCGAGCCAGCCCCTTAGTAAAGATTTATGTTTGTAAATTGATGTGTGTATGTTCACGCCTGACCCTGCACGAATGACTGCGCAATTGATTCATGTTTTGAAACGCAAATAAATATTCGGATTTCTATGAACAGGAATGTCTTTGTATAATATGGAGTCACTATAGCAGGTTGCGCCTCTCTTGTCTATTGGATAGGAAAACAATGAGCTAAATGTGGACTGTGGGATAAGAAATTGCCTTGAGATCATCCACCAGTTTTGTTGCCCGTCGTTGCACATGCTCGATGAAACCACTGTCTTTCTATATTCAAGGCATCTATGCTGGTATTCTGCATTCTAAATTTGGTCTAACGAAGGTTCTCAATGATGGTTCTCAATGGTCTAAATGATGTTCGTCACATTTTGGACGGATCTTTTAGAGTGTTTAGATTGCTTACATTTACAGCTGTCCAAATATCTGGACTACTTTGCTTGTCTACTTGTTTTAGTGAAATCTCCTTCAGGTTTTACTGGTGTTTGAGCAAATGTCAAGGGCCACTTATTGAACGACTCGGTCAGTTTATCAAGGTTTCCTTGTAGTTTCTGCGCGACGTCGGCAGAGCTAATATTCGTCCAAGTTCGGTATGATCTGCAAGCGTTATGGTGTCAGTCTAGATTCTCAATGTAGTCGTTTTTATAAAAAAGGAACAGAAGGAGACCTAATAATAAGTCCTATGGAAGATTTATTCTTACTGGTTCCCATTTGGATTCTGCGCTGCCAACAATAACTGTTCGCAGCCTGTGTAGTAGGAAACTTTTGATCCACTTGAAAGCGTTACCTTTGATATTATATTTATAAACAATCTGTAAGAGCCGCTGAAAAGGTAAAGATCTTGGAAGACCTTTTTGAAAAAGCAAAATGACCAACTAAAACTTCCTGGTTTTTGGCTACTGTTCATTTATCTAGCGAGTAATGACCACTCATAATACATTAGTGTTCAGAGCGCAAACCATGTTTGGAAACACATCATACCGTTTTCTACTTTGAGTAGGCTAAGAAGCTCTCCGAATAAAAGCAGAAAGCCGATGAGGCCCACTTCGCTGAAAATCCTTCCCTTAATGTTGCGAAACTCTTTTCGCGTACAGTAAAAGCGCAGAGAAAAACGCAACACCCCATACTTCAAGATGCTTTAGGAAACCCCATAGCTGACGCTAAATTGACCGCCGATAGCTTCAATGCGTTCCTATCAAAAACGTTTAGTGAAAGCTCGTTCACTGCACCTCCGGCTATCCGGGCTTGGACGGGTCCCATACTCGAAACCATAAGTTTTACCGTCTGGGATGTGACTGTAGCCATTCGTCGTTATCGTCAATCCTATAGTCCAGGACCAGATGGCGTCCCAGTTAGCCTTCTAAAAGCTGAAGCGAATGATATCTTTCCGTCAATTCTTTGTAAGGTATTTAATCTTGCTCTTGAGAGCGAAACCTTTCCTTCGTTGCGGAAGGAATCGCACATAATGCCTATTCGCAAGCACGGCCGATCGACATCATTCGACAACTTTAGGCCAATAAATACACCTCCCGCAGCCTCGAAGATCTTGGAGACCTTAATCAAAGAAAAGATGATGCGTCACTTGACAGAGAACAACCTGCTCAATAAAGCTCAACATGGATTTCTCGAGAAACGATATTGTGACACCTGCCAGCTCTCTTTATTTGATTATGTGCTGCAATCTAGAGACATCGGTTTTGCCATTCATAACGTCGATTTTGATTTTACTAAGGCCTTTGGTCGGGTCGATCATAACCTCCTCCTTCGGAAACTGGCCTCCTTCGGCATAGGTAGCAAGCCTCTGAACTTCATATCGTCCTATTTGGATGCTCGCACACAACGAGTAAAAATTTCCAATGTTATCTCCAACCCCACGCATGTGAGGAGTGGAGTTATACAGGGTAGTGTACTGGGTCCGCTCCTATTTTGCCTGTTTGTCAACGACGTTTCAGATTGTTTTCAGTATGGCAGACCCTTCATGTACGCTGATGATTTAAAAGTCACTTATCGATATAACCGGCAGATCGCAACATCGTGCTCGAGCTGCTAAAAAAGGATCTTCAGGCCTTCGCCCAGTGGTGTTGCACATGGCGCCTCACCCTTTAATGGCACAAATGTTCCGTTATGGTTGTTGGCGACGATCACCAACCGAAATTAAGCATTGACGGCTACGATCTAAATGTCCCATGTGTTTTCATGGATTTGGGCATATCCTACTCTAATAGTCTCAATTTGTCAGACCACCGGATTTATCCATAGAAATTTTAAGACTTTAAAGGTTAGAACTAGCCTTTATAATATGTACGTGAGACCTATACTTGAATGCTGCTCGCCCCTATTCAGTCTTCTGCGCACTAGTGAATGACAGAAAATAGAATCGGTGCAGCAATTCTTCATTAGAAGAGTTTTCACTACAGAACACCGTAACATAACCTACCAACAAAGGTGCGAACTTATACAGCTGGATCCCCTATGGCTTCGTAGATTGCAGAAGGGTCTTTTTTACTGTTTAAACTTTTGAATGGTCAAACCTTTAATCCTCTCAGTACAATAAGGCAGCTTGAGCACTCTCGACGTGACAGTCATCGAGACGTATTTTTATTTCTTCATATGGCACGAACAGTTAAGTACCGGCAATTCTTTTCAGTAAATGCCATACCAATCTGGAATAAGCTGCCCAAAAGTATTAAAACCCAGCAAAACTACCCTATGTTTAAGAGAGCTATAACTAGTTTTCTACATTCAGGACAACTTTCACAAATTTTGTATGCTGACTCGGTGGAATTTCTCTTTCACTCTGATGGCGTTCGTGGACTTTGAACCACGCCAGGCTTCATGCTGAAGATAATGCTGCTGAAGCAGCAGCTCGCAGACTGCTTACCCTTCAGCCGATAGCGCGCAACTTTTGCCGACAACCATTGAAGGAAGACTGAGAACACTGTGTTCTTGTGCCAACCCTCTCCGTCTGGAACTAATGTTTTTAAACGGTATGAAACATTTCTCCTGCTGATGAGTCAACTCAGCTTACAACTGTACATTTATTCCGTTTGTATCATAACTTTGAAGGCAGGTTTTTTTTCATTTAAAACAAACTCCCTATCTCGCCCAGTATTGAAAAAACACACAACCTAAAACAATTTGGCTGCAACATTGGGAGTTTGTTTTAGGTTTTTCCGGTCTTCGAGGTGTTGGAAGGCGCCCAAGAGGTGCATTACCAATTCTTTACAATTGCATGTTAACTGGCATAATTAACATATTATTATACTTATAATGTGCTTACGAATTACTTCTATGTAGAAATCTATGGTACTGATAGTATTGACTGAGCATGGCTGAAATGACGGGACCGGTTCAGATTCCGTCATAAGGTGCTTTGAAAAGAACGCATTGAACAGTTTAGCCTTCTCAGACTCATCTTGCACAAAGTTTTTATTTTCATTCAGTAAAGGGGGGATTTTGTTACCTCGTTTAGCGGAGGATCGGCGATGGAACAGTTGGGCAAGAGATTTTGCAGAGTTTAACTCGCTGAGTGTGCAAGATTCCCTCTGTTTGTCACGCTCAAGACGAATCTTAAACGCTAATTCGAAAATCTCTGCGATTCTAAGGTGCACAGATAATGAACTAGTAGACTGGTCCTTCAACTGTCTTTGCAATTTCTTTAGTCCAGACAAAAGAAAATGATGAACGGTGGGGTCCGAAGTAAAAGGCTTAGCATTTTTGATCGGGAAAAATTCCAAAATGCTATTTGAAATTGCCGTAATCAATCACAGAGGATTGTTACACTGTTCGTCGATGAAAGCTCCTGCCAGTCTAGTGCGTCCATAAAATTGTTAATTAAATTAATATCAGCTAGGTCAAACGCATGGTAGGTACGAGTGTTGCAAGCCTTTTTCGTAGAATCAAGCGGAAGGCAAAAATCGATCAAAGTATGGTAACTTGGGAAGAGGTTCTGATTGTAGTCAACGAAAAGGGGGGGAAATTTCATACGTGAAAATTAAATCAAAAATATGCTGATCCCTTGTTGGGTATCAGACCAACTGAGACCAGTTTGAAAAATTGATGGTATCTAGGAAGGGCTGAAATCTGGATGGACAACAGTTCAATGACCAATCAATTTCGGGAAAGTTGAAATCCCCAGCGATAATTTTAGCATCAAAGGCGGACTCCGAAATCAGCCTTAATAGTTCGCAAAGCTTTTCATCATCTTCCGACGATGAGTTAGGGGGACTATGAATGCATCCAATAATCGCCTTCTGACGAGGAGACAGGCTAATGGATGCAAAGCAGTAATTGCCCGAGAATGACTCAGCATCTAGGTTGAACGGGAAATGCTTAAAATAGCTTTCATATAGAGAAGACAACCGCCACCACGTTTACTAGGGTGGTCTTGACGATCGAAATCATACTTGTCTATTAAGAGTAAAGCATCAGAAATTAGTGGATGGGTCCACGACTCTGTAATGCATATAACATCTGGCTTCAGCTCGAACGCAATAGCTCTAAGTTGAGCCATCTTATTTAAAACAGATCTTGCTTTAAGCAGGATGATATCTAGTGTAGCTTGAGTAATCAAACTAGGGTTATCTTTATTCAGTGATAAAAATTTGGAGGTGGGTAATTTGGTTGGAAGTTTGGAGAATAGCCATCGACTGGAGCAGGACAATTAAGGTAATGAAGCTCAGGAGGATAGCTGAAAGCTGCAGGTAGATAGCTCTGTGAGATCGATGGGCCATAGGGATTAGTGCCGTGGTGAGCTTCCTGATAGGTACCAGGAAATTGGGAAAACCAAGACGGGAAAGAGGCTGGAGGACGATGTAAGGTAACTATGATGATTAAGGGGTGGAAAGCCTGGCCCAGTATGATAATTGTGATGAGTAGGGTAACCTATATGTTTGTTATGTTCTTGTTGTATAGGCTTAGTTATTGTTATGGAAGGCTGCATGCTCGTGGTTGAGTTCCGGATCCCACCCTTTCGACGACCTGAATTGGGTGATTTAATAGAAAATTTGAGAGGACTCTGATCGAGTATCGAAGCTATTGGTCTACCTGACGTAGAGGGCTTTTCGGAATTTTTAGGAGGGCCACCAGAATTACTAGCTATGGCAACTGGGAAAGCATCTAAGTTGGAAGTTGACGGGGATGTGTGGTGACTTGAGGGGGGTGAGACAGTTGCTGTACTGGGGAGCAGTAATCTAGGTTTGGCAGGAATAAAAGTACATGGCTCACTAGGCTTCCTAGGGCGACGACCAGGAACTTCAGCCGGTTGCGGTGAATTAACTATTTTATTGGAAGAACTTGACGCTATTCTTTGCTCAATTGGAGTGAGATCATGACAGAGGAAATACATTGTATTTCTCAGATATTTGGAAACAAGCTCTTGCTGTTTAAATATGGCGTCTATTTCAATATGTGAAAATAGCTTGACTAAAATGGGCGGGCTTTTGCTGCGAGATGAAAGTCTAATAGCCTCTGCTATTTTATAGTTAAATCCGCAGGAGTAGAGGAAATGCATTGCAACGTCCATTGGCCGAATTGATTTCGGAACGTTTTTCAGAATAAAATTGTACGACCTTTTTTGTCTATCCTGTGACTTGCTTGCGACCAAATTAATGCGAGTATCTACACGTTTGCATTCCTGAGAGGAAACTGCAGAGATATTCCCATCAAATAGGGTCCCAAGGATTGAGAGAACTGACCCAAATTTCAACATAAACTCTCTGCAATTTTTCATTGCAGACAAATCTATTTGCTCGGTAATCAGATCAGGCTGAATACTGATGTCAGGCTGAAGACTGATATCAGTAATAATGTTTGCCTTTCACAGACACAGCTTGGGTCTGGAATTCTGCGGCTTCCTACTGAATGAAAGTGTCGCCTTCATACTTTTTGAAGCAACAAGTAGATTAATCACGAAAACAGTCGGAAATTCAGAATAAAGTTACTGTTTAAGCTTATATAAGTTGCTGAAAGCAAGACAGATGGTAAACAGAATGCTAGGTAAGCAAGCAGAGACCAAACCAACAAAAGGAATGGAAGCAGATTTTTCAAGCGTACGTACTGGTACTTACGGATAATTTATATAAGAAAACGAAAGACTAATAGTCGTATCTTCTTTTAGATAAATCGATTTATATAAGACTGATGACTTAGCTGAAATTTCGAAACCAGCGCTTGACCTTGAACTTTTGCGGAGAGCGATGTAGGTGGGCACCAACTCAGTTAACCGGTTGACTGAGTTGTCATCCAAGGCCCAGGCTGCAATTAGCTCTCGTACAGCCTTACTGTTGGCGTGAGCAACTACTCTTGCAGTTCTAAAAATTAAATTCGTTGCCCGTCTCATATGTGTGGGCCGCCACTTGCGATTGTGCTTCACCCTGTCTGATAGCTAGTTTATGTTTGTACATGCGCGAACCAAGCATTCTGTCTGTCTGTCTGTCTGTCCGGTGTTAACCCTACAATATCACAGTCGATATTTCCCCACACTCCTCTTCGACAGTTTTGCATCGATATCCCCCGTCATTTTCGGCCTAGGAAATTGTGGCTGAAACCGTACGCGTTTAATTTCTTTCTGCGTCTCTGGAATTATTTTTCTCGCGTGGAAGATCGTTTGAAGTCGGAATTTAGAAAGATTTTGTTTTCCAACCAATTTCTACTGAAACCCAACTTCTTCAAATCAACAGATTCACAACAAAATCACGGCCTAGTAAAAGACATCATCAAGATCCGAATATTCTGGAGACCTTCAAAAGCTGAGTCGTTTCCCAATATTGAATAAATTTTTACAAATAAATTTAAACTACTTATTAACAAATAGCTACAGTATTTGTTAAGTTAACTCTGATTATTTGTCGTAAGTCATATTTTGAAAATCAGATTAACTGGTTTTTTCTGAACGTAATAATTAATACAGTTTGTTGAACAATTTTTAAGGGCTTTTAACAACAAACTGCGGTTAAATCCTATAGGCTGAGTTTTTCTAGACCTTCTCACATTTAAATCTTATTTCCATCAAATAATACGAACAAAAATTACAGCTCATCGTAGGATATCTGCCTCCAGACCCAAGCGGTGCCTGACCACACCTACTCGCCAATGCCTTGATATCAACATGCAGCCAATTGTCAAGGCTAAGCAAATTGATTTATCTGCAAATGTTTGGATCGGTTTTGTCAATACTAGGGAACCTCTTTGAAGGTCAGTTATCCGATGTACATTCCCAAGACTGCAAATAGCTAGACTTCCGCGTCCATCTAATAACCACGGAAGCTTTTGATAGACAAACGCGTAATTATAACTTTATACTTAAAACCGCCTCCACACTTAGTCGCCCTTTTGATATTGCAAGAGATTTTCTATGCTCGGGCAGGATCAACTACAAAATTGCGGAAGCAAAGTGCCTCCAATCGCGTAGCAAGAATCCGCCCATACTAGTTAAATTGTTTTCACCGATCGAGGTGGACTCAATCTTTGCACAACGAGGTCGCATTTCTCGATATGTGGAAATGACTAAAGGTTTCCTCTGTCGAGATCTTACACCAATGGAGCGAAAAAATGCGGCTCTCCAGTCAAATAGACCAATGACTTCTCCACCTATTGTCCATACGCCTGGTCGTAGTTCCGATAGGGTCAATACACACGCTAATCTTCCACCCCGAATATCTGGTAATACACCCGCTAACGTCAGTACACCCGTTATCCCTGCCTCCCGGATGTGTAGTCATAGTCCCGTAACCATCAGTACACCTGCTATCCCTGCCTCTTGAATGTCTAGTCATATACCCATCAACATCAGTGCACCAGTTAGCCCATTCCTCTCGATGTCGGGACCTGCAAGCCCCGCCGCTCCACCATCTACTGTGATTACAACTAGTCTGAATACATTATCTGTCCAACGATCGGTCAATTCCGTTGCCTTTAACTCTGCATCGAGCTCATCAATAATGTCGCCAATACCGTCGAAAGCGTTTAGGCCGACCACTTACCCACCACAACCTAGCTTCTCCCTTGACCGTGTGAGTAATGTTATTCTTCCATATAATGCGTTTTCGAACACGTCGGGCCTTAACCATGAAAAATTTGATTTGCACGGCAGTAACCGAAGCTGGTATAGTTTTAAATCTAATCGGAGTTGCCGTACAGGAGATTCACTGATAGGGACCACTAGTTCTTACGCAAACGGCCCCAACACTAATTTTATATCACCGTTTCCCCCTCTCATCTCCTTTACCTACCCTCATCCACCCAAACCCACAAACTTTTACATGCCTTTTAGCCTCCCTCATTCCTCCTAAATGGCCCAGAAGCTTATTTTTGTCTATCCTCTCCTCGTTTTCCCATGCCAGATAGTTAGGTCCCTAGATATATCAGACCTTATCAGCCATCCATTATTATCTTCCCATATACAAATAGCTCCATACCCATCAGTACTTATTCCCCAAATAACAAAGGCCTACAGTTTGCCTATCCACCTCCAAATTCTTTTTGATGAATAACGATAGCCAAAGTCCTGCCACTCGAAACACACTCGATGTCATAGTGCTAAATGCCAGGTCCGTTATAAATAAAATGGCTCAACTTCGAGCTATCGTTTTCGAGATGATGCCCGATGTTATATGCATAACAGAATCTTGGACCCATCCAATCATTTCTGACTCCTCCCTTACCATAGACGAGTATGATCTCTTTCGTCAAGATCGCATAAATAAGCGTGGTGGTTGTTGTCTTCTCGATATTAGAACGTCATTTAGGCGCTTTCCGTTTTATTTAAATAGCAGGTCCTTCTCTAGAAATTACTGTTTGGCTTCCATTACCGTGTCGCCACGGCAAAAGGCGATTATCGGATGTGTAAATAATCATCCCAACTCTTCATCTGAAGAAATGCAAATCCGTGTGAGACATTCAAATTTATTTCAGAATCAACTTTTGAAGTTAAAATTATTGCTGGAAATTTTATTTTCCTGAAATCGACTGGCTTTCAAACTATTGTGCACCTAGACTTCAGCCTTTGTTAGATACCATTAATTTTTCTAACTGGTCTCAACCGGTTCGTTCCCAAACAAGACAGAATCATCTTCTGGATCTGATTTTCACAAACGGTATTGCTCCCCTTTTCGTTGACTTTAAGCAGGACATCTTCCAAAGTTATCACAAATTAATTCACTGTTGCCTTTAGCTTCCTTCTACGGAAAAGTCTAGTGCTGGTCGTACCTATCATGCTAATAACCTCGCAGACATTAGCTTTATCAAAAATTTTCTTGACTCAGACTGGCAGAGTCTCTCCTCCATTTACGACGCTGCATATCTTGCTGAACTCATGGCAGTCGTTTCTAATAAAATGCTGGAAGTTGTGCACACTAAAATTGCGAAACCCTACGCACCAGAATCGACCGTCCCTCATTTTCTTTTGCCTCGACTAAAGAAATTGAGGAAGCAGCTGAAAGATCGATCTAGTAGTTCGCTGTCTGTGCATCTAAGGATCGCCGAGATCTTCGAATTAGCGTCCAAGATTCGTCTTGCACGTGACCAGCACAGGGACTCTTGCGCCCTGGGCGAGGCAAACTCTACGAAATCGGTTGCACAACTGCTTCGTCGTAGGTCCTCCGTAAAATGAGGAATTGAAATTCCCCCATTGCTTAATAAAAATGAACCATTTGTACTCGATGAGTCTGAAAAGGCTGAATTGTTAAGAAGCAGAAGCATGCTATATTGAGGATTTTACAAACCTGAATTTGCAGCAAACATGGCTTCATTCATGGAGAGCAGATTGTAAGGTAAATAAAGGATCATTTTTAAAAGGACAAAGATTAAAGGTCATGTAATACTCACAAGTCAAGTTTTTCACGACATTCACATCAACTATGGAGACAGATCGGATTTCAACTTCTCCATTTCCGCTTTTTCACACGCTTTTTTCTTCGTGTTGTCATCCTACGGAGAATCGTCGATGTTGTTGTTGTTTGTGAATTGCATATGCGACAGATTGGCCGCATTTGACAAATATTGGGATGGTGATATGTTGCAGATAAAATAACTTGTTTTCGTGCATTTAAAAAGGTAGCAGTGTACTTTAGATATGACCTCATGATCAAAAATGCAGACAAACAAAGCAGAGGATTAGAGAGGATGGTATAGGATAATAAATTCCCCCGTTAATTGAGAGCAAAACAAATGGGTGGCTTTAATTCGAAAGCCGCGCCAAATGCTTTCTTTGCAAAGCATTTGACGACAGAATCCAAACCGGTCCCGTCGTTTCAACCATACTCAGAGAATACTCTCGGGAACATTGATTTCTTTATAGAATTAATTCGAAAGCATACATTTCGTCTAAAATACTCGCAATCTTCGGGAATTGATGGTATTCCCAACTCAGTTATCAAATGAGTGTCGACCTTTCCCAAATTACTCAGCCACATATTTTAATAAAAGTAATAAGTTGTATATTTCAGGCCCAAGGGTACTAATCAATAAACCGAAAATTTGATAACACGAAGTACTAGAAATAATTGGTTTAACAAACAGTATCCGTAATCTATAGCTATTAGACGAGCATAACTGTTTACAAGCGATTTTGTTAGATTCGAAAAAAATGAATATAGCAGTGTCATGCGGAAGGTGAAATTCAAAGGGCACACACAGATGAGCCACATCGTTATCGATATTCTGACTATGTATTCTGATACCCACTGCCTCTGTTAGTAGGGGTGGGGGGCTTGGAAGCAAACTCAGTCGAAGGTGAGCGTGGGGTAGAACAAAAGGTATTAACGAAACATTACTGGTATAGACGGGTTCCCGGCACTACACTCGGGTTCCCAAACCGGTGCGGCATAATAGAACATAGGGAACCCACCAGTTTATGATCGTGATGGGCACCGCCGTATGAGATGCAAAAGTCCCTCAAATCTACAAGGCCATCGTTGGGGATGTCTGAGATGTGACCAAATATAAGACCCTGATGATGGTTGATGACAAGCGAAACGAGAGCCGTCAAGACTGCCTCCTGATTCCTGGGGAAACGAGTCAGAAGAAGATTTTTTGAAGAAGAGATCCTAAATTCCCGATGGTCCTTTTTCAGGATCGTGGAGAAAGCTGCCCGGAAAAGATGAGGAAAACAAAACGTTAATAGATTCAGTGCTAAGATAAATGTGCAGTCTTCGCTTGAATGCATATAGACTAGTCAATGCCCGAATATCAATCGGCAAATTATTCCAAAGATAGCTATATAAAGAAGCAGAAAATAGAGATCGCTTAGAAGTGGAAGAAGCAGGAGGAGGTATAATCAACGTTGAATTTCTTAGGTTGCAAGCGCGAGTAACGGGAGAAAGGGCCGAAATCTTGGGAAGATTTGAACTATTATGAAGGCAAAACAGGAGACAAAACCCTGCTTCCAGTCTCCTGACCCCAATAAATTTCAATTTCGTTATCTCACATCTATTTGAGTTGGAAGTATCGGAAAATGCCGGATAGAGGACCCTTTTAGTGAATCTTCTTTGGACACTTTCAATTTTTGAATGGCTAGATTCGTTCATTAGACCGAAGAATGGACAACAGTATTCAAGAATAGGAAGCACATTCATTTCGGGAAGGTCGAAATTATAAGAGATGAAGCCACATATCTGAGCAGCTTTTGCTGTAATTCTATCAGCATTAGGTGAAAGATCTAATTTATTGGTGTAACTTAAACGTAAGTCCTTAATGTTAGAACATTCAGTCATGGGGCAACCTTGAAAAATGATAGGCTGTGGCAGCCTTTCAGGCCCAAAACACATGAACTGGCACTTAGAAGGCGAGAACTCCATCTACCACGTGGAGCTCCACGCAGATAGAGCGTCCAAATCCGAATGAATGCGTTCTAAGCATCGCTCAGCCATAGAATTAGAGAAGGAGTATACACATTTCAAGTCGTCTGCGTATATATATATACGATTGAGAGTGTTTAACTATTGTTGAAATATCATTTATATAAAGCAAGAACAACAGGGGGCCCAAAACGGTACCTTGAAGGACACCGCTTAAAATAGCGCTAGGGGAAGAGTATGAGGACCCCACTAAGACCTGTTGTTTTCGATTAGAATGATATGATCATATAAAGTCAATAAGAGGACTACAAAATCCTATAGCCTCTAGTTTGGCTAGTAGTCTCCTATGAGGTTCTTTATCAAATGCCTTTGTAAGGTCAAAATAGATGAACACCCCAGATAAATGATCGTTGCTTAGAGAAGTGAGGAGATAAAGAAAAGACATATGACATGTTTCAAAAGATCGGTCCAGTAAAAAACCATGCTGAGATACATTTAATATTTGATTGCTTATGCAAAAATCTTTAATTTTATTGGCGATTTATTTTTCAAACAGTTTAGCTAGAGAGGGTGTTTTATGAACACCGCGATAATTTTTAGTGTCAGATCTGGAACCAGATTTAAAAACTGGAATTACAATAGAAGTTTTCCAAGAATCAGGAAAAAACCGTTTTCGAGAAATATTGTAAATAATTTGCTCAGTAAAAAAGGAAAATCTCTTAATTGCTTAATAAATGAGTTTGGAATGCTGTCCGTCCCGACTGAATGTGAATTGTTGAGGCGAGCCATTTCTTTATGACTACTTGTAGTAGAGAAGTCAATTGAAGTAAGATTTGCATCACGCATCAGAGGTATTTCGGGTGTTGGACTAGTCTTAATTGTAAAGAACTTGGTGAAGAAGGAATTTAAAATTTCTGCTTTGGCCAAATCCTCTGTAACAAAATGATATCTACTATCAAGTAAAGGCGAAACGACTTTCTGAAGCTTAGTGGATGACCGAAAACGGAAGACTTGAGCAACAGATTTGGAAGAGTTAGCATCATTGAGTGCCAGGGACTCTCTACACCTATCTCGTGCAAGTCTTATTTTTACCGCTTATTAAAATATTTGCGCTGTCCTAAAGTGCACCGACAAAGAGCTGTAGACGGATCCTTAAGTTGATTTCGTAATTTTTGAAGTCTATTTTGGAGAAAATCTGGAACGGTAGAGGAAGCTCATCATAAGTTGAAAAAATAGTATGCCAATCTAGAGTACTTACGAAGTTATTTCTGAGTTCAATGTTTGCGTCAGCAAAATCGAGGTTTTTTATTTTACCTCAGGCTTTTCAGAAAGGGAGACTGGAAAACAGACACTGATTTAATGCGTGGTCACTTGTGAAGAGATCACGATGAAAATTCATGAAGAGAGGATGGACGTCGTTTTTAAAGATTAAATCTAATATGCTCTCATTTCTAGTCACTGAACTGAACAGTTGTGACATGTTTGCAAAGTTAATAGTTTCTACCAATTTTTGAAATTTTGGCGGACATGTAGTTGCCTCTCAGTCAACGTCTGGCAGATTAAAATCACCTTTGATTATTTTGACACTAACTTCAGCTTCTGCAACTTTTGCAAACAGTTCGCAGAGCGCACTTTCATTACCAGAATAACATGGGGGATTATAGACAGAGCCAATTACAGCTTTTTTATTTTGCGGGAGGATGACTGGAATAAAGCAAACATCTCCCGAAAACGATGAAATGCTCAGGTGAAACGGGAAATGTCTATCTATCTGTCTATCTCTCAAATGGTTTCTTCCCTGACACTTGGAAGACATCCATTATTCTTCCAGTCTTTAAGTTAGGATTTCGTTCGGACATCAATAACTACCGCGGTGTTCATAAAACCCCAACACTAGATAAACTTCTAGAAAAGATCTTTTTTAATCAAATTCTCATTTTTTTGCCTAGAAAACAAGCTTTTAAGCGACTCGCAGCATGGTTTTCTACCCAGGCGATCATGCGAGACGTGTCATTTAGCTTTTCTTAACCCCGTCACTTCCCTTCGTATCGAGCGGCAATCCGTAGTTGTTATCTACTTTGACCTGAGCAAAACCTTTGACAAGGTACCGCACAGATGGCTTCTGGTAAAATTGGGAGCCGTTGGCATCCGTCCCCTCTCCTCAACTTCATCGGCTCCTACTTGTCTAAGCGTAGCCAGAATGTCTTATTAGGTAATAGTTACTCCACTGCTCAGCTGATCACGAGTGGCGTTTTCAAGGTACTGTCTTGGGTACTTTACTCTTCATTTTATATATAAATAAAATGTCGACTGTTCTGAAAAATTCACACAATCTCATTTATGCAGATGACCTCAAATGCATATACTCGTTTTCTAAGGACACAGCTAATATATGCGTTTATAAAATAAATGTGGACCTGCTATCACTCTCACGTTGAAGTGCTACCTGGCAGATGGCATTCTCTCCATTCAAGTGTAGTTTCATGTGTTTTGGTCCCGCCAAGCTTCCTCATTCACTAGTATTTCAAAATATTCCACGTTTAGAACGATCCACCATAAAAGACTTAGGTCTAAGCTACACAAATAAACTAGCATTGTCACCTAATGCGGATCCAATATCTGCGACGGCTGCACAGATATGTGGTTTTATATCACATATATTCTCCCTGCAGCAAATTAAGTTAAAAATTTTATCGCATTATGTTCTACCCATCCATGAATACTGATGTCCCCTCTTTCGTCTAATGAATGCTTCTGACCACTGTAAGGTTGAAAATGTGCAGAGGATGTTTATTCGCAAAATAATCGCTCTTCCTCGATCCACTATTTCTTATACGGAGAGATGTCAGTTAGCGAACATGACATTTCCTTGGGTCAGAAGACTCGAAGCGGACCTTTGCTTCCTTTTTCACGTTAACTCTAACCCTAACCTCCCTCGAATCGACGCTTTTATTCCCACAGAAAGACCTTATGCCACTCGTTATTCCTCCAGGATTATTGCACCCCCATTTAGCTTCACATCGATCCATTCTCGCTTCTTTGCCTCCAAATATGCCTTCCTCTGGAATAATATTCCCCTTGAAATTAGTCTGTCGTCTTACTTAGCAGTTTTTAAAGTCAAATTACGTAAACACTTAACTTCAAAGATATTAAGTCCTTGTTATCCGTCTCCTTCCCAAACACACAACTTTTGAACTTTGAAAAGGGTCCCCTGGTAGCTGAGGTGGTTATGTTTATGTAACATTGTTTTCCACATCTGTCTATTACTTCCTCTTTTGAGTGATATTTGCAACGATTTTTCGTCAACTTCTCTGTCCAGTCATCATTGCCGTTTTCCCCAGTCTCCGTTTTACTACCCTGACGATAGGCATCATGGTCTTTAGTCATGCTCACGGCGGTTCTGCTATTTTCGCCAACTTGTCGCTGGACTCGGCAGTCTACAAGGTCGCATCTCCGGCGTTTCGGTGATGATCACGTGACCTCTGCCGTTCACTCTCTTGTCGACCCTGTTGTCCAATATGTCCTCCTCCGGTCTCACCTTCTTAATGGTTGATCACGAAGCCAGTCAGGCAGTGTTACAGTGGTGAACGACAGCCTCTGCTGCTAAATGATTTCTCCAATTGACAAGAAGCATTTCCAACCCTCATACGTTCTCATCAACAGTCCTCTCTCGTTGCACTACAATCAACCCTATCAACCAACCTCCTTAATTTTGCAGAAACAGTTTTTTTCCTACGTTTTTTTTTTTCAAGTGGGGGTCCGCTGAACTCTGCCCCAGTTTTAATGGTAGTAGTTTTTTTCACTGCTTCCTCCTTATTTCACCATGCGTTTTCAGAGAGTGTTGACTACTATTTCAAAATGACGATATGTTCGTGGGTATTAATTTTATCTGGCAACAGTACTAAACGCTCCCGCTGCCTATGTGGTTGTTCACGGAGAGCAGCATTTATTACCTTTTTATTTATTTTTCCATAGCACTAAATTTGCAATGACGAGGTCCTTCGGGCCTAAAATATAAATTTTATTTATTAATTCATTTAATTATTTATAATTTTGGGGACAGAATAGACATGGTTTGCGATACACTACGTCCGACTGCTCACTGGAACTAAGACGGTCCCTTATTTTCATAAAACGGCTGCGCATATTTGGCTTGGGGCGGTGCGAAATTCGGATACCTAGTCCCACATCAATGCAATCGGTCGCTTTTGACACATCCTTGATGTATGGCAGCGCATGCCATATCGTACGGGTTAGTTCTGGTCTGGTCCTTGGAGGGCGGGCACGCCAGCATCGGTTAATAAAAGTCTTCGGATAGCCATTCCGCATAAAATGGCTGCGGAGATATCGGTCCTTCCGTGCTTGGACCTCTGGGTAACTGCAGTGCCTCTGAATTATTTTTAACAGCGTTCTCAGGCAGCTTCGTTTGTGAGCCTCTTGGTGGTTGCTGTGAAATTTAAGAAGCTGTGTGGTGTTTATCGCCTTTCTGTAAACCGTTGTTTCGATCTCGCCGTTGGAATTTCACATAACGAGAGCATCAAACAAAGGTAGCTGTCGGCCCTTTTCTTCTTCCCTGGTGAATTGTATACCTGGGAATATCGAGTTGAGAAGATCATGAAAATTCTGTAACTTGTTCCTCTTGACGACAAGGAAGGTGACTTCAACGTGACGGCACCAAAAGATCGGGGCTTATGGGTAATGACAATCTTTTCCACTTCATGTAGGACTAATTCTGCTATTAAATCGGAGATTGGGGAGCCTATCAAAGTTCGCTTCATCTGTTTTTAAATCGCTCCTGCAAAAGTGAAGTATTTATTTTGGCAAAATCCGAACAGCCTTATTAGGTGTTCAATTTTGAGCGAACTCTGTGTTTCATCATGCTGAGGTTGCGCCTGACCACTGGCAATGCATGCACACAGCCCTTCGTGGAGAGCGAATGGGGAGCAATGACGACTGCCCCTTTAATAGCGAGGCTACGAGCAGAAATAGACTCCGTTGTCCTAGGCGAGAGATTGCTACCGACGCGGGACGACAACAGAAAAAAACATGCTGATGGACACAGAAGACAAGCTGCTGGACACACAAGAAACAGAGCAGATGTACTAGTATAACTGACAGTTACGTAATACCTGTTATTCTGTTCTGCCTTCTCTTCCTAACACGTAACTGGGGGCATAACCGGTTTCGACACAGGAACACCCAAGATAACAATACGTGCCAACCAAGTGTTATAAGCCCTACGCTTCTGAATCCACAGTTCTGCATTTTCTTTCGCACCGATTAAAGAAACAGTCTAGGAAGTGAAAGCATCGTGTCACTTGTTTGTTGTCCATGTATCTAGGGGTCACAGAGGTATTTTAATTACCCTTAAGATTCGCCATGCACTGGTCAGCCAGAGGAAACACGCACATTCAGGAAGATAAAATTTGCAAAATCTACCGCTTAGCTGTTCCAACGCCAGTCCTTCTCGAAAAAAGTTAATGAAATTCTTTCATTACTCAATTGAGATAAAAACTTTGTTCTCAAAGAAACAGGCTAAAATATTTAGTGCAGTTGAATACGAGATGACGTTATTATATCACGTTAATAAATTCTGCTGAACTCATGATCGTCACCTTGCACAAAATTGAAACTCTACCACATATTTGTTCTTTCCATCCTAGAATACTCTTATCTCCTCTGTAGTCCGTTTAATACTTTGACCGCAATAAGATATTTGAAGTGGTGCCCTTTTATAAATAAATAAATAAATTTTATATTTTAGGCCCAGAGGGCCTCGTCATTGCGATAAATCATTTCCATTTTTCGTTCTATTGTCCTCGACATAGTCAACCTTCGCAGTCACTTTTCACCCCCTCTCCTTTCTAACCATTTTTGCAAAATGTTAACCGCCTTTCTCCGTTTTGCAGCACTGGCAGAAATCTTCGCGGTCTTTGTTGATGAGCATGGCGGGTTTTCTTGCTATCGATAGCTTGTAGATGGACTATGCAGTCCGCAAGGTTGCATCTTCGGCATTTCGGTAATTATTTCGTGACCTCTACTGTCCTCTCTTAATTTTGACCCCGCGGTCCGCGGTGAGCTTGTCCTGTTTCATCTCATTGAAAATTGACTTTAATATTAATCGGAAAGCACTACGGTGGTGAACAGTAGCCCTTGTAGCTATTACATTAATTTAATTTAATTTGCTTATTAATTTCCAGATTACAAGTGAGCTCAAAAAGAACATACTGTAAAGGATCGAAATGACAGTCAATAAAACGCCTGAATCATTCTATCTTATATTGCTAAAGGAGACCAATGCAGCCCGTTGAAGTTGGGAATAGGGAAGGGTTGGCAAATAAGCACAGTGTTCTCAGTCTCTTTTGAGTGTTATGGATTTAATATACTGCATCAGGGAAAGATCACTTGCAAACGGTTGCTCGCTGTTGGCTAAAGACTGCGGGAGGGAATAACAGAGGGCTGGAGGATAGGGGATAGACGACAGCAAGGTTTGCATTTGGAAAGATGGCGGGAATGGAGGTAAATAATAGTCAAAGTGGTGAGCAGTGCACCGGCTGCCAACATTGCAGCGTCTTAGCCGTGGAGTGATAGTTAAATAACATCCACTTTAGTATTTAAAGCAACGGCATTGTTCGCGAGGGCACAGAATGAAACTGCTGCCTCATCTTTAAGACTGAGTTATTCAATTCTCAACAAACGATGATTCTTGCTGTCGCAAAGCAGGTCCTTGGTTCATAACTGCAAATTCACTGAGGTTATTCTCGTCAGCTGGTTCAGTCACTCTTTCTAACTCGTTTCCAGGCATACGTAAGATGATAGAAGTGGAGTAGAGAACCAGAGTTTATTATAAAGAGAATACGAAAAGGGGGAAACAAATAGGAAATGGGCGAAGGATGAAAGTGGCAAACGTCAGCACAAGGGTGGTAGAGAATAAATGGTTCCGTAGGGAAGGATAATTCAATCCGTAGGCTCCTCAGATACAATTTTCACTTCCGGCGTCGATTCTGCAACTGCTTCACCGGAAGAGGCACAAAAACAGACACTTCGATCAACCAGCTCAAAACAGCCCCTTTCCTGAGCCACCCCGGATTCGTATGCCTGCCTTTACACACTCCCCCCCTCAGACAGAGCCCGGTCCGCAGGGCTCGCTGACGGTGTAGTCTCTACAGTCTCCTCCTTAACCGGTTGTGGGACGAAGTAAGGAGGTACTATAGCAAGGTTAGAATCAGTGGTGTTGGGTGGGTGCGCACGGTAAGACTTAAGCTTTCCAAAATGGGCGGTGAAGGTTTGACCGTCAGGGTCAAGGGCGTCGCGCAGTACATAGGTGGTAGGGCTGTGAGTCGCCACGATCACAAAGGGACCTTCCCAAGAGTGGTGGAACTTGGCCGACGAACCCAGGAGCGGAACTTGTCGCTCATGCCACACCCAGACACCCCGTTGAAAAGGGGTGCCTTTCACCTGCCCAACGAAATATTCTTTTTGCCGGTCTGCCGCCGCGCCTAAGTGCTGTCGAGCCATGTTATGGGTAGACCGAAGAAGTTCCTGTAGTTCCCACACATATGAACTTGGAGTGTTTTGAGGGGGAAGAGTAGACGGTACGCGAGAATCAAGTGGTAACCAAAAGGGACGTCCTGTAAGCATAAAGAATGGGGCAGACCCGGTTGATGCGTGTTCCGCAGCCTGGTAGGCCATCATAGCAAAAGGGAGTCGTTAGTCCAAGACCTTCTGGTTAGGTCCGCTCGTGAAAGTTTTTAGAAGTTGGATGAGGGTACGGTTGGTTCGTTCGACCTGGCCATTACCTTCTGGGTGCCATGGTGTCGTTCTGGTCTTGTAAATATTCAACATCTCACACACTTCGCGTAACAGTCGGCTCTCGAAGTTGGCCCCACAGTCGGAGTGAAGAGACAAGGGAGCGCCAAAGTGACAGATCCAATAGTTGAAAGGGCTGAGGTAACGGAAGCAGCATCTTGCCGACAGCGAGGGGCGGCTTCAGCCAATTTCGTAAAATAATCAACCATTACTAGTATGTAGCGGTGGCCATGTGCGGGCGGGAGTGGCCCTACGATGTTTAGACCAACGCGTTGAAAGGAAAAGCTAGCAGTCTTAGGTTGTAATGGGACTCGTGAGCGTTGATTGGGGGATTTTATAGAGGCGCAAGTAGCACAGGTATTACAAAAAGTAGAAACCTGGCGTCGGAGTTGGGGCCACCAAAAGTGTTGCAGAGCTGCGGCTTCGGTTTTATTGCGGCTGACATGGCCCGATTCGCTATGTAGATCCTACAATACCATGCGAACCAGGCTGCTTGGAACGACGACCCATGTGTCGCGAGTATCTTCGTCGCGTATGAGTAAAATATCGTTCTCAATGTAAAGACGGGGCCAAAGGCTACGAATTGCATAGGCCGTTTCTGACGAACCGCGAAAATCCTTGACAGTTGGGCGAGGAAGGCCGCGAGCCAAATGATCGTAGATGACTGCGGTGTCTGGGTCGGTGCTCTGGGCCATGACCCAGTGGTGCAGGATTTCCGCACTAGCATAAACTACGTTGACAGAGTCTTGAACAAATGAGGGGTCTAGAGAGTCGGCCGTGGGCGGAATGCGTGGTAAGGCATCGGCGTTGGAGTGTTGTTTACCGGGGCGGTATATAGGTGTTAAGGTGTACGCCTGCAAACTTCCCTGCCATCGGGCCAGCTGGCCTTCTGCGTCTCTAGTACTTTGCAGCCACTGGAGTGCTTTGTGGTCAGAGCGGAGCTCAAAGGGCTTGCCAAGTAGGTAAGGTCGGAACAAAAGTAACATCAGCTAGCAGTTCACGACGATACGTGCAGAAATTGCGCTCAGGTTTAGACAGCGTTCTACTGGCGAAACAAATGGGTCTCTCCATACCATCCTTACTGGCTTGTGACAGAACGGCACCAATCGCGAAAGCGCTGGCGTCGGTGTCCAGAATGAAAGGTGGGGCATCCGCTGCAACATAAGGCAGCGCCAAAATAGGGGCACTAATTAAGAGTGATTTCAATTCGTCGAAGGCGTCCTGACAATCCTGAGACCAAATGAACTTTGCTTTCCTTTCCATCAATCGGTTTAGGGGCCGTGCTATGCCGGTGAAATTACGTATGAACCGACGGTAATATGAAGCCAAACCAACAAACGCTCGGACCTCGGTGGAGTTCGTCGGTATGGGCCAACAGCGTATGGCGTCTATCTTCTCGTCTGAGACTCGGATGCCGGCCGCTGTAACTTCATGGCCCAAGAAGGTAACCTGGGTACGGAGGAAGTGGCACTTTTTCGGATTTAACCGTAGGCCAGCGTCGCGGGGGGCCGCCAAAACGGCATGCAGGTTTTCATTATGCTGTTCGATTGACCATCCGAGCACGATGACGTCATCCAAGTAAATGAGACAGCGGCTGGGAAACAGGTGGGCCAGAACAGCCTGCATAAGACGTTGAAACGTGGCCACCGCGTTGCAAAGCCCGAAAGGGCATGGTCTCGAACTCTAACAGTCCATGAGGTAGGATAAAAGCCGTCTTCTGACGATGGGACGGTTCGACTTCCACTTGCCAGTAGCCCGATTTGAGGTCTAAGGTGGAGAACCACTTCGACCCGGCTAAGAAATCGAGTGTAGACTCAATGTGAGGTAGTGGGAAGGAGTCACGGGTAGTGAGAGCATTAAGGCGCCGATAGTCGATGCAGAACCGTAACTTGCCATCTTTCTTAGGTACCATGGTCACAGGGGAAGCCCAAGGGGAATGAAAAGGTCGGGTAACTTAATCCTTAAGCAATGTAGTCACCATCTGGCGTACCTCCTCTTGATAATGAGCAGGGATCCGATGTGGCGGCAGCCATACGGGTTTGGCATTGCCCGTAGCAATGGTATGGCAAATGATATTCGTGCGACCGAGGGAACAACCGTCCCAAGCGAAAATATCTTGAAAACTCAAAAGCAAGTGGCGTAACGCAGTGTAATTTGGGTCGTCAAGGTACGATTGTGGTAGGATGTCGTCGATACGGGTAGGTGGAATTTTGACGTATTCGTCGAATGCCGCGCAGATAGCTTCGTCCTCAAAATCTGCGTTCTATTTGGGTTTCTCTGTGGGGTGAGTGAATCCTACGGTGCAACCACATACGTCGATAAGGCAGCCGTAAAGTGCTAGGAAGTCGACTCCTAAGATCTTATCCCAGGTAGGATGTGGTAGGATTTAAAAGGTATGTGCGACAGTAGCATGGGGAAGGGTGACATCGACGGACACTGAACCGAGGTATCTCATGGCTGAGCCCTCAGCTGACTTAAGACGTGTAAAAGGACAGACCGAAATCGACTGGTCAAGGCGAAGGGGTACTATCAAGTGGTTACTGATTAAGGAAACAGTGGCGCCCGTGTCTATAAGTGCCCGTACTGGCTGACTGTTTATCGTGATGGTAGTATAAAAAGGACAAACTTTCTTAGACAATGCAGAGCATGAAGTAATGGACAGCGTACCTGACGAACAATCGCAGGCGCAGGAATGATTGCTATCGAGTTGTGGGTGGCGAGGTCCGCGGGGAAAGGAGCTGTTCTGGTAACGAGGGAAACGACGGGGTCCCGAAGTGGTTGGAGATGGGGAAACGATGGCGACCAGAAGGGTGGAGGTCGTTAAAAAAAAGGACGGGGATTGGAGGAAGAGGTTGTGGTTCGCCATGGCCGCGAAGTAAGGCCGGCGGGCTGGGCAGGGAGACTGCTTTCGAAGCGCATATGGCGCTCCGTGAGAGGAATGGCATCCTGAATGGTAGCCGGAGGCCGCAGCACAGGTTCCCGTCGAAGGTTTGGGTCGGGAAGAGCCTCTGTTAAATAATGTAAAACAAGGGCATCAGTATCATCTTCATCGAGAGTGGGGAAAGCCACCGCTGTAAGGCATTCTAAGTCATTGACAGGACTAGTGAAAGACTCATCTGGCCGAAGCTTTTGGGAATTAAGTTGCTGAAGAGTGTCACGTAAGGAATGGGTATTGGAAAACAAATTGGCCAAGCGGTAACACAGGGTATCGAAGGGGGTGTCCTCAGAGGGGCCGTCCTCTAGAGCTTTCGCCAAATAATCGGGGAAAGGCCAAGCAGAAGAAAACGAGATTTGTCTGCCTCATGTGTCCTCTTAAGGTAGAATTTGGCAAGCCGTAGCCAAACCATAAAAGGTTTGCTTCCGTCAAAAGTATGGATAGAAACAGGGGTGCTAGAAGAGGGGTATGCAGCGGGCTGTAGGGCGGATCGGTGCGCTGCCAATACTGCAGCAGTTTTGCCGGACTCTTGCTTTCAATTCTCAACAGAGGATGATTCTTGCTGTCTCAAAGCAGGTCCTTGGTTGATAACTGCAAATTCACTGAAGTTATTCTCGTCAGCTGGTTCATTCATTCTTTCTAACTCGTTTCCAGGCATACGTAAGATGATAGAAGTGGAGTAAGGAACCAGAGTTTATTATAAAGAGAATACGAAAAGGGGGGGGAAACAAGTAGGAAATGGGCGAAGGACGAAAGTGGCAAACGTCTACACATGGGTGGTAGAGAATAAATGGTTCGGCAGGGAAGGATAATTCAATCCGTAGGCTTCTCAGATACAATTTTTACTTCGGGCGTCGATTCTGCAATTCCTTCACCTGAAAAGGCACAAAAACAGACACTTCGATCAACCAGATCAAAACAGCCCCTTTCCTGAGCCACCCCAGATTCGTGTGCCCGCCTTTACAGTTTTAGTTGGTTCGTAACACCCTATATAATGCAACCCGCGACTTGTTTAGCGCACGGTTACATGTTTTTCACTACTATTGGTGTACATAACTTGTGGGTGTTAATCGCTTATGGACAAGGACAGAGAGGCGCGTTTATAATGAGCATATATTTGTGTGTGGTTTGGCCTTTTGTAAAGATCCATTTGATTAACAATTGTCGAATAATTATCAAATATTTGGTAATTATCAAAAAAACCAACGAATTTATTTAACATTTCCGGTTCTGTTTCTAAGAAGATAGCAATTGCGAATAGAACAAAGAGGCTTGGGTGTATTTTTAACTCCCAGATACTTCCCAGCGAAATATCTATATTAATTACTATTGTATTTCGAAGTTCTACGTAAACCTAAGCGTATTTGTTCCACTTCTAAGCGTCATTCACTTTGTATTGAGGGGGCACTGAGAAATGCTGTCTTAGCGGGAACTCACAAACTCCGTTTTAGCCTTTTGTCACGTATCTTTTCCAAGCTCGCCATAAACCTCTTGCATGTGTTTTAAGGAACTTGTCGCATCCCGACTGTTATGTAATCGTGTTGATTCTTTATGGGTCTCCAGATGACTTAAATTTGTGCAGATTTGTGTAGATTTAGGACCTATATGCAAAACAAAAGATACTTTTCAAGCCATCGCATCATTATTTATTGCGCCTGTTGAGTCCTCCTCAGCTTTAGGTGCCCTTTCCTTAGGTCCAAATTTATGTTTTTTTTCCTAATTCCTTCCTTAATTTTCCACTTCTTGTAGGTTTTAGTTTGTCTGTCATGTTACCGCTTTTTAGCGATCTTATCCTGGTTTGCTTGCTGCTACATTGTTTTCTATTGGTTTTCCATCTTCTAGTTACTCCACTCTTCGCAATTTCTAAATTTATGCGGAGCACCCAGGCGTGTTATGGCAGGACAGCGATAAAATGGTCACCGATGAATACCACGTGTTTGGTTGGTTGGTTGGTTGCCCATGTTGGATCAGGGGTTCCCGCCGGAGTCCAAACTGGGTGCAGTTGAGAGGCGGAGAAAAGCCGCGACCCGGCCGGCTTGAGCCAAAGGTCCTCGGGGGTGAGTTGGGTGCCTGGCCGGGAACTGCAGACGACGATGTGACGGCAGTCATGCGGCGAGACTCCGCAGTTGGGACAGCAGTCGGGTATAGAAGGGTCCAGCCAGTGTAGGTACTGGTGAAGGAGCATGCAGTGGCCGCTGCGAAGCTGCGCCAGGGTACAACGAGTCACCCGTGGGAGATGACGTTCCGAAGTGGCAATCGGAGGTAGATTGCCACCCAGGAGGACGGGGAATGGTAGCTGGATATTGCGTCCACAACTGCTCTCTGGTGAAGGCGCTGGTAGCCTGTCCTGATGGCGG
>JAYGXS010000004.1:11605389-11618823 GCA_036362985.1 Ligula intestinalis | reverse complement strand
CACAACTGCTCTCTGGTGAAGGCGCTGGTAGCCTGTCCTGATGGCGGAGCCATCAACGGGTAGGTCTGAGAGAGACAAGGCGACAGCTGCCTTGTGGAGACCTCGGATAGACGTCCGAACGTTACGGCTAGGCTCGGGAGCGTTGCAACGATGGTGGTTCGGATTGCCAGGTTGTGAACAGGTCCACCAGAACTGCTGGCCGAGGCGTTTGCTGTGTGCGGCGAACGGCAGGACAGAAACCTCCGCATGAAGGTGATCGATGGGTGACATTTTATAGCAGCCCGTGATCGTGCAGAGGGCACTATTCTGTGCTGACTGAAGGCGGCGAAGGCTGGAGAAGCTGATTGGTCATCGTGTTTGGTCGTCGTGTTTGGCCATTTCACCCAAAAATATAGTGGTACCATTGACTTTCAGAAATGTATTAAGGCGTTGTGTTTATAACAATAGGTGGGCAAAACGTCTTAATTTTTTTCTGTTCTATTGCATAAGTACTCGAAGGCAACAGCCTGTTCAGTCATGCTTTCTTTGATCGTACATATACACAGAATAGAGAAGGCTCTTACCCAATTATTATATGTAGTTTCACCTATCTCTGAGATTCATCGTTTTTAGCTCTAGGGAAATTTAAAATCCGATTATTGAATGTATTTTTAGGGTCCTATCAGTATCGAAATAGGAACTGTTCTTGCTGATAATGTAAGTTGACCCAATAGTGTAATTTATGCCTTCTTCTCTCTCTAGACACTCATGTGTCAAAATGTCCAACGCTCCATCAAAAACCCTCCAGCAATACCAAATAAATCACTTGGCCTCATAGGTAGCCTTTCTCCTTATTTCAGGGTTTTTGATCTTCTTAGTTATTGGAAATGAAATCCTAAGAGGTGACACCGTTGATACCAACTTTGCTTTTGTCACAAAGACAGCCCCCTCGTACGGTTTGGTGCTGAAAAAGGCAAGCTTCCATTTTTTAATAGCCATATTTCTGACTTCTTAAGGTCTCGGTAATCCCCAATGTTACAGCTTCAGTAGTTTACGAGGTGCGACATTTCAGTACCTTATTTGACGTTGTCGTCATATCAAGTGGCATCGGTTCGCCACACGATGATTGCACCTTTGAAGGTAGGTTTTGATTTGATTCATGCTGTCAGTTACACCAATACGAATAAGTCCTCGTAACTCTGATGGGCGTAATAACATTTCCAACTGTAAATTATACAACACAATAAACAATTCTTTCGCGAAGATGTTACTGATAAATGACAGGTTTCCGAAAACGCGATCTATTTTTTAACTTCGTGCTTTGCGTTACACCTATTAAGATAGGTAAACGCCGTTCTTTACGTCAGCCAACACTTCCAATTATTAAGTTTACTGCCAATAGCATGACTGTGACAGCTACAATGAGATTACTGTTACGGTGACTTGTACTAACACAAATTCTTCTTTTAGGAGCCACATGCGGAGTACTGAGTCTCGCTAATAATGAAGCCTCACGATTCTTTTACGCAGTAACTAAGTATCCGCAAAAAGAATTTCGCTTTTTTGAACGTTTACTGCATATTGCGAAACAACTTTTGATTATTTGCTATTTAATTTTTATCCCAGATCCGTCCTCAAGCGTCAGGTTCAGAATACAGTTTTTTCACGCCTGTATCAAAAATTAAGCTATTGTGAGAGTATGGCGAATTGCGTGTTTGGCCGTATAATGCTTATTTACCCCTTTCTTCCGAGGTATTTTTCTGGTGCATATCTCTTACACATGCAGCAATGAGAGCAAGCATTAGCGGGTATGAGTATATTTTAGGTCGAAGCGTTCAGACGCGCATTTGGCCTGATTGCATAGATTAACGTGGATGCGAAGCTTGATGCATGTCAAATTGGCTCTTAAATGAGGACACATAGGTGGAGAGAGCAACATCTTCGGACAGGGCTTTTCGTGTTAAAAACACTGTGTTACTGAAGAGAAACTTGCGTCCATCGATCCTTGCTTTGCTTGTTCGTAGTTTTAGGGGATGACCGCGAAAAGTGGGGATATTAACCTGGGTTAAAAATCATTAGGCAGAAAGCAACAATCCAAGCAATTTATACTGCAGAGGGTTAATATGAGATCTCCTCGTAGTTGCCAGGAGGAGAGGGGACAGAGGTCGAGGGTCCACAGTTGGTTTTCACAGGGCAGTGTTCCCAGTCCTTTGGCCATTTTTATCGTCCGCCTCTGGACGTTCTCCAAGACGATGCTGTCTTCGATATTATAAAGTCTCCATACTTAGTGTGGATCTACTTTAAAACAAAGCGCTCCTACAGCGAATTAGGATACGCATCTTTGAAGACTGGTCTGATACACAACTCACGTTTCAAAGCCTGTCGATTATATGCTTTATCTTTTCACTTGCGTATCAATAGTATCCTCAACAATCACTCATGCGTCCTCTTCAGCTTTGATCCTTACAATATTTAATTTTGGGGAAGGAGCAATTTCAGAAACGCATATTGCTTATTTCGTTAATCAGTTGACTTTCTCCTCATCGTTTATACCCCCTTTCAGCTGTCGCGGAGGCCTTCAATGATTCTCTCTGCGTCCACCCATCA
Source organism: Ligula intestinalis (assembly GCA_036362985.1). Taxonomy (NCBI): domain Eukaryota; kingdom Metazoa; phylum Platyhelminthes; class Cestoda; order Diphyllobothriidea; family Diphyllobothriidae; genus Ligula; species Ligula intestinalis. The sequence goes on along the minus strand of JAYGXS010000004.1, from coordinate 11,616,237 downwards.
CTGCTGGACTGTATTACCGCACTGTACAACTGCAAGGCGAAGGACATTCCACCCGATGACAGTCGACTTCGCCTGGCCCGGGTGCCCTCCGATTCAAAACTTATCTACGATGCAGATCCGCTGACCGGTCAACCTTCTTTCTACCCTGTAGTCCACATCAGGAATGTTTTCATCCTGCCCGGTGTCCCAAAGCTCTTTTGTCAAGGTTTTTGCATGATAAAGGTTATTCATTTATTTCATCCCGATGCTTTGACCTATTTCTGCTGTTCTATTTCCTTCGAATAATCATTGCACAGGCAGTTCATATTCGCCTATGCGCGATCGAAGCAGGTGGGCAGTCCGATCGGTGTAGTTACAAGGGTAACTTAGAAACAGGATCTGACGTACTATCCCTGATTGTCCGTAGGGCTTTATTCAGTCCTTAGTTTTCATGAATACGTTGCGCGTGGTAACTCAAGCCTGTGTACAATTCTAAAGCTTCGTCCCACAACATGCTCTTGTTCGCTTCTGAGACACCCTTAATGTAGGATGGAGCCCGTCATATGCTTTGTGAGGCTTCTGTTTGTGTCCCCTGAAGTTGAACATATAGGCATCGGCTAAAAGATGCCTTCGGATGACTGTTCCACATAAATTTTTCGCGAAGGTATCAGGCCTCGCAGCTGTGTCCACCGGTTTTCTACAATAATTTTGGGTACATCTAAAGACAGTTAATTAGTTAGTATCCCCTATAGTTGTCAGTAGTTCTATTGCTGCTGCTGTTTTTGACAGATTCCGTTCAGTCCCTCTTTGGAATAATTTTCTAAATCTCAAGTCTCCGTATGACCATATTTTCAACTTCTGCCTTTCTACTCCTCTCTGAATTCGGAAACTCGGATGGCTAAGCAAACTGATTCGGTTCTCGACAATATTTCTTCTCTTTATCCTTCTTTACCTATTCATAATGGTACTAGCCCTGAGCCACAATTTGACCCCATTTTCTGCTCCTGTCTTTTAAACATTTATAATGGTTTTTTCGTACATGCGCGTCTTTTCTATGCTCCGTAGTCGTTACATGCCTGCTTCTTTGTATGTGTACTGTGTATGTATGTAAATTGCTATTCTTTTTTCGTTAAATACATCCTTCTTTGTCAAGCAGCCGCACATTCGCGATCCTAACGTGAAATTCTTTGGCAAAGACTTTTACTGCACATGTGAGGAAAACGAACTGGCCACACGGCTCGCCGAGTTTGCTGCAAAGCATAGCGAGAATTTGCTCATTGGCTCCTACCCAGTAACTGATAACAGGTGGGTTCCCAGTTCGTCGCTTATTTTATTTTTGCCTGCTATATTTGAGTTATTTTTAAAGATTCAGATGCCGTTTGAAATCGTTTCTCTTTCACGCAATGGCTTAGCAGGATCTGAGCTCTCCCCAAGCCTCATCTTGTTCCTCGAAGTAAGCTTCAAGGCCGCGGGACGTTATAACTCATCTTTGCATGATGGCAACACTAGGCTTGGTCCAAAAGTCCCCAAACTGATTAAAGTAAATAATACATTTTTAGGACCATAGGAAATGCAAATCGACCCCTTCTATGCAAATTTGCAGCGATTTCGTCCTATTCGTTCCAGATGAACTTTTGCTTTCAGGGGACCAGATAATGGCAACTTTATAGCCTTGGTTACTGTTGTTTGACGTGTACTTATCCTTCCCAACATCACTTGCCCTGACAAACTTTACTCAGTGAGCATGAAGTAGCTTCCCAGTCGAATAGAATATAGCTTTCCAGTTGTCCAGAAACCTGCTCAAGCTGTGGCTCTCCAGGCTGTGCTTGCGTGCCGTGATGGCGTCGTCGTCCATTGGTATTACATCTAATGGTAAAGGAGACATGGTCGAGCTCTTACAAGAGCCCATCGTCAGGGGTGGAGAAACAGCAACAAATGTGGAAGCTACTTGGGGCGTGTGTACAATAACTAAAATTTTGAACGTGCAGAAAATCAATAATTGTGTGTGCTGCCGACTTGCCACTGAGGGCTTTGCTAGCCTGTGCCAGTAGGCAAGATCGACAAGTTGGGTGGAAATATTTACAAAAATAGAATCGTCAACAAAGCAAGTAATAGTTATGGTGGGAGGGATGGGCAATTAAAAAGTCATAGGCGAAGGGAAGGAGGATGAGAAGCGAGATATTATGTAGACTTTGGCGCCAAACGGTCACGTCAGCATCGAAAGTGGGATGATTATAGAGGATTTTGGGCCAATTGATTACGGCGGGCGTCTGGATGTGATCGTTTGCAATAGCGTAAGGCCCTGTACGCTGGCGCCAATTCGACACATCTGTTGACCGAATTCTCATCCGTGGACCAGGCTTCGATAAATTCTCTGCTCGTCTTGTTTCCCGCGTGGGCGAGTACCTTGACGGCAGCGAAGTTGAACTCATGGCCTGTTTCGTAGATGTGAGTTGCAACTTGTGATGATTCGTCGCCTAGTCGCACGGCCTGCTTGTGTTCACGTATACGCGATCCGAGCATGCGTTCCGTTTGACCTGTATAATTACAGGGACAGTTTAGGCATGGGATGCGATATACTACACCCGATTGTTCATTCTGCGTAAGCCGGTCTTTTATTTTCATCACTCTGCTGCGCATTGTAGCTTTGGGTCTGTGTGCAATTCCAACACCTAGCCCCGCAGCGATGCGCTCAGTCGCTTCTGAGACGTCTTTTATGTATGGCAGAGCGTGCCATATCTTCGGTGGTTCTTCTGTTTGGGTCCTCCGGGGCCGAACGCGTAGGCATCGGTTTATAAATGCTTTTGGATAACCGTTCCGCATGAACTGGTCACGGAGATATCTGGCCTCGCGTGCCTTTTCTTCTGGTTTACTGCAGTGGGTCTGGATCCGTTTGAAGAGTGTTTTGACACAGCTCCGTTTGTGAGCAACTGGATAGTTACTGTGAAAACTTAGGAGTTGTGTTGTGTTCGTTGCCTTCCTGTAAACCGTCGTCTCGAATTCACTGTTGGGTGTTCTCTTGACGAGGACATCAAGGAAAGGCAGCTGTTGCTCTTTTTCTTCTTCCCGTGTAAATTTTCATGTCAGGAAATATTCCATTGAGAAATTCATGGAAGTTTTGCAGCATATTTCTCTTGATGATGACAAACGTGTCGTCGACGTAGCGGCGCCAGAAGACAGGCTCATGTTGGGCGAAGGCGATGTTTTCTAGTTCCAGTAGAACCAGTTCTGCAACTAAGCCAGAGATCGGGGAGCCCATTGGAGTTCCTTTGATCTGTTTGTACGTTTCTCCAGCAAAGGTAAAGTAAGTTTTCTGGCAGAATTCGAATAACCTCATAAGGTGTTCAATTTTTAATGGACTTTGGGCCTCATCATATGCCTCTTCAAGTCTCTTCTGTAAGATATTGTGCGCCAGTTTTGGCGGTATGGATGTGAACAATGAAGTCACGTCGAAAGAGACCATGATTTCGTCTGATTGAATCGTCCGACCTCGGAGGTCCTCGAGGAATCGAGAGGCTGATTGAACTGAGGTAATCGAGTTGCCTTGGAGGAATTCAAAATTTCTATACATCCACTTTTCCAAGTTATAGGTTGGGCTGCCCTCAAGGGCAACGATTGGCCGAAGTGGGACATTCGGTTTGTGGATTTTTGGTAGTCCATAAAATCGCGCCAGAGCTGTATCCGTTACTTTCATTTGGCGCCACTCCTTCATAGTGATCACATTCTTGCGCCTGTATTCTCTGAGAAGTTTAGTCAATCGGTTGGATAATGCTTTGGCTTGCGAATTGGGTTTTGGTTGGTCAAGAAGAGTCTTAGCTTTGTCGTTATAATCTTGTCGGTTCATCACGACAGTCGACCGTCCCTTATCAGCAGGTAAGATGATAATACTATCATCTTTCTTCAGTTCTCTCAAGGCTTTTGACTCACTTTGCGAGATGTAGCTGGCTGGTTTATGAGCCATAAGCAAGGAGGTCACACGTTGTCGTATTGAATGTTTAGTGTCGTCAGTTGCTTCCGTTCTCACCAACATCGCTTCCACTGTAGCAATGAAGTCAATTGGGTCGGCATCTGCAGTAGTAAAACAGGCTTCGTTCTGTAGCACGTGTAATTGCTGCTCTGTTAATTTTTTTGACGAAAAATTGTGCACTAAGTCAGAATTCGTAGTGTCTGCAGGTTTCAATTTATTCAGCTTTCTCTCCAAAATCTCCCTTTTTCTTGGCCTGCCGGTTTCGTGTTGAAGCTGAGATCGTTTTTCCAAGATTCTCGGCAATAAAATCTCCGAAGATCTGGAAACACTCTCTTTTATCCTCATCAATCTTGGCCTTGTAATTTCTTATGCGTCGGTGGCAGTCATCAATGAGGACTCTCACTATCCGTTTGATGGACCTTTTGGCAACTTCTCTCCCCATAGCCGTATTCACTGGTGCCTTATATCTGAGGCATCATGGCGTCAGATCCTGTTGAAGGCACTTGTGAAGGATAAAAGAGACTGTTTCTAGATCTTCGGAGATTTTATTGCCGAGAATCTTGGAAAAACGATCTCAGCTTTAACACGAAACCGGCAGGCCAAGAAAAGGGAGATTTTGGAGAGAAAGCTGAATAAATTGAAACCTGATAGTATTATCATCTTACCTGCTGATAAGGGACGGTCGACTGTCGTGATGAACCGACAAAATTATAACGACAAAGCTAAGACTCTTCTTGACGACAGAGCATTTTACCAACCAACACCCAATTCGCAAGCCAAAGCATTATCCAACTGATTAACTAAACTTCTCAGAGAATACAGGCGCAAGAATGTGATCACTATGAAAATTCGAATATCATTTTTCAACTAGACAGCGGGTGCCATAGATCCTGAAAGGAACTTGAGATATGTAGTGGTACAGTACCTTTTGGTAGACTGTTCATTGTATTTATAATACATTATGAATATAATATACGATGGAAACTTCATTTTTCCATGGTAAAATAATGCGTTTGCTTATATATACTTCTTTTTTCTGTCACTAAAGGTTACCCTGGGGTAGAGGGGAGTACAATGTAAAATGTGGATAGGCTGTGTCATACCTTTGAAACGAGTAACGCAAGCTAACCTATAAGAAGTGGTCGCAATTCAGTATGACTTCCGTGGGGGATATATTTTAATATATGGATGGGTTCTGCGGTACCTTTGTGATGAGAAACACAGCCGAGGAAGCGTGCCCGTACTTTCCGATGGGGATGACAGTTTTTTGGGGTTGTAGACATTCCCTAGAAGTCCGCTCTGGTCAAATGCCAGCAATGCTTATACGGATTTCTTTCGGATAAGGGCTCGGGTGAGTGTGACTTGCCTCTGCCCGTTTTGTCGGAATTTAGCGTTAAGGACTGTCTATATACTAGTGCCGTTTTAACGACAAGGATGACAGAACTGCTTAATTCCGCATTATTTGCCGTTATAAAGTAGCCGAGATTGTTCGGAACGTAACCCCTTCGGTTTATTGCCCCGATTTCGTGGCCTTTTACTTCAGACAACCTTCAGAACGGCCGTGGGCCTCACCCTCTTCTATCTTTTTTTTCACTCTTTATTTTTGGCCCTTCTGAAGTAACCTAGTTTTGCTTTCTTCATTCCAGCTACTATAAGGTGCGAATTTCTCTGGAGTCTCAAGATGAAAAAGTCCTTGAAGAGGAGAGTAAGGCCTTCGCAAAACTTCTGTCAGGAGGTAGTGTGGGATAATGCAACTATTGTTGTCGTTTGTCCATTTGGAATGAGTATGCTTTTGAGGCCTTATGGGTCTGCATGAAAGGTTCCGGGTTCTGGGCTCCTCTGACCTCGGCAGTTCTCGACGCATTCTAATTCATTTCAGTGTTTACTTTGCGTGAGGCTGCTGATTTGGATGCATTGATGGGAGACGCTGAGCAACTGAGATGGTGATGAGTAATGAAGACTGACTGGGACCAGTGAGGCAGTATGATTGGCTCTTATAGGAGTTCGAAAGTGGCAACAGAAAATGCGACAGTTATAGGGGATATTTGCCAAAGGACTATCAGCGATGGAGGTCGTAGCGCAGGACTGTGTATGCCGGCGCCAGATCGATACATCGATTAACGGGGTTCCCAGTCGAGGCTCAAGCTTCAATTTATTTTTCGATGGTCTCTTTTCTAGTGTTGGTGATTATGTTGGTGGCTGCGAGTTTTCGCCTTTGAACCGCCTGCCCATGGCGATGGACATCTGCATAAAAATTAACTAGCGGTTCCGTCGTTCAATCAGTTTTCTTCTCCATTACCTACGCATACAACTTAAGTTCGGAATTCTGTAACTATTATTTTAATTGTTGTTTTGGCCCATTTATCGTCGTTAGCCAGCTGGAAACGGAGGTTATCTGCCACTTTAACGCAGACCCAATTGTTTTTTATCAATTTAAAGTCCCACTACGTGTCGATTATGACAACTAAGCATAGCATGCCGAGAAGACATGACGAGGAAGTTCGACTGCAACTGCGTTGATTAGCCTATTCAAACATCAATCTCTTCGCACACATTCTCACACAGTAAAGACTCACTTTGTTCTTGTATGACACTCACACATTCTTGTATGATATCACCACTACCAACCGACCCCCCCCCCTAAAATCGCGAACGCTGAATTGACGTTTCCCGGCTGCCCTTATTGAAACCATAAGTTCCGGTTCCAGATAGTCGTTTCCGATACCGCCAGGACACAGAGCACAACTGTCAGTTGCGCCAAGGCAATTCCAAACTTTCCCCCTTCATGACTTCGAGCCGCAGTCTCAGATTATCGAATGCATGCCTGCACATCCATCGTGGGCTCAACGAGGCAATTTTGTCTGGGAATCAAGCCTTCTGTCATACCTATCTAATCCTTCATCGTACCCACTAACTTTCAGATATCAAAAATATCTGTCTATTCGCACGCGTTTACGCACAACCTGTCAATAAAAAGACATCAATTCTGCATTCAGCATCCATAGCCTAATAAAAGTGGCGATTGTTTATTATGGCTGGCATAATACTGCAATAAAATTCACAGAAATGTGATACTCGATAGTCAGTGATGGTAAAAGCCAAGCCTTCAGCCAATCGAAACGTGATAAACGAGCGTAAACAGTCAAGGGGCGCGTTTCGATCTCTGAGTAGGTTGAATTATTGATGATGTCGATACTGCCCTGTTGAGATGTTCGTTTAGAGTGAGAGTCCCTAACGACCTTTTGTTTACTGGTAATGCATTTTTTCAATAAAGGCTCCTTAGAATTCTCAGGATCTCGTGAGCACCTGGTATAGTTGCTTATATTACAAAGGGCACACCCCAAAGGCCCTCATCCATAATATATAGTTGTATGTGTACTTATAGTCCACCAAACCACAAACTTCCATTGCTAAACTTTTCTCTTCCCACTTTCAATTCACAGAACTGGTCTCCTACGATCCAGATCCGGTGTCTCACGCAGCCGCTCGTGTCTACGAGTTGGCTAAACAGGGCTCCGAATTTGGACAAAAGGTGGCCTCAGCAGTGCGCATTGTTGAGGATGGTCTGCGGAAGTATGGGTATGTATCCTCGCATTACTTCAAATTGAGTCCGTTTTTGACTTCCTGTGTTCTGGTGCATTGTCGGCACGTAGTATATTCTCAATTTTTTTTATCACTGTATCGCTTAAAAGGTACTAACGAGGTCGTCCTTTTTCAAATTACGATCTCCCGCTCCCGGCTGCGTACACGAGTAAGCGTGAGCGTTAGCCGTAGAGAATGCACCAGAAGGTCTTGTTTAGTTTTAGCCTGTGTGATCCTGACAAACAGTCAACCTCTGAGAGCTGAAAAAAATACGAATTTCATCCGCAAACTTTTAGGAACCTTTTGTGGCACATTAATTTGATCCGAATCCTCTGCGATCTGAATCCGTTTTGAGATGTGGTCTATTGTCTGGAATTTGTTAACACGACTGTTTCTGAAAATTTCTAACAACAGTAGTTTCCTGTTTGCTGTCTGATGCGGATTTTTCTCCCACCAACCGAGAGGTAGATCGCTAACAGTATATTATCAGTACCACCGCGGAAGCCAAATCCCTATAATTATGTAATACAGGATCGGTAGTAATAAGGGTTATACGAAGGGGGCGTTACGGGTTCGAGGGAGAGAAAGTACAAGAAATACGGCAAACTAAACAGGAAATTGTAAATAAAATGATTGTAAACCGTAGATTTATAGCAAAGAAAAAGCGCGCGATATTTGAAGAGTAAATTGTAATAAAAATAATAAATAAAAACAAATAAATTAACATTACCACCCGTTCTCTAATACAGAACTCCTGGGATTTATTTTCGTAATTACATGTAGTAGACTATCACTGATAATGTTATAACCTTGTATGTGCCTCCCTCGGCACTGGTTATATACCCCGGTCGTATGTAAGGAAAGGAAGGCAGAAAAGGTAGTAGATAACAGTTTACTGTCACTTCTTGTACATAAACTCTGCCTTATGTGTGTCCGGCAACCTGTCCTGTCTATCTCCGTCTTATCTGGACCTCGGTCTTGTTTGCAGCTCGTCCTGTGTCCGTCAGCAGCGTGTGTTCTGTCGTCGTTCTCGTCTAGGCCAACAGCAAGTCTCGGCAACAGGGTTTCGTGTCACTAGCAGCAGAATCTCGTGTCTTTAGCGGCAGAGTGCCGCCTTATGTTGGGGGCAGCATATGTAACGACCAACGGCCTTTGTTCCCTATTAGCCCCTCTGCTAGTAGCACATGCGAGCAGCCATAGTGTGGTGCCCTCAGTGTAACACTTGGCGCGCGCTTTTCCCTGGCCAGACGTGAACCAAGAACCCGGCCGGGGGCTGTTCTTGCATCCTCGCGTGCCGGCCTTTTGAAGATCGCGTTCTTGTCCCGTTCTGCCTGCTTCCGCTGGCATGTAAGCTTCCTTTGTTCTCGTACCCCAGGACGGTCCGTGTGGTAACTCGCGTGCTGGGCCGTCCTAACAGATATATTTTCATGGAAAACGAGCTCAACCAGTTTTAGAATGCAACCTACATTTGATCGTCCCTTTTTCCGCAAAGCAGACTTGTGCTGAATATTCCACACTGTTTGAAAACAGTGACATGGACATGAATTCGAGAGAAATTAAGATGACTTTGATTGCAGTGGCTGACAAAGCTTGTAGGCTCATCTATCTGGAGGACAGTCTGCCTGACCCTAACCTCTGCGCCCAGGCTTGTAAACTTTAGGGTAATCTCGATTATCAAAATCACCTAAACAAGGAGTCTTGCGGCATAAGTTAGACCAAGTTCTCACGCCTGCTCTTCGCAACTAACTGCATAAATTTTTACATCTCTCATTGCCAATAGGTTCATCAGTCGAGAAAGTATTAATGCCGAATTAATGCCTGGGCTTTCAGGTCGCTATTTTAAGGGTATAATCTTATTCTGCTTGAGTAATTACTAATTTAAACTGTTCCAGGGCGGTTTCTGTTGGTGCCCGTTATTTTCCGGTTTGTCTGGTCTTTTGTGAACACAAAAAGCCGCCAGAGACGGTAGTCCATGGCGAGTGAATTACCAGAATTTTTGTTTTCCCTCTCCTACATTAATACCACAAAGCAAGGAGAAGGTCATGCTGAGCTTTAATGGAGGCAAGGACTGTACTGTCTTATTGCACATCCTCTTTGCCGTCCTCAACAAATCCACCGTCACACCATCCTCCCCTTTGGTTTCGAGCGATGACAGTGACGAGAATGAGCTTACTGCTTCTGCGCCAGTAACGTTTTCACACCCCCGACTGCTGTATGTGCGCGTTCGGTCGCCCTTTCCAGAGACCGAGGTCTTTATTCAATCGCTACTGTACTGTTATCGCTACCCCTCGGCTGCTGTGAAACGCCGATTCCTCAGTTGTGACTGGTTCGGAGATACCTCTGTTCTCTCGGCTCCCCTGTCCAACACCGGCCCCAACGCCGTCGAGACCTCCTGTATCACCATCTACGATGGTCCAATAAAGGCCAGTCTCTTACGCCTCAAGACCGACGCGCCCGATGTGGAGGCCATCTTCATGGGTACCCGCGCTTCGGACCCTCGAGGTGGTGAGTTGGCCTCAGTTTCGGCCAGTATGTCTGTTCCACGCGTCTTCTTTTTTCACACTAACTGACTGAAGCTACACCCAACGCCCCTGGTGAGGTCATACGCCGGTATAGCTTAAAGTAAGTGGTTGCCCACTCGCACGTCTAATGGCATGCAATGCTTTTTGAGTCGTTTCCATACAGCTTGCTGTCAGTTGACCATAGACACCTGAGCAAAATTAGGCCACTTTCATGCGATTCCCACGGGACCAGTTTTCACTGTTCCTCCGAATTCACCGTTACTAACTACAGTTGAACTTCTGGGGATTATTACCCCGAAGGTTGATATAGTATGTAGTTGAACCAGGTCTATGGACGAGTGAGGAGAATGAAATTGTCGGATTGCACTAGAGACGTGGTCAGAGAGGTATAATTGGTGAATTTTGCGTGGTAGCATCTATATGATACGTCTGTATAGTGAATACCTTTCTCACCCACTGGCTGTCAAGGCCCAGCTTAACTGCGAGAGCACGCCGCCCTGACGAGTCGCTTGCACGCCCGACCACCGGTCCGCCCACACAGAATGCACGTGATAAAGTGCGCAGGTGCGGCCGGGCGCAAGACTAACACGCCTACTGCATGAGTCACAGAGCCAATAAAGTTGCTACTTACTTGGGACCAAAATGTCATTGGTCCAATTTGTATGCATTCGTTTGCTTAAGTATGATGTACTAGGTTTGTACAAAGACTATAGTTTGGCGCTCTTCTTGTTATGTTCTACCTTCGGGGCTCACACAAGGCGTACTTTGATGGCGATATCGTTGCTTTATCTACGTTCA
>JAYGXS010000004.1:11572865-11599097 GCA_036362985.1 Ligula intestinalis | reverse complement strand
CTACCAAGGAAACCCTTGCCGAATAAACAATTGTTTAATTTGAGAACTCAATTTGGCAAACAGTGTTTTCAGCAAATCATCATCAGGCCATATATTTGCAGGGGTGATTGAAACTGTACAATTAGGCAGGGTAAATAAATGTAGTCTAATTACACTTCGATGTTTACGCGTCACCCGCATGGCGGGGTCGGAGTGTAGAGGTTCTTGTGTTGGGGGATGGGGGAGGGAATTGGGTAAGGTTGTTGGCGTTGGTCGGAGGTTAAATACACGGAGGATTAATTGCTGCTATTTGCAAGAAGCGATCGACTGTCACTAGGGGGTGGGGGCGAAATGCAATCGTCAACTGGCGTCAGGGTCGGCCACGGAAGTGCAAGGGCTTCTGTCAGCGTCTTCTGACAAGGCAGCACTGGTTTACGAATGAATGAAAAGGTTCGCGTTCCAGGTATGGATAAGACAGAAGACTTTTCGAGCACCGGATCAATTTGCTTATTGTCCTGAGCTTTCGAACTCTTACAGGAGTTCATCTTCAGAGCTAAGAAGCAGCAACCAAAAGGAGGGTAATTATAGTGGCCAAAGGCCAATTAACTGTCAGCGGTCGTCAAGGGAAAAGACACATAAACCAGGAGGATGGAGGTCGGGGGGGGGAGGGGGGAGCAATTATAGTGGTAAACGCTAATTAACTGTCAGTGAAGACAGCTGTCGTTCGGGGTCATGAGCAGTAATTAGTGTAACGCCTTGCACTGGTTTAGTTACCCTGATAGCCACTGCTTCAGCTGTTGCAAGCACCCGTTGGTGTAGGGCCTTGGAAAGGTTAGCTAGTGTCCGGTAGACAACATGAAAGACTTCGTTAGTATCGACTCGATGATTCATATCGACAAAATGTGCGAGAGTAGAACTCGAGGTCGATCTAGTTTTACCTTTACTTAACCAGACCGGTATGTGCTCACGTGCCCTTTTTTCCAGGTGCCTTGTTGTTCGGCCGGTGTATCCCACTCCACGGGAGCAAGTGAACGAATAAATGCACATGGATGTGGCCTTCAATGGGGGGTCGGTCTTTACCTCCCAATCGTAGAAGGGGAGAGTTCGTGAAGAGCACCCGTGAGTTCGCCGCTGGGAAAACGTTTGCAAATGTGTGGCCCGATGATGATTTGCTGAAAAAATGTGTTTGCCAACTTGACTTCTCAAATAAAGCATGGGAATATTTGCAAAATTGTTTAGCCGATCGAAAAGTCTTCTTCATCTTCCTTGTTTATGCTTAAATCTAGAATGTGAACGTTCAAATCACTTCTGGCTTACCAGACCACATCAGTCAGTAACATTCACCCCCAGATTTTCACGGTCCCTGATTTTCGAAACCGTGACTTGCTAGTTAGTAGCTGAAAACCCTAAAATACTCCATATTAGACTGCCTTAAGAATCAACAGAACCACTCTGTGTAATTTGCCTTAAATTGCTCGAAGTTGGTAAAGTGCCTGATACACTGAAGTGGGCAAATGTGGTACCCATACATAAGGTAGGATGATGGCTAGTCGGCCAGTCCGTTTGACATGCATTCTTGTAAGCTGGTGGAAAGGATGGGTAAATCAACTATCGTGCTTGATATATTCAGCCGTCAAAGTAGCTCATTTAAACATTGTTTCTTTGAAGCGGTCCTGTCTTGCAAACATAACGTCGCACGAAAAAAATTTAAAGGCCATAGATGAAGAATACCCAGGAGGTGTTATCTCCTCTGACTTTAGAAAGGCATTTTATTGCGTTCCACATAAGCACCTCATTCGAAGGTTGCCAGAGTTACGTATAACAGGAAATCTGAACTGGATTCAGGACTCCTTTAAACGATCGTACACAAAACGTTTCCGCAGGTGGCTACTGTTCGGAATGAGTGCCAGCTATAAGGAAGGAACCAAAGGGGTCAGTTATGGGGCTGCTCCTGTCCAACATCTATGTAAATGACCTAATAGGGTATTAAAATCAGATATAGTCCTGTTAGCAGATGATATTTAACTGTGGAGGGTTATAAAAAACTAAGGAGACTCACGCATACTACAGAGGACGTAGCCAGCTGCACGCATGCACTCGTGCATACATTTAAATACCAAGAAGTGCGTAATAATGCAAATAGCATCAACAATGCACCGAAAAAGTGCACTTTTATGATGGTATCTCTTGGAAAATCAGTCTTTCGAAACCGTGAGGGCACAAAACGACCTTGCTGTGTTTATTAAAGACGACTTAGGCGTCAAAGCACAGTGTGCTAAAATAGCAGCAAAGGACATATGTAAAGCTGCATGCTGAAATCTTCAGTTAGCAGCATTTGCGAGGCTGCATCTGATATATACGGTACAGGCTTGGAGGCCTTATTCTCGGAAAGATAAAGGTATTCTTGCGGGTGACCAACGACGTATTAGAAGAGCTGTTCGTGAACCCAAACAACAGGCGCATGAGCAGCCCCTGACAGCTTTGAATCTGTATTCCCTTCACTATAGACAAGGCAGAGGTGACCTTATAAAAACGTTTCCCTTGCTAACGGCAATGGATCTGCAGGTCAGCTGGGGAGACATTTTTGAAATGAAAAGAGAAAAACAATCTCCGAAGGCAAGACTATCAGTCTGAAAAGGAACCTTATTGCACCAATCCACGCTTTTCGTCTTTTGAAGCAAGCCCAAATAGCAGAATTTATTTGCGCAAATAAATTTCGAGAGCGCTTATCAGCTGCTTCCGCGCTATGCATGAATAACGAAATGTTTAGAGAGCACATCAATTAGAATTTACACAAAAATGGATAATAGCAAGGTTGTGTTAACGTGGCAAAGGGTCAATAGTTATGTCAACTTTAAACTTGGGATGAAAAGTAGGGGGGGGGGGAATTAAAAAAAATAGAGGTGTGGCATGTATTTACCGTGGCAATTGAAGATTGACTACATGGTCTAGCTGCTTACATAGGTCGGGTTTCTCCCGCCGTATGTAGGATGCTTCCATGCAACGTAAGGTCCGGTTTGTTCGTGCTCGAACAAGAATGCGGAATGATGTGTTAGTGTTAACGGAGTGACCACTGTCTAATAAATGTTTTGTAATGGATGATCGTGATAGTTTGTTCTCTTGTTTTAAACCAGTAACCTCTCATGCTTTACACAAGAAAATCTGCGAATCGATTAACGTCAGAGCCTGCGATTAGAACCCAGTCAGTCGATATATTGATCTGCTGTCGGTTTATAGAACTCTGTTTAGTCGTCTCCGGACTGGTGTTACTGATATTTGCTAAGCGCAGTGTTTTCCACAAGACTACATGGGAAGCCCAATACCTACATTTTACCAGTTTTGTAACTATAAAGTGGAAACGGAATTGGGTACTTAACCTTTTCCAGAAAGCCAGGAATATCTGCTCCAGCGAGACCCTACTAACAGAGTTTGCCTGTATAAAAGAGGCCTTACTCAAGCGTGGCTTCCCCTTGCGTTTCATCCAAAAATACAGTTGCCCTTTACGGCCAAAATCTACGGACCAGTCGGTTCCGAGAAAGCCCGTTTTTATATCCTTACCATTTAAAGGAGACAACATCGCGAATACAATCAAGCGAAGACTACTTTGTTCCATACAGAGAACTTACTATGCAGCCGAACTTGTTTTCATCACTCCAACTAAAAGCAAAACGAAGGCCAAAGGAAGCCTTGCCTTTGCATGCCACCTCAAACTGCGTATATGAATTCACCTGCAATTGCGGATGCAAGTACATTGGCCGTACGCAATGGCAATTGGCAACCAGAGCTGCCGAACATTTGCCTTCTTGGCTTTTAAAACAGGAGAACAAACTATCACGATCATCTATTACAAAATATCTATTAGACAGTGGTCACTCCGTTGACACTAACACATCATTCCACGTTCTTGTTCGAGCACGAACGAACCGGACCTTACGTTGCATGGAAGCATCCTACATACGGCGGGAGAAACCCGACCTATGTAAGCAGCTAGACCATGTAGTCAATCTTCAATTGCCACGGTAAATACATGCCACACCTCTATTTTTTTTAATTCCCCCCCCCCTACTTTTCGTCCCAAGTTTAAAGTTGACATAACTATTGACCCTTTGCCACGTTAACACAACCTTGCTATTATCGATTTTTGTGCAAATTCAAATTGATGTGTTCTCTAAAAGTTTCGTTATTCATGCATAGAGCGGAAGCAGCTGATAAGCGCTCTCGAACTTTATTTGCGCAAATAAATTCTGCTATTTTGGCTTGCTTCAAATTTATACCAGGAAAAAATGTTTTAAATTGCTCTTACTTTTCCTCTCAGAGAGTTATTCGTCAGTCTAACATTTTACTGACGTATATTGTGCATTCCCTCCATGCATTGTGAGTGTGTTAAAGCGACGTCTGACTGACAACCCGATCTTCCTATGCCGGATATTACGAATTAGTGAGCTAAAAATAACACGTTACTTTCTTGATTTCAATAGGCCATTCTTTTGGCATGAACTTTGATGCTGATTAAAATTCCATAATTCGAATGCAGTTATCGTGCTGAACGATATTATTTCGCACATGTCGCATCTGTTTAACATTTATGTTTCATTATTAGTTTAATGAATCCAGCATACTAAGAAAACCTGTAAACAATTTT
Organism: Ligula intestinalis; assembly: GCA_036362985.1. Classification (NCBI taxonomy): domain Eukaryota; kingdom Metazoa; phylum Platyhelminthes; class Cestoda; order Diphyllobothriidea; family Diphyllobothriidae; genus Ligula; species Ligula intestinalis. The sequence continues at coordinate 11,594,476 of JAYGXS010000004.1, read as the reverse complement.
ACAACTTAGCAACTTTTAAAGAAGTCACGTTTGGCGAACATAGGTTTTCCGTGATTCACCATCAGGCAATCAAAAGAATGTAAGGCAGGGTAGATTGACATAGGTGTAGACATTTAATCAAAATAAGTAAGTGGGAGAGGGTGTTTAAATACTACTGGGCCAGATTCTCGACCTATTAAGGGGTCCTAGAGGAGAAGGGAGAAGGAGTTCAACAATTAATTCATGTCGGCAGAAAAACTGAAACCGATTTGACACCAAATAGCACCACGCGGCCTACGGGACACATTTGCATTCTTTGAGTCCATAAATATACAAAACTCAGTGGAAAACTGATGTTGTCCTAGGCTGTCGCGTCCTTCTTTACTAACATTCTTATTCCCAAAAACCATATAATTTTACGTGATGAGATTGTAAGTCAGGTATTTCTGATCGGCATGCCGATCGGGGACCTAACGGGACCGCTCTTTCGTCAATGTGTGCGCCACTTGGATTTGATGCTTCCTCAGATGTCTTTCAACGAGTTCAGACGTGTCCTTAATATATGAAAGTGTTCCCATCTTCCTGGATTAGGCGCCTGATCGGGACAACCTAGTTCCTTTTCTTTTTGCCTTGACTGTTGTCGTCTCATGCATCGATGCACAAACTGTCTGGGGTAACCGTTTTTGAAAATAATTTTAGGAGGTAATTGAGTTCGGCTTGGTAGAGTTCGGGGTTAGAACAATGCGTTCTTGCTTGAACTCGTTGAAAGACACCGGAAGAAGCATCAAATTCAATTGCGCACAAACCGACGAATACTCTATGAAATCAGCTCGTACACCCTAAAGATAGAGTTGGCTACTTGGACAGAATATAAGTCATCTACAAAATCCCTTGTGGCGGCTGCAATGCAGTTTATTGCGGACAGACACGATAATCAGCCTTCACACGCCTACTTGAACATCGACGAGCGGTAAAGGGGCGATATGAATTGTCCGAAGTCGCCATGCACATATTGGAGACTGCACACCAATTTGCATGGAAGAAAACCCTCATTCTTAGCTCTTTTCCATACAAGAGAGGCCGCGAATTTCTCGAAACTATGCACTCGGACGCACAGTGCGTAAACAGGCACACGGAGGTGAATCATCGTACCGAAGCCTCAAGCAGAAGTGGGCGAGACGCGAGCCAATCCGAACGGAATTAAAAACACGGCAACAGGGTACTGGCGCAAGCGCCGTCACGGTATTATCGATTTTCCCACGAACTCTCGATGTTCAATTTTTTTTACAGTGGCGTAGGGGCGTACACCGATTCCCTTTTCTTTACGTCTGAAGACGAACTGGGGTTGCAGCTTCGAAAATTCACCTAATAAACCATCTTTTCTCAAATAGCCTTTTCTTTATAATTATACTGCTCGGGATGCCGATTTTCCGATTCCTACGTATGAAAAAAATTTCTCATACTCCTTTGGTAGCAAACAAGGCCTTCTTTAAATTTTATACTTAAAGAAAGGGTATATTTCCGTTACACATAAGTTTCTAATTATGAGGTTTTTTACGATTGTGAGGTGTTCATTCCTTAAACATTACATCCGTCAATTTATTGATGTCGCCTATAATTTATACAGCACGTCCCACATCTGTTGCAATATATTATGTGAGCTATGTGAGATATTCCTCAAACTGTAGGCAAAAACGTGTTTTTCCCTAAACAGGATTATACAGCGCGTAGTTTGTGAACATCAAATTGAAGTGCGGCAGTCAGTAGGTGTACAAAATTATTCGGCAGTTAAGAAACTTCTTATAAACGTCGTCAAAATCAATGATAATTGTGCATATTAATTTAGTAGCCACTTTTTACAGCGTTCAGAAATCAGTTCATTAAAAAGCCGGCTTCCTATCGTGACTGAAATGACTTAAGAATAGACTGCATGATTATCATCCTTAAGACTTTACTCAATGCTGATTAGCGAAGGGGTATAAATCTTTAGCATATGTCGGAAAGTTGCACGAATTTAAGCCCATACTGTAAGTATCAAAAATCAAGGAGCAGAGACATGCGAAGATTATGGCGACATCATCAGTACATTTAGAGCCTAACGGTAGAGAATTTGGTGACTATGGTAAACTGAGACAGAAGCGGTGAAACAAACTCCTAAAAGTGAAATCGGGGGCAGAGTTCAGCGAGCCCCGATTTCACAATCTATAGAAGAAATAACAACTTCCCGTAAAAAGGAATTTTTATATTTATATGACGCAGTGAAATGGGATCGTGATGCTGGTGAGACCGTGTGAGGGTTCAGCATGCTACACTCTAAGTTTCACAACCGACTCATTTTGTAGGATTTGTGTCGTGTAATTTGATAATACACAGTTTGGAGAAGTATTAGTTTAATATACTACAGTAGATGGTGGTGTTAAGCGTCCCTAGTTAATTTAATTTGCGGTGTTACTAAACAGCAGCTGGATCCAATAAGACTCACGCTCACAGTCATTGCGACGTGTTGACTCAGAGTATTATCCTTATAAACATAGCTCCTGTCCAACGGGAATCTCGCAGCCCCACCAACGCCTTCTGCCAAACCACGTCCCTGCACGCATCAGCAGCATGACGTAACAGAATAAAGGTGTGGGCGTCAAAACCCGTATCTGTGAATGTGAAAAAAAGCACGAATCAGGATTGACGGAAGATTGTTTTCGGCAGAACTGCCTGACGCCAACATCGCCTTCTTTGTTAGTCTCGCTACGCCTTAATCCTTCGCCAAGTGTGTAGGAAGTTAGAAATGTAAGCATTTGAGTGATAAATTGTGCCATTCCATAAAGTGATGGTTGTCAATCATGTGAACGTGCTTACGATGTGTTTTGTAGTGTTGGAGCAGTTTTTATCATGTTCCTTGTGAAGACAAAAGCACCGCGTGGTTCTGCACATGAAATAAACTTTGTACTTTAAACTTAGACCCTTCCTACTCCTCTTTCTTGCTTGTCTTCTTCTTCTTCTTCTTCTTCTTCTTCTTCTCCTATTTACCTCATTCTCCTTTCTTCCGTCTCCTCGTTAGCCTCTTCCGTTCCGTTATTTTCCCTCCTTCTATTGATCGCGCTTCAACTTTTTCTCATTTTCGTCTTCCACGTCATCTTTTGTATCATCAGCTTACTATTATGGAATCTACGTTACGTAGACCAGCAGCGGATTTTTGACGATCATGGCGGGTTTTCATGTTTTTACCAACATGTTGCCCAAATCAGTTATCAACAAGGGCTCATCACGGTTGCATTTCCGCAGTTCGGTGGTTATTTCGTGACCTCTACGTTCCGCCATCGTTGCGACCCCTAGTATACTGATGATTCCCACGACGGGTCCCCTGAATTGCGTCGTGCCTTCTCATCAGCAGGACAGTCCATTCTCTCGTATGTTTTCCTCCCATAAGCGAAAGTTTAGACTGCTTAAAATCCCTCAATTTGCTTCTAAACTTCAATTGTTTCTGTAAAATGCCCGACGAGTTTTTTAGCGACAATTCTTTTTGCTTTTGTCTCACTCACTCTCTTGTGTCATTTGGCATCGCCAATGCGTCGAGTTAACGTTCGCATGTACTGATAGTACTCGCAATAAGTGAGTAGACGGGTATGTTTACTGTTTTCAACGAACTAAGGGGCTCTCGATTTTCCTCTGGAATCATGCAATTGACCAGATTTTCTATAAATTTAATCCTCATGTCCTGCATCTCCGCGATTTCTTCGTCATTTATCTTCTTATCCCAGTCTTACTCAATCTCATCATCCTCCTACACAAACTACTCAGCCGTTGCTTTGTCGCCCCAAACTGCGTTCTTATAAATTAAGAAAAATAGTCGTCGGAGCCGTCTTAATCCTAATTTTCTCGAAGTGTGTCTCACTATCCTTTATATTTCATCTCCCCTCAACATCACTTCTTCCCTTCTCCGCTTTATTCCATACCGATCTTTTTCTTCCTTTTTCTTATAGTAAAGGTCAAGGTGCACAGTTCAATTTTTGGAAGCTAAGTAAAAATCGTCAATGTAAAACAGATTTATTTTTCTCTTGCTGAAATTATTGGCTAATGTCTTGATTCCTTTTTTATTTTTAACCCTTAATTACCTGCTCATACCTGTGGTTGTTGTCTTAATGGTAGGCGGGAAAATATGGTCTGATATGGTTTCATTCAAAATAATCCCATCCTGTTTTTTTCTAGATCCGCGTAAAAAGGTGAATTCTGGATCAAGAGTATAGGAACAAAGGTTAAAATTTGGATACGTATTTAATTTCTGACAATAAGTCGTAAGTAGCACCCACTCATATTATCCACATATTCAGCAATTTGGAAACCAATATTTACACAACGTTCATCTCGTGTAGCCAGGACGTTAATTCCTTTTGATAGTTTTCATTTGTATTATAGCCACAAACGGAAACTCATTCAACCAATGAAAGCAGTTTTGACACTCACCTTCTAAACTTTTTCCCTTTGCTCCTGAGTTGTCGAAGCTTCACTTCTATTGACACTTTTCTACGAGCCTTCATGCGCACTAGCGACCATCAGCAAACTATATAGACGTATTATCATTCCATTTGAACTTTCATTATATTATTAGCCTACTTTACACCTCTATCTTATTTTGCGAAGAAGTTTTCTTCTAAATGTATTTTTGAAGATGGAAGCTCATTGTGCTCTTCCTCCATTTTCGTCCTAAATGTTTATTTCCACTGCATATTTCTCGTGTAAAATTATTTACTAACGATTGCAAAATATTGTTGTAAAACGGCAAATTCTGCTTACATTACTGCTCATGTTTGTGCCTTGTCATAATTTCATTTTAGTACTTATTTCGTTCCGACAGCGCCTTGTTGGTGCTAGTAAGTACACATTTCTTATTTTAAAGATTTTGTTTGCCACTTTGGCTTAGAAACATCTTCTGATCACAGATAAACGTCTTTGTTGAAAATTGTATTTTTCAGCCAATAGATTTTCAAAAATATTCAGAGTTTGATACACTACGACTTCTCAGCCAAAGCTACAACGTAACTTAAACAACAACAGTCTGGAAACTCGCCACGTGCAAACTACTTTCAACATGAAAAATTAGAATTTGAGCCCCAGAAAAAATTTGACAAATTTATGTCTCAATATGGCTGCCTTTTCACTGTTATCGGTACCATTTTGATGGAAAACTATCTACACTTACTTTGCAGCAATGTGGGAATCCCACATCTTTCATCAAAGGGGTTACTTCCGAGAATTTCGATCGAAATAACCGACGTATCGACTTCCTTTTTCAAAATACTCCAAGAAAGTTGTAACCCCTAGATATGGCCATTCAAGTCCTCTGCTTTTGCGGTTTTAACTTTTGAGCTTCATGTTAGCGCAAAACCGTTGATTTGAATTAATTTTTTTTGGCAATAGAATTAGACTTAACTTTCTCTTCGCATGAGTGTCGAGTGCAATATATAAAGAAAATAAACCTTGGATTTGCCGAATTAAAACCCACGTAGAATGTCGGGTTTGACCCTCAGTGGCCAAAACAGGACTTTAGGACGACTTCTACATAGTCAGAAGGTGGTTATTTAGCTCCGGATCACCGGCAATTTCAATACCACTTGAATCTTAACACTTTCACCCAATTCCTGATTCGAGTGAAATGGTGTCACCTTAATTTGGTTTCCCTTTCAGACCAAACACATCTTTTCCAGTTGTTCCCCAAAACAGAAACCCTTATCGGCGCATGGCTCTGACTTTCCCACAATAACCTATACTTAAGGATTCCCGAGGGAATCTGAAACGTCAGTAAAATAAAACCCTTGTTCCAGTAATCACCTCTTCTTCTTCTGAACTGCTTCCTGGAACTCGCATATTCTCCTACATTGGTAATTAGGTTATGATCTAGTCCGGACGGGTTCTGATTTTGCGGCAACTTGTTTTAGTTATTGTGCTTGTCAAGTTCAGAAATCTACCATGTCATCCTCTTCTTTACGACATAGAGTCATTCCGATAAGCATTAACATGATCTCTAATTCTAATTCCGGAATTCTTACTTTTACAAAATTGGGCTCCTTTTTAAGGCTTCTATATGCGACTCAGTTTGACGACATTCTGTTACGGCGATCGTGACTGAGGCGTTGCGTTAGCTATTGATGGTGATTCCTATTTTCTCGCCCGGCTGACAGGCTTCTCACAGCCAGGAAATACGGTTTGCGTAGGCGGTACACGCAACGGCTTAGAGTTCTTACATAGGTGGTACCGCAACCACAGAACTCACCAGGACGATGTTCGAAAACACCTATTTCAAGGCTAACTCTGATGTCCTTCATGCCATCTTGCCACCTTCTTTTACATCTGTGTGGACCTCATTGGAAAGGATGGTCGAACTCTCGCTGAGCAGAACTCCTGGAAAGAGACAAACTGCAAAACCGGGTAGCTACCGAGATTTGTGATTGAGGTGTCGATTTCCTTTTAAAAAATGCTCGAAGATAGTTGTAACCCCTGCATGCGGCCATTTGATTCTTCCACTTTTGTAGTTTGACTTTTTTGAGTTTCATGTATGCGCAAAAACCTCCGGTTTTCATCAAACTTTTTTCGGCGATGGACTAAGACTAAACCTTTTCCCAGTATGAGTGTCAAGTGCAATATGTGAAGAAAATAACCCTTTCATTTGCCGAATAAAACCCCATATTGAAGGTCGAGTTTGATCCTAAATAGCCAAAACAGGACTCTAGGACGTATTCTACACAGTCAGAAGTTGGCAACTTAGTTCCAGATCACAATTTTAATTCCGCTTGACTCAACACTTTCACCGTATTCTTGCTTCAAGTGAAATCGTGTAACGTCAAATTATTTTCCCTTCCAGACCAACCACACCTATTCTAGCTGTTCCCAAAAAAATTAATCCTCTTCCAAATCCAGTTTGAAAGGTGAGTAATATCAGAGCGGTTATGAAAACGGCTCACACTTTCGCGTCTACAACATACGCAAAGCATTTATTTAGATCCTTTAGCAACCCAAAACTGCCCAGAATCTCCAAACAATCAAGCCTTACAGTCATCATCACAATTTTACTGGAGGAGCCCATGGCCTTTAATATATAAGCTATTTATTTATTTAGTTTTCTACATGAACTTCTCTATTTTAGATAGACGTTTTTGACCATGTTGTTCTAGAAGTTTTGGACCACTTCCTTAACCTCCATAAGCAGAGCCTTCGTCTCTATGCATGTCATCTAAATATATGTTGCTGCGATAGTCCCAGTTTTAGTTCATAGGTGTACACTGATCTGGTCCAGGATTCACCGACCCTGGCTGTTTCGTCTGGCGGGAGACTGGACACTTCCAGTTTATTTTTCTCAAAGGCGAAACTATTATGTTACTCGCTAAGTTTAAGTAATCAATGTGTTACTGGCGAACGTAAGGAGTGCGGAATACGCGTATTTCTAGCTGATTATTATTAGCCTTCGTCAGCTGCGCACATCCAACTCCAGCTTAGCCACAGAAACTGCTGCTACACTCGTGTTTCGAACCCGCGACCAGTGAGGTAGAGACAAAAGTTATATCCACTGAGCCAACGGGTCAGTGTGATGTTCATTGATTTTTTTTTCATTACGCGTTACTTGTGCAAGAAAATGGCTCGGGAAGGGGTATTGTGCAGTTTCCTAGAACATGTGGACTCCTCTGTATTCGTGTTTAAATGAACTGCAATACACGATAATAATTTATGATTTCGTCCGGACGTGTTCTGATTTTGCGGCAGCTTGTTTTAGTTATTATGCTTGTCAAGTTCAAAAATTTTCCCTGCCAGCACACATCCAAAACTCGGCGGGGATGACGGCAAGGGGATGCGGGTGTATCCGGGGTTGATGTATAAGGCGTATGTTTTATTCCAGAATGCTGTAGACGGGCCTAAAATGCAACCTAGCTCATTTTTGACTATTCTGAACTTAAAGTGCGTTTTTAAGTGACATTTGATATTATTTTTACGGATCATTTGATAATATGCATACGCCCTCGGACTTTCAACGGGGGATCCGGGGGTGAGGCCGGGGAAATGTGGATTGAAAACTCCGTCCTCCCCCGTCGAACCCTCGTCGTCACCCACGGATCACCCCCTACCTCCCCGGAATTTCACCGGGGGGATCTGGGGAGTTGGCTGACAGGGTAGGAGCATGACTTCCATAGGCGTAATTCCGGGTAGGTCCGCAAAATCTGAACCTGATATTCACTAACGTTTGTTGAACCCATTTCAAACGAGATGCGTGCACTTAACCCTGATAGTATTTCGCTGGTAAGTTGCCGACAACGGTTGTCCCAATGTGGCTGCCGTACTGGACAGGCAGTTAACTAGTGGGGCTGCTGCTTCAGTCAAACAGCATTTTCCTAGCTGATTTCCTATCTGACAACGAGTTAAGTCAGAATGACAGACTCCTGGTGGCGGAACTCAAAAAAATGAATTCAGTGTAGTACTTATTTTGCTGTGTATATATTTGCACAAACGTGGCTTGGTGCCGTTACAGAGACATATACTCTGCATACACCATCACAATTATAAGTGCTATGTCGCTTTGTGTTTCCCTCATAAATACGCAATATATTTTCGTTGCGGATGACCCCCAAAAATTTAAATCGTCAGGAAACATTACGATTTCGCAGTCTTATCCACTTATGCAGTCGTCGACGTATATGAGGAAGTGGATAGGGCCCAGAACGGAACCCTAGGAAACGCCATCATCAACCGCCACATCCACCGATCGCTGATAACCAAGACATACGGTCTGAGATCGACCAGTCAGTACGTTGTCGGTCCACCAAAAAACGTTGCCTCTTACCCCTACACGGCTGAGCTTATATAAGAGACGTCGATTTCGCAGTGTAAAATGCCTTCTTGAATCTACGAATACTGTGTGCACAGTATATCCTTGATCGAGTGTTCGGGTCCATCGTTCTAGACAACTGAACAAATTTGTCAAGCAAGACCGTCATCGAAGGAATCCGTGCTGTTTGTCAGAAAGAAAGCAATGACACTCTAACAATTGTATCAACTCTATGTTGACCTTTTCGCCCCATAATTGTGCAGGCAGTGTAAGTTAGGCTTACCGGCATGTAGTTGTTTGCGGGTGGCCGACTCCCATTTTTGTGCATTGGGGAGATCCACGCTGTCTTCCACTCATGCGGTGATTTGCCTTTATTACGGGAGCTCCAGAAGAGAAAAAGCAGGGATTTTGTCAAAGCTCTTTCAACAGCTTTGCAGGTATTCCATCCGGACATGGCGACTTCGTATTTTGCAGGTTTCGAAGTTCTTGCAGAACAGTAACTTCCATGAGCTCAATTGAATCGATGGCCGGAAACATCTCTGCACTGAAGTTGGTAGCGGTTAGCTTGGCCTCCCTATTAAGAATTGACTAAAAGAACTGGGATAGATGCTCAGCATTTACTTTGTTCTCGCAAAGTTCCACACCATCATCCGTTTTTAACAAAGGGCTCTTGTCTCTATTTCAAGTGCATTGTCTAATGTAGTTGTAGAAAACCTTTGGATTTCCAACTGCACGGTTTATTAGGTCACTCTCAAAGCTTTGGCTTATGAAACTCTCTTATGCACTTCATTGAAAAATCTGCACTAGTATTTTAAATTTACATACGGTTTTATCATACCGTTTTTCCCTTTTTAAATTGCATTTTAAATGGAATATGGCATTTACTGGGTTTCCATTCATCGATTATTTTTAAATCAACAGTCTAAAGCACAGCTATTCGCTTATGTGCATTCTGCAGAATGTAAAAACACGCTACAATGGAGTAAGTGAATTTCATAGTAAACCAGGCATGGGTGTGATTGCACTTTTGGTTTGGTGTTTCTTCAGGCTGTTTTTTATGCGGTTGACCACATTTTCCTTTCGTTATTAAGTTGTTTTGGCAGATTTGCTTAATTTGAGTTGACCCAAGTGTGAAAAACTCTAGGCGTTTGGCGGGATTTGAACCCGCGCATCAGAGAAAGCCTTTGCCGGAGGCTAATGCTCTACCGCTCAGCTACAAACGCCCGCTTCACGCCATGAGTTTAATCACACTTGGATCGATATTACCCGCTCTACTTTTCGCTCATATGGAATCCACCAATACAGGAGCAAGTTGACTGCCCAAGCAGGATTTCCTAAGCAATCCTCTAGAATCCACCAGAATGACTACTAGGCTACTACTTCTACTACTGATTAAACTCATGGCATGAAGCAGGCGTTTGTAGCTTAGTGGTAAAGCATAAGCCTCCGGCAAAGGCTTTCTTTGATGCGCGTGTTCAAATCCCGCCAAACGCCTGGAGTTTTTCACATTTGGGTTGACTCAAATTTCATTTCGTTGTTGAGGATAGTTTATTGGATTGTTGGTTATCCAGTATACTCCATGAGTTTTCCTGATAATTCGACTTGTTCAGCATTATTGTGGAGCAAACCTTATCTACTGGCAACATAACTTTGTCTTAATCCGCTTTTGAACTGTTTAGTTCCCGCTGTCCTTTTTTAGAAAACAGTCGCTTCTTCTTTCTTCATGGTAAAGGGAAGTTTAGGTTACATTTAACCTATTTCTTTTCTAACGATACTCTTACCAGTTTGGAAAGAGATTATATCGCATCTGCTGCGTTAAAAGTGAAGCATCTTTCAGAAAGTGCATGGTGCGTGTTGTTGAGGGGTTCAAAGGACATTTTATAGACATGCTGGCTGCAACAAATGTGAGCTGGGTATTTGCGGTTTGGCCTATTTCAGTTATAATTCCCGACCTTTTTATACGGTCCTCCTGCGCACGCCTGACAATGGTCTGCCCAATATCACTCGATTCCTTATCTGAAGCTGGCCAGAAATATGACTTAACCTTTTCACGATCTAGGATTTTGAATCTGTCAGCAGCGTGATATGGACTACATTCACGTGGCCTTAGGCCTCGTCGGAATTTGTTAATTAGTTAATTTCAATTTTTCACGAATCCAATTTTTCACCCAGTGCTCCTTTGCGGACAAATCACTAGTTTAACCTTCACTCATATTACCACCCTTCCCATATTGAAGGTGGATTTGCTACTTATTTATTTTAAGCAGTGCTGTTGCACCTTTAACTGAGAAGACTGTGTTGTCGTCGCGTAACTGCAGTTATTTCGTAAGAGATGCTCGAACCAAACTGACCTGCCCTCTATTTCAAGTTCCGCGTTTTTGGAAGTCGGTCAGTAATACTTCACGCATATAATTGTGCAGAGGAAGTGACTTACGATGCATAAAAGTATATCAATCTTAAAACGGTATTTACTTGAGAGAAGGCTCGACAATCCTAAATACACCGCTAAAAAGCGAGGGATGTAAGCGTAATTTGCTTCTGAGCTGTAATAAACAGTAAAAGAAAATAATTTCCAGCAAATTCAAAAGCTGACGTTTTACCTTTTTGGAAAAATAGTTGAGAAATTTGATCTGAAAAAGAGCTTACTCAGAGCTGTAGAGTCCTGATGGAGAAACTCACAAAAGGTTAATTCAAGTGATCACTTATCTTACTATACTTATAATGGCATTAACGTGGTCTGATCCTGTAAAAGAGACATATACTCTGCATAGTACCACCACGATTCGTAGTTCTCGACTACTTTAAGATTTCCTGTAAATGCACGATCTATTAAGTGTTTATTTACTAGGGCATAAGCAATAGCAATATTTTTTTAAAGTGCAAATAAGGAAACATAATATACTGCATTAATTAAGGTACATTTGCATACATAACAACTATGGACGTGGATAGCTGCGTGCTCGGTCTGACTATTTGGAAGTTATTCGTTGAATCGTCATTGTGGACAGTTCAGTTCGTGCATTACTATTGTCTTACGCGAAGGTCCGTGCAGGAAGCAGTGAGAGTCTGAGATCGATGGTGGCTCGGTAGTACAAGTCTCTTTATACCAGCTTAAATTTTTAAAAAACGATTTTGTAGCTGCATAGCTCCTCAACCCCGTCAAGTCCCTACATAAAACATCACAGAATAATACGTTGAGAGGTGACGGGCTGTGCGACAATGACATGATAAGTTCCACGACAATAGATCCACTTTCCTTTGCTTGACTTAATAAATCTAAAAACACTTTTTTATTTAATCAAACCTATAAGGCCATTACTAATGGGTCTTATACCAGAAGAGCCCACAGATGCAGTTGTTATTGATCAAACTATATCTTAAGTCTTCTCCCTAATGCAGTCCATTAGACCACCTGGTAATATTCACCTTGTACGGTAGAGCCTAATTTTTCTTAAACTGCATAAATTTGTCCTTCTGCTATATTCTCAATTTGGTTATTATTGCTTTTTAACGGAACATGACATTTGATACACATCCACGAGATGGAGAAGACGGTTGCGAGTAAGAGCATCACTTAATTTCTCAGCTTTGCTTCAGAATAAAGTATCGGACAGGGCAGTAATGATTTGGCTAAAGTCGCAGCGCAGGTAGTCAGCTATTGCTAAATCTGTACCGTCAACGGACGCGGACTTGTCTAGTATTGTCGTCGCCTTGAGGGCGAGTACACAGCACCTTCAGGACAGGATTCAGGATCGAACAGGGCCGCGTCAATCATGTCCAACCTTAAGACAATCTTGCAAACAAAAAAACGGCAATGCTGGTCCGTCCCCCCGTATGCAGCTTACTAGGAGCGACACGGACTACTATACTGCTGTTAATTTGACTTCTGTTATGAAAGTCTACTAGTACTGGACCTATCATTCATCAACACTTCGCGGATAAACAGGGGAGTTTGAATACTCTCATATCTTAGCACACCTACTTAAGAGTAAACATTAATACTTAGAGCACTGCTAGCACGAATTAACGGCGGCTAATCGATTAAGAGCCATGGCCCGTAACCGCGTACCTATTAAGGCGCGTAGTATCTAGAGGTCTTAGCGTAAAAACCGAATATTTTTAGCACTTAAAAGCACGGACAGTCCGAGAACCATAATTTTAAATCACGGCAAGCCCCATGTCAGCATGTTGTACTGCATGCGCACCCATTAAATGAAACTGAGTGCTATCCAAGCGTTTTAGACCGTACCTATACGCCAAACGCATCTTTTAAATTTCTTAACATTGTCTTGGCTGTTTTGCTTTTACATCAAAAATATCCGCTAAGCGGACACTAATTCAGTTGACATCATTAAGCTTGGTTAGATGTGCATAAGTTAACCTCCACCAATGTAGAAGAATTGTTCGAAAACAAACGCATAACAGCTAGCCTTTGAACGTGTGCTCAGTGCAGATAAAGTTATATTTAAGATAGACGGTGACGGTAGAACCGAAGATTGAAGCCCTATTGCATGTACGGATAAATGTCGCAGCAGCTTAGGTCGGCAAACAAATGTCAGGGTAAACACTGGAAATCAATGCAGCTTGAATGCTTTGAGGTGTTCATCAATGAGGCAGGTTGAAGGAAACAATCACTTGGAGCGCTAAACCAACCACAGAGCAGTTGATAGGGATGTCCTCCTAACAAAGTGTTACTGACGTTGGAACAATAACAACAGTAGTTTTTTTCTGTTTTTAGTATCCGGCACAGACAGGCAACGTAGTACACCTAGTTTGGGCTGTTGGCTCTCATCAGCTTCGTGCAACCAACTCTAGTGTAGCCGCTGAAATTGCCACCACACCCGAGTTTTGAAATCGCACCTCGTCGGTAGGGGGCAGACCTCCTAACCATTGAGCTATCGAGTTCGATACCTTGCCGGTTGTTGATTGGGAGTATAAAGCATTCGTTTGTACACCAAGCATCGAACTCGATGGCTCAATGGTTAGGACGTCTGCCCCCGACCGGCGAGGCGCGAGTTCGAAACTCGGGTGTGGCGGAAATTTCAGCGGCTACACTAGAGTTGGCTGCACGTAGCTCATGAAGGCCAACAGCTCGAAATAGCTATACTTTCTTGCCTGTCTATGACGGATACTAAAAAAAATAAAAAGATGTGCTACTGAAACTTGGCTAGTAACATATCAATTATTAGTAGCTTTGCGAAACTTGGACCGATTTCGCAAACACCACTCCAGGATAGGCACATCCTGAGAGATAGATCGGTGTACAGACGATTACTTGTAGTTTTTTCCTTCTTCTGAGCTCTCATGTTCGTGCAAAAGATCATCGTCAGGCAAAAAAAAGCAGCAAAAAGGGGATACTTTAAGCGGGTACATCCCAATCAGTGATCGACATCACCAGTCTGGAGGTTAGTGCGCAGGGCTCTGTAAGCCGGCCCCAGATGGATAGACCAGGCCTCCATCAATCGTCGGATCTTCTGATTTCTGATGTGGGTGGTTATCTTGAAAGTCACGAGATTGGATTCGTTGATCGTTCGAATCCGTGACGTGTAAAACGGGTGAATCACTGGGGAAATGTGTTTCGTCCTCGTATTGGAGTCCATCTTCTTAGACAAATGTGGCATAAAAAGAGTGACATATATAGGGAGAATGAAACGATCAAATAGATATTATGACAGTCTTGCGGTTGATGCTCAGGGCTTTATACATTGACATCCGTTTGATACATAGGCCGACTGAAGTGTTGTACCAGACAGAGATTTGATTCGATTATTGGGTTTCCTTTCATGTGCTCTGAGCACTAATTTTGGTTGTGAATCTGAAGTTCAACTAATGACCCATTTGAAAGGTGTGGCCGATCACTTATGATCATGTATGTGCGATTCGGGGGGGGGGGGGTTCAGTCTGACTCGTATAAATGCAAGGCTGAGTTTCACTAGCGAAACTTCTCATCGGCACTGAATCGGTTCATGCACTCTCTGGGTATCTTTGGATGCATTATTCCACTTCATCTTGAAACAATGCGCTCGGTCACATTTGTGTCGTCCTTGACGCATGGCAGGGCATGCCAAAATGGTAAGCTGTGTGGTACTCGTCATCTTCCTGTCAATCCTTGTCCATGATTCGACGTTGGTTTTTAGTCTAACTAGCATATGTAAAAGGTGCAGTTACTGCTCTTATTCGTCTTCTTCATTAGCTGAAAACCTACGATGAGTGCGTTAAGTAAGTTATGGACATTTTACCTTAGGGATTTCTTGGCGATCATAAACGTATCATCCACGTATGGGTATCAAAGTCCTGGCTCCTGCTGGTGGAAGGCAACCGTCTCTACCTATTATGTGAACAGTTTTGCCCCTAGAACAAAAATCTAAACTGTAATTTCCTTGATTCGGTCATACTTTCCATGCCAAAGGGGATTTCTTTGCATCGCACAATTCAAATAGTCTTATGAGATACTGACATTTTGTTAGTTTTAGAAGTTAACCGTATGTATCCTAATTTTATACATAGAACTTCATGCTCCCAATTGGAGGGGGTGAGTGTGTTTCAGTTCTTCATATCATAATGAGCAAGGATGAAGCGGTTGTATGATATGAAACAATCAATTAAACCGAGCGCGACAAAGGTATCGAGAGTAACTCCGTCGATTTCGACGATGGGCACCGCGTGCTCCAACAAGCCGCAGCAACTGCTGAAGCAAGCCGAAGCAGATCCTGACCCAAGCTGGGCACGCGAGGTGATAAGAGCTGATCTTGCTACCAAAATCTACACTTTGTGACCATTATAAGCGCACGTGTCAGGAAACACGTACCATTACAGAATGAACAGTATTGCAAGCAAGAGCTGGCTACTAAAACGCAATAAGTAGTAAAATAAAACAGGTGTGACAGGGAAGTGCGAAATGGTGCTCCTAGTTCTCACAAACCTCCATCGAACTTTCCTCCTGTTCACTATACTGGAAACTTCTGCTTGTGGGACGTATGTCCTAATTATCTGACGGACTACGGAGACCACTATTGAAATCAAAACGCTTTGATTACCACTGCCGGACTATTTTCGTTGGTCGGTATGAGTGGCTGCTGTGTGAACGTCTAAAATTAAAATTCAACTAAAAACCGTAACGCGCCTCCCTCAGAGATCAAAACACCCTTATTTTCTTTTCATTCATCTACTACATCTATTGCCTGCTTAGTGTAGGACTTCTCCAAATGTCTGGCATTCTCCCCTTATTCTACTTCAACTCAAATATATAACACTGATCTATCCGCTAAGCAGCTATAAAATCGACATTATATTTAGCCTGCGCTGCAAATCAATGATTACTGTCCAATATAGACAAACAAACAAAGCATGACGTCTCTGGATCAGAATTTAATATTTTTGTTGGTATATCCCGTTTACTGAATGCTCTTTCCATTGTTCATGACATAAGTGTTTGATTAAAATATTTGTCTTCAATAAGATCTCTGAAAGCGTAAATAAAAAAATCGGAGCTTGCAATGCTTTCCTTAAAGCAGCATTTCACACTCTTCGTTTCGTTACCAGCGCGTGCGAAAGGTTTTTATCATGTACATTTGATTGCAAGCTGTTAAATGTAGATGCGGTGTAATGATCTGCAGTATGGTTCAACGTTAAGCAGACTTAGTTTATTGACTTTGTGGTTCTGATACAAAGAAATACGGAATAATAGAGCCCATGCACTTTAGATTTGGAGACCCAGTTATTCATGTGAGCCGCCTTCTAAGAAATGTATTTCCAGCAGGAATAACATAAAACGACTAAATATCTGACTATTCAGCAACATCCCTCATGGCATTAGTGGTGGGTTTGAGCATTACAAGGGTGTGTACATTAGAACCTTAACCAAGAAAATGCACTTTCTTCGCTCACTTTAAAAAGCTCGAAAAAAAGTTGCAAGGCAGTGCGTTGATTTAAAGCAATCTGACTTATGACGAAATCTTGTAGGTTGCAAATCATGCCAGGATTGTTCGCCAAGGGTGTTTAAGTTTAGCAGCGTAAGATTTTGTCAGGCGTAACGCATACTCTTCTAGAGTGGTTATAAACCGACTAAATTAACTACTCTCAGGTCATTTGCTCTTCTGGGGCACGCAACGTCCGTGTTTACTGGGCTAAACTAACTGCCTAGAGAACTACTCACATTTAGCT
This sequence comes from Ligula intestinalis, assembly GCA_036362985.1. Classification (NCBI taxonomy): domain Eukaryota; kingdom Metazoa; phylum Platyhelminthes; class Cestoda; order Diphyllobothriidea; family Diphyllobothriidae; genus Ligula; species Ligula intestinalis. Next base: position 11,577,528 of record JAYGXS010000004.1, on the reverse strand, counting down.
ATAGAAAACGCATTGTATATTGTTAAGCTGCTCGTTGTTGGATTAGCAGCTTTTGACCATGGTAACTGCGGCGCCGCGACGAAGTTCTTTTGGGCGCCCAGCATCGGTCGGCATAGCCTGATGGTGGCCGCTTCTGCCGTAGCCAGCAGACGCTGTCCAAGAAATTTCGAGTAGCCTGAGGGCACCTTGTAGATCACTCGGAAGGCCTCTTTCGCATCCACTCGATGGTCTGAGTCTACCAGATGCGCTAGAATTGAACTATTTACACCCTTAATTTGGCCCTTTCCTAACCACGCTGGAATGTGCTCTCTTACTCTTTTGGAAAAACGCCGGCTCGTGCGACCAATATATCCCACCCCACAGGAGCAGGTAAATGAATAGATGCACATAGAGGTGGTCTGGGTTGGCAGTTTATCCTTGATCTCTCCGTATAGGACGGAAGTCGTCGAGAACAGTACATAAGCGTCGGCTGCTGGGAAGGTGCTTGCTATAGGTTGGCTGAGGCGCTTCATTAGGAGTTCGCTTGGTACGTCCCCTTGAAAGGGCTGATAGGAGTATTCAACGGAAGGTGTATCATAAGAATACGTGGTCCGGGCAATACATCCATTAGGCAAGCTTCGTGCCGTTAAACTTCAAACGTAATTTAATACGACGTTTGACGCAAAGGGCTAAAAGGATCTGCTCTTATGATAGCATAGAAGAGAAACTAAAGACAATTGAAGGCATTTTTCAAAAAAATGGGTATCCCAGCCGATTTAGCCTCAAGAACATGGCTGAAAGGCCACCAAAACCTGCAGTATCAACCACAGAGAAAAAGCGATTATTCATCAGGGTCCCATTTCAAGGGGATGGACCAAGCGAATTCCTAATGAAGCGCCTGAGCCAAGCTGTAGCAACCACCTTCCCAGCAGCCGACGCTCATGTACTGTTCTCGACAACTTCCATCCTATACGGAGAGATCAAGGACAAACTGCTAGCCCAGACCACCTCTATGTCCATCTTTTCATTTACCTGCTCCTGTGGGGCGGGATATATTGGTCGCACGAGCCAGCGTTTGTCCAAAAGTGAACGAGAACACATTCCAGCATGGTTAGGGAAGGGTCAACTTAAGGGTGTAAATAGTTCTATTCTAGCGCATCTGGTAGACCCAGACCATCGGGTGGATGCCAAAGAGGCCTTTCGAGTGATCTGCAAGGTGCCCTTAGGCTTCTCAAAATTTCTTGGACAGCGTCTGCTGGCTACGGCAGAAGCGGCCGCCATCAGGCTATGTCGACCGATCCTGTGCGCCCAAAAGAACTTCGTCGCGGCGCCGCAGTTACCATGGTCAAAAGCTGCCTATCCAACAGCCAGCAGCTTAACACCTCAGCCGAATACCAGTTCCTTCTAATGCTGAACAGATTTTGACCCCCCTTTCCTCCCCCCATTCCCCCTGTCCTGACAACAGTTCTATTTTTCTACCAACGTGCATTCATTTTCTTAATTACCCTATAAGTGTAAAGGCCTGATGAGAATTATTGAAAACTAACGTATGTTCGCCATTTCATCTTCTGATATTAGTACATATTAAGATTACTATGTGGACCATCTTAATAAATTCCTAAAAACCTTATAAAACACATTGTCGAGCAAACAGAATGTCAGTAACAGAAGTTCGATAATTTTATTTATGCTATGTTTGGGGCTGTTGTACTCAAAAGCGTAGGATATTTCTTCGATTAAGCCAATATTAATGCCCATTACCCCTAATAAGCATAAATAAGAGGACAGTGTTCCTAACTTAAAGGCTTTCTTAGGATAAAATCTACTTAGTGGATGAAAATGACGTGACCAAATGTATGATACACTACTTTGTCAAATTTTGTCATGAATTTTGTATGCAGCCCTCGCCATAACATATCACCTGCGGAGATAGTGCCGACGCAGATAAGTCAAACATACCTATTTCATGCCGATGCGATATCAACCAAGTGATCCTTCGCTGTCCAACCACTAGTATAACCACTCTTTCTCCCCGCTATTACCAGCATTGCCCTATTTAAGGTGTCTTGCTACTTTTTTCCGTTAGGTGACCTTGTCGCCCCACTCACTGCTTGATGGTGAGTGAAGTTATGTAGTACTCCATAAACGAACCGCGTGGTGGATGAGCTGGAATAATATGGCATAGGTGTTATTAGTGTTGTGGTCCCATAAAACATGCCGTGCACAGAGACGGCATTGTGGCACACGTAGGAGCATGCTCAGGCCGCACCAGCCCCTTGCCTGCGATCCTGTCTCCGGTCTTTCAGCTTCTGTCTGTGTGTGTGGGAATAGAGATTGCGGTGGATGCAGCGCGAGTCTGCTAGCACATAAAACGACCTCACACGCAGTCACCGGCTCTGCACCATGTTGCTGTGGAACAAGCAGTGGACCTCGTCCATACTGACGGTCAAACTGATGTACTAAGAGACGCCTGCACGGAGTTGATCTTGTACTAACTTTCAAGGCCCATTCAGTTTACTTATTTCGGTGCTCTGTATAGAAGTTCTCGGTAAACCAAAAAAGCTAAAGAAACCACGCTTAAGGCAGCTTGAGGTGGTGGATTGAGAGGTGAGGGATTACATTCTGGTTTCACAGCCTTAGTTTTTTTTATCGTAAACTATGGTAATGTGGAGTCTGGAAAGAAGAGATTTACTGTTCAACAGTATTAAGCACTGTCTAGGGCGTTTGACTTATTGCACGTACACTGCTACAACATTGACACGTGATCCAGTATTAGCCACGCTGACGATTACTGGAGGGCTGTTAATTCATAGAGCTAGTCTCCTAAAAAGACTGTCATTCCGGCAGTACTTCCGCACACATAACTAACTACGTCACTGTTCAGTATCCTCTCTGCTGGCATCAAACACAGTTTAGAGCAAGCCGAAGCTGTGTGCGTCACAATATGTGCCTGTCAATGTACGTGCTTCGCTCAACTCCAGAAGCCGTAGAGGCTTGCTTTGCGCTACTCTGACTCACGCCGAAATTGTGTACCGCATTACTCATACCACGCCAAATTTGTTTGCCAAAGGTGTGCAAGTTTCGCAGCACTACTGTTTGCAAATTGTATTTGCGTATCCGAACGGGTTTCATATCTCTTTTGACTTATGGACAGCTACGGGGCGCAGGAACACTGCTTAATATGTTAACTGATGACTGGGAGGACCAACCTTGATTCGTAAGAGTAAATGCACTTAATGGAGAGACGCGGATTCAAAAGTTGATTTTCGCTGCTATACTTGATTAGGGTGTCTCCAACTGACGACCGCAAAAAAGCCAGAAAAGGTTTTCCTGAGGTCTCTGTATTGATGATAAAATGTCCTAAAACATTTTTTTCTCTTCTTTATTTCCTTCTTTTTTTCTCCAAATTTTCTCTCCTGAATTTCTTCCTCTTTTTCCCCTTTTTTGTCTCACGTATCTTTCTTTCTTCTTCCTTTCATACCTTCTTATCCTTCTTCATATATTAACTGTATCCTTCTTTTCATTTATTTTTTACTTTTTTACGTTTTTTTCTTCCATTTTGTACTTTCATTCTTTCGTTGTGATGTTGACTGCGTCCAGTCATGCCGAAGAGCGTTCCTGTGTGGATTTTCAAGATGTCCTGATATCAGTTGGTTTTACCGAAGTGTGGGAAAATTTAAAGTGATGTTCGATTGGTGTGTTGCATTGCCCGAGGAGGGTGACACGTGCACAGGCCCCTGCTGCGTTGACCAAAGGGGTGGCGTGTTCAAGTGACCCCGAGCTAGCTGCGAATGTCTGGCCAAGCGTGTACCTGCACCCGTGTGCTCGCGTGTATGCGTGCAATGTCAATCAAGGGCTTGAGGTCAAATATGCGAGCCCCAGTGTTTGGGTGAAACGCCTGTTATTCATCGGGATTGTATAGGCTGTCAGGATACCATAGAAAGTGTTCACTGAGACAGCTGTTATCCGGTAGCCATAAAGAGAAAGAGGAAAATGTTGTTCGGCGTCAGCCACAGAATCAAGCTAACCCAAAAAATGTTTGTTTAGGGAGGTTTTAAGTCAAACATGTGAAGCCCATGACACAGGTCATTGCTTAATCTCGCATCGTTGATGAAAACTGCATCCAGTAATCAATATGTCTATCTTATGAAATATTCCATTAAACACCACTGTCTGTTAAACGCAGTCAAAATAGCGAACCAAACCTTCAATAAAAACTGTTTTCAATCAAAGCTCACTCTCAAGGACTACCGAACAAACACACTTAAAATAATCAAATGTAAAAAAATGTTTTGCAAGTCGGATAACTGTTAACATGCGAGTTCGGTAAGCAATACTCTTTAGCTTACTTAAAACTAAAATTCCCATTCAAGAAAGATCCCTATGTCACGTTACGGCAACGTTAAGCAAACAATAAATAACAAATCATTAATAAGGTAAGGGCTTCTTTGGAAAAGTCGAAACTTTAATGCGTAAAAATTTGAGACCGCTTTCCCAAATGGCCTTCAGAACGGAGTTAATTTAATCACTTCAAATTATTGATGAATCTTCTGCAGGTTTAACATCGTCATTGTATTTTGCACAATTTCTCGGGTCTGAAGATAAGCTGGGGAATTTATCTCGAGAATGTACGTTATATAGTCTCAAGTTTCCCAAAGAAGGTCTTCTCTTCTTAATTTTAATA
>JAYGXS010000004.1:11536248-11572765 GCA_036362985.1 Ligula intestinalis | reverse complement strand
CGCATATAAATGTGCTGGCCTGATGAGAAGTTATTGAAAGTATACGTTTGCTCGCCAATTACTCTTTGGATTACTGCGATGGGAATTTTGGGAATTTTATCAAAATTTCTAATATTTCTGTCGTTTTATTGTTTTATCACCCATCCTATTCTCTCCTCAAATTTTTCTCACCATTCTATATTCCGAACATCAACCATATGAGATTTTGAGGTTAAGCCGCGGTGTGTTGACCTTGACAAGCTTAATGCAATTGTTTTAAATGCAGCATGTCATGCCTTTTACTTTGAGTACTTTTAGTTTGATGCCTATGATGCATTTGTTTTGGTTTCCATACTTTTTTAAACATCCTCTGATTTCGTGGAAAATGCCAAAATTTGCGAATGATCAGTATCAGTATCAGTATATTGAGGGTATGTAGGAAAAATTCCTTTGAGTGCCCTATTTGTACATATGCGCAGTGGTAGCAAAAAATTTGTTGCTTAGACTGTTGGCGAGGCCAGTTGTCCTGAGTCATAGGATGAAAATAGGAGCAGACAGTGAAAAAACTCCTCAGGGATTTTTAGGAGAAAAACTGTCGCCCTTGTGGGGGGGATTGGTGCTTACGCGCAAATCGGCATTGCGTAAAGCTGTAAAAATGTTTATCGTGTATACTATTCTTAAGTCATTTCAGTCATGATATGATTGCAGTTTTTTAGCGAGCCTCTTGCTATCCACCAACAAAAAATTTTGATCTCAAAGAAACCTTCTTAATTTGTAAGCACTTTTACCATTGATTTTGACTGCCTGTATAAATTCAAACACATTTTATTGAATAAATACAAGAGCAACTTATTTCCTGTAAACATTTCTTAGCGCATTCTGTGCTCTTTGAACGGTATACTGAAAGAATTTGAGCCACCCATTTTTTAGTTCTCCATTCACGTGGAAATTTATTATCCTATACCATCTTCTCTTATCCTCTGCTTTGTTTGTCTGCATGTGTTATCATGAGGTCATTTTAACAGTACGCTGCTACCTTTTTAAATGCACGAAAACAAGTTAATTTGTCTACAACATATCACCATCCAACTATTTGTCAAAAGCGGCCAACCTGTCGCATTAGCAACTAAAAAGAACATTTGCATCAACAGTTCTCCGTAGGATGCCAACGCGAAGGAAAAAGCGTGTGAAGAAGCGGAAATGGAGAAGTTGAAAGCCGATCTGTCTCCATTCACTATTCCTAGAGGCAAATGCATATTTTTTAATACCACTGTTTGCTGTTAGAATTGTAAGTTTTACGGTTAATGCGATCATATGGAAATGCCTATAAGCTTTCCTGACCTTTTTTGAAAATGTTTAGGCAACTATTTTGAACCAAAAGATACCGTGGAGTCTCTTACCGCACCGGACGGTTCCCCTAACTTCGGCATTTCCTTGACGTCTTGGAACTGGTCATCAAAAAGCCCAGTGAATACACTTAGTTCGATTGAAGGATCTGTTTGCATTCGTATTTAAACATCCGCATGTTTGTCTTTTCTTTGTGGGGCCTTACACTATCTTCAAGCTAACAATAAACGACTTGCATTTGTATACATAGTTTTTCACTTTTATTTGAAAGTATTGAAGGGATGTGCGGTTCCTGGCGTAAAGAAGAAATAAAATAAGTGTTGCCACGCCGTCAACTTGGCTAGTGAGTTATTTTATCGATGCAGATACTCGTTGGCAAACGAAATGCATAAACTGGGTAAAATGACGAATTTGGGTAAATGTCGATGACAAGTGTGCTAATTATGTTAAGAATAAGACGAATAGAGCCTTCGCTCTCTTCAGGATCCGAAAAACGTTGGACAGCAGATGGCTTTGAACACTGCCAGTGGCAAGAAGTAATTGAAGAAATAGCCTTGACCATCGGGATAAGAAGAATTCGCGTCAAACAGTTCGCAAAGATGTGACAGTCAAAACCGAAGAAAGCAAAAGTTGAACGGTTTATACATGAATATGTGCCAAAGCAGTGGTTTCTATGCAAACAATTGGCCAAGAAATTGTCCTCACACGCGTTCGTGGCAGATGTTTGTACTTGTACTGACCAATAACGTCCAAACCGATAAGTATTTTCGAATTTGCAACAATATTGTCAAATTTATTTCACCATGTCTGATGCCTATGTTTCTAAAGCTACTTTTAGAGCCAATCACATATTAGTAATAAGGACGAATGCTGCCATTTCCGGACGCTGTTTTAGCCCAACCGAAATGATCTCACTAATCCATGAAGGTAAATGGAACACATGTCTATTCAATGAAAGGATTAACGTGAACGTTGCAACCATCTTGCACTGTAAGGGGGTCTTCTTCATGAGCGATTCGAGGTTTCACAAAATATCGTCCTTTTGTACTCGGTTAACAAAGGACTTCTGATTTAATTCAGGTTAGGTAGCATATCTTCACAGAAGAAGCTGATAATGGCAATTATGTGATAACGCCGAGCGAGATTTAAGCTTCTTATGCCTCATTTTGGCATCCACACACACTAGTTAAAAGCATTCAGAAGAATGTGAATAAAGGTGTCAACCCCAAGTTTATCCAAAGGCCTTCTTATATCCTCTTTTCAACAGAACATTTGACGCATGATGACAAGAACCATTTTCAGCAAAAATCAATGAAACAGAAAGAAGCCCCGTGAGAGTACCATGTGGAAAATGAATCCATTTACGTTCGTAGGACTATCCAAGTGAAGGGAAGTTGAATTGGCCGTTTTCGATAAAGGCATATATTATGCAATTTGCATTGGCATTTTTTGAAGCTTAATCATGCATAGCATGAGACACATGGTCATGCGGCAGAAACTTTGACGTTAGAAATCAGGAGCCCTTTATGAGCAGGATGTGAGCCTATCCTGCAATATCCTTCACAATTATTCGCGTGAATGCATGAGAATAACTATCCTGTAATCTGAGTCCTCTATCGTATTTATAGTCTACCTCGTATATTCCTAGGCAGTCAGTTCGTCGCCGACTCTGCAGGAAATTTCGTGGTTTAAGGCCTCGTGGTTCTTCTGTGCAGCACAGATTTTGGAGAACATCACAAGTTTGTACAAATGACATCAAGCATAATTTCGAAGAAAAACTTTCAATTATCGGGTTGGCCGTCTCAGATGGTGTGCAATTCTACCACTTATGTTGTAATACTTATTTGAAATTTAACACCGGTTTCCTGGCAATAATTTGTACTTTTGCTGTTTCCAATCATACTTACCTGGTTAATGGGTCCCACACTGGCTACTCGTAGTAGTAAGAGCGTTATTGTCGGTCGTTGACGCACAGTTCTGACAAGCAACATTTTGGTTATGATGTATCCTTAAACTCTGTGCAAGATTACATCCTTTACGTTCCTGTTAGCGAAGCACAATTGGAATTGCTGTGAAAGAATTCTGAAATAACTTTTTAGTTTCTGGCCTGACAGGTTTACTTATAATAATTATCGCATTTTGAATGTGTATCCTGTATTCAAACTGATAAACTTTTAGCAGTGATATTTCCTTTGGACTGTGTAAGTTCTGCAAATATTCCCACTCTTAAGTTGAGACGATAAGTTGGCAAACATATGTTTTCAGCAAATCATCATCAGGCCAGAACATTTGCAGGGTAATTAAAACTGTACAGCTGGACAGGGTTAAATAGTGTAGTCTAATTACAACTCATCGTTTACGCGTCGCCCCCATGGCGAGGTCGGCGTGTAGAGGTTCCTGCGTTGGGGGAGGGGAAGGGGGGTTATTTGGTTAGGTTGTGGGTGTTGATCAGAGGGCAGATACATGGAGGGATAATTGCTGTTATTTTCGCGCATCAAACGACGTTCACTGGGAGGTGGGGGCAAAGTGCGATCGCCTCCTGGCGTCGGGGTCGGCCACGAAAGTGCAAGGGCTTCTGTCAGCTTCTTCTGACAACACAGCACCGGATTCTCTAGCCTTATAGCCACTGCTTCGGCTGTTGCAAGCACCCGTTGGCGTAGGCCCTTGGAAAAGTTGGTTGGTGTCCGGTAGACAACCTGAAAGGCTTCGGTAATTTCGACTCGATGATTCGTTTCGACAAGATTTGCGAGAAGAGAACCCGAGATCGATCTAGTTTCACCTTTACTTAAGCAGGCCCGTATGTGCTCATGTACCCTCTTTTCCAGGCGCCTCGTTGTTCGGCCTACGTATCTTGCTTCATGGGAGCAAGTGAAAAGTAAATACACATGGGTTTGGCCTTCAACGGGAGTCGGTCTTTTCCTTCTTATCGTAGGAGGAGAGAGTTTGTGAAGAACACCTGTAAGTTCGCCGTGGGCAAAGCGCTTGCGATTTCAGTTCTTGGACGCCGTCTGACCAGCTTGCGTGCTACATCGCCTTAGAAAGGCAGTCTAATGTAAACGTCTTTCTTTTCTGCTGTAAAATTATCAGGCTTTTTGGCTCGCTCGCCAATATTCCTGAGGATAAACCTCTCCGGGTATCCATTTTCGATAAGTGTCTGCTGCAGCTAGAGTAGCAAAGATCTGCTCTCCCGAAACTGTGGAAGCAGAACTCCAATAGCTGCAATGGGTTCACCGAGGTGGTCCTACAATAGCTGGATTCGCTGTTCTTCCAAACCCACTGACCGAAATTATGGACACGGTATGTGGATGACACCTTCGTCATCACCGAACAGGATCAGGTGCTCACGTTCAAAGAACGTCTCAACAACGTCTTTCCGGGCATCCAATTCACGATGGAGGAGGAAAAGAACAACCAGCTGGCCTTCTTTGATGTCCTCGTCTGTGGCAAAGGTTGTGGTGCCTAAAGACTTATGTATTCAGGAAAGCGACAAACACGATGCAAGTACTGAATTACAACAGCAACCACCCAATCAGCCACAAATGCAGTTGCGTAAGGACGCTCTATCGGCGGGTTGAGACGCACTGCAGTGAACCAGAAGATAAAGTTGCCGAGGGGCAATACCTTCGCCGGTTATTCACAAAAAATGGTTACCCCGCAACTTCGTCAACCGGTGCTTGTGCAAACGAGATGGCCAGCAAATTCACACGGACCCCAAAATTTGGCGAGCGATTTCGTACGTCGAAAACGGATCGGAGGCTGTCAGCCGCCTTCTCGCACCACCCAGAGTTGGAGTCGCACACAGGCCGGGAGTAACCAACAGGCATCAGATCATAAAACCAAAAGACCCCCTGCCACGGCAAGAAACATAGGTAGTTGTCTACAGGATCTAGTGCAGTTGCGGGCAAAGCAACTACGTCGGAGAAACTGGCAGGCTTCTCAAGACGCTAATTGCCGAACACGCGGCGTTAGTTAGGCGAAATGATGCCAATTCTCAAGTTGCGGCTCATTTGACGAGACCCGGCCATACTTTCAAATTTGAGGAGGCCAAAATTCTCGCAAGAGGTGTCAATCGAGTAAGCCGAGAATTACTTGAGTCATGGTTCACGGGCCCCCAATCCATCAACAAATGCAACGATTTACCCAATCCATACTCGGTGTTCAAACTAAATTTAACCAAAAAAATCGCCGTTCGCAGAACAGACGGACCACTACATCATCTTATGCTAACTCCGCAAGGCCAGATGGTCATGGCTGACGCGACGAATCAGAACACACTCAGCGCATTTATCGATTTTTTCTGTACGTTTAAGTTTTACAGCGGAACCCTGTGCACACACAAACTGTTTCTGCTACTGTTCTGTGAGTATGGCTCTGAAGATGAATCCGCGATGGATTTCGAAACGTCAGGCAAATAAACATAGTGTCCCAACGATGGAGTCATCTTCTACTTCTACAGCTAAAGTCGGTTTGCGAAGCACCGTCGTGTTTCAGCAGTGAATCCTGACGATCCCTAGTTGTCAAGCTTGACACCGACATGAACTAGGTAGGAAACAAATGATGTTTTATATCTACAGTAGATGCCATTTATCATGCAATATTTTTACATATTCGGAAGACTTATAATCTTTCGCTAATCGTTATTGACTCCAGTTGTGATACAGATTATCGTGTAGTCTATTCTGAAGTCATTTCAGTCAGTACAGGATATTGGCTTTTTAACGAGCTTCGCTCCGACTCCTAGCAAAAAAAATAATTTTAAAAACCGACTACATAAGTATTATGCCTTTTTATCATTGATTTTGACTGCATTTACAAATTCAAATATATTTTATGGAAAACATAGATGAAAAATTATTTCTTGTACTTTTTTGATAGAAAATTACGCCTCCTCTAAATCTTTTACTTGAAGGAAGGGTAGCTTTTGCTTTTAAAAAAGCTGCTTATTGCCAAATAATTTTCTAACCTAGTGACTGCTTTACTCGAATTCAAGATTTAGAAACTGCGCACTGTGTACATCTTGCTTAAGGAAAAGTACGTTTTCACCTACAGTCTGAAGAAGAGGTCACATTGTTGTCATAAAATATTGAGATAGATAAAAAACATATTTTATGCAGTTAAGGTAGCGTTAATAAACTGACAGATACGATTTTTTATGAATAAACGCCTCACTGCTGTAGAAAAGCTCATAATTAGCAACTTTTTTGAACCCAACAGCTACCCTTCCTTCAAATATAAAATTTAAAAAGGCGTAATTTTCTATCAAACATGTACAAGAAATAATTTTTTAATCTACTTTTTCCATAAAATATATTTGAATTTATAAAGGCAGTCAAAATCAATGATAAAAAGGCATACTACTTAAGTAGTCCGTTTTTAAAATAGATACGTTTTGCTAGGCGTCAAAACGAAGCTCGTTAAAAAGCCAATATCCTATACTTACTGAAATGACTTCAGAATAGACTACACGATAATCAGTAGCACAACTGTAATCAATTCCGGTTAGCGAAAGAATATTAGTCTTTCGCATGTGTCGAAATATTGTATGATCAACGGCGTCTACTGTACTTCTAATTAAAAACATTTTTTGCATTCATTTTTAGATTTAATTTTTTAGCAATTACAATTTTAATGTAACTTTTCAGATTCTACCGGAAAACACTGCAAGCTCAGTTAAGGAAGGTTGTTTGAGTTTTTTGAAGGCTTGCCGAGTACGTCTAAAAAAGGTAGTAGACTGTGGAAAATATGGCTTTGCAGCAGCATGAAACTAACTTTGCTCTAAGCTTACACGCATTGAAATAATTTCACCGAAAATACTTATTTTTGCGTCCTCCTCCCAGCCAGAAGTCTGCCTTCCCATCATAAAACGTCAAATTAAACTTCTCAACTAGATACCCGAAATGTGCAAATTCATCTGAGCTGTGAAGTATGCTAAGGACTCTATCGCTAGCGGTGCATTAACGGTTATTAAGCCGTTTTTTAAGTCAGCGTTATTTTAGCGAGAAAAACGTATAGTTAGAGGGTTTAATGGGTGGGAATTGAGGATATGCAGTAAAATATACTTTAATAACTTGTCAATGCATTTTTATTTTATTGATTTTAGAAGGTTTGTTGATTTATATTTGTGGATTTTCCTATTCTGTATTATAAATAAACGTGTTGCAGAAACACCTGATGATCAAATTGCAAGTTTCGCAAAATTCATGAAAAAAATAAAAATGCTGGTGAGGAGGTCGTCTACTTCAAATCATCTGAGGTCCAACTTACCGTTCAGGAGTTAGATTAATATCGTCCGCGGCGCTAAAGCGCCGCGCACACCCTCGAATTACATGCGGGACAACTTACTCCCAGCGGCCGCGGGAAACAAGTTCAACTACATTCTTTAACTTGACACTTATAAGTATACTTATAAAAATGTACTTCTTGCCCGCACGCGGTTTGAAATTTTTAAGCGGTGGCGTGTCAAGAGAAGAATACTTGTTTTCAACGATCAAAAGATAGTATGTCAAGAACAGCACACTGGATTTACGTACAAAGCAGAATGCTAACAAAATTTGTTCACTGAAAAAACCGTCTCACAGAATTTATCTCTTAAATCGCCATCTGTGTCTAAATTAATCTGCTCGCACGGTTACTTTTTAAATATTAAAGCAGACTATCGCCCAAACTCTTCCTAAACGAAATTCAGAAAGCCAAACTCCTACAAAGCTGGTGCTGAGAAACTCTCAGAAACTAGTACACACCAAATAGCAGGATAGAAAACGACAAAGGCTGAGTCGCTCCGTTATATTAGATCACATTTGTTTTGATACCAGTATTGGAGTTACCTACTGCATAGCTCGGTTGTTACGCCTGTCTTTTGTCAACCCTGAATTAAGTTTACAAGTTTAGACATTAACCAAGTAGACAGTAAAAGTTCTGCTGCTTAAATTCTAAACACAATCGTCTCAGGTAAAAAGACTCGACTCCTAAAGGATTCTTGTATCAGCAAAGCGAAGCTTTAGGCTTTCTATCTCGTATATAAGACAAAAACTCCATATCTTAACCTTTTGTGCTGAAAATACAATTGCTGTACGCAGTTATGCAGACCGGAAGCAAAATGCAAAATTTGGCGCGAGGTGGACTCGAACTCAAAACCGCCTCGCCATGAGGCCGCATCTCTAACCACTACGCCACCGACGCACGGTATGAGACAAGATCTAAAAGTCTTACCAATTGGGTACGACCGACGCAAGTAGTAGACTATTGCGACGGATATGATGTGCTAGCCTCAAAGTTGGATAAACTTGTCGACGTTGTAAAAAATATGCAGGAGTTTATGCTGCACACCCTCGTTTCAAAGGAAAAACTCGAGGAAGAACTGAAAAGCATGAGAGATTTTATCCAGCAGATCCTCGTGTCAACAGAAAACCTGGCAGCTGCCAAGCTTACGTGTAGAACACCTCAGGAACCTACGAGTGTACCTATACCTAAAGAACAGGCCCCCACAGTTGACCATGCAGCCACAGTGGAGGCTAATTCGAACACACCCGCTGTGGACAACAAAGGGACAACTGGGCCACCACCAAAACCTAAGGCTCTCATAAAAAATTGCAAGACTGTGCCAACACCTAGCGTGAAGGTGCCTGAGCTCGCGAGCACCCTTAGCGACAGCAGCAAAGTCCATACTGGCGAAATATTGACTCCAGCCAGTCCGAGCTCGAAGCCCACTGCCAGCCCAAGCTCCCAGATCGCAGACACGGATTCTGAGGCCAACTTATAGACTGTGTCCAACACCGAAATGACATGCAACAACGAAGGGTTTGGCTTCCCGAATACACATAACAACAGAAATGAGGCCCATGCTCGGGAACTACCTACATCAGCCATCCCGAGCTCGAGTCTCACAGAGGCCAATATGAAACAGACTGTAGAACAAGTCTTCCAACACCCACAGGGACGACAACACTGTCTAATTGTCCAGGGCCTATTAGAATGTACTTTAGTCAGTTCATACCATAAATCGAAGGACATGGCATCCTTCAATCGTGTTCTAAATGATCTGTTCTAAATGATCTGTTCGAGGAAGGTTTGGAATCATTTCGGATCGGAAAAAGGCCTGAAGAGGCCACAGGTACGCCGCGACCACGACCGCTAAAAATTATTATGCAAAATGAGGAACACGTTCAACTGATCTTATCGAAAAAGACCAGCCTTCGCCAGTCACACAGAAGTTTTATTTCAGCCGGAGTACTCTCTAGCGGAACGGTTCAAACGTCGGGAACTTGTAGGAAAATTACTTTCGAGAAGAAAAAATGGCGAGACCAGCCTTGAAATCTCGAACGGGAAGATTATTCACAGGAATATGAGGTTCTTGAACCGACCGATAACACTTCGAACAATGGCTTGAGCATGGTTTACACAGCCGCAGTCAAACGAAGTTCAAATTCTACTGAAAAGAAATTCGCCAAAAATATGCCACTTAAATTTAATCTGCACCAACGCACAGAGTTTCCTGTCCAAGTTAGATGAACTTAAAATGCAGATATTTGACCTTTCTTCCGACATTATCTCTCTGACAGAAACCTGGCTGTCTGAAAACGTGGATGATTGCGAAGTGGCACTACCTGGCTTTAATCTGTTCCGGAGGGATAAAAGAGGGTGCCAAGGAGGAGGAATTATAACTTACGTCAAACATGGACTGCTAGTCTCGGAAAAAACAGAGTGGTTTCATTGCAATACCGAGGCCATCTGGCTTACTATAAAGGTACCGGAATCACCCAGCCTGGAAGTTCTGACCGTGTACCGTCCGCCTTAACATGATCACGAGGCTGACACTGGTCTACTAGAAGAGTTAGCAAGATAAGCTGCTCGGCCCAACGTCTTGATTATGGACGACTTCAACGCCCTGCTTATCGATTGGGGTTCAACATACGCACGGGGTCCAGAGCAAGCATTCGACTGGCGTTTACTAGCTCTGACACTTAATGCATCTCTCATTCAACACGTTTTATTTCCCACCAGGGTGCGTGAGGGGCAGCAATCAAACTGCCTAGGCCTGGTACTTACGAAATCGCTGGACAGCATCGACGAGGGGCAATCTCTACCTCCTCTAGGTAGAAGTGATCACATGGTACTTAATTGGGACTATTCTATATTTTCCGTACCCGAACAACCCACCAAGGTTAGAAGAAATATTTAGTTTGGTGACTTTGATCAAATGAAGGCCGAAATAAACAAAATAAATTGGGAATTGTTTTTTTTTCCGGCAATAAAGCTGATGATTGGGAATGGTTCAGTGAGTTATTGCATACTCTCCTGATAAAAAAAACTGTCCGATTACACGGAAGAAGCTAAACAACAAACCTCAGTGGCTGACTCAAGCGCTGAAGAAAGAGATAAATAAAAAGAGGGGGGTTGTGGATAAATATAGAGCAAATAGAAATCCGGTATCCCTAAATGCATACAAAACCCAGAGGAACATCGTTAAGTGACTTATCGTCAATGCGCGAAGACTTTGAAATCGATTTACTAAACCGGGCCATTGCAAATCCGAAGCTATTTTATGGCTACTTAAGAAAGACCACACGAAACCGGGACCCGATTTCCCTTCTAAAGGCAAGCGACGGAACATAAATGAGTGATGATGGAGCAAAAGCTGAGCATCGTTCACAATTTTTCAAATCGAATTTTACGACTGAAATCGGATTCATCCCTCCAAACTATGGCTTAAACGACGGTCCGAAGATTGAAAATGCGGCCTTCGCCGAAGCAACCGTTCTTCAGGAGTTAATGGCACTAAATGACTCGAAATCATCAGGTACCGATGACATCCCGCCTAAATTACTGAAAGAACTTGCTGAAGAGCTAGCCAAACCGCTTTCTATGCTTTTCAGTACCTCGTTAAACGCAGGTTGTTTACCCACCGATTGGAAATCCGCACGGATCACACCGTTGTATAAAGGGGGCAGAAAGGTTTCTGCAAACAGTTATAGACCAATCAGCCTCACTTTGATCTGTTGCAAGATTATGAAAAAAGTAGTAAAGCGAGAGCTGATGCGTTTCATAGAGCAGCATAACCTTCTATCGGATGCGCAACATGGGTTCCGCAGAGGCAGGTCCTGCGTGGCGAACCTGCTCTATTGTTTGGAACGCTAGACTCGGGTAGTTGATGGAGGAAATCTGCTTCATCTAATCTACATCGACTTCAAGAAGGCTTTTGATAGCGTCCCACATCAACGACTTCTGCACAAACTCAGCCAAATAGGTGTTCGAGGAGATCTGCTGAAGTGGATTCAAAGCTTCTTACTTGGTCGCTCTCAAACTGTCCATATTGGTGACCAGCAGTCGGCAGACGTTGCAGTTGAGAGCGGTGTCCCCCAAGGCTCTGTCCTTGGCCCTATACTGTTCATTATATACGTCACTGACTCCGTCCGTGATCTGGATTGCGATGTGGCTATGTTTGCCGATGACATTAAGATTTGGAACGTCATCAGAAATTCAACTGACGATGAGCATTTGCAGATAAACCTAAACCGTCTTCAAACTTGGTCTCAAGGCTGGCTAATGGCGTTTAACGAGAACAAATGCAGTATCCTACGAGTTGGCCAACCCAGCTCTCAGAACCCCATGGTTTACAGCCTAAATGGCATCCAACTGCAAGAAGTGGAGGCGCAGAAAGATTTGGGAGTATGGATCTCTACGTCTCTCAAGCCCTCGCTGCACTGCGCAAAAGACGCCAAGTCTGCGATGTCCGTCCTGTATCTTGTCAAAAGGGCTTTCTGTGCCTTCGATAAAGACTGCTTTGCTTAGGTCTTTGGAACATTTGTGCGGCCGAAGTTGGAGTTCGCAACCCAAGCATGGAAACCCTAGACCGCGAAGGACCTAAATTCCCTTGAGAAGGTCCAAAGGCGTGTGACCAAACTGGTTATCGGTCAGGGCTTTTTACCTAAGAAAGATGTTTAGCTTATCTTGATTTGATACAAGCATTTCGTAAAATGGGCGGGCAGGACTGCTGTCTTCTACCTGGCGACTTCTTCGAGTAAGTAACAACGATGAACTTAAGAGGGCATCTCTTCAAACTACGCATAAAAGGGGCCAGACTAGACAAACGCAAGTTCTTCTTTGGTAATCGAGAAGTTGAAGCTTGGAATGCTCTACCAGAGGATATTGTTATGTCCCCATCTGTGGAGGCATTTAAGAGAAAGTTAGACGTGCATACCCGAAAGGCCCACTGAAGCAAGACCCGGTGAGACTGAAATAATACCTAAACATATTACTCATTGATTTTCAGTAAAATGTTTTTAGAATAACAAGATTATCGAACGTAGAATCCACCAAACTTTGTGATCCGAGGCTACGCGGATTTGTATAACTCTTCCCAATTCAGGCATGAAATGCTCTGCTCGCGGACATTGCCATGTCGCCATCTCAGAACACGTTTACGATTAATTCAGACCCATCCGTAGACATGTTTAAGACACGTTTAACGGGTAAAGTAAGACCAAATAGCTACTGCACCCCTAAAATAAACTGCCGGTTACCGAAAGGACATTGCGGAATAATCACATTATAAAAACATACTTCTCGCTACTTTTCAGTCATATGTTTGTTTAGAAATCTACCGACTAAATCTGTTCTGTCAGTTAGTAGGTAGACTCGTTAACCAACAAGGGTTCACGATGGGCACATCGCCGACACTCGGTGAGGTTCACGTGACCTCCGCAATCTTCTCTTTGTGGGACCCTTAGTATTATGGCGAAAATCGCGATGGACTCTCCCTGACATGCTTCAAACTCCCTTAGCACAGGCCATCCGCTTCGAATATACTCTGCACCCCCCTTCCACTCCCACGGGCGACAGTTTTTCTCCTTAAATCTCTCAAATGGCATTCAAACCCCTAGACTTCTGAACAATGCCTAAGGATTTTTTTCACTGTCAGCCCTCCCTTAACCAAATTTAAATTACTGGCAACGCCACTGTTCTGAAATGTTCTGCAGATCAAATTCATTAAAGAAATTGTCTTGTACCAATAGGGAGTTCAAAGGTATTTACCTATAGTTCCCTCAATAAAACCTGACCTGACCTGATATCCCATTTGCCCACCCTTTAACCCCTATAACCAGTTTCGTAGGGACTAGGGGTGTATGAGGGGGTCTACATAAGCAACTTTGACACATTTTACTGCTTACGCGGCGTAGTTTAAACGAACATTGCATTGCGTTGTGAGGTGGGTTTAGACCTTATTGACCTTAAAATAAAAGAAAATCCTCTGATCAATCGTCTGAATAAACCCGCGGTCTAAAGTTAGAAGCATCACCAAAATCTGACGATAATGATGGGCTAAATGTCTATTATGATCGGTCGATGTATGCATCAATACCTACACATACGTGCACCAATAAGGCGAACATGTCCACAGCAGTCCATTTTTAACGAGTAAATTGCTTGCGTAAATGGGATCTGACAACGTAAGAGATAAGTGTAATTCATAGAGGCATTTATGGTTCGAAATACGACCTCTATTTCCTGACCAGGTACCTGCTTATCATGGGGACGAAAAATATGCATTTGAAAGGGGGGAGAAGGAAGAACAAACTGGAAGAGGTTAAGAGAAATATGAGACTTTTTCCGGCTAGAATGTACTTCATATAGTGATTGAATATTAAGAAACGAAAGCGACTATGTTTGATAAGGGACATAAGATATGCTTTTGAGTTAGAGTTCAGTTAAGATTCATTCCACATTTTCGCATTGCAGCCAACTATAAACAAACTAGTAATGACAGTGAGCAAACCAAAGAACTGACGTGACGGATCAGAATACACTCAGCGCATTATCGGTTTTTCTATACGTTTGAATTTTACGGCGGAACTCTGTGTGCATGAAACTTTTTCTGCTACTGCTCATAAAGTACGTCTCTGAAGATGAATCTGCCACGGATTTCGAAACGTCGGGCAAATAAGCATAGTGTTTCAGCGATCGACTTTTCTTCATCTTCTCAATTATTTCCTGGAACTCGCACTTTTTCTTGTATTTGCAATATGTTAGCTGTCTCGACAGCCCTCAAATGCAGCTGTGGTTTTTATTCAATCTACTATTGTGCTAGGCGGAAAGCGGACCAAAATTCACCCTAGACTGATGCTTCCTTGCATCCGAACTGAATGAGCTTTCTTTTCGAACTGACCACAGCTGGATGCAGCTCTATTGAAAGATCAATTAACAACCCTTAAATGGTGAACTTTTTCTAGACATCAAATATTATTACTTAGAAGCCTTATCACCCATACTGCACTGATATTATTTTCCATTTTAGTTATCAGTGTTCCTTTCAGACCTTTTCATTTAGAGCTAACTCTCTATCTTGCACACTATCGACTAAGTATGAAACTAAAACAAAGCAAATAATGGGTTTGTTTTATGTGTCCTATTTTTCCAACGTTTTTGACGGTGCCCAAGGCACGCTACACCAATAAACCTTATTACCCTTATTTTACTTAAGGGACAGTTAAGGGGCATAGGCGCAGTGGTAACTGTCTTAAGGAACGGGTGAGAGAAGCCACTTAGCTTCGAAACAGAACTTAAACATTATTTCTCTACTTTCTGTCGTTCCTTTTTTTCTTTCAATTTTCTCTCGAATTTCTTTTTTTACTTTCTTTCGTTCTTCATTGTCCTTCTTCATGAATTTTTGTTTCCTTCTTTTAATTTATCTATTCCTACCTTACTTTTTGTTTCTTTTGTTTCTTTATATTTTTTTATCTTCCCTCTGTTCTGATGCTGACTGCCTCCAGTCATACCCTAGAGTGTGTGTGTGGATTTGCAAGATGTCATGATGGAAGTTACTTTTACGGGACAAGTTTAAGTGGTGTATGATTGGTGGGTTTGAGGAGTCTTCTGTTCTTCCTTTTTGTGTCGCCTCCATCTGGTGTCACTTACTGATTGGCCTACGACAATGCGTGAGCGAAGGATTCATGCGTCGTCCTGTCTACGGCATGCTTGGAACAGCAACATCTGCAGCAATATTCCCCTTCTTGCGTCTGCCTCTCCAACCCCCTTTCCTGCCACCGTCCGTGTTGTCCGCGACATTAGGCCTTTAGTGTACCAAATACAACCTGGGGAAGCACTGCATCGCCGGCGGCCGGTTGACTTTCTGACTATCCTGAGAAATTAATTTCTGTTCGTGGCATACATCAGTATATTTAAAGTCATCAGGCTAGACCGAAATTGTAAGTGTAGGCTAGACCGAAATTGTAAGTGTATATTTGGGTTGATACCCATCAACCACTGCAAAATGTGCACTTACTGCCAATGGACAAGCTTAAGTAGTACATGTTGTTATGTTGTAACTTACCACACTAACAGCCTAAATACTAGCTAAAAGGCCCAGACTAGGCTGTTAGTATGGTATGTTACAAAAGTGGGTTTCCAATACAAGCGAATATGCGAGTACCAGAAAGTACTTGAGAAGAAGAACAGTTGTTCACTCGGACAACAACTTTAATCGCCTGACGTTTCGACCTCCGTCGCGGATTCTCCATCAGAGGCATGAGCAGAAATAGTAGCAGAAACGGGTACTACATGCACAGGATGTTGCATTATTTATAGGACACAAATACTGACAATTAACGATAGTTGCCCTCTCGTGCGTTCATTAATTGATGACCGGCATGCGGGTCGTGTCCTGCAAAACTTGCATCACGCATGGTGGAATTGGACGTAATGATTTCTCAGCCGTTCGTTTCTCTAGTGTTAGCATAGGAAGACACGACGGCCTGTGTTTTCCCCACGTGGCCACTTGCTTGAGTCAAATTATGCCTCAGCCCCGAATATTGTTTGGGCTGTCGTTGCACATATTTTACGACTGGGGGTCTGTTAATCGTGACTCAAGTGATTCTCGGCTTACACGATTATCGCCTCTTGCCTCATCAGATTTGAACGCGTGACTGCATCTAGTACATTGTGCCGCAACTTGAGAATTGGCAGCATTTCGCCGCATTGCTGCCACGTGAACGGCAATTTGCGTCTTGAGACGTCTGCCAGTTTTTCCGACGTAGTTGCTTTGCCCAAAAACCTGCACTGGATCGAATATGCGACTCCATTTGCTTCTTGCAGTGACAGTCGGAGTCTCACACAGGCCGGAGTCAATCGTAAGGCGTCAGATTATGAACTGGAAACACCCACGGCCACGACAAGAAACATTTGGAGTCGTCTACAGGAGCTGGTGCAGTTGCGGTCAAAGCAACTATGTCGGAAAAACTGAAAGACTTCTTAAGACGCGAGTTGCTGAACACGCGGCTGCAGTGTGGAGAAATGACGCCACCGCTCAAGTTTCCGCTAATACAACGAGACCCGGCCACTCATTCTAATTTTATATGGCAAAATTTTTTGCGAGAATTCGCAATCGTGTGAGTCGCGAATTACTTGTGTCATGGTTCAAGGGACCCATTCTATAAACAAGCGCAACGACCTGCCCAATTAATATGCGGTTGAGCACGTCATGATCAGCATGCCAGTCATAAAACAATCTACGCAAAAGAGGGCAAATATCGATAATTGTCGTTATTTGTCCTACGTGTGCAAGGATGCCTGTGTCCTATAAGTAATTCAAATTCCTGTATCACCCTTTTCTGCTACTTTGTTTTGCTCATATATCTGACGACCGATCCGCGACGGATGTCGAAACATCAGGCGAATAAGAGTGTTGTCCCACTGATAGAATCGTCTTCTTCTATATTAATTTTCGTAAATTTCAAGTCATGTATGACATATTGGATGGTAGAATACTTTACCAAGGCCTTAGAGCACTTAAAGATTGGCGCACGCAATCGCAACAGGGAAGTCACAGCCGAAGTGCATCCTCATAACGATTTTTGGCTTCCGTAGCCTGTGAGATTTAGTCAAAACTGACTTTATACAACTAACTAACATTTGGCGTGTGTTCAGCAAAAATAATTAGCGGTAGGGTTATGTCGTGGGGTCGTATGGGGAAAGTGTGAAGCGCACCCTGTGAGCTAACGTACACCTGATTTTCGGGAAGAGGACGGCCGGAACGTGTCAGGGAATAAATTAGATCTCAATATTTGTGTTAAATAAAAAAGTTACGAGGGCAAGTTGGGTCGCTTATTCAAACGTTGGGAGAAGACACTGAAATGAGCCTTAATATAATCGCTGACTCCCCGCCCGACCAACGGCGAACGCGTATATGGAGGGGGAGTGTGCCCAAGCCTCGGGCGAGGTAATTGAGAGATATTTTCCAGTAGTATCACCAACACCAACTGAGAAAAATTTCAGATAAGAACAAAAGTGGCGAGATTATGTAAATCACCTTACTCAAATATTGAAAGCAATCAATAATTCCCGTGGTTAGTTCAAAAGGCCAAGTTTTCTTAGTTTGTCGATAATAGCAATTATGGAATGCGGTTGCCTTTGAAGAACCGCTCTGCAGTTCACTGCCATCACCAAACCCCAGCTGGATCTATGGGTGGCGTGTAGAAAACCAGAAGATTATAAGTGATTCAACCTACTGAAAATTTGTAAGTAGTTGGCTATTATAGGTTGGAAAATATACGACCCCACGACATAATCTCACCTCAATTAACTATCTACTATATGATCTAAATGTGCTTCTTCATTCATCAACCCCGGTCACTCACTAAAATTTGGGTGTCAAAAAACTGAGTTGGTCATCAGCTTCGTTTTTCCTCGTTTCCTGAATTCGAGCGCCAGCACGTTTAGGACGTTAGTTGCTACGCGAGGAGAAGACAGGGGAACGGCAAACAAAAAAGATTTATTCAAAAGTCTACCAATTCTGGACGACGCAGGAAGTGAAACAGTAAGACGACGCCTAAGAACAGCGGTCACGCGTGCCTTCCCGGCCTCAAACGTACGCGTTTTCTTCACTAACTCTCCCCGTCTACAAAATCGGAGGCAAAGATAGACCACCTTAACAGGCCACCAACTTGTGCATCTGTTCTTTCACCTGCTTCTGTGGAGCGGGATATATTGGCCGAACAAAGCGAGGTCTGGAGAAAAAAATACGCGAACACATACGCGCCTGGCTGAGCAAAGGAATCGACCGATATCAAGATCAATCCTCACCCATGTAATTGATACGACTCATCAAGTGGACGTGGGAGAAGCCTTTCGGGCCACATACCACACGCTGACACACTACTCGAAAGGCCTACGCAAACGGGTGGTAGTTATAGCAGAGGCAGTGGCAAACCGCTTAGCAACACTTACTATCTGCTGCCAAAAGGCGCTGGTTCAAGCAATCTGCTTCCCTTGGCAGACTGCACACGGAAATCTACACCTATCGAAACCATGCCGCCCGAAAACACACCAAACGATGCCGCGAATAATAGTCAAGCACACGCTGCTGAATGACGTGCAGACCCCAACCCGCTGACTGTGAAGACATCCCCCTGGCTTTTCTGCGCATCGCAACTAACGTCCTAAACACGCTGGCGCCCGAATTCAGGAGACGGGGGAAAAGCCGGATGCTTCATTATACTCACCCTCCCCCAACCCCTCCCCACTCGAATCTGACAATCATATAACCACTGCACTTAACTGACCGTTCTTATTTTCCATGTCATTGATGATGAATGACTGAAAACAATTGTTTGCCAAAATTACTTTAAATCTTATTGTAAGTCTGAAAAGTAGTTCGTAAGTAGTCTTCTTCTGGCTACTCTCGTATTGGTAACTTTTTTGGCACTTGAACGATATATTGCAAACTATACATTGATCAGTCTGTCAGACCAATTGTACAACTTTTTTCAGCTTTCAGCTTCCAATCGCCTATCGCTATTCCCAAGGAAAGAAAATTACACGAATTCGTGATAGATTGCTTTCACTTACAGAGCCTTTGTTCGGCTGTGTTTTAGATGCTTTGGGTTTCAAAGATGAATTAACTGGCACAGATGTACTTCGGATGTACCAAATTTTTCTACGCATACCCAGAATAATATTATGAGATATTGCTAGAGATAGTGTTAAAATAACTGGTAAAGCTTGGTGAAAAAACGTGTTTGTTTAGTGATAAAGTGACAGAGCATGAATTGGTGGCTTCCTTTGCGCAATTGTAAATTAAGCAATGCAAATAAACATCACAGGTGCGTTTATTAGACCTTGCTGTAAAAACCTAGATGGCTTTAGTACACTTTACCTGCGCGAGCTCAACAGGGCACTAGGAAGTAAAGATCGGAAAACGAAACCAGTCGTCTTCGGGATGTCTGGTGCTAATTTCCAGTGTGAATCTTATCAGTGTTTTGCATAGCATTAGAACTAAACCATGTCACAGAACTATTTTTCTAAATTGAATGCTAAATGTAGGCTTAAGGTTACCCTTTTGGCTCGTTTTTTTGCCGTGAGGGAGGAAGTCAATAGAAGTCCTGAGTGTATTTCCACAGGTCTCCTTAGTCTATTTTCCTGCCGTCGTCAGTGTCCCCTAAAAAATTACTGAAATTAAAACACGTATGGCCGAAAATAATTATCGAAACCCCTGAATAAATCTACTCAATAGTCAAAAGCAGTCGGAAATATACATATGAAATCATCCATACTTAGTATTTATAAGGAACATGCAAGTCTATAACAGCATTATCGTTATTCACTCAGCAGGAATATTTTGTTTGACAGAAATGTTCACAGGCAGGAGTCGGATCCGAAGCTGAAAGGAAATATAGCCTAAACCAGTTTCACTGCACGAACGGAAATGTGCATTTATCAGAAAAAGGACCTCACAAAAACCGAACAGTGTAATATAGGGCACATCCTGAACGCCCGTAGAGAATGGTTTAGTTTACATTTTATTCATGGCATATCTTCTAAACTTGATGCTGAATATGTGTTTACATGGAAGCATAAATCAGTTGACTTAGGTAGTTTAGGTGTCCATCAATTCATTGATTATGAAAACCTGTATAACCCAACTAATCGGACGTAATTGCTACAAAATGGGCACTTTTACTTTACAGAGTTACTTTAGGATAAAAACCACAGCTCACCATTACACATTTTGATCGTGAGTCTATGAAACATGGTGGGATTTTATTTTCATAATTAACTATCTACTACATGGCTTTCAGGAGGCTTTGCTTTTTAAACATACTGCTCAGCTGTGGTGTTGTCAAACGACATTGTCTGGTGGCATTGCGGCAGTAAGTTGCGTTCTCGTTGCAGAGCTAGTTTAGCCAACGTTTGCTAGACATCTTTCATATTTTCGAGCTTACCCGTATTCGGCGTCTTCATGGACAAAAGAGATCAATTCTGCGTGACACTAAAAATTGGCATCCTTGCCGCCCTCAGGCAGCTTATGAGAGCTTCAGGCCTCTCAATCAGTGAAAGTGAGAATGGAGCATATTGGATTCGTTAATAATCACAATTAGTCTTTTTAAACGCCAATAAATGTTCCACCCAAGATTAAGGTATTTCACTTGCGCAGCCGACAAGTCTCCACCTTCTATGCGTTATAATTGGGAAGTTTTTTCGCATGAGTCTTGGAATAAACACCATACAGCTTTTCACACTTAATCAGATGCTAAACGTTATGAAAAATCCCCACGGTCCACTTAACGTTTTCGCTCCAATCGGCCCCGTCGAAAATATCCTAATGTAAAATTCCCATTTATTTTTGTTGAAGCTCATTCTTTAAACTGCAGGTTTTAAGGTATGTTAATTGTGATTAGTAGGAAGATGGAGACGACGGTGGCTACCTGTGCTGGTGGTTATAAATTCGAAGTTGATAAAGAGTTTCACTCCCTCCCCCTGGGTGTGTCTGAATAGTCGTTTTATATCAGGGTTAACAAATCTGAAATTGTGTTTGCGTGAAAGTAGCCAAAATTTACGCAAAAATAGAGTTGGCGAATCCAACCGCAGATGTCCAATAAACTGACCTTATGGGATTTGAAGGTGTAATTTTTTACATACAATATACTACCCTGTTTAGCAGAAAGCAATCATATTTTTATCGGTATCTCCTAAATTTTCTTGACCTTTATTTGTACATTACTGAAGGCACTGCGGGCGACCAGCAACGTTTAAGCGACCTCGCTGACTGTTCCAGGTTTGAGGAGTATTTATAAGATCATATATAATATGAGTACCTTCTAAGGAATAACTAATAGCATAAATTTTGTTACCTTTAAGTATGGGACAATAATGCAGTTTAGTAAAGAATTTACAGAAGGTAATGAAAGGTCCCCTTGGGCCTTAAATACACAATTGATTTACTTAAATTTGCCTGTATTATAACGACGGGCTTCAATTAGTATATTCTATATTTTAGGCCCGGAGGACCTCATCATTGCAAACTTAATGCTGTGTTTAAACTAAATACAAAGAAGATAATTGCAGTTCGACGTGAGCAAACACATAAGCAGCGGAAGTGTTTATTATGGTAGGCAGATAGTTTCTTATCCGTCAACATATCATCATTTCAAAATAATAATCAACCCTCTCTGAAAATTATGGGGAACTAAGGAGGAATCAACGAAAAATACTCCTACCATGTAAGCGGGGGCAGAGGTCAGCGGACCCCCACTTTAACAAAATAAAAAATTAGGGAAAAATCGGTTTCTATAAGAATGAAGTGGTTGGTTGATAGGATTGTTGCGATACAGTGAGATAGGACCGCAGATGAGAACGTACGAGGGCTCGAAAACGCTCCTTGTCGTTGAAGTAGCAGCAGAGGCTACTGTGTTTCACCGTTACACCGTCCGAATGGCTACAGGATCAACCATCAGTGAGGTGATACATGAGAAGGTCATCGTCGACATCAGTATCAAAGAGATGAGAGAGATGGTAGAGGCCACGATATCAGCGCCGAAACGCCGGAGATGTGACATTACGGACTGCAGAATCCAGCGACAAACTGCCGAAAACAGGAGAACCACCAAGAGCATCTCCAAAGACCGTGAAGCCCATCAGCACGGTTGTAAAATGGAGAAAGTGTTTTTAACATCTGGTCACAGTGGTTGGTAGAGTAGAGGAAGAAACATTGCTGCAAATATCACTTTACATATGATTAAATAGACATATGTGGAGAACAATTTAATATAAATGGAACCGCCTCAAATACCACGAGGACCCTTTTCAAAGTCTAAACGTTGTGTGTTAAGTAGGAAGACGGATAACTAGGACTTAATATCTTCCAAATTTAAGTGTTTACGCAATTTGGCTTTGAAAACTGCTAAGGCAGACGACATCCTAAATTTGTGGGGAATCTTTTTACAGAGGAAGGCATATTTAAGGACCAATCACGAGAATGATTAGATGTGGACCTAAAGGGGTGGAGATATGAGGGTGGAATTACGAGTGGCACACGTTCGATCTGCCGCACTTCCACTCCCACTTTGGAGGCCGATGTCAAGACAAACTTCGAGAAGACCGAAGAAGGGGGCGCAGGCAGTTGGCGTGACCAACACTCCAACATGCACCACAACAAGACCACTTTGCTAGATAGGCTTTCGCGTGAGGGCGCCATAAAAATCACGTTACGAAGGAACCATTGAGCCTGATTCTCAGCCGCAGTGAGCCACTCCACACAACATGACACACACTGGACTATACACGGGAACATGTGAGTCCTAGGAAGTAATTGCAAACTGGACGGAGTGCTGTGTCCAAGTCATCCCGTCAGTTGGCAACCATCCAAGCCACGGCTTTTAACGCACCATGATAGCTTCAAGCACATCGGATTGTTTTTGGGGAGGAACAAAATGCGCTGAGGGTCGACGTCACTCTCTCTCTCCCACCGCCAGCAATAGGTCGCCGCTTAGCTGATCGGTTGCTTGAGGTGGGATATGCGCAGTGCCAAAAAGGAAAACAGGCTGGAGGGGAGCATTGTAGAACAGGTTGTGCAATCGAAGACGAAAGGAGGAAGACAGAGATAGAGGGAAGGAGAAAGAAAGAAGAACGAAAAACGAGAATGAAAAAAAGAAAGAGAAAAAGAACTCAGCTTAAGTTTCAGCGGAGGATCTTTAGAGAGTGCTAAAGGCTTTCGATGGAAAAGCTTGCGTTGATGATAAAAACTAGGCTGAAGGTAAAAATATTGTAATCTGACTGTGGGTAATAATCGATAGTACGACTGCCGATTTCCAGGACATCCACTACGAGCTCTAACGAGTTGAAGCATGAGGTCACTTCCACAACATATACAGTAAGGTAGACTTGCTGAGTATTTACCGCATTCTCTGACCACTCCCATACCGAGTACCGGGTGTCAAGACAAAGTCAAGAAGGTCGGAGATGAGGTAGGACGCAAAGAGCTGGCGCGAAAACACTCAATACGCGTACCAACAGCACGTTTCGCTGCGGTGTTCAAAGATCGGCCCCACTCTCTCCCCACCGCCTTCCGATCAGCCGCCTGAGGTGGGATGGACGCAGCAGTGAAAAGGAAAACAGATCGCAGGTGAGCATGGCAGGGCAGGTTTTGCACGGGAAGACAAAGAAAGGGAGAGGGGAGAAAAGGAGGAGCAGGAGGCATGAAACGAGGAAAAAGGAGGAGATCGAAGGCAAAAACGAGGAAAAGCGAGACAAAGAGAGTGAGAAAGAGAAAAAGAACGAACAGAAAACGAGAGAGAAACCAGGGAGAGCGAAGAGAAAGAATGAAAACTCAGCATACCTTTCAGCAGTAGGCCTAATAGTGACCATGAGTAGCAAATAATAGCAGCTGATTGTCTAGGAAATGCAAGTATTAAAGAGGACGCTAAGTGAAAGTAGTACAGGAGATGACCTGAAAAGGTGCAATATTGCAGGATAAAAGTAGGCAACTTCAACAAGAATAGCGTCCAACTTACTTGGGGGGGCACTTACAGGTTCCCGGCAAACTTGAAGGCGCATCCTTGCATTGTAGGTGGTGAGACGAGTAAAGAGGGGGCCGTAGCTAGGGATGGGGGGTGGGATGTGCTGGGTGGGCCGATATCACGGTCAATGCCGCTGTCGTGAATGCGCATGTGACCTAGTGGGACAATGCGATGGGCGAATTTCCGGGGCAGTGTAGACAATGAAGGCGGCGATCTCTTCTGGGTGTTGGTGCTCCAGACACTAGTTCATCAGTTTCTGTACGGTAGATTCACAAGTGACCGACTCGGCGCATGCGTGAGGCGAATGCATGATTGTAATGAGGACAGATAGAGCTCGGGCCCCAGCGTTGGTAGATGTGTAAATGAAATGCCTACAATTGAGAGGAAATGGATCAAGTTCGGTCAGTCTGTCTTCGTAAGGCACATGACCAAGATTGTCGACCATCTTTGTAGCCCTCGCCTGCACTCGTTCCACATGCAGGTAATCCTTCTTAAACCATGGACGCCAGGCCTGAACGGCATGCTCCAAGTGGGACCGAACAAACGCTCCATAGGTTTTCCTGAAGAGCTCTCTGTCGATGTTGACGAATCCCCGCCTAATTGCAAACAGCACCTGTGTCGAGCGTTTAGCTGCCTTTACACAGCATAAAGATGGTTTAAGCGAGGAATTTCTTAGAACACCAAGGTCCTTTTGTTCGTCAACAGTTGAAAGGGGGTGCCAATCGGGGAGGTATTGGAAGGAATCCTCCTCCTCATTAGTCCTTCTAGTACGGAGTCTTATGACCACACAGTTACTAACGTTAAAGTTTAAGAGCCAAGGATCAGACCAGCAGCTAAGTTAATTGAGACTCTCTTGAAGTGCTTTCCTGTCGGCGTCAGAACTGATGGCTTTCCAGAGTTTGACATCGTTGGCAAACATGATGGCGCTGCAACCCCGGTCGTTTACACAGTCGTTGATATAGATCAGGAAGAGCCATGGGCCTGAAACAGAGCCTAGGCGGACGCCACTCGGAACAGATAAAGGGGTTGACTTCGAGTCACCCATGCACACAGTTTGCGATCACCCTGTGAGAAAATCTGTGATCCATGCCGGCAGGTTTCCTCTCATTCCTATTTCCGATAATTATTACATTAGGACGCCGTCGAATGCCTAAGGATAAGGATACCAATTGATTGTCTTTTTCTGGCGGAATATTTAATAGAAAATGCTTTCACCGTACACCTTATCCACTAAATAATCAGGTTATAATAATTTTTATTGGTAAGGCCCCTCTTGGGCACAGTGAAAACACTTGAAAAGCCGGAAAAACCAAAATAAGTCATTTCTTTTTGAGCCAATATCGGCGATGTTTTAGTTTTACGCTTAATCAATAGTGGGCATGATAAAGAGTTTGTTCGAAGTGAACAAACACCTATCAAACAAGATACAATAATATCAAAAATGGAAAATAATATCGGTGCAGCATAGGTTTTAAAGGTTTCGGAGTAAGAATATTTCAGAAAAAGTCTATCACTTACGGATTTTTGCTTGATCCTTCAACAGAGGTTTATTCAGCTGCAGTCAGTTCGAAAAGTAAGCGCATCCAATTCGCATACTGAAATGCATCGGCCAACGTTGTTATTCGTTCTGCTCTTGTCTTGCAGAATTGTAGATTAAAAAACACTACACGCTGTCTTTGAGGGCAGTCGAGACCGCTAAATATCACTTGTGCTCATGGTGAATAGTTTCATCCATATCATGCTCTAGTAGTTGTATCGCAAGTTATACTTCAGACAAGAACGTGACTAACACAGTTTCAATTTATAAAGAACACCCAACCTCATACTGCCTTACATACCGTATCTGTGGAACTATGAAGGTTAGGGTGCTTTCCACTACAACGGTAAATAGCAACGGGAAACCTTTGTCTGAAAATGGACGTATACTTGATCTTTGCCTTCTCAATTATAGACAACTCCGAGGGGACCTCATACAAACCTACCGTATTGCTAGAGGCTGAGATTGCGCCCTAGAATTCGATGATTTCTTCGAATTGGCTCGGACTGATCATCTGCGGGGTCATCCCTTTAAACTACAGAGGAAACCGGCCCATACCGACGTTCGAAAGAGCCCTTCTCCCAGAGGTTCATTGGATCGTGGAACGGACTCCATGAAGAAGTAGTCCTCTCAGATACTGTTTAAAATTTTAAACACAAACCTGATTCTAATTTTGCTGAGAAATTGTGGCAGATATAATGAACAAAGTGTCAGTAGCAGCACTTCGCACCTGGCTCAACTTATCGCATATATTAAGCCTACATTTGTACGTTTGCACTCTGTACTATTGTTACGGTGGACCTATTTTGCGATTTTTAGTTATGAATAGGGAGCTCAAGGGTGAAAGCCCTCTTCCCTTAATAAAGTAACTTAAAGTGACTGAGTTATACAGGTTATAATCGTTGGAAATTTGAATAAGCCTTACCAGGAAGCCCATCAATAACCTGATACACGTGCATTTATTTATTTGATAATTCAGAAGCTTTCGTACCTAACAGTATTCACAGTTTATTCTGCACTTCGTTGGACTTTTAACGGTTTGATCTTAAGACCGCTATATTTGAAATAGTCTGCATTGCTCTCTCGGATGTTGCGATATTTGCGGCCACGTAGTTCTCTCCTAATTAAAGAGGCATTTTATTTGGGCTTTAAACATACTCAAGTGGCACACCTACATGTAACGTGCCGCCGAAGCATGCCGCTCGTTCCTATTGTTTTGGACAAAACGGGTGTAGGCGAACGGGCCTATGATATTTATTCTCGACTTCTTAAAGATAGGATAGTGTGCCTCATGGGTCCTATTAATGACGAAGTAGCCAGTATTACAGTTGCTCAACTTTTGTTCTTGCAATCAGAGGAGAAGCGACTACCGATTCATTTATATATTAATAGTCCGGGTATGTTTGATTCCTGAATTCTCACCAGTACTAAAGGCGGCATTGTCACTTCTGGTTTGGCTATTTACGACACTATGCAATATATTCGTCCTCCTATACATACTTGGTGCATTGGACAAGCGAGCAGTATGGGGTCTCTCCTCTTGACTGCTGGTGCTCCGGGTCATCGATATGCCTTGCCTCATTCTCGAATAATGATTCATCAGCCGTCCGGCGCAGCACAGGGTAAGATTTATTTAGTGAATAACTTTTTAGGCCAGGCTACTGACATTCAGATCCAGGCTGAAGAGATAATCAAACTGCGGAAAGTGTTGAATGGCATCTACGCCAACCATACAAAACAGCCCCTCGAAGTGAGTGTCAAACATAGTTCAATAGGATCAAACACGTACTGCTTGAATTTTTTTGCATTTTTACTTCAGTTTTATTTGCGTTTTTACTTTTTTATAAGGATTACCACATTATGTGCTTCATACAATTCTAACTGATTTTCTCTACCGTCGGCTTCGCGTTTTCCCAAAGAAGTTTTTGCTTCTAAAACCACGTAGGAGGCGTCATTTAGTACATAAACAGTCCCTTTGCTTACGAGTGACCTATTGTTCTCATCTCTTCTGCAAGTTAACGTCTATTCGGCTAAAAACGAAGGGTTTTATCATAAGTTTTTAAATTTGGTGACCATTTTTTCCCACCTTTATACTCTTATGTCAACCTGCATTATAGTTTATGTGACCACTTCCAGGACTCAGATATAAAACAAAGAGGAGATAGAGCTCCACTTCGATTGCATTCAGCGCTTGCCCATTTATGCTTTCTAAGCATCCATTCTTAATTTTTAAAATCGAAACGCACATTTAATTCGTAGCAGTTTTTTTCCTGCATTTAATGCCATGGTTATTAATTACGACTTCTTTAGAGAACCTCTAATTGCAAATAACAAAAAAACTATTTAATTTTGCCCTCGGGTATCATGTTAGATGTTCATTCTAGATAACGCCAATCCCCCTATTCAACCTTTTTGAGTAACCGATGTTGTTTGTAATAATTTTCTTCAACTCTTAAGCTATGCCAGTCACTTAAGTGTAGCGTCTCTGTTTCGGATTTGTCTTTGATACTCAAAACTAAAACATCAGATTAACTTAGTGACTACTTCGAACATCTGTGAATATTCAACAGTTTGTTTTTGTGGGAAATTACGTACGTATCTTTGTTAGTATACCTTCCTAAAAGGGCTGCTTAGAACTGCTGCCCACTTTTCTTCTTCAGCTTCTATTATAGCGAATTATGCCGATTTTAGCACGTACTTGCATAACTGCCCTAAAAGTCAATCCCTAACCCAATTATCCCACGTTATTTGCTTAACTCTGACAGTGAATGTAGCAATCACCGGAAGGCAAGACCTGCCTATTCGCCTAACATCGTCAATTTTATGTCTCTAGCTTAAGTTAACTGCAAACCAAGCGAAATTAGATATGTTGCATTTACCAGTGCATAAAACCGACCTACCCCATCGTATACTGCAGGAGTGTATTTAGATCGCTTATAAATTAATTGTTGCGGGCGTTACCGTCTGAGGTCTAAAGCTCTTTATAATAACTAAATGATGCCTAAGCAACCGGCCTGGATCAAATTACAAATTTTCTATGATATACAGTCATTAATTTTACCTCATTCTACAGCGTTTGAGAAAGACGATGTATCTGGCCCTCTGCTAGTGAGTCGACTGGTAAACATGTGAGCTATCCCTCCATAACAAAAAGATAATTGCGCTTCACATGTTAGGACGTGAGAAATTTTCATGCATCATTAGTGAACACAAATCATACAAACGTTGGCGCAGTACAAAGCGCATGTCGTCCGCCTATCCAAGACCCGCTCTTCAGGCTCATACAACGTAATAATTCCAGGCGCCGATAAGGCCTTCCAAACTGGTAACTATGGTAGTCTTGATGTTGCAATAGTTCATATAAATAAGGCCAGAGCTTTATTAATGCGTTAGGAAGCCGTACACTTCGCGTTGCATATTTGCGTCCTTCTAGTGCTATTGTGCAAATCACATTCGTTTTGTTCTGCCTCCTGAAACATAGTCAGACGATACTTAAGCATATATTGATATCGAATTTGAGAATTTCATTAGGCATGCCTCCACATGTGATCTCATTAGTTTGCGGGAAATGGGGATGTCATCATGGAAAGTGTTTAGCACTTGCAGGGTGAGCCGTTGACCACTACGCAGTAAAAAGTCGTCTCGCCAATTGGAAGGGCTTCGTAAATTTTGGCGTACTGAACTGCTTAGTATCTATGACCGCTACTCGAGAAGACATATAACCGATCGGCGTCCAGCTGATTATCAGTTAAAGCCCACACAGTGCGTGATATGTAAATCAGGAGCAACAATGATTCTGACAACTTTTTAACTACGTCTCTCGCAGTATGTTATCGACGCGATAGAATATGCGGAAAACTACAATATTGATCGTGTAAAGGAGTAAAAGACCCAGCTTGTTCAAACGGCTATCTTCCGCTGACTCAAATCCCTTTACCACACTGATGCAGATAACCAGCGCCTTGAATCCCCGTCAATACACAAAAGTAGTGTGAACTAAATCCTGATGTCCGTAGTACCCTCAAATAGATTGTTTCTGAGGGAACGATATGATTAGTTTGTAGTACCAGGCCTACTGGCCTTAATGTTGGCCGAAACGTCATGTACTTGCGTCTTGAGGCCATTTTCTGTCAACGACACGATGATTTTGAAGCTTTTATCAAAAGCACTGCTAATCATTGTTGGAAGTGTAAAATCGAGACTGTTTCTACTTTTCTACATTAACTAATCCAAAAGTCTCTGCTTTCAATCCCAAATACATTGAAGCTATAGCCTTAGCATCCATGTTCAATATGGATTTCGTATGGACAAAGCATTTAACACATCTTCTGTATACATTTGTCTTGAAAATTTTGACCTTTGTACTATTTTGAGGCGCTCGCCTGTCTAAATGTAACTGTAGTTCACCACCTACGAACGATATCCATTTGACGATAGACGAATCAAAAAACAACACCCTGCCTGTCCAGAACTGCCGTGTAGCGCGCGCCTTTAAAACCTGTTCAACAGTTTTACCCGAGTGCATGTGTGGGCTTCGGCATCAGTTTTTCGGAACATGGCTTATACCCAAAGTTACGAAAATACCTTTACTTTAAGTTCCAAAAACGTGTTAGATCATTGTGCGTCACTGGGATAGTCCAGCAACATATGAACGGCCGTAATAAAGTTAAACTCGAACAAGAGTTATCTGTATTTATTAATCGAACAACAACAACTTGGAACTGAGAATAACCCAATATTTGCCCAATAAGACCGGCTAGATCATTAGTGATTATAAGTGAAAGGTGCAAGCACGGTTCATTACATCTCACCGGGCGTTTGCTGATACGTCTGCCCTTTCTGTTAAGTCTGATTTGCCTGAAGTTTTGCTATTGTAGCATGTATTGGAACCCATGCTTTGTTTCTGCAGGCGAATGGCTTTTGTTGTTTGTCTCTGCCTCTTCCTCGGTCACGAAGCTTTTGCTTTTCCTCCCACCGCTGCCTACTCTTCACTTTAAACTTCGAACTTGTCTCTTCTCTGCGCTAGGCCTGGGTTTGTTTTAGAGTTGTATTTTTTCCAACTTTCTTTTTAAAGTGTCCTGATACTGATGTTGTTGACGAAATTGCAAAACCATTTGTCTAATTGCTCTACACCATAGAAAAAAATTACTTGGAAGATCACAGCAAGTATTCCTCTTTTTTTCTATGCTCAGTCTTTTCAACCCTTTGTTTGCCTTGCAGGTAATTGAAAAGTGGATGGATCGTGACTACTTCATGACTGCCGATGAGGCAGTGGAGGCCGGTTTAGTTGACCGAGTTCTTAGACCAACTCCCAAGGCCTCGTCTGATGAGTCTTCGCCGAACACTTAGCTCTTTTTCCTCCCCAGTTCTAGTTTTCTTATGCGATGAATGTGTACAGTTCCGCCCTCTTGTCCCGTGCCCGCAAAGTGTTGATCCCTTTCGTGGCCTCGGAACTCCTGGCGTCTTTCAGTATTCAATTACAATTTGACGAAAGCATTCCGGTCTTTTTGCATGTAGTTCACTTCGTTTGCTCGTGGCATGCGTTACCTTGCACGTGTGGATCCCTTAACTCTATGCACACCGGAGGGGAACAAACTCCATGCCATGCCATCTGGTGGAGGGGAAAGGTGGCTAAGCAATTTTATTAACTGACAGACGTTTCAAACGGCTGGCTTTGCTGTTCTTAACCAGTACATGTGCTGCATAAAAAAGTAGCTAACTATAGTTTTCCTCAACTTTGTTAATTTTATAGTTTTGTCTATTTTTGCTGCCTTATTATCTGCAGTCACTTTGCTGGTACGATAAAGGTGACTACGTTGCCTTTCAAACACTGGTGTTGTACCCGTTTTCTTCTCAGGTGGGCCGGTTTTCGCGTCCCCTCTAGTCAATCTGAGTTTTGTGTAATCTTGGTACGCCTAGGGGAGGTCAAACATGTGGGTTCGGACAGAATATTACGGTCGCTGTAAATTAACTTCTACAGCGGAGCCTTGGCTGACAAGCAGCCCCACCTACGAGCATTTCAGGTAACGAGCGAGCAACTGGTAGCAATTTTTTCACTTGGCCGGCTTCTGCCTAGTTAGCTATTTGTCATTGCGTGTGTATGTCAATGTCCACCGTTGAGTCGTGTCCTCTCTAGTCTATCTGAGTTTTGTGGAAAGTTGGTACGCTTAAGGGAGATCATAATATTACGATCGTTGTAAATTGACTACTACAGCGGAGCCTTGGGTGAGGAGCATTTCAGGTAACGAGCGAACAACTGGCAGCAATTTGTTTTATTTTGTCCAGCTTCTGCCTAGTTAACGATTTGTTAGTGCGTGTGTATGTCCACCGCTGAGTCTTGCTCCCAGGACGTGGGTCCTAGGTCACCTGCAGCCACTCAGTGAGCGAGTCAACCGCAGAATATTTGTTTGGATTGACGAGCTTCCGCCCAGTTAAAAAACTGTCAGTGCGTGTGTGTGCATATGTCCGCCACTGAGTCCTGCTCTTAGGGTGTGGGTCCTCTGTCGTCTGCAGCCAATCCGTAGACTGATGCAGTTTTATTGGCTACCTTAAGCAAGAGGAATGTCCCACAGGACGAGCTCTGTGCTGAACCGGATTAAAAACGGTTAACAGAGGTTCCACTGTACCATCTAATAAGTACTGAAATTAATCAACCGCGACTGCTATCCGGCAAAACGGGCCTGACTATATAACTAGTGTCGTATTGCGAAGTACCATAGAACTTCTTTCCTAGTCAGTTCATACAAATTGGCATTTTGACCCACCGCAGGCTTTGCCTTGCAGCGAATGTCTTAGTTTAGTAGTCAGTTACTTCACCGATAAGTTTTATTAGAAAGTGACAGAAACTCGTGTCATATAGGAAGTATAATTTTTTCAGAGTGGGCGTCTTGAAGCATACTATTTAACTTACGTAGTGTGCGTACTCTTTGGCTGTATCTTTATTATATTTTTTAATGTACATATGATGAGCAAACTCGAAAATGTTTAAAATATAGCCGAAAAAATCTGGCAGCACTCTACAATCGAGTCAATAAACTTGCTGATATCATGTTCGGAGGATATTAAACATGAACACTGAATTCCCGATTTAAAGTCCTTCATCAAACTGAAAGATTGAGCCTTTTCACGAGGAAGTAGTTTGAAACTTACTTACTAACGTACAATAGATACCCTATCTCGTGATTCGAAGAAACTACTTAAGTGGGGCTGTATTACTGGCTATCGTGCAGCCTAATTTCAATTAATTTTATTCTTTATTAACCGACTTACAATGCTGTTATAAATTTTAATATATTTTATCGACATTGTGCGCAAAAGTATTTCTTCTTATGCAAGTTTGGTAGCAAGTTGCATCTTCTTTAAATTTCACACTTGAAGAAAGAATAGCTTTAAGTTTTAAAACAGTTTCTAGTTGTGAGATTTTTACGAGTGTGAACTGTTCGCTCAGAATACCTCTTATCCGTCAGTTTTTTATATTGCCTTTAAGGTGTGCAACATGATCCACATTAATTGCGAACTTTTATGAGAAGTCTGTGACTTCTTCATACCAACGAGAACTGTGTAATTTCTTGAGACAAAATATATACAACCTGCAGTTTGTAAATCTTTAATTCAGTATTAATGGGCGGTAGGGTTTAAAATTATTCACTCATTATTTATTCATTTAAAAAAATGAAAGGTACCTTTCTATCAAGTGTAAACTTTAGAGAATGCGTAATTTGCTGCGTACCGTGTACAACAAACTATATTCCCGTGCATACCTTCTATAAAATATACTTGCATTTATAGGCGCATCAACAATTTCCTAAAAACAAACACGTCACTTAAATGGAAATTTGTAGACTTGACTTTTTGTAGGTGGCCAGAGCGACCTTCTTAACGTGACGGAAGTATTTTGGGATTGGGCTGCACCATAATCAATAGTACAGCTCCACTTTAGAAGAAGCCGATGGGATTACTGGAACGCGAACTTTCCTCGCCTGACATTTCTAAACCCGTTACGGATCCATCATTAGAGACAATAGTAGAAATGTGTGCTTCATAGTTGATGTATTTAAAAGGTTATAGTCGCTATGCTACTGCATAATTATGAGAATAAGCGCCGTCCTCCTTCCCACCTATAGAGGATAGGTACCCGCTTGTTCGATAATTATTTGATTAAAAATTTAAACATTTTTTCCTGGAAAAAATAGAAGAAGGCAAAGATCACGAGATTAGCAGGATTTATTGACGTCATATAAGTTCGCGACCGCTTATTCAACTGCAATGGTCGCTGCCTATTAATATAATAATTAATTGTCCAATTATATGACGTCAATAAGTCCTGCTAGTCTTGTGACCTGTGCCTTGTCCAATTACTTGATGGCTAACGTACGGGTCGTGACCTGATTATTGTTAGGCCATCTGGCGCTGGCATTCGACAAGGCGTTCTTCGAATGGCGAATCGCTTTGGCTTCAGCACCGAATATATATTGGGCAAGTCGCTGTACTTATTTATAGACTGAGGGCCCGTGACTCAATTAACTCGCGGATCAAGCAATTGTCATCTTACGAGAATTTCGGCCTCATCAAATTCGAATGTGTGACCGGGTCACGTCGAAATGAGCTGTGACTTGAAAATTTACGTCTTTTCATCAAGAGCGAGTCCTTACATCAAAACGCCTTGGAGGCGGTCGACCGCTCCCTTCACACCGCTTGGAGTTGGAGTCGCACACAGACCGGAGGCAATAATAAGCGTCAAATAAAGAAACCAAAAAACCCACTGCCACGGCAAGATACATTTGGAGTCGTCTATAGCATCTGGGTCAGTCGCGAACAAAACAACTACTTTGGAGAAACTGTGAGACTTCCGAAGCTGCGCACTGTCGAACACACGGCAGCAGGGTGGAGAAATGACGCCTATTTGCAAGTTGCAGCTCATTTGACCAGACCCGACCTCACATTCAAATTTTATGAAGCCGAAATTGTCGCGCGAGGTGACACCCGTGTGAGTCGCGGATTGCTTGAGTCATGGTTCACGGCCTCCAGCTTATAAAAAAGTATAAAGACCTGCCCGATCCATCTGCAGTGCTGAGGTTCAGTTTAGCCAGACAAATTCGCCAATCAGGAAACGCACAAGGCAACGCGTCGTCTAACACCAAAATGAGGGAGCCAGATGGTCAAGCAGTCATGACGTCTAAGTCCAACACGTGTGATTTAAGTTCAGCAGGTCACGAGCGTACGCCGGCCATCAAGCAATTAGCGCAAAAGCGGGCGTCTATCCTCGATAGGGGGAGCCGTTAATTGTCAGTATGCAGTAGCATAATGACTCTATCCTATGAACCCTGCAACTCTCTGTGTATGAATTACCCATTTCTACTGTTGTCTCTGATGATGGATCCCCGACGCATTTCGAAATGTCAGTCGAATGCAATTCTTATCCCATCGATCAAATCTGTTTCTTATCAATTTTTTTCCTGAGACTCGCATTTTCACTAGTACTGGCAACCCTAGTTCGAATCGAAAACACATTTGAGAATTTTGTTTGACCTTTCTATCAATTAAGTTGTGCAAGTGCCTTGCACTTGAATACTTTAAAAATATTTAAACGGTAAGTATGCATATCGTGGTTTAGGAACTGTCTTGCGGTTAATTCCATCATTGTTACTCTTATAGGTTAAACCAACCGGCGTCCACTTTTACATTTGCTTCACAGCCATTGTGTTTTTCTCCAGAGGGAATGTAAAAAAAACATTGGGAGTGGGTTTGAGTACAAGAGTGACTGAACTCCCGGTTTTTGCGTGTTGTCAGTTTTCGGCCAATCATACCTTGATCTCTGACAGAGAAAAGCTAGGAGCCCTGTCCGCAGCATCTTCTTTGTTCAACCAGCAGTTTTTTGATTGGTTCACGAATTTTTGGCTATGACTGTACATTTTCCAGCACCTGAACCTAACCTTCACCGACATATCCTGAGTGAATGCAGATATTCCGTCTTTTTGTGCAACTCCTGGCCAATTTTTCGCGAGGTGACTAAAAATCGTTTCTCGAAGTGCGTGATCGACAACGTCAAAGGAAACCTGGAAGGACTTTATCGGGCTTGAATGCCAGTGTCGGTTCAGATGAGGGAGTGAGGTGGATGCATCTAACCCAAGTCACCATCCTTGCATCACCCTGCTATGGAGCACTCGATGCACCTCCTCGAAGCTGATAGTCTAACTAGTATTAGATGGTTGACTATCCTCAACCCTCGGGGTTAGATGCGCACCGACTTTCTGAAAGCATGCGCAACACACGCAAACCACTGGCACACTCGCTTAGTTAACGATAGCCCAGTAAGTGATGTTGGGACAACGATAAAATAAAACAGAAGACGATTCGATCGTTGGGAAAATACTTTTATTCGCCTGACGTTTCGAGATGTGTCGCGGATTCGTCATCAGAGACGTAGTCAGGTAGCAGTAGCACTATCCGACTTTGTCTCTGATGATGATTCCGCGATGGATCTCGAAACGTCAGGCAAATAAAAGTATTTTCCCAGCGATCGAGTCGTCTCTCTTACTTCCTGGGACTCGCATGTTCGCTTGTATTGGCAAAAGAAACAGAGCTTGAGTGCCCAGTAAACCTGTTGTCTGCTCTATCTACTTCAGAAGAATATCAGAGAACTTAGTCTGGCGCCCTTCTTCAACGAACAAGTTTCGTTGATCCCCTACGTTATTCATCGTAACCTTTCTAGTGCCGTCTGGTACCAATTTTTTTTTTCAATTGCCCTTAACTGCGAACCAGAAGTAGTTTTATTTCACTAAGACATGCAAGCCGAGTTTTAACTTATTCACGCTTATGCTTTCTTTCTTTATCCTAAGATGGGAAATGATATGTATGCATTTGTATAGCG
>JAYGXS010000004.1:11519157-11533010 GCA_036362985.1 Ligula intestinalis | reverse complement strand
TTTCTTTATCCTAAGATGGGAAATGATATGTATGCATTTGTATAGCGATTTCAGCCTCATATAGGATGATACTCTTTTCAGAACGAAGGCAGTTTTTGTTGTTAGTAGTAAGTTGACTCCGATTGGCTGATAAAAACTCGAAGATGAATGCTTGCTCTGTAGAGCAGGTGATTTTTGCGGATAGGGGACATCAATGAGAACCCAAATTTCGACAATTTGAGGTATTCGTTGTCATGCCCCGTAGATTCGGGTTATTTTGGAATTTCTGAACAATAAGTCATGTCTATTGTATGGTGTTTTTCGCCCGTAAAAGTTTTGGCAGCTCCTAAACTTAGGATAACAATCATCACTGCGTTGAATGCCTAGCTGTGCATACGGTTCTGTAGTGACCTTAGATGCAACGAATACACTTTTTGAAGTTCTCTGATACTCACAACACGCCGTTAATCCTAATTACTAGATCGACATTGGGTTAAGCTATTTTGGTCCAACTATCCGAACTACCCAGTGTGGGCTGAGACGCCCACTGGAGTTTCGTGCCAGGTCGGTCACAGAAAAATGAGGGAAAGGAATGTAAAAACCGATGATTGAACATCTCGGATTGAATACGCAATTATATGTATATCAGCATGCACTAAAAGCCGTGAGTTGGAAGGCTGCTAACTAGTGATGTAACTCGGTCCCCCTATCAGAATGTAGTGTTAGGCTGCAATGGCTCCTTGTCATTTCGGTCTCTATGACAATCCCACTCACTCGGGATCCCAGCCGTCCATTTCTTGTTCACGTAAAACCTGATCTTTTATGCGCGCACCAGGCGTGTGTAGATGGGCTGTTTAACTTTTTCTGTCACCACGCGCGATCCTGCTTCCAGGCTGCTTCATTTTAATAGCAGTGAAACTGTGATTCCCAAGTGGTAAGGCAG
The DNA here is from genome assembly GCA_036362985.1 of Ligula intestinalis. Classification (NCBI taxonomy): domain Eukaryota; kingdom Metazoa; phylum Platyhelminthes; class Cestoda; order Diphyllobothriidea; family Diphyllobothriidae; genus Ligula; species Ligula intestinalis. The sequence continues at coordinate 11,532,088 of JAYGXS010000004.1, read as the reverse complement.
CAGAATATTCACCGGCAGGGGTTTATTAGAAGGCTGCGGCCTCGGGTGACTGTGCCGTCCTTTCATCTTTGCAGACTGAAAATTCAGGCGGATGACTCTCGTTATAGGTTGCTCTATTCCGTGTGCGTAGCCTGACGATATCGGTTGTTCCGCTGCGTACGGTTCGCACCTCATAGTGACTGGTGTGGCTGTAACCATGCTCCCCGTTGTACTTCGTCTGCCACATCAATTTGCCTACCCCCTATCAGGTTTTACGAACCTCCTTATCGGGAAAGTCACGAGGTGAAACAATTGAGCCACAAACTATCCCTGCAGCCGACATCTATAGGGAGAGAGGAGGACAAACACATAATGAGACGCGGGTCGACTCTTTACAACAGGCGGCCAACGAGCGTGGGGATAAAATAAGCAATGGTGACCTGTTTTTTTAAGATGTTCCTTTTGGTGTTTTTCGAGCAATGCCCATTTCTTGGATGTCGTATCACATATGCTCTCCCCAGACCTGTTTTCTCGCTAGTTGATGAAAGCAGATTTCGGGCTGTTGGTTGTCGTAAGTTCATCCGGTGGAATAATTTTCCTAACCAATGGCTTGACACCTTGGCGGTGTGTGAAGCGTTCTGCGCGAACAAACCAGCTTGCATCATCTGTCACCAATTAGACGCACTTCAAACTTCGATTGGCATGCAGGCTGTTGCGCCTTCTGCCCCCGTCCAAGGATCCACCGGCGTAAAACCGGCCTCTGCTCTGTTGGCTTCGGCGATTGCGTCGCAAACTTGCGGAATTTCACGTTGTGCATCTGCGTCACCATAATTGGCCCTCGCTACCATTTTTGCTTGACTCCAGCGGGCCGTCTTCTTCCGAATTACTCCGTAAAATTTTGGCTGAAGAAAATGGTGACAAGTGTTGGTGCGATTATCAGATATAACCGGCACGTAGTTCTGCAACTAGCCGTCCGTCTACTGCACTGGGTGACAAAACTGCTGGTATTAAAGTTGTGAAAATCCCAATTTAAAAATTCAAATGCATAGGTTTACTTGCTATAAATCCTCCTCAGGTCTGTACATTTATATCTTACTTAACTAATTAATAATTAATTAACCTACCATCCTGAAGACTTTATTAGCTATTTAAAATATAACCGTACAAATCTGAAAAGAATTTATCAAACGTAAACGTATGCCCCTCACTTTACGTTTATAGTTAACCCAATTGTGAAAAAACTCGCGGCATTCGGCGAGATTCGAACCCGCATAGGTGAGCGGACTTTCAGCCAAGCCAACGCTCTACCCGCTTGAGCTACGAATGTTGCGCTTCATACCGTGAATTTAATCACACTTGGATCGATATTACCCGCCCAACTTTGCCATTCACAGGAAATCCACCAATTCAGGACTGCAAGTTGACTGCCCAAGCAGGATTTCCTAAGCAATCATCTAGAATCCACCAGAATCACTACTAGGCTAACGTAATTATTGAGTTGGTTTAGTAGGTTTAGTTAATTTATTTGACCCAATTGTGAAAAAAGTCGCGGCATTCGGCGGGATTCGAACCGGCACTTTTGGGTCAACTAAATTAACGAAATATGCTAAACCAACTTTATAATTTACGTTTTGACATCTGATGATTTTAATGTGCACTTTATTCGTGACCTTAGCTCAAGGTTGAAGCCTAGTGTGAGCATTATGGGTGCATTTTCTATAACTTTTCAATCACAAAATACCTCAGTTTAGACGCGTGGTATTTTTGTCTGTTAGTCTACAGGAAGCAAAGATCGCTTTGCAAAATCAATGCGCTCAGAGGAGGCTATCTCTGCCGATTTCCGTAATTTTTGTTGTGACAAGCAAGTATTTCGATGGCATGGGTTATTTCGAAGCTCATGAGGAAGGATATCGTACACACTGACGGCGAATAAGCAGACATCTCTGAACTATCGCGCCACAAGACGCACGGAAATTGGTGCATTTCCTTCCAGTTGCTATACTTGCGCACTTACAATGTTGGAGGAATAAAATTGCAAAATTGTAAAGATGGGTTGGCAGATTTGCTTAATTTAGGTTATCCAATTGCGAAAAAACTTGTGGCCTCGTTGGGAGTCAAAACCATGCATCGGGAAAGGCTTTTGCGCAGTCAACACTGCACCATTGAGCTACAAGCCTCACCGTACGCCTTGAATTTAATCACACTGAAGGGTAGAGCGTTGGGCGCGCAAAAGTCTTCCCTGCTGTGTGGGTTCAACTGCTACCGAGACCGCGAGGATTTTCACAGTAGGGTCAAATGAATTAAGCAAATCTGCCAAACCTCCCTAGAATTTATGTGAACGTAGTAGTCATTCTGGTGGATTCTCTATGATTGCTTAGGAAATCCTGCCTGGACATTCAGCTTGCTCTTCTATAATAGTGGATTCTATACAAGCAGTAATTTGGGCTGGTAAGATCGATCTTATTGTAATTAAATTTACGGTGCCTCGTACCTGAATGGTTGAACGTCGGTTGCGCAAAAAGCCTTGCTTGCTGTGTGCGTTCTACTCCCACCGAGGCCGTGATTTTTTTCACAATAAGGTCAACTAAAGTAACAAAAGCCAGCCAATTGGACGATGTGGATGCGTCGACCACCTTCCTCGATGCCCACTTCCAGGTTCCGTCATGACTGTCAACACTCGATGCTCCAACTTTTTATGACCCCTGCTAAGGTAATTTACGACCTTCCAGCCAAAAACTACCAAGGCTTGCCTTCGTTCTATACTAAACCTCCAGTTCCTATCCGCAATAACTTATCTTAAGTCTTCAATACTCGGTCGTGCGTTAGACAAGTCTGTAGTCTCTAGCCTATAATTTTATACTGTATCATGGCTTTCGCGCGTTTTGCATGTCATCAAAGTTACGTTGCAAATCAGACTGATTTCGGTGGCGATAGCACCGCGCTAGCGTCAAACCGTGTTGATCAACAAAATACTATGTCAAATAACGGACTACATCAGATCCCTGCTGTTTTACCCATTCTGCCCTTGTGCTGGATCCTCCTTTGAACAATTAGGTAAATGCTTAGATGAAGACCCGACCCTGGTCGCTTAAATCATTCGACATATCTGTTATGGGTTTTAGTGTCTTGAAAGCTAAGCCTATTATGGCACGAGTGCCTATTCTGTTGGATTAAAACTTCGAAAACGTTTTCCTAAAATGTTGTCGGGAATCCTTAATCATAGGTAATGATAGCATGGGCATGGTCATGCGCAGATGGGGTGGAGACATGCACAGGCAGCACGGTAGTTATAGTTCCTAGTGATCATCCGCGGTGCGCTTGTTGATGGACTGCGCAACGCTTTAGCGTTCCCATATGGTGTACTGAGAAGTTTCCTGAGCAAGAGAATCAGTCACGTGGGAAGGGCCAGACGCAACAACAACTCTGACGACAGCGGGCATAATTGTCACGCAATTATCAGGCCCGCATCTGACGCTGACATGGCAATTGTGGCAATTAATGAGTCGAACGCGAAGAGTCAAGCCAATACCGCATCAATTAAGACCCAAGCGGTGGTTACAGAAGTGAACAATTACCACACACGCGGATGACCACTAGGAACTATAAATATCGTGCAGCCTGTGCATGTCTCCACCTCATCTGCGCATGACCATGACCATGATATCATCACCTATGATTAAGGATTCCCGAGGGAATCCGAAACGTCAGGCAAATCAAACTCTTGTTCCAGTGATCGAATCTTCTTCTCCTGAATCCGCTCTGTGTAGCATACATTGGACTTCATCGCAATCGGCTGTCAAATGTATTTTTGATCAAGAACGTGAACAAGTTAAAGTAACTGTGCTTGTTTTTTTCCGGGTGTCAGTTGTATGACAGATATTTGTTTTTTCCCTTAAAGTTTGGTTCGTTTGTTGGACCCTGTAAAGCATGCAGTACGTTTTAATGAAATTTCATTGGATAGAACTAACATTTAATCGATTTATTTTACATCAACAGTGCAAGGTACAGCTATCCTCTGCGGTAGATCCCTTCAACAATACTCATCCCATTACTTAAGTTCAGGCAGATTTAAATGATCGGAGATTTACCTATGCCGTTCAAATACGCTAGAAGACTTGGCGAATTCTGCATGACCACGTGTGGTTGGCTCTCTCGCTCTCTGATACTGCATGGGCACTGTTTTCGCATGTTCTGCAAGCAATCTTAACGCGAATGGTCCTCATTTTAAGCGTGCAAATGAAGTTGACTTGATAGTATTATACCTTACTATAAGGGAACCGCAGTTGCATGAAGACGTCGTAAAATATCCTCCTTGAAGAAACCTCTCTTCTTAAACTCATGCAAAACCGTGATTAAAGCTTACATTTCGTCTTGCTATTTTGAGCTGTTGAGTGGATTTTAAACTCAGAAAGCCTTTTAGTTAATAAATTTGAGAGTTATTTCATTCCAGAGAGGGAAAAAGCTAACTGACACAGATATGCCTCATCCTGTTATCTAATTAAAGTATCTTTTGAGTGCTAACGTGCTGCAGGAAGTTTTATGATCAATTTTAGTCATACTAATCTCCCAATATTCTTGTGGATGTTCACTTTTCTCCGCAAAGGTATTCTATGTTTGGGTGAGTCCAAAGGGCCATCTTTGTAAGAACTCAGAACCAAAAACGCATTTTCGGTTGCTACTTTTAAGAAATATATTGCGTAGGGCTTCTGATAAACATATTGAGCAAAATTTGAAGTTGTGTAAAAAGCTTTAAAAGATGGAAAATCCTGAAGTATAAGTCTGATTTTCAAGAACGACCTGAAGGTTACTGTAATCCAATCCCAGAAATATCTTAAAAGAAATTTGACGAAAATTCTCTTGATATGCACAAACCGATCCTTTATATGGATTGGTCACAGTTACCGCGATTTTTTGCGTTTTCGGCTTCAAGGATTTCCTTAAAAAGGTTGGTAGTTCTAAAAAAAACCAATACTACTTTTATATTCCTATTAAGTTTTCAATTCACCTAAGGCTGCTCATTAGTATTTCCAAGTTCTCGTAAATTAATTACTGCAGATTTGTGATAATCATATCAATCTTTCGCAAATTTTTAACATTTTACATCAGATTTAAGGTTTGCGCCAAACAGGCTTCCCCCTCTATTTCGACAAACATCTATTATTGATTTTGTGCACGTTCAAAAATTTTAATTATTGTACACACGACCCAAGTTGCTTCCACATTTGTTAATTTTTCTCCATCTCTGACGATGGGCTCTTGTAAGAGCTCGAACGCTCAGGAAAAAAAAACATTTTGTTCCAGTGATCGACCATATGTCGCTTTTACCAGCATCTATTTTTCTTCCGTGAATTTGCCATAAAATAGTAACTTATCACCAGATGATAGACAGTCTCCCCAGCGCGCAGACTCTCATATTCGTACCATTTCTTGCGTTACAGCGCATACCCTGCGCCTCTTTTCCACACGACGCACGACAGAATGCGAGCTCACAGTCCTGGTGGCAACCCTGCGGCGAACATTGGCCCCGGGCCGGGTCGGGAGTACAGCCTGTTCGACAAGCTGAACACCATGTCTAGAGTGCGTAGACGAAAACAGGAGGCGGAAGAACTGGCTGCCGAAGCTCGGCAAGCCATGGAGGACCCACTTCACCCGATCCAGCCAGAGATTGGACCAGTGGGCTACCAGCTCGCTGAGGGTGAAGAGTGCTCAATGATCGAACCATTTTCAAAGGTGAGTTTTTGGCTTTTTCTGAGGTAGGGCAGACAGCGTGTGTTTCTCATAAGTGACAGGTAGTTAGTGGAGAGAGGTGCAAAACTTATTCGACGCCGCCCAATCTTCCTATCGTCCAAAGCACATTACTGGCACAATCTCGGAGGCTTTTTTTGAGAATCATACTGGCTATCGTTGCCTGGTATCATTTGCCTTTAAATGCAAACGCGTCAGTTGTGCTCGATACGACTTCATGAGCCACACTTGATAGAATTGTATACTGAGTGAAACGCAGGTGAAATGACCATCACATAGAGTTAAACACTTGGCTCCAGCGTTAAAATAAGGAATAGTTGAAAAAGATTGGCGATGAACGGTCACCGTTAAACGCTGATGGAACAGATTCTTTCTGTTCTCCCTTGGGGCTCAATCTCTCATCCCACCAGAAGCTAGAAGGTGGGTATTAGTGCAGGCAGTTGAACACTGCCGGCAATGATCATGGTGACTGGCATGACCATTTCTAGCTCATAAACTCCCATCAGCCATGAGTCACCCAACCCCGGGTGGTGCACCACCTGAGATCTGAACCTGTGACCTGGAACTAGTGACCGTGTTGGTGTCATTACGTACCATGCTGTGTTGTGCACAATCACCCCCACCAAGCTTCACTTTAGTCAACGGGTTGGCTGAACAAAGACTGTGATCCTCAGCGTATTCCACATGATTTCTGCCTATGAAACATGATTACACAAAAAGGGGTTCGGAACTGTAAACTAGTTGAAGTAGGCTATCGTCTACGAGAGTGTGGAATTATTAATTTAAAAATATCGGACAACGCATATACTTATCTTTCTGATGAGGATTTTGACCGTTCCGTCAATTTGAGCTGCAGGGTGTTTCTTTACATGTAAATAAAACCTGTTAGATATCCCCGCTCGAGTAAAATTGCAATTAGACTGGCGATTTCTGTATCCAGTGTCTCCATAGTGCAACATTTTCTGTCCCTTTGGATATCAGGTTACTTTTCCATTGTGCATAGAAAAAACTAAGCTTATGCAAATACTGTCCTTTCCATGTCTTATTATGGAAAATGGTTCGTGTTATGGAGCTTTTCTCCTTTCTAAACATGGGCATGTCTAAGAAGGATGGCTGATTACCCTGTTCCTTCGCCATCGCGAATTTGATCTTAGGATGCAGATTATTCATGGCAGAAAGCAAATCTCAAGCCCCACTAATGCTATAAGCAACTGCGAATAAATCGTCCACGTGTCTACTGTAAAGTGTTATCATGTTCAACTTTGAAGAGACTTCGTTATATATGTTTTAATTTACCATAACGACAGCACAGGTACTAGTAAAAGACCCAGCCACGTGCTTCATTGGTATTCCGCACCTGCTTGACACGACTACGAGGGGTCCGGCTTATCGATGGATCCTTCAGCTTTCCCCTTTGATTTTTGGTTGATATATTGGTTTTTAATTTGCTTAGCTATTCATTTCTATGCTCGGTATCGATTAAATTATTCAAGATATGTGGGCTGAAACTGACATTTGCGGTTTATATTTGTTTTTTTAGCTAGTACCTGCGCAGATAGTATGGTAAATTACAACATTAAGTTCTACTACTATCTGCCCGTTGGTTGTATGTGTATATTGTGCGGTTTTCTCCACAATGGCTGATGCAGTTCAGCTAAAATATATACATCCAATTTTGGTCTATGCCTATAAACCTTGCATAAACTAGGGTTTTTCTCTCAAACAACCCATAAAGATGTCCCCAAAAGTTGGATCTGCTGGACTTCATATTGCTGTTCCATCGATATGCCTGTGCAATTAGCCGTTAAGTTGCAATTGGACGTTCTTTGTGTGTATGTCCCGTAGTGTTTCGGGGGCCAGGCGAGTTTCAGCTGCATGGGTGCAAATGTCGGTTTTTTCATATAATACAGTAGTCGCCGGTTTTTTCATATAATACAGTAGTCGCCGGTTATTAAGCCCACGGTTAATAGGCCCAGCCGCGTATTAAGCCCACATCAACTTGGGACGGAATTTTACATAGCAAAATCCGCCGGCTAATAAGCCCAGTCGCCGGCTACAAAGCCCAATTAACCAACAGGATAGAGTGAGATTCTCGTCTCTCTGCGTGCACAACTGTTTGCGTAATTTTGGCCAGTCTTACGCAAAAAAGATGCCGGATGTGATTTGTTTTCATTTTTAAAGTTAAATTTCGCGACACGCTGTTAGGACAGCAGCAGACATAAGGGGTCTTTTCTTGTACATAACCGAGCTCTACACATAATACAGTATGTACCCAATATAGAGTGCCTATCATGCGTTTGCTTATCAAGAACTTGGACTCTCAGGTTAGTGTGCCTGCCGCTTATTGAGCCCAATTTTGTCTGGGCCCGAGGGGGGCTTAATAACCGGCGACTCCTGTAGTGCGTTAGTAACTTACTACTCTACGTCAAGGAATACCAGGTATTTGCGAACCGTCGTCTGATTTCTGATTTTGCTGGAGGTCGTCTCTCGTGAATGCCCAACTCACACGCTTAGCCGATTTTACTGCTTCGCTAGGTCTCCTAAACGCGCTGGGTTTGATGGTGAGACTGCCCTTCTAATGCCTGAACATTGCCTTGCTCCATCTGACCCGATTTAACGACCTGATCGATTACCTGTGACCTTCTGAGAGCATTTAAGCTTACGCATGCAACCGCGCGTGTAAGCACATGAACGCTTGTTCTGGGCAGCCATCGCACAGGTCAGCGGCTTATGAAACATGCGGCGTGTGTGTCGGAAGCTTTCATATAAAATAAGGCCTTGCAGTAGCAAGGTGAAAGATGTTATTAAACGACTACGTCAGAATAGCCTGGAATGACCGTTAGAATTTACAGCTCAGCCAGCAAAGTTGTATTCAGAAGGGATACTCCACGTCATTCCACTAGTGCTACATGAAGTATATATACATATATTAACGTTGGTGGGTTGCCGATCAAGTAAGCTATACTAGCGGCATTTTCCTTTTGTTATGTCCCGAGGATCAATCCAACCGGCCTTGTATGAAGATGCTTAGCCACCCTAAATAATGCAGAATACATATCGACGAAAAAGAGTTCGACTAGAATGGTCATTTCAGACTTATAAACCATTGTCACCCAGTGCCACCACTTCTTTCATTTATATACCATTACCGAATAAGACAGGGTAAACTAAAATGGCACTTTTTGACGTATTAGCTGTCACCAGCCGCATTGATGATGATCATGATGATCAACATGAGTGACGATTCGAAGTCCAGATAAATCATCCCATTCTTCGCCCCAAAATAAGTCGACGAAAAATTGGTGGTTTAATGGACACCACTGTGTTTGTCTTGAAGGTTCTGAAAATTCCCTGGTTCCAACAGCAAAGTGGCCAGGCATCTTTTCTGCTTGGATACATTTTTTTGCTGTTGCGCTGCCTGCATCGTATTATGTGCACACCTGACGCACGAAGTATGACCTCATAATTGGATGAGATGAGTAGCCATCACCGCATGTACAACTCATGTGAGGTTGTTTGGGCGCGTTGGTGGATGTATGTTATCCCCCGGTCGCGCGACCCCGGACTTTTGAAGCCGCTATGACTTGTTTGTTGGTGCTTTCGGTCCGGTTTGGACTGACTGGAGTAGTGTAAGTAATGCTTGGTAGAGTGGATGTAGATCAATATTTTGTTCATCTCTGCCAATCGAGAACGGACTTTCGTGCACCAGTCTTGCCAGCTTCTCATTCACTTGGTCAATGACTCTTGTTCCTTCGGAAGCGAAATTGTACTCCTCCTATTCTATGGCGCTATATGCCAACGATAGTCTATCCTCGCGGCTGACTACAAACTAGTGTTCATGCCATGTTGGGTAGAGGCAATTGCCCCTTTCACCAACATATCCCGGACTAAAATTTTGGCAAGTCATACCTTAGGCTATTGCTGACTGCTTTGTTGCCATTATCAGATTTTTGATATTTTTATCTGTTCTTTGGCAGTGGACTGCGATTTATTGTCCACTCCAGCCCGAAGATAATTCAGGATTCTTGCTTTTACTATTTTTATTCTGGTAACACGATAAAATGCTCGAATGTATTATAGGAGCAACCGCTGGTCCGAGAGCTGACGGATACACTGGTCGATTGGATTAATAGGGAACTGATTGACGACCGGATCCTCGTGAGAGACATCGAGGGGGACTTTTATGATGGCCAAGTCCTTCAGAAGCTCCTGGAGAAGTTTACCAAGCGGTCCATTAACTACCCTGAGCTCACTCAGACTGAAATGGGACAGCGTCAGCGTTTAAAGGTAATTTATAACTTTGCTACCACTGTGATCTCGAAGCATTGCCCCACAACAATTACAGCATTATTTTGATCTATGCTGCTTTTCTTTCATGTAGGTAGTACTAGAGGAAATAAATAACGCCCTCGGTGTCTCAGAGGCTTATGCGGCTCAACAGTGGCCCATCTCGGCCATCTTTACCAAAGACTTGGTAGCCACCTTGCGTCTGCTGGTAGCCCTCGCCCGCCGTTTTGCTCCGCTCATTCGTTTGCCGGCGGGTGTTCACCTAACTGTGCTCATCGTGAGGAAATTGAATGGTGTCCTGCAGCACCGAAGACAAGCCGAGATGATCACGGAGGCCGAGGACATCCAAGGTGAGCTTATCGCGGACGCCTATGTGAATCGCTAAAACAGTTACCGGTTCAATTTTTAGGTTCTGTTCCTTAGGAGAAGATAAAAAGTGAGATGCCAGGTGGAAGGAATAGTTTATTTGGCAAAAGTAGCTTATGTAGGCCCACTTATTTACACCTAGTCCCAGCCTTTTGTCCTGCAAAAACGGTGGTTATCGAGTTTTGGGGGATGGGGAAATAGGATAGGCAGAGAAGAAAATTTTTAGAAGTGTAAAGTGAAAAAAATGAAATCGAAGTTGCTTCCCGCGGCCGCTGGGAGTAAGATATTCCGCATGTAAACTGAAGGTGTGCGCGGTGCCTCGCACCGCGGGCTTTACTAATATAACTTTGGAACGGTAAGTTGGACCTAAGTAGGTTGAAGAAGACGACCTCCTAACACAATTTCTATTTTTTCAGGAATTTCAAGAAACATGTATGTTGATAATCGGGTTTTCTGCAATAAGTTAAATAATAATATACATTAGCCACCGAAGACCATGCAATGCTAATTGTGAAATTTGCCTGGACACTTTGGCATATATTTGAAAGCACTGTTGTGATTCATTCAGTTTATTGAATTCTGCAACAGCTTTTTACTTAGTGAAATCGTCATTTTAGTTAGGTTGATTCAGAGAAATAACCATTAGTTTTGGGGAAATGGGGAGTAGGCTCATATAGAGGGAATTTCCTATGCTATTACGAAAGAGCGAACCAAACTGCACGTTAAAGTTGATAATACTAAGAAGGAACTCCAAAATAAATAAAATAGGTACAGACGGTATCCGTTCCAGAAATGAAAAAGTTTATGCAAAGTTGTTGAGATTGAAGTGAAGCCAAGTTAAAGGAACCAAATTTGTTTGCAGCAACATTGAACACTTGCGTTTAAGCAATTATGTTTAGCTATCCTGTTAAGTTTTATTGCACAAAATGGAATGACAGAAGAGTGTTTGTTTGAATGCAGCAATGAACCTTAAATTTCCTTCAATAAAAACCAAATATCTAACATGTTTTCGTAGACTCAACACAAATAATGCCTTATTAAATGCAAGTTGTGAAGAAAAATAGTCTTTTGTATACTTTACAATCCTCTTTTACTTTATTTAGAAACGGAACAGACAAAAGAATAATAAGTATTTCAAGAAAGGGCAATGCATGTGGCCAGTTTTTTTAATTCACCAGTATATATCTGAAAGTAGAATTAATCTACTCATACGGAAGGTAAATCATTATAAAAAGAAAAGTATGTTCTTTTATTTCCAGTCAAATTGAATCGTTTATCTTCAGAAAACTTAAAGAAATTCTCAAAATTCTCAAATTTCATTGTGACATTACGTTGGAGAAATTTAATATACACAGAAGTTCGTCAGCCGAATATCTAATCAGAGCAATTTTTATGAGGTAGCCTTTTATGGAAAGTTTTTTATTGATCTTGGGAATAGTAGTTTCAGAGTTATACTGCTGATATGATTTACTCTTGACGATGTGGTTTGCTGTTTCGAGGCATTTCTACAAAGAAGCAACATGGTCATCAACCTAAGAACTTATATCCAAAAACACTTTCTTTCGGTAAATACTCTTTATATATAACTTATTTGAAAGGTTTTGGTGTAATCGTCGAACAGATGCGCAAATAATGAATTGATCAGTGAAGAAAGTAAAAAAAAGCAATTTTATGACACACTTTTTTCGATGACATTCAATTAATACGTAACCGGTAAGAACAGACTTTATAGAATATTTTGACTAAATAAAAATTCTTGTTTTATAAAAGTGGTTGCTTCAAGTTTTCAACTTAACAAAATATCTAAATTTATTGTTCTAATTTAGAACTCTTTTACGAACACTTAGTAATTCCTATAGTTATTTAAAGTATTTAATAGGCCTTATGCCGTTCATTATTATTTCTATGTTTGCCTGAAAACATTCAAACTGGTATTGGAGTAGTGATCAACCTTATACAAATTAAGGAAAATTTGTGGTCAACGGCGACCGCTGTAGATTGGGAAAATCTACAGGTATAAATCAACAACACTTCTAAATGCAGTGAAAACAGATGCATTTAGCATTTATTAAAGTATATTCCACTGCGTGTCCTAATTTCTCACCCATAAAACCCTATAACCACCATTTTCGTAGGAAAACTTGCAGGGAATAGGGATTAATGAGTGGAAAAAAAGAAGACTCGATCGTTGGGACAATCCGTTTATTCGCCTGACGTGTTGACATCCCCCCATTAATGAGTGGGCCTATGTAAGCTACTGTTGCTGTTTATTCTGTACAGAAGTACTGGAGAATATGTTGACTGTCGGAGGAGCGTAGGTCGGCACTAGAACGGAGCAATATCGAAAGTGTCTGAGAGTGATAGTTATCACAGCGGTCGTTGTATGCACCAGCTTTGAATGTGATTGGCCAGACCAGGGTAGGCAGTCTCTAGTGCATGCGCACTTGCTATCAGCCGCCCGAGGCAAGCGTTCGCGCGGATTGAGGCTGTCGCGGAGGCAGACCAAAAAATGAAATCACGTGATCCCATGGGTGGCGTGGGATTGGAGGTGTAA
>JAYGXS010000004.1:11504671-11519057 GCA_036362985.1 Ligula intestinalis | reverse complement strand
AAATGAAATCACGTGATCCCATGGGTGGCGTGGGATTGGAGGTGTAAGGCACTATATGTTTACTATACCTTCTTCTGGTCAGTAATTCAGTCGGAAGAGCAGTTGGCTGAACGCACTGTTTTTGCGACTTCGTTCATCCGATATGCACCATCACCGCCATGTCTGTCTCGATCACGTTAGTATTTTATGACTTCCCTCTTTCCGCAAGCTAACTGCTCTAAGGATATTTATATCTCACTCTACCATAAACAGCGAATAATATAATATTTCCTACACTGTACTGACCGAAAATCCGTCGGAAACTACCCTGCGACTAAAAGTGCCCCTTTTTTTCCGGTGTAGATGGGACTGCTGAGCGAGATGCAATCAGTGCACTCGTTGACTGTGCCGTACCCGAAAAACTGGAGGCTTTCCAACAAGTTCTCCTGCAGTTCGCCAATCACCATCTCAGTAAACTCAACCTTGTTGTTACGGATTTGCAAAACCAGGTCAGTTAAGACAGAAATTGCACATTACTTTGTAGGTTTGTTTGCCCAGCCACGATCACTGCAAGTCACGTGATACGTTGACTCGGCAGCAGCTCCTCCTCACTTTTAACCCCTTCACGTTGTGTGGCCTGACATTTTGCATATCAGAATTTTCTATCAGGCTGCAAAGGTGGTACGTGGACATGTCGAATTTCGACGTCCGGCCTAACTAACGAAGCTCCTAGCGAGTATTATCTTAAAATAATAAGGACGTAACATAATATTGAAGGAATGAGCACAACAGTAATAATTGTCGGCATGTCCAGTTGCGTAGGTGTAATCATGTGTCTATGTCTGCGGGTTTAGCGAGGCCGTCTAGTCATCAGCCAACTAGGTGGACTGGCGCTTGTGCACAGCTTGCTGTGTCGAAACGGGGGGAGCGTACGGCTTCTGGCAGCGGTTGCCAAGTTCGCGGCGAACAAAGGCGGGCAGCATGAGTCAACAGCGGCAGGCTCCCACAGTACCCCCCGGCAAGACCGAAGGCGGCGGTAATGGATGCTGAAGGCAGGACCGATACCAATGGTAGAGAAAGGAATGGAAAACAAACGAAGGGAGATTAGTAAAAGATGAAGAAGTACGTGCGTACCAACGGCAGAGTTTGGAGAGTTGGTGTTGCTGGCTTACGAGAGCCAGGTCGATGGGACGGTTGTGACTCGCATGAGTTTCTCTGCTGTCAGGCGTGAGTCGCGTAGGAGATTGGGCATCTCTACTACGTGTGAGAGAGCCATGTTGGTTGTGTTGAACTTCGACGGCAAATCCGTATGCCGTGTCAGTTTTGGTTGCGTTGAGTTGAGGGAGGAGGGATGCCGTTGACAGTAGAAGAAGAATCAGAGTTTGGAAGGAAGGTGAGAATATGGACACTCAAAGCGGGAGCAGCTCTTTGGGATGGGGAAGGAACCAAAGCCTGGGTAGATGGGCTGTGAGCAATTGAGCATCTCTCTCTTGCTTTGCGAGAGGGTGTCGGTGATGAAGTTCTCCATTTCGCGGTCACATAAGTTGACACAGGAAAAATTCAACTGAAGTTGAGGGAGGTTGGATGTTGATTGAGCTCAGCCAGATCAGAAGTTGAGAGTTCAGATCACGTCGGGGTCACCATTATCGCAAAGGTTGTTATTAAGGCTAAGCCGATTGAAGCCTTACTACTGCGATCTTCCAGGCCCGATTCCTTAGGAGATTAGAGAAGTCTTTAAAAGCCAGGGAGTAGAACAATATGTTGTTTACAGAATGAGTTGAGGAATAGTTCATCGGCAGGTTGACTCGGCCTGGGGTGGAGTTTGACCATGAGGGGCGAGAGAGAGGGCGCCGCAGCCTCGCGTCCGCCGCGCACCGGAGCGAAAGGCCGAGTGAGTTCGGCCTTGCTTGTTGGATAGGCTTAGTGTGAAGTCGCAGCCAACCAGGTGGACAGGCGGTCATCGATTGGCTGGCCCTTTTCACGGCTTGCTGCGGCGAGACGGGGGGAGCGTACGGCTTCTGGCAGCGGTTGCCGTGTGCGCGGCGAAGAAAGGCAGGCAGTTTGAGTCAACAGCGGCAGGCTCCCACAAACAAAACAGTTATGGGTTCCTTATAAGCAGCACTGTAGTTTACCACGCATAAGTAACTCCTTTTTTACATTTTAGTTTATTATTTAGTCCATCGCTTATTATTAAGATGTATCACTTCTACGTTCGGCAAATATTCCCATACTTAATTTAAGAAGTCAATTTGGCTAACATACATGTTCAGAAAATCTTCATCATGCTAGACATTTGCAGGAGTAGTGAAAACTGTACCTTTTGATATGGTTAATAAGTGTAGTCCGATTATAATTAATCCCTTACACACCCCCAGCATGGCGAAGTCAGAGCGGAGGGAATCGGGCTAGGTTGTGCACGTTGAACAGAAGTCGATGCATTGAGTGATAATTGCTGCTGTTTGCACGAAGCGAACAACTGGCACTAGGGGGTGGGGACGAAATGCGATCGCCACCTGGCGTCGGGGTCGGCCACGGATGTTGAAGAGCTTGTGTAAGCGCGTTCTGACAACAAAAAACTGGAGTCGCTAGCCGTATGGCCACTACTTCGACTGTAGGAAACTGTACAGTTTGCATTACCCCCTGCAAATGCTTGGCTTGATGAAGATTTGCTGAAAACATATGTTTGCCAAATTGACTCCTCAAATTATTTATTTTAGTTTGTTTTAGTTATTTATTTTTTTAGTCAAGTATGGTGTTGCTTATAAAGAAGCCTTACCTCAGTCGATGCTCTATTTCGTGAAAAGTTAACCGAATTGCTGAAATGTATTTTCGCTTTAAAAGAAATTATTTAATGAGTGTGGAACTATTAGTGAATATGTAGGATAATCCAAAAAATATTTCAGTCGCGACAGGATAGGAATCCTTCTGGGTGCCTGAAAAACTGCTGTGCGAGAATACGACTTGATTAGAGTATGTTTTTTTTAATGCACTTCGAAATTTAAATATATTTTTGGAAAACATGATGCGAAATATTCTTTCCTATAGTGTCTTTGAGGCCACTTACGTCAGCTTAAATATGTAACACTCTTTAGGGTTTGGCTTTAATCAACTTTAAATTTCCAAGTAATTCGGAACCCAACCTACTGTTTTACTTGCATTTTGGGTTTCTACACGAAAAGCTGTACATTTACCTATACAGTTGCGTGCAATATTACAATTATGTCATATGGGGTTGTGAGCCATGTTATTTAATGTACCAGCAGCCTTAATGCATGGAAAGATAAGGTGCTCTCTGAATGAGTTTTTTGCAGTCTTAAAAATCTTATGGTTACTGACTTTATGAAATTTAAAGACACACTTCATTCCAGTGTAAAATGTTACGAAAACGTACTTTGCTACTTTCTATTTCTGTTCTACCTGTCATACTCCATTTCCAGCTTTCAGAAGTAAGGACTCAGAAAGAAATTTATAGAAGCGATACACTTGCACCTTGGAGTCCGTTTTTTATATCCTCACAACCCTCTCCCAAAGAGGCACTCGTAAATTCTTATTTTATACGATCATTCTCCACTTTTATAGATGGACGATGGGGTTTTCTTCATCCTACTTCTCGGTCTGCTTGGAGGCTACTTCGTTCCCCTGCACAAATACTATCTGGCCCCCGTCAGCAATGAACATAAGCTGGCTAACCTGCAACTGGCTTTGCAGCTCTTCCAGGACGCCGAGGGGATTGGCCCGGGTCCGGGTGCCCGGGCGGACGACTTGCTGCGGCACGACCTTAAGGCCACCCTGCGTCTGCTCTTTGCCCTCTATAACCGCTACAGAGATGCTAAGTGAGGGCTGCTCTGCAAGTGCCCACCTCTGCACAACTCTGACCATCCAATCAGTGCTTCCTTCACTTCACCGTGTAGCCTAGTCTTCCATTTTCTTGTGCCTTGCATGCCGCGGACTATCTTCCCTTTCGAGTACTTTACTTTATTCTCAACTGAATTTTGTTTGCCTTTTATATTTCAAATAAATTATCGTCTTACGACTATAAAAGTTGATTTGAAAAAAAAACGCCAAAAGGAGATGATGCACCACCTGCAGGGCGCACCGTAGTTATTAGAGGACACGGTCGCCTGTTAGATAAAAGACAATGCTGAAGTTGGAAAAGATTAGGTAGACTGGAATGGCCATGAGAAGAAGAAGAAGACTCGATCGCTGGGACAATATGTTTATTCGCCTGACGTTTCGATATCCGTCGCGGATTCGTCATCGGAGACATGAGTAGCAGAAAGGTTAAGTATGCACAGACGTTTGCAGTATTTATAGGACACAGTCATTACTGCGGCGAAATGATGCCAATTCTCAAGTTGCGGCTCATTCGATGAGACCCGGCCACACGTTTAAATTTGATGAGGCCAAAATTCTCGCAAGAGGTGACAATCGGGTGAGCCGAGAACTACTTGAGTCATGGTTCACGGGCCCCCAATCCATCAACAAGTGCAACGATTTGCCCAATCCATATTCAATCCTGAGATTCAATGTGGCCAAAGCAAGCCGTCACTTGAGGAATGGGCAGGCCACCGCCTCATCGTACGCCAACACCGGGGAGCCAGACGGCCGAGCAATCATCATGCCCGAGCTCACCGCCCGTGACGAAAGTTCAACAGGTCAGAGCCCGCGTGCCGTCCAACAAACTATCCGCGCGCAAGAAGACAATTAACGTTAATTGTCGCTGTATGCTTGCAGTAATGACTGTGTCCTATAAATACTGCAAACGTCTGTGCATACTTAACCTTTCTGCTACTCATGTCTCTGATGACGAATCCGCGACGGATATCGAAACGTCAGACGAATAAACATATTGTCCCAGCGATCGAGTCTTCTTCTTCTCAATTGCTTCCTGGGACACGGATGTTCGCTTGTATTGGAATGGCCATTTCTAGGTTATTAGCCGTCACCAACCAGTCCTACCCAATCCCCAGTGTTGCATCATCTGAGCCTCGAACTTGCAACCAGCAAGGACAAGACTTGCTGTCTGCGAACGCTCTTACTAGTGGAGCTATGATGCTTTATTGGCGGATTTATTCGTTAGTGTAGGCTAGACAGGTAAATTTACCCAACTCTGGCTGAATTTGTCGATAGGTGGCGAATTCTACAACAGAATGTTTTCCCAATTCAGAAGTCAGGGAAGACTAGTAAGGCTGGGCAGTATTTACTCTGAGAAATGGTTGACAAAGAATTCAGCGAAGGGCAACGAAAATTGTGGAGTGCCTAAAGTCTTCATCTTTCAAATGTAGACTAGAAACACTTAACGTTTTCCCCCTTGAGTATAGACAAATCTGCGGCGACCTCATACAGACGTACCGCCTCGTGAGGAATCGGGAGTGTGCCCTGATGTTTGATGACTTCTTCGCCTTCGCCACTTCAACCAACCTCCGTGGGAATTCCCTCAAACTGCGGGGAACCCTATTCCATCTAGAGGTCCGCAAGCAGTCGTTCTCACAACGAGTCATCGGTGTCTCGAACGGACTGCCCGAGGATGTCGTAATGGCGCACTCCACAGATGCGTTTAAACGGAAACTGGATGAACATCTACTTAACACTTACCGTTCATATGTACAAGGAAGCAGGAATAATTTACGCCCCGGAAATACCTATGTATAAAACTTTACATTTGTATATGCTACTCACTATTTTACAGTGACACATTTTATGTTGGATATATTATGTACACAAGAGACTATTCTGACTGCTCTCACGCACACGTTAAAATTTGTACATGTATATATGTTACTCACTGTTTATAGTGACATTTTATGTTAGATATTTCATGCATACTGTTTTCAATAGGGTCTTCAAAGGTATTGCCTACTACCCTAAATATACTGAACTATATTGAACTAAAGGGTTCCACAGAAAACTGCTGCTCATAGTCCTCTCAAACCAGTTGTTGTTTGCGTGTGCCTGTGCGCGCGAGAACCCGCCACATATCTTGCAGCCAATCAAGAAATGCTCTCGAGAAGTTAAGGCCAGGACGCGCTGTGGCTGTGGTCTGAGCTTGAGACAGCCAAGTAGACAAGGTAGGCGGCTGCTGCAGTGGATTGAAGAAGAGCGCACGGAGGAAGAGTTTCACGCGCGGGTGTCCAATGGCTTGGCAGGCAAAGGCACCATGAGTCAGCATTGTGATGCTTTTCACGTTCTGCCATAATTTCACAGTGTGCGTTAGGGCCTCGTGACGCAGAAGGGTTTAAGCGTCTGATGTAAGCAAACTTTGCGCTTGATGCCATGGTTTCGATTCCCATCGACGCCTGCTGACATTTCTTACAACGGTGTCAAACACATGATTGGATCAGCTTTTTAATCTCTAGATAAATTAATTTCTGATCGCGGTATATATCAGGATGTATAAGGTCTATATGCGTAGACCGAAATTGTAAGCGTATATTTGTGTTGAAACCCGTCAACCCCAATGAAATATACACCTGCTGCCGCAGTACAGTCTTAAGTAGTATAAATTGACGTGGTCACTTACCATACTAACAGCCTAGGTACTCACTTAAAGGCCTAGACACGTGCTTCGCCGGTATTTTGCCGCTGCTTGACACAGTTCGAGGGGTCTGGCTCATCAGTGGGTCACCTCAGCTTTCCCATATCTGCTTTCCGGTTGATATACGGGTTTTGAAAGTTCAGCTTTTTAATCTCCGGAGAAATTAATTTCTGATCGCGGTATATATCAGTGTACTGAAGGTCTATAGGCGTTGACCGAAATTGTAAGTGTATATTCGCGTTGAAACCCGTCAAACCCTGTGAAATGTACACATGCTGCCATCAGACAGCCCTCAGTAGTATTTATTGACGTTGTAACTTACCACGAATATACACTTACAATTTCGGTCTACGCCTATAGACCTTTTATATACTGATATATACCGCGATCAGAAATTAGGACCTAGCCTTTAAGTATGGTAAGTTACAACATGAGAGGTTGTCTGAAAGGAGCTTGGCATGTAACCCGATGGATGCATTTGTTTCCACTCTGACTTTCATCTCGACGGTTTAAAATGTTTGACTTGAAATCAAAATACTCGTGGAATGCCAGCCTAATTAGACCGGTGCGTGAGTCAGCAGGCTGAAGGAAAAAGTGGTGAATTGTGCTTGAAATAGGTTGGAGTTATATTGAACTTAGGCAGCAGTTATTGCAGTCTTCATCTTTCCTCGCCCACTTATGCCCGGTATCCATTCAAGAAGACTGGAATGGGACCGGACACAGGTGACTGGCGCGGCCGAAGCTGTTTCTTTATGTGACGCCACACCTGGCTCGGAGCACAACTGCCACACGAAGGAGCGAGGACACCTTGACTCCCAGTCCGCCAGTCAGCCACTTACGACCATGTACCATACGCTGGGCTGCCTGTGCGGTCGGAGTTTCCCGTCAGTTGACAACCTTCCAAGCCACGACGTTTAGCACACCATGATAGCTTGAACACGTCAGATTGCTTCTAGTGAGGAAAATACGCTCAGCCGTCGACCTAAATCCCTACCCCACTGCCAGCATCAGGTCGCTGTCGGAGCCGGCCAGTTGTCTGTTGAGGAATGCGCGTAGTGGCTGGCAGGTCCTGCCAATCCGCTTTCGCCCGCCACAGCACGACTTCGCCTCTTTGACAGACAGACACCACGATTTACCTGAGCAGATGACTAGAAGGAGCCGTCGCCGTCCGAATCCCAGTCCAGTCTTTAGCCACATAACGCACATCGGGCTGGTGACATTAACAAATTGAAGGATGCTGTGCAGTATGAAAAAAATTTTTAGCGGTCTTACAAATATCAGAATTAAAAAGTTCTTGAAAGCTAAAAGATACCCTTACTTCAAGCGTACCATTCGAAGAAGTCTTCCTTTGTAACTAAAGAAGTACGAGGAAACATGTTTTCCATTGAATCTATCAGCGTTTTTAAGGGCAAGCAAACGAAAAGCCCAAACGTCATGCTACATAGGTAGTCATTTTACATTGTAACTTATGCAGGCGGCCGAAAGGAAGCTCATTCAAAAGCCAGCATCTTGACGTAAGCGCAATGCCTTAAGATAATTCTGCACCAGACGTTAGTATTACAACCCTACCTAACTAATTAGTTCAAATCGAAAACCACTACCCAATTAAAAACTAACGCATAATTAACGTTGCAACGGGGTCCCTTGAAATGTACACGTTATAAAAGCATACTACTCCCTACTTTTCAGTAAGCTTATTATTGAATTTATTTCGTTCAAGGCTTTGTATGTTTATGCGTATGTTATGCTATGTTATTAAAACCAATGGAGAGTTCAAATGCGTTCGCCTTTCCTTCCTTTAATGAAAGTTACCTAAGCTGGATACTAGTGATTGGGCACATTCTGCATCATTCATCGAAAGCACTTTCAGTTATTCTACTCGATACGGCAATGTTAGCCACCTGAAGTCATCGAAAAATAGGTAAACTAATGTACTGACTCAACACAGCTTGTTAAGACATGAAAGTGGTTTTTATAACTCTGGAATTTGGTCTATGTGGCTGATCTGGCAATTCCCTAGAGCACCTGCTGTGGGTCGTCATGCGTGCAGATGTGCAGACTGTGATATCATCGGAGGTGTCTAAATAAATCAGGACTACAGCCTTATCAAGTACGACTCCGTAAATACCTGGAACAGTTAGAACCTTGAATTGCGCGAGCCACATACTTGTGTTTGGTGATCTTAAAAAACTCCGGCGACGTATGCAGAAAACAGCGGCTTAGGCAGCGAGCGTTTTCTGGGTCATCGGAATACCTGAATGCGAACACCAATTGACATCTTGATTAAAAGGAATGTATCAGTTACTGGTCTCATTTGGTCTCGACTTATGAGTTCATTATTCTTTTACGTCGTTCAAGCTCAAATTACCTTTCTCATTTCTCATCCATGACAGTCATTGGTGTTCATGAAATGACGCTTTTTCACAGGTGAACTAATTCTTATTCCTTATTCCGCCTCCCCCACTGTCCACACGCCCTGCACACCATGTTCGTCGACTTACGCAGTTCTGAAAACTTACATATTATAAGCTCTTCACACGCCCCTTCTATTGATTCTCCTCCTCATCATTCCAAAACTCACCCTGGCTCTTTAGTGTACGCTGCTCCTAAAGCTTCTGACTACGCCTTCGGCCTTACTGTCTATTACATACTGTTTTTGCTCCTTAAGCTCATCGATTATAACCGCCTTCACCTGTAACTGTTGTTTTTATGCTTCAAGCATAATTTGTTAGTGACTTCAGGAGGTCCATGGCCACACCTATTCTGGATTTGAAATAACAAAAGTGATAGTTACTGGCTCTGCATATGATTTCAAGATTTTGACTGTAGAGGAGCTTGAGTGCCGAGGTCGGAGGCCATGCAGCAGCATTCAGCAGGTCTGATGCATTGCCCCCTTCGAAGCCCGTCAAAGCGGTATGCGACACTTGGGTGAAGGTGACTACCATTGTGAGGTTGGAGCCAATAACGTTCAATAAGTCCCTTGCATATATGTACATCTGATAAGCACCCCACACTAACCATTTTGTCGGAAATAAATGCGTTAGTTTATATTTGAGTTTATGATAGAAACTTTACTCGCTTAAACTTGATACAGCTCTGAGCATGCCTGACCTCGTTTGACCGCGATGGTGTCACTGATGATGCATGACGAGCGTGGCAGCAGACTGGGACAGTTCAACCCATTCTCCTGGCTAGCGACGGATACCGAAGGCTCAAGAACCACTTCCATGTTTTGACGACCTGGTGAAGCTATATTTTTAGGTAACGCCTCCGAATGAATAACGGTACCAGATCGAAGTCAGGAACAATGAATGTCTCAACTAACCGATGTATGGTGCGCAAGACTCGCCGTGGAGATCGAAATGTTGCTTTGGATCCAGGTAGTAAATTATTCGCCACAGGGACGCATGGTTAAGAATATCAATACCAGCTACAAATTCAAACAACAAAATGGCTGTCGGTTGTTGACAGCTATGGCTTAAACGTGTCTTAAAGTTGTCTAAGGGCGGCGGGGTTTTCCAATTTGTGTGAAAGACCGCTTCCGGTTAAAAAATAAATCCTCTGAAAAGTCAGAGTCATAGTCAACGAATGGCCAACACACCTTCGTACCTTTTGGTGTCCTTTTGGAGGCCAAGTCAGTCAGATTGCGGCCAGCTTCGATTTGCCTCAAATTCTAGAGTTACCCTCATTTGCATGGGTAGACATTTATCTGGACTACGGTCTGGTAAGCAGAAGCGCAAACCTTAATTCCGAAACGTGTGTGTGTTTCCGAGATGTAAAAGGCTAGCATTTAAGTTAACTTTCATCAAGTCTCGCTTGCCATACCATCATCGTCTTACGTTGAGGCCATTTAATTACCCCAAGCTATTAACACTTATCCAGTCGTCTTACTTTCCAAGCTGCTGTGGGCTCCCACTTTCGTGCCGGCTGTTCATCTGCATGTGACAAGAGTCATACACAATTTTTTGTTTTAAGCAAGCTGACGCGGATTACGATGTTTCTTAAAGGAACTCTTGTCCAAAGTCAATTGCCCATGCGGGTTTTTGTTGGCGTGATTTGATTCAGGCGCTTAAACATACGCACTTATGCTATCATCTCACCTCCCTCTTTATTTGCTTTCGCCCAACCTAGAGCATACATTGAATCACGTCCTCTTTTTAATCCCCATCTGCCAAATTTTCATTATTTTCCTTCTAAGAATGAGACTTACCTCCTGTTCACCCCATCTATCGCTATGCATTCAATTCAGTTCCTTTGTCCATACCTTTTATTTCGTCGCCGCGGCGTCACTCCTGCTTACACCCGCTATGCACCCACCCAACCCCGCTCATTTTGCTTTCCTTGCGGCAGGGCCACTAGACTCTAATTTGCATGGCACGGTCACCATCGCGTAGGCTGACTTCACAAGCAATAATCCTCGAGAACTGTCCTTCCGAGTAGGCGCTGAGATACTAATGGATCGACAACTCAATAACCATTGTTGGGAAAGGCAAGTTGCCTCTTTACAACGTCACTTGGTATCCTCGCATCATGTTGCCGTCTCTTATCTCTCCCATGCGACCCCCAACCTCTGAATAGGCTGATATAGAAACAGCCGCAGCCGCAATCGGTCTTTCCCTGTTGCTGGTGCAAGCAGCTCTTGTGAATGTTTAAGGCGGTCCTAGACGCGGCCAAAAAGGAAGTGCTCCGAGACGTGAAAACGAGGAAATGCCGGTCATAATGTTGAGTAGCGTCTCGGTGGTCCCAATGCTTGACAAGTTCGGACGATCGGGATAGTGTCCCAAGAAAGGCCCCCGATAGCCTTACTTCTACCTGCCGCAAAATTATGGCAAAAGTAATTGATCAAAAACTGATGTGCTTCTTTGAGTGCAATAGTGTACTCTCAGGTTCAAAGCATGGATCCCGTAGAGGAAGGTTCCGCCTGACGTATTTGCTCTATTTTTGGAACGGCAGACCGGGATAGTTGATGGAGGAAATCCTTTTTCAATCGTGTCACTTATCAACGACTTCTAGACAAAATTAACATAAAAGGTCAGGTCTGGTGAGGCTTGTTAAGGGAACTACAGGTAAATGCCTTTGGAAAACATATTGGTACAGAGCATCTATGAAGTCCATTGGTTCAGCAGAGCATTTCAAAGGAGTGTTGACGTAACTACATTGAACGCAGTATAAAGAGGAGACACTTAAAAAAATCCTGGGCAATTTTCCGAGATTCCAATGGTTTGAAGGCCATTTCAAGGATTTTAAGATGAAAATCTGTCGATTTTAGGGGAAACGTATGTGCGAGATAGGATGGCCTGATCTTGCGAGTGTTTGAAACATATCAAGAGCAGACCATCGTGGGTTTCTGCAATGTCCTATGAGTCACATGAGGAGAAGATCGCAGAGGTCACAAGAACATCACCGAAGTGTCTGAGATACGCCCAGAATACGCACTTGCTAGTTACAGCGTCTGCCGACGACTGTACGAGTCGGAGGAGCCGGCCGTGATCCTTAGCATTCGGTTATGGACGGTAATTAGGAATAATTTTACAGGGTCGCTTAGCCTAGGACCGCAAAGTTCGGTGGAAGTGGTGATTGACGCGATCGTTGCAGTTCGCATACGGACAAGGAAGGACAACAGTAAGTGTACTAGGTACTTGTTAAAAAGCTAATGCTACTGGAAAATAGCGCGTTGTTTGTTTTATAACATTGATTAATAGGCGGTGACTTGTAACGGCTGCCTAGATATAATGGAACATAACTAGATGGCGGTATTGGTCTAACTTCAACATGAAAGTATCTATAGATAGGAACAGGACAATATCCACAGGCAGACCTTTCCATACCTGAATTCCCCTCTTAGCATCGAAGAAATTTCGTGGATCCAATCTTGCCGCAGTCACAGGCAGTTTGAGAGGATTGTAGTGACCCCTTATTCTTAGTCATGCTTTCCTCGAACGCCGCGGGGACAGGTCACGTCTGGCGTGATCACCTTGCGGACGCAAGACACGACAGTCAAAGCCTCCGTTCAAGGTCACTCCCTGTCTGGCTTTCTCAAGGTCAGGAGCTTACTGTGGGGTAGTTTTTTTCGCTCAGTCACCCCCGGAACCGACGAGCTAATGTTCGGTTGCAGACGTCCGGACCCGGTGATCTACTTGCCTCACTGGACTCCGGCCTATTCATGGCTGGACTTCACTTGTCTGGGAGTCACTTGCATGTTACTTACACGCTACGCTTGTTCTTCCTTAGTACATTCTCCCTGACACTATGGCCTTCCAAGCGTTATCATATCCACTAGCTTATAAATGTTCGGAAACATTCAATCGCCTATCATCTGGCCGGTCCACATCGTATCCCACAGGATGTCCGCGCCAAATAGTGGTCGAGCACAGATGAAAGAAACGTTGGATCATGCTGATACTCCTGATCACGCAGCATGCCTAAAGTGGATGCTATTCGGGCACAGCACTAATACCAATGGTACCTAGTGTGGTGGAGCAAAAGCACTTGTTCAGAGAGCATGACCACTAAATTCTACGGTTAACCCTTGAAAAACATACACGAACATCATTCAAACAAATCTATAAAGCTCATCGTACAAAGCTCATGTTCTGACATTGTAAAAGTTAGGCTGGGCTTATTTACTGTCATTTAACCATTTAGTCGTGGGCCCATGTTCCTCTCGATTACGATCGGATGTATAAATTATGGCTGGGCACGGTCCATTACTTTCGTCGTTGTTGCTACTCCAAACGTAGTGTATGAGGATCCAGTATCGGGGCTAGGTTTGCAGTGGCAAAATGGGCAGAAAGATATATCTGAAAGATGCGAAGAAGTTATTTTATTTCAGATGGTTCCTGATCCGGTTAACAACTTCGAGCACTGCTTCCTACTTTTGAATTTCAGCAGATTGCACGGCAGCCTGCACTCCGTCATCAATATGCAGACCCTCGGTTTCACAGAAAAACTCCAAAAAGTGGGAATAATTATGGCTTCTGTAACACATGATCTGGATAAAAAGTAGTGGAATCATAAATTTAGTTTGATGTATCCCAGCGTTTTTCGCGTGATCAGTGGCAGCACCTTCGATGGAAGTAAATTTTCCTCCCTGATGTGAAATGGCAAGTCTACAGATGATGCACAGCCAACTATCTCAGTACAGCGTTCAGTATATTTCACTGCCTGTTTTTATTACCAGGCTGCGTTGCTCTACTGCTGAAGATGGTGAGTGCTTAAGTACCCCGAAGCACGGACCGCCTGCAGTGCATTCTAAACACAGTGGATTGAGCAAAACTTCAGATTCTAGTAATGCACCGCCACTCCCTATGTTCCTTTACACACATAACAGGACTCTAGACAGTACAACCTTGAGAGGACCTCGTATTTACAGTATCTTTTTAAAGTTTTCCCTTTATCAAAGCCACTCTTGTATGCCGTATTTGAGACCTAGTTCCGTAACCTGTGTCATTTTCGTAGATCCTCATATGATTAGCTTAAATGATCAAGAATGGACATGTGATGCTGTTTATCGCAATTAATTTAGATTCTCATTTTCTCTCATTAAATCCAAACAATAAACCCATATGCACGCTGAAATGCTCACGTGTACCGTCGAAAGCAAGACGGCCCAAAAGGACCTAAGAAATCTGCACATACATAATCCGAGTAAGAACTCCGTCAATGACAGGCTAACGACGGCATGTTCATGAGCAGCTAAGATTCCCGTCGCCTTGTTATTATTGGAACTTGCTTCCGCACATAATCCAGCTTGTTATTAGGTTGGGCTATGTTTAATTTAAAAAAGTGGCAATGTACATTTTATATAAATCTATTTCCTAAATTTGCGAAAATTCCCATTGAAAAATTCAGAAGATGAATTGGCGAACATAC
>JAYGXS010000004.1:11421169-11504271 GCA_036362985.1 Ligula intestinalis | reverse complement strand
AGGCCTGATGAGAATTATCGAAAACAAACGTATGTTCGCCAATTCATTTTCTAAATCTATTTCCATTAGTACTTAATTTAAAAATGGGAAGAGCAGCAGAGATGCAGTTTCAAAAAAGGCCAGTGTACATTTGTCCAATCATTTGTAGAGCTATGGCGATGATTAGTTCATACCGAGGCATATTAGTCACTGATTGAAATAAATATCCACTATATGGTATCCGCCATGCTTAATCCCATCTGCATTTGATTGAGCAGTTGTCTTTGGCGAGGAAATGAACGTGACTGAAAGCAATAAATTCCTTGTCATGATGTAACTGAGGGCACTCAATTCGTGCACCTGGTGTTCTTTCTGACGTCTTTGCTGAGTGTGAGACTAGGAGCGCAGTGTTGAGGTGAGAAGTGGGAAATGACAAGGTCATTGAATATAAGTAGTGTCTTACAATTAGGGAAATATTTTTAAAAATATGTAAATACGATGCCTTCCCAAGGTTGTACTGTCTACAGTCACGTTCGGCGGGTGAAGGGGAATAAGGAGTGGCCGCCCATTAATAGAATCTGAAATAGTGCTCCATTCACTGAGGGATACTATAAATTATTTTTGAATGCGATGCAGGCCGCCCATGCTTCTTGTTGCTTAAACCTTCACTGGGATTAAGAGCGTCTCTAACTCTGTAATGCGATGTGAGCTGGGTTTCAACTGCCATTTTCTCATCTCATGGGTGTGAGGAAATGTACCTTTAGCGCTGATCATGCGAAAAATCCTGCGCTACATTAAAATTAATTTATTGTTGCTATTTTTTATCCAGATCATGCATTACAGAAATCATAGTTAGTCATAGTAAGTGCGTTTTTTCTGTGAAAATGAGTGCCTTCATGTTGCTAAAGAAGTGCAGGCTCTCTCTAACATTCTAAAATTCAAAATGTACGTAGCGTTGCTCGAAGTGGTAAGCAAAAGCAGGAACCACCTAAATTAAATAAATTCTGTCTCTCTTTCAACATATAATGCTGCCAATTTTTACATTGCCTACGGAGGCTCGTCAATGGCTTCCAATACACAACGTTACAAGTAACTTTATTGACACAATTCATGACCCGTACTCAACCATAATTGATATGTCCGATTATAATCAAGAGGAAAATGGGCTAATGACCAAATGATTGAATTTTTAACCTAATAACCAATGAAATGTGTTCATGATTTTCAGGAGTTTAAGAGCAGCTTTGAGAATATGAGCAAATAGACCAAGAATTACGACTGTTATATCAGACTATTAGCTTTTTACGACCAGTTTGATAGAAATCTCTTTTAATGTTCTTCTTATGCGCTTGTCGAAAAGTAGCCGTAGAATTCCGGGGTCATTATCTCTAAACGAAGGCATTTGCTCCACCGCAGAAAGTATTATTGGTACAAGCATTATGTCTGAATGGCACTCACTTCAAGAGATTTCTCCTAAAACCTATTTGCCTGAGTGTGTTCAGTAGTTGTTGATATGGGGCACCATCAGATGCCTTCTTGGAGTCAATATAGACAACGTAAAAGGGGGTTACTCCATTAACTGTCCGGATTAAATGTTCCGAACAGTAAACCGAGTACGTCCTGTGGGATCTGGGTCCATGGAATCCAGGCTTCGCCTCTGATAGCAGTTTATTTTGCGCTAAGA
Organism: Ligula intestinalis; assembly: GCA_036362985.1. Taxonomy (NCBI): domain Eukaryota; kingdom Metazoa; phylum Platyhelminthes; class Cestoda; order Diphyllobothriidea; family Diphyllobothriidae; genus Ligula; species Ligula intestinalis. Next base: position 11,502,608 of record JAYGXS010000004.1, on the reverse strand, counting down.
TACACAACAGCTCTTGCTTAATTTTTCATTATTTTGTATCAGATATAAGTAAGGCTGCTAGGTCTATAATTTTTGTAGGAACCATACTGCCATCTTTATGTAACGGTGTATTTCGTGCAGATTTCCCCTTGGCAAGAAAACAGCCAGCTTCAAACGGGTTATTAAAAAAGCATCAAAACCGGTGTTTACCGTGTTGCTTACTGAGCCTTTCAGTACGTTGGGTGGAATATCATCGGAACCAGGTGATTTTGACGCATTTTGCGCCAACAGTGCCTGACGAACAGTCCCGAAATGTGAATTATAAATATTTGGACCGTCACCTAAGCCATAGATGAGAAGGATAAATTCGCTTTCTATCGCAAAGATCAATTTGAATAATAGCGAGAGATGCTCAGAGAATTCACCATCTTACCCCATTTTTATTTCGTCGCTTGACTTCAGTAGGGGGACTGGAGCCTGGTTTCGTGTGGCTGTCAGTAACTAGCGCTTGAATAACTTCAGATTTGCAAACACATTAAAAATCTTGGCGCTTCGTGTAAGTAAGTCGCCTTGCAAGTTCCCCTGTTCTTTGTAGATGTCAATGAATGTGGGATTGCTATCAGCAAGACATTTCCCTCCACAACATCCGCCTTTTATTTTCTTCCTTCTTCAACTCTTTAGACAGGCACTGGTGTTTATTCTTTGGCTTCTTCCGTAAAAACGGACAGTGTTTTCTAAGGAGAGTATGCAATAACTCACTGACCCATTCTCAAACATTAGCTATATTGCCGGAAAAGCGGATGCAAGATTGATGTTTTTCACTTTTGGCCCTCAGTTTAGCAGGGTCAGACGTGGCGTGACGCTTTCTCATGTTAAAGGATATTTTGACTGTTGCACCAGCCTCTTAAAAGATGTGTATTGGTTACGTTTGATGCCTAAGTTATGATTCACCTCCCTGTTGAACGCCGAAATTTTTAGCTTCGAAAACGGCGGTTCTTCTTCCATATCGAATGAATTTGTTCGTGGTTAGTGTACATGGGGTTTAATAACGGATATTTAGGCATGTCTAAACTGACCTCATTGTAGGTAAAACAGACGGTAGAAAATACTCAACCGTGGACTGAGATAGGGGCCCGTGCTGAAGAGGGGCTGACGCTGACCACGAGAAAAAGGCTAAATTATATTGTATCTAATTTATGACTGTTACCTTTTTTCCAGATCATGTGTTACAGCAAGCATAGTTATTCACATTATTTGTGTTTTTTTCTGGGAACCTCAGTGTCTACATTTTGCTGAAGAATTGAAGTCTGTCTTGAACATGCTCAAAATGAAGGAAGCAGTGCTCAACTTTTTAAGACAGAGCAGGGACCCTTTCAAAGGAAATAACTTTTGCGTCCCTTTCAGCATATAATACTTCTGCCAATTTTGTGGCTGCCTACGGAGGTTCGTCAACGGGTTCAAATACACAACTTTACGAGCAAATCCAGTGATTCAATTCACGATCCATACTCACCCATCTGTATACTAAATAAAAGTCATGACTGTCTCTGTGTTCATCTCCGTAATCATTGGTGGATGGCAGCTGTTTGTAAGTCGATCATCGAGCGTGGGCACACACACACGTGCGCACGCGGGCATGCGCGCCTGTCCGTATGTCAGTCACACGCGACGCACATCCCACCCGCTCGCCTTTCATGCGCCAGTCTCTACGTCGATCACACAGGGACAGTGCCGGTGTCACTGTGTCCGTGTTTTTCCCCTTTAGCATTGGTGGCAGGCAGCTGTTTCAGACTCGCGATTGACACCCGACGTGACAGGCGGATGTGAATACGCCACGGGGGGTTGTCTTGGGTGGAGAAGGGGTGGCATGGAGGAGCAAAAAGGGCGAGGCCGCTAAGATCTCGAATGATCGGAAGAGTAAGTACAGGGGTTCTGCCAACGCTACGGCTAGCTGTTTTAACAGCTTTGCAGGTATTCCATCTGGACCTCATGACTTCGGTTCTTGGAGCATTAGAAGTTCCCGCAGACCAGTAACTTCCACGAGAGCAACCGAATCAATGCTCGGAATCTCATCCACGGTTAATTTGATGGTGGTTAGTTCGGCCTCTCTCATGAAATAAACCGACTAAAAGAAACGGGATGGATGTTCAACCCTGTCTTTTTTCTCGCAATTTTTTAAATCATCATCATCATCATCTAATTTTAATAAACTGATAGGGAGGTATGCCTCCGTTCAGGGGGGACAAAAGACACTGCTAAATAACGCACTAGCCAGACAGCCCTCTGGCTCGACACGTCCATACCCGACTGCGGCGTCTCGCCGCATGACGGCCGTCATCTCTTCGCCTGTAGTTCCCGGCCAGGCACCCAACTCACTACCGTGGACCTTTGGCTCAAGCCGGCTGAGGTCGCGGCTTTTTTCCGTCTCCCAACCAGATTCAGTTTGGGCTCCGGCGGGAATCCTTGATCCAACAAGGGCTACCAACCAACCACTAAACAGCCCTCGAAGGAGAGAGCTAGGTAATTTAAGAGATACGCAACGTCGGCAAAACTAATTACACAGACGTTGAAGTGCACGTCTAGCTATGCAAGCATCACAGAGAGCGGATCAACGCCCAACGGATGCTGGGAACTCCAGTTCGCAACCAATTTGCATACGGTTTGGCGACGCTGGCCCGTTCGTTGCTTCCATAAATGCTCAAGTGTGAAACAAAACCTAACTCAATTACAACCCAAGCTTTTGTTATGCGGAAGATGCAAATGTTTCCATCGGGAAGATGGTAGAAACTTGCGGACATTGTCAGGCGAAATAATGGACTGGTGAGACAATCGGCATGTGCTGTTCCAACGGCAAAGTTCTACTGAATAACTTCCCCCCACCACCACAAATACTCCAAACATTGCTGATAATACCGAAGACTCGAAAATTTTTCTTTCGAATGATAGGAAATACAATGGGGCTTTTCAAATGACATCCTTTGGTGCCAACATTGTTTGTAAGGTTGGATTTATGCCTACCTTTAAGGTGGAAGGCCAAGTTTGCCACCGGATTGGATCGTTACTACCTCTTCCTGATGGTGAGCCGAAATTTCTTCAAATAAACTTCGTAGAAGACATCAACGTACAGGCTCAAAGTCGATCCCGAGTGTACCCAGGCTTAAAGCATCATATAATATTTTCCCTTCAAGACATGCTAAACTAGTGCAATAGCTACGTTAACAGTTTGAAGTCCGCCCTGAAGATGCATGCTTCCCTTGGTTTCGCCGTTGTCATAGATGCCGATAAACGCCCTCGCGAAAAACAGCAACGGAGATTTAATGCTCCCACATACAACAAGGTGGCCGTCATCATGTCAGATACGCAGCATGGCAACAGATATATTGTCTTGAGGAGGAGAGACGATAGACTGCAAAGGATTTATTAGACACACCACTCATACGATTTCCAGTCGCTACTTCCTGCGCAATTACTCCTTCTGAGCAAACACATACTATTCATCGAGTCAAAACGACCTCCAAAATTTCTGACCTACTCACCTTCTTCTTCATAATCATTTTAAGAGGTTCTCATATACGGTTTGCCTACATAAAAGGACAATAACATGTAAGGAAGCCCAAGGCAAAGCTGGGCTTCCGCGCTAGTTGTTTATATATCCGATCGTAATCGAGAGGGAATGGGCTAATGACTAAATGATTGAATTGCTAAACTAATACCTAACAAAATTCATGCAGCAGCTTCGGGAATTTTGAAGGAACTTTGGAAATGCCATCAAATAAAACCAGAAGTACTATTATCTTTGTATTCTTATCTTTATACATTTCTTCGAATTGTGTTCGTGTATGCTTGTCAAAGGGGTAACCGTAGAAGTCAGTAGTCATGATCCCTAAACGAAGGCATTTGATCCACCACAGAAATTATCATTGGTATTAGCACTTTGTCCGAAGGGCTTTCACCTCCGGAAATTTCCTCTTATACCTATGCCGCTGAGTTTGTCCAGGAGTCGTTGATGTGAGATAACATCAGCCGTCGCTAACTTACTATTTCTATGATCTTGCAGCAGATTGAAGTAAGGCTGATTGGTTTTTAATTATTTACATAAACCCTACAGTTGTCTCCATGCAACGTTGTGATCTGGGCAGATTTCCAATTGGTGGGTAAAAGGCCAGCATCAAACGAGGTATTGAAAGACATAAAACTGGTTTAGCTGGCTACATAGCAAGCTTTCTCAGTAATTTGAGCGGAATATCACGGGAACCATGAGATTTCTACTAATTCAGCGCCTTGCGTAGATTACGAATCCCTCACATTAAGATAGTTTAATCTCATTTTTGTTAAATTACCTGCTATTCCGCATTAGTACATTTTCCTGAAAAAGCTGTTGTATATATTATCACACCATTCTCCTCTAATGTTCCCTGCCCTTATAATTTGCAGAAAAAAATCCAAGCGTAGAACCGTGGATGCTGTTCCTCCTGTTGGTCATTGGGTCTTAAGAGGTGTAAAAATACTGTGTTCTATGCAAACCAAATGCCTTGTTCTTGTGTTTCCTGCCTTTTTACTCCCATCCGAATTCGACCTGAGGATTGTTGTGATCCGAGTTCATCCACTGCTTAGACGTGATAATCTACGTCCTACGCAGAGAACTACACCAACGGCTGAGGCATGTATTCCTGATCTTCCTTCTGCTCCAGTCAGACGCAATGTAGGGACAGAGGAGCCACTGACTACAGACACCGCCATGGAAGTTGAACATACCGCTCTAAGACAACCCACCTGTATCTGAAGTATCATTTTACGTTTTCCTGACAAAATATACTAGAATTTTTAAGCTTTAGCATTTCCAGCATCTTCCTACTGCTGGCCATACTGTGCAGACCTTACACCACAAGTACGTGACAAGCGAACGGCTAAGGCCACCGACGGGGTTTCAGACATCCTTTGAGCTTACTGGCCTTCCTTTAGCCTATGATGGTTCACCGTGCCCGTTTGGGCAGCCCGTCTTTTGTCCACCCGTCGTGTCTACATACAGCCTTCTTTTATGTCCACATAACAGCCCACAGCGCTTATTGTTTGCCATAAAATTTCGGACAGACCGCAAAAATGCCGCACTTTTTAAACCATCGGTAACCTAGTTCATAGTGAACACCACGATCCTTAAAATGAGATGGTTGTCATACTGTTTCTCCTAAATTAGAGTGGGTAAAAGAGGAATGCCCTGGACAGAGTTGCATAGCCTAGCCAATGAGAAAACACTTGGTGCAGCGGTGACTGCAATCGTATTGGTCGTGGAGTTCTCAAGGTGATACGTGAAATTCCTATAAGGCACCATAACAGCTTAGCTCAGAGTATTCCTGCTTAAGTGGAAACATGGGCTTAGCCATCAAGCTGTGCTTTTTACTTTGTATCGTCGCAGTGGGTATGTTAACTGTATTTTCCTTAATGCTGCACTATAATTTATGATGACTCATTTTTGTTGAAGTAATTGCTCTTAACATATCTCCCAGTTGTAGACTATGCATCCTGTTGAAATTATCCAAAGAGCCAGCATTGGCCTCATACAGGCTGGCATTTGGCAAGGAAGAGGAGGTCACTGCCGAAACTCTCTCCAGAACTGACTGCTCCAGGTAAAGACTATGGCACCGAAAAGAAGGACAAGTATTAAGCAGCATCCGGCAAGGAATACTCTCTGATACTACCGACCTACTCGTATGCCATTAATGTCAATCTGTCGGAGGTACTTATTCTTATCTTTTTTGCTGTCATTGTCCTGTCCTTTAAACAACTGCAAATATACTGTGCCGAAATTATCACACCTTTCTACAACGCAGTACGTGCTTTTATTAAATATCCTAATGTCCTTGGCGTTTTCGGATGCAGGTTCCATTCTACTCAGTGGCGCGTCATCAAGCCCGTGAGTATACATTTTAAATGTCTAGGCTAATATAAATTCCAAATTATCATTGCGGGTTCACAATGCTCCGAAATTATGCAGAAACCTTTAAATATGCCATTTCACGGTAAACGTCGTTGGATAAGGTAGTTAAGTACAGAAACGCCTTTACGTGTTCAAGGTGCCCCTAAGTACCTACAAATAATCGTTTAGCATGGCATTATGCAGCACTTGAATTAAAATTGAAGACTGAGCATAACTCTGAGGCAATATAGAGGCTTGTGATCCGAATACGCAAATAAGGCCTACCGGTTGTTTTAACGTGAACGCATAGAACATCATTAGTTAAATATTCATCGATAGACCAGTGACTGTACATCGTGATCCTGGCAAAAATGTATGTAGGTTACAGGTGGCTCCGCAGCAAACGATTCCTCCATCACACCCTTTTTAATATCAAGATACCACACAGAAACGTGCCCGGTGGGACATAGTTTTACCTCCCTGTGTAGCTAAAATATAGTTTTTTTTCACGTTCGCGACATCCGTAGTAATTCTAGTTTTATTTAAAGTCTAGTATTATCGCTGATAAGGTTGGGTATCGCTTCAGTGCCAATAAAACGAACCTAAATGTCTGTGATTTTACGTTATGCATACTTAATGACATGGTTTCGTTTAATTCAAAGTACTTGTGAAAAACTGTTTCATACATTTGACGCGCGTAGTTATTCACCATAGTTATAAATGAGCGATTTTTCTATAAGGCAAAAAGCAAAGATAGTGTGAATTTTTACCCTTACTAGGAACTACTTGTTATGTAAAATGGCTCCGTTTTTAATAAGCGCTGAGGTCTGTTATGTTTGCAGAAAAGAAGGCTGTTTGTAGGCCAGACGTGTAAACAGAAGCCGAAGCAGCAAAAGCCAGGGAGTCATCGAGCGCTGCAGTCTTTATGACACAGAAATCGTCACAGGCCGATGGGCAGCCAGTCAGCACAAAGAAGTTCTAAAATTGCGTCAGGGCCCTTACCCGTTAAAGTGTACCGTGTATGTGGCTTTAGGTCTGCACAGTATGGACAACAGCGGGAAGACGGGGAAAATAGTGAAGTTTAAAATCTGCTAGTATATTTCGTCTTGGAAACTTAAAATGCTTTTTTTCAGATTCAGGTCGATTTCGTCAGAGCAGTATTGTCGACTTCTGCGGCGGTTTCTATACACAGTTTTTCCAGTATTCCTACATTATTGGTTGACTGAGGCAGTAGGAAGATCAGGAATACATGCCTCAGCCGTTGGTGTAGTTCTCTGCGTAGGACGTCGATTATCACGTCTGAGCGTGGGTGATCTCGGAGCACAACAATCCCCAGATCGATTCCGGGTTGGAGTAAAAAGGCAGAAGACGCCAGAACGGAGGCGTTTGTTTCTAACAAAACGAGACATTTTCACATCCCTTACGACCGAATGAATCACAATAAGAACACCAGCTACGGTACAGCGCCTAGTCATTTCTGCATACTTTAATGGTAGGAAATGTGGAGGAGAATCGTGTGATAATATGTGCGATGCCTCCTTGAGCAAACTTCACTTAAGCGAAAGAGCAGGTAATTGGATAAAACAAATAAGGGCCTATCGTAACGTGTCTGAGTATGTGAGTTATTCGTATTGTAGGTCAGGCACCTGGAATCCTACACTATATGACCAACATGCTCTGCGAGGCGGAACCACCTGAATCCGATGATATTTCATTCAGCGTATTGAAAGAGCCTGCTAAGCAGCTAGCTAAACGGCTTTTATGCTTCTCAACACCTCGTTTGAAGTTGACTGGTTACCCGCCAATTGGAAATCTGTGATCACACCGTTGTATCAGGACCACAGTAAGCTTTCTGCAATCAATTATAGGTCAGTCAGCCTTACTTTAAACTGCAGCAAAATTATGGAAACGGCAATTAGGTGAGAGCCAGTTTGCTTCTGAGACCACAATGACCTGCTATCAGATGCGAAGTATAGATCCCGTAGAGGCAGGCCCCACGTTTCTTAGTTGCTATATTGTTTGGAACCTCGGACCCGGACAGTTGATGGATCAAGTCCGCTTTGTATAGTATACATTAACTTTAAGAAGGCATCGGACGGTGTGTATTTTCAACGACGTCTAGGTCAACCTAATAAAATAGTTGTTCGAGGAAAACTCCTGAAGTGGATGTCATTTAGGTTTTGAAGATAATACAAATGATACTTCGTGTGCTGAAGCAAATGCTTTAGTTCATAGCTCATGACAACACTATTATATGGTTTTCTCCTGACAAGCACACATGAACACCATTCGATAAATGCATAAAACTGATCGAACATGCAAATCTTCTAACATTGTAGGGGTCATTCTGAGTTTACTTGCTGTCATTATCAAAGGTGCTTTTTATACTCCTCAAGGTCCTGGATGCATTCTGTTGTTGTTGAGACTACAAATTCAATCATTAAATAGTGAGCCAATTTTCTTCTCGAAAAAGATCTGATATATCAACTATGGGGAGTACGGATAATGAATTGTGTCACTGGAACCACTCTTGAAATTGGGTATTGGGACCCACCGACGAGCTCCTGTTGGTAGGCATAGAATAGGCAGAAGTATATGCCGAAGGAGATGCAGAGGTTATTGTATTTTAGGTGGGTCCTCATCTGGCTTATAAATTCGAGCACTGCTTCCTACATTTTGAATTATAGCATGTTAACGACAGACTTCACTTCTTCGACAGAATACAGACATTCAACCTCCCAGAAAATATACAAATAATGTGATTAACTACGATTTGTATAACAGATGATCTGAACCAAAAATAGTGGGTACATGCTGAAAGAGATGCAGAAGTCTTTTTTATTCCAGAAGGTTCCTGCTCTGGCTAACAACTTCGAGCACAGTTTCCTATATTATGGATTCTAACATGTGACCGATAAACTGCACTTCTTTAGCGAAATGCAGACCATTACGTCCCAAAAAAATACAAATTATGTGATCAATTACGATTTGTGCAAAACATGATCTGGATAAAAAAGGAGTGGAGTCATAAATAAGGTTTAAATGCAGCGCAACGTTTTTTGCGTGATCAGCACCATCACATCTCCTAAAAAGTACTTTTCTTCAATGTCGTGAGATGGAAAGTTGAGATTTGAAGCACAGACGATCATCTCAGTCCGGGGTTCAGTATTTTCTACAGTCTGTTTTACCTACCATGTTTGCGTTGCTATGCATTTAGAGAGGGTTTTAATTCCAGCGGGCGTTTCAGCACAACGAAAGAGGGGCTGTCTGTACTGTACTTAAAACGCATGTAGGTATCTTTCAGTGGATGGAACACTATTTCAGTTTCTAGCAATGGACTGCCATTCCTTAGCCTCCTGTACATAGCAAGCCCGGCTCTAGATAGTACAAACTTGAAAAGACATCGTTTTTACAGTTCTATTAAAATGTCTTGTTACGTAGGTCTCTACTTATATTCCGCGACATAGCCCTTTCCGGTTTCTCACTTACAACAACCCGTGGAAACTGATTTTATCAGATTTCCAACCACGATCACTTTGATGCGCTTGCTATTTTACACTTACTAAAGACGGCAGAAGAACCACCAGCTGCACGAATATATGGACCTCAATGTCATCGACACAATTAATTTATCACTTTCAGCCGCGCTAATGTCCTCGTTCAAGAAGACTGCTTAGCTCTATGCAGATTGGTTTCGCAATAACGGATTTCACAAAGGGAACATTACTCGAATCACTGACTAATATGCTTCGATATTCACTTGTCATTACCACGACTCTACTGATGACTGACGAAATTGACACTGATTTTTTGCATAAACTGCAAATCTTCTGCCCTCCCCATTTCTAAATTACGAGCTTAATTGAAATGGGTTTTCAAGAACATACGCATTATTACCTTTTGAAATTTAACATAGCGTGTTGTAGGCATTCGCATACGTTGTAATCTATCTGTTTTTTTGGTTGCGGTACATATGCTCGGCTTCGTAAACCCAGAGACTGTTCAAAAACGCAGGAGTTGCCTTGGCAGTGGCGGAACAAAACTCCACATTTCCAGGTTTGTCGACAGCGATTCGAGCTCGATTCGAGGTCGATTCGAGCTCGATCCGAGGTCGATTTGAGCATGATTAGTGTAGGGTTAAGGGTAAGTGGTTAGGATTAGGGTTATGGTTAGGGTCAGAGGTTAGGTTTAGGGTAAGGGATACGGTTAGTGTTAGGGCAAGGGTTAGGGTTAAGAAAGGGTTAATGTCAGGGTAAGGGTAAAGGTACGGGTAACGTTTAGGGTAAGGGTTGGGTTTAAGGTTAGGGTAAGCGTGAGGGTTAGGGGTAAGGGTAAGATTTAGGATAAGGGTTAGGTTTAGGGTATGGGTTACTGTTCGGCTCAGTGTGGGAATGTGATATCTTACGTAAAAAACCCCGATGTTTCTGCTTAATATTGCGAAAAGTCTTCAAAAAATCCATTGTCACTGGGTTTTGGGCAAAGGATTTTTTTTCGAAATTAAACTCCACATTTCCAAGTTTTTTGACGACGATTCGTGCTCGATTCGAGCTCAATCCTTGCTCGATTTGTTTTTTGCGCCTTTTTTCGATTTACGCGCCCAACGGCGTCGGCCTATAGCCACCGTATTAAATCATTTCAACAAAATTTAAGGACTTTTATTCTTATTTTCACAAAATCCTTTTTTGGTTTATCAAGTTAAAAAAAAACTTCTCACCGTTATCGTATGAAAACAACCTACGGCTTGTTGTATCCAAGACCACTATCAAGGAAACTCCTGCCTTAAAAAGGTTTATTTGCTACAGGCCAGGTCTGTCGCCACGGCTCATCACGTGTTCAGAAGCACAACCCAATACACAATTGAGTTCAGTTTTATCAGGCATGATTTCAGCCGTAACAAGCAGCAGAATATAGAATTGAAGCAGCCTTAAATTTTTTCCAGTAAGGTTACGTAATTTTTCTTGACGGGTACTTCCGGTCATCGTTTATAAGTGAACTCACATACAAATATACCAGATTTGTACTGTGTATGCTTGTGGTGTTTTCTGCACGTAGGTGCACAGCGTTGAAACCAGTTCAGAAGTTTCTTATAGGTCATAATACATGAATTTTATTAACCTAAAGTGTGCCAATATCAGAGTTTTGTTGTGAATGTTCTTGGTCCTCGAAATTATATTAAAACCACCATTTTTTTACTTCTGCGACGTTTTCTGCATTTAAGTGCACAGCGTGGAAAGCAGTTCAAAATTTTCTTTTAGTAATCTTCGGTAAACCAATATCAGATTTCTCTTGCATTCGTTCTTTTTGCTCGAAAATTTGTTCTCTTAAGTTGGTTGTTTATAAAATTTGGCGAACTTTGCAATCTTCCTAAGGACTGATATCCAAAATGCATGTTTTTTGGTAAATGCTCTCAACATGTACTTTATTTTAAAGTTTTTTAATATTGAACGTTTAAAATAATTTTGATTTATTAAAGCAACATAAAAAACACAAAATTGTCGAACATTTGCCAGAACTTGAAGGAAGGCATTTACCTAATTGTAATTCGATATATATATATCTATATATTGCCAATAGAAGCGAAAATCCGAGTCCCCGGGCATAAATGAGAAGAAGAGGCGATCACGGGCACCGTAATTTTACTTTCCTGACGTTTCAAAAGCGTACAGGCTTCCGTCATCAGAGGTGGGGGTTGTACCGCGCCTCACAGTATTTATAGTAGGTGACAGTCATAGTCAATAGGGTCCAAGCCAATGCAAAGGAAGGGGGGCCGGGGCATGAGAGGGATGCTCAATCATCGAGGCGGATTAGTTTCAGTCAAGGGGTCTCCCATCGGATTCTCCTCTTCGCACCTGTGCAGCTGTCATTGATCTAAGCTGCCGTCCTTGGGTGGTGTTCCTGTTTGTGTTCACTCGTTCATCTGGTTTCCCACCTGCAGAATGAGCGGATGCAGCGGCTAAGTTGATAATTGCTCTTTCCGGTTGTGGTCCATCTACGTGTGTCCATCATGGGCTCACAAGGGCTCGAATTAACGTCAGATTCTGCTGTTCGCGCCTGTGCCACTGTCATTGATCTCAGCAGCCGTCCTATTCCGGTGGTCCTGTTTGTGTTAATGCGTACATCCGGTGTCACACCTGCAGAATGAGCGGATGAAGCGGCTACGCTGGTGATTGCCCCTTCCGATTGTGGTGCGGCTGCATGTGTGTCCACCATGGGCTCACGAGGGCCCGGATTCACGTTCCGTCTGATTTGGTGTTCACTTTTTCCTTCATTGAGTTTCTTTCGGAGGGCTTGGTAGGCTGTAGGAAGTGAGACACAACGGTTAATGGAGGTTGTTTCCGTGTGCCAGGCCTCGATTGTTTCCCTCACCACGCGGTCATTTCCTCGACCCAGAATTTCTGCATTCTGGAAGGAGAATGTGTGTCCGACATTTGCGCAGTGTTCCGCCACCAACGAAAGTCGCTGCACCGTAGCTACAGCCCTGCTGTGTTCTGCCATCCGTGTCTGCAACCGCTTCCCAGTCTCTCCGACATAGTCGACCGCGCAGGAATCACATTTTATTCGGTAAACGACGTTTGTGGTTTCACCTCGGGGCAGGGGTTCCTTCGGCCGCATGACGAGATGTCGTATTGTTGCCTCTGGTCGGTGGGCAATGCCAACCCCCAGGGGTTTTAGTAGACGGGAAACTGCCTCAGAAACGCCGTCAATGTATGGTAGCGCACGCCATAATTTCGGTTGCTCGGCTGCCGGCTCTCCATTCGATCGGACCTGTCTGCCGCGTTCGATGAACTTTCGAGGATATCCGTTGGCCAGGAAGAGACGCTGGAGGTATCGTACTTCAAACCTCCGGTCCTGCGGCTCGCTGCAGTGTGTTTCTGCCCGTTTGTACAGCGTTCGCACACAACTGCGTTTGTGGCATGCCGGGTGTTTGCTATGGTAGCTTAGGATTTGGCGCGTATTTGTGGCCTTCCTATACACCGTCGTTTTGAGGCTTCCATTGGGTTTTCGATGGACGAGGACGTCTAGGAACGGCATTTGGTTGTTGTTTTCAGCCTCCATCGTAAATTGGATATCAGGGAAGACAGAATTCAGGAGATCGTGAAATTCCTGGACCTTTTCTCGCTCAATGATGACAAAGGTATCGTCAACATATCGACTTTAGAACTTGGGCTGATATTTTGCGAACACGATCGCCTCTAGTTTTTGGAGAACTGCTTCTGCGATGAAACCCGACAGTGGCGACCCCATCGGCGTCCCCTTGATCTGTTCGTACGTTGTCCCCTCGAAGGTGAAGTACGTCTTCAAGCAGAATGTTAAGAGTTGGACGAGATGTCTACGTTTCACCGTCTCGCCCGTCTCATCATACTGGCTCTCCAGTAGCTCGCTGATCGTGTCGACGGCCAGGTCTTGCGGGATCGACGTAAAGAGAGAGGTGACGTCGAATGACACCATGACCTCGTTTTCGGTGGGTTGCACACCCTTAAGACGTTCCAGAAATTGAGTGGCTGAGCAGACCGTCGTGGCTGCGTTCGACGTCAGTGGCTTCAGATGTCGAGATAACCATTTAGCCAGATTGAATGTTGGTGCTCCACGCAATGGCACGATCGGATGAAGGGGAATCCCAGCTTTGTGTACCTTTGGTAAACCGTAGAACCTCGCTACGGGCGCATTTGTTGGCTTGATGGCCAGTCGTACCCACCTGGTGATCACGCTGCTACTTTGCATTTCGATGAGCAATTTGTCCAGTTGCGCCATCAGCTTCTTCATCGGTGCCTCGTCACATGGAAGGTTTCGCTTGCCGGTCCTCCAGCAGAGCGTTGGCCTTCTGAAGGTAGTCGCTCTTATCCAGCACTACAGTGGAACGTCCTTTGTCTGCTGGGAGAATCACGATACTGGTGTCAGCCCTCAGTGCTTTGAGTGCACTCTTCTCTGCTCGGGTAATGATTGCGCGTTGTTTGTGCGCCATCACCAAGGCTGTTACCTGTTGCCCAATGAGGTGCTTTGTCTCGTCAGATTCCCCGGTTTGTTTAAGAATTGATTCGACCGTTGCGACCAGATTGATTGGATCAGCATCCGTGGTGTTAAAGCAAGCTTCGTGGCTCAGTACTTTTACTTTTCATCCGTAGATCTCTGGCGCGTTTGGTGATCACCTGTCGCAACAGCATGACTCCATCGTCTCCGATAAGTTCGGTGCACTGTATGATTGCCTGGCTCAAAACCCCGTTGTATTTGCGCAGTCGAAAATGGCAGTCCTGCAGGAGTGCCCGAATCATTCGCCTGCCATGATCTGTCACCCACCGTTTTTCCAGACTTGTGTTCACCGGTGGCCTGTAAGACAAGCTTTTCGGAAGTACATGGTTGTCAAGGCATCTGTGGAGAAATTGTATCTGCGCGTACGTTGAAGACAAACGAAGGGAAGATACTTCCCAACATCGTGCGGACTGAAGCGCTTCGCGCCCAAAAATATTGCCAATAGAAGCGAAAATCCGAGTCCCCGGGCATAAATGAGAAGAAGAGGCGATCACGGGAACCATAGTTTTACTTTCCTGACGTTTCAAAAGCATAAAGTTAATTTGCTCCAGCAATTGGCGGGCCCCGCGTTCCAAACAATAGAGCAATTTGAATTTGGACTCGAATTTAAGGCTTCTAGATAAGTCAAATAATTTGATATCTCACATTCTTCCGACACTTATTTGTCAAAAACAACGTTATTTAGACCTATATTTTGCATTTAAACATCCCTTACCTGAAAATTTTATTAGAAACAATGACTGACCCGAAAGTTATTTTGGATCAAATCGATGTGTCAGCCCTCTGAAATTTAACGAACTTAATTGAAAAGTATGAACCTGTATTTAAGATTCTTTATTCACTTCTGGACTCAAATTTATCTGAAAGCAACCTCACCAATTTGCCTCAGATAGAGTCTGTGGTTCATTTAGTATCATCAGAAGTTTCAGATAGATCAAAACGTAGCTGTAATGTAATCTTCTGCAACTTTCCTCAAACGAATAATCCAATGTTAGCAATACAAAACGTTTTTCAACAATGTGGGATAAGTATACGAATAGTGTCTATCAAAAGACTAAATTCGCGAAGCAAAAACCAACCAATTTTGCTTACTTGTTGTACCCACGCTAAAGCTCAAATGCTACTACAAAATTCTGAAATAAATAGGAGTTTCCGGAGTTTTAAAGCATATATAGGCCCCCACTTGACCCCGATGCAGCGCAGACAAGTCTTTCATAAAGACAAAGTGCGTAAACAAAATCAACCACATATAGTCGCAGAGGACAAAAGCACTCCACAAAATGCTACCTCAGAGGAACAATTACTGAGCTCCCCCTCCTCTGGGAAGGAAAACGAAAACCATCAACTTAGCATCAGCTTAGGTGACTCGGCGGCGACTTCTTCTAGTTATAATAATGACAACCGGAAAGCAAATAATAAACCTGCCGAAGCAATTAAGGGAAAGAATAAGGCTCAAACAAAAAGACTCCGAAAAAGTACAACCCCATTAGACATGAATGACACAAATCCTGGATCTAATCACGATACACAGATAAATAGCAACACAAGTCTAAACATGTCCATTAATAGCGATACCAGTCTTAACTCAACGAACCAAAGTAGTCAACCAGTGGTAGATTATTTCCCCCTCCCCCCAAAAACCCAAAAAAGACCACCATTCCCAAAATGAACTGCATATCAAAATGAATATCCGTATTTAAATGCACACACTCAAATGACACCTTACCTCTTCACTCAACCCATGTATCCTAGCCCATACACAAGACGACCACCACACACCCAACCCTTTCAATATTACACACACTCAAATCACACCTTGCACAACACCATAGCCCCCATATTTACACAATGCCACCGAATCCCATCACTCTCATCACCATTTTTATCAACTTATGCACAATTCGCCACAAATAGTCCAACACCACCATATTATCCACCAATTACACAATTTCCGCACATGAGCCCCCAACACAATCAAACAGGTAAAAGGAATCCCTTTTTTCACAACAGATTCCAGCTTCTGTATCCGACACTTTAAGTGTTGCTCTCATTAATGCTAGATCGATAGTAAACAAAGTCCCACGACTTAGGACTTTTATTGAATCCTACAATACCGATATAGTCTTTTTAACAGAAACATGGGCAAACGAATTAACATCTAATGCTTTACCATTTATATTAAACTACACCTTCTATAGACAGGACCGCGCTAATAAACGAGGAGGTTGTATGATCTACATTAGATTTACCATCGAACAGAGTGGCTTTGATGTCCTACAGGAAACTTTCAATGGTGAAGCGTGCTTCGCTATAATAGCATCCAAGACCCTTAAAAGCATTCTAATTGGATGTTTGTACACCACTCCGGAATAAAGTCATGATGACACGGGCCTTACAAATCTACTAGATAGTATATCAAATATCCAAACAGAATATAAGATAATTGCAGGAGACTTAAACCGTCCAGAAATAAACTGGGCAGAACTATCAGCCCCATCCAGACATGATGAATATTTATCATTGATTTTCTTTTATAACTGGACGCAAATAATAAATAAACGAACTAGACGAAACAATATACTCGATGTTATTCTCACAAATGACATCTAGCCATTATATACGCACTATGACAGCTTAACCTTTGATAGTGATCATAAGACAATAATAGCAGTGCTCCCTCTTAACATTAAAATAAGACCTGATCCTAGTTACACTTCTATAAACCCGAAAAATTTTGACATTGAATCTATGAATAACTACAAAAGGTAATTGGATTGGAGCTCTTTTCTGCTAACAACATCCCCACTAGAAGCTGTTAACATATTATATACTACCCTAACTTTAATTCGAGATATTCTAATTGATGAGAGATCCCCATGTAAGAAATCACTTATCCCAAACTTCCTTTCCAAGCGGCTAAAAAAACTTAAAAAACAACTCCACGACCCATGTATAAGTTATCTATACACGCTCCGACGCATTACACAGATTCACGAGTTAGCCCAGAAAAGTTACACAAATAAGACCATAGCAGCAGAACATTGGGCAATTAAGTCCCCAGAAAGGACTGCCCAGATTTTCTGGAAACAAATGTATAACCATCACAAGCAAGGCCCCCAGATCATGCTTGATGACCAAGGAATAGTAATAACAAATAATGACCAAATAGCAAATCTTTTTAACGAGTATTTCTCAACCAACTATTCAGTCGAGGAAGAACCGATCCTCCAGCCAACAGAAATGACGGCGCTCATCTCAGTCCGGCCATCTCACTTTCTTGGAATTCGTCTCTAGAAATAATAATAATATAATAATAATTTGTATATTTAAGGCCCAAGGGGCCCTGTCGTTACAAACTTAGTGCTATCTTGAAAATAAAAATAATAATGATAAGCAGTGAACTCTTATAAATAATTGTCATCGGCAGTAAAAAAAACTCCTAGATCGGTGGATGAGTTCAGCGGGCCACCGAGTTCAAAAAAAGTTTAGGAGAAAAAACTGCCTTAATAGGTAAAAGGGTTTGATGTGGTTAGTTTGGGACCTGATGTTGAGGGTTCGGGACGTTTATGGTCATGGGAAAAAATAATATATCGTTGAGTTAGGAAGGGGTCATCCGGAAGGCAGGAGAAGGCAGTAGAAGTCAAGGCAACGTCATCGAGTTGCGACCCACCAGATTCCAGAGCCAATCGCGAAGACCACAACGAAGGTTGCAAAAACGGAGAAGAATTCGCAGCCCTTGGAAGTGATGCTTGACTCTGCAGAGGGAAATGCTAACATATTTAGAAACCATTTTAGTATCCTGGGAAGAGCTTCAAATGCCAGGAGGACCCTTTTCAAAATCTACAACTTGCGTGTTTGGAAAGGAAACAGACAGTACCGACTTTATTTCCTCTAAATTTAAATGCTTATATAATTTGCCTTTAAAAATCGACAGTGTAGAAGACAGTCTAATATCGAGAGGAAGGTTGTTCCAAATAAAAGCATATTTGGAGGTAAAAAAGCGAGAACGGTTAGATGTAAAGCTATGGGGTGGTAAAATTATCATGGAAAAGTTACGAGTGGCGTAAGATCGGTCAACTGGAAGGAGAGTGTTAATTTGTGGGAGATTAGGACTATTGTTAACGCGAAACAGAAAGCATAGACCAGCTTCGAGTCTTCTTATCCAAAGAAATTTCATGTTTGCTAATTGACATCTATCTGTATAACACATACCAGACCCAGAAACAGAAAATATTTTACGAGTGAAAACTCGCTGAACCTTTTCAATCTTACTACGGTCATGCTGGGTCATGAGGCCAAAAAGCGGGCAGCAGTATTCTAGTATAGGAAGAACAAACATGCGGTATAGTTTTAACTTCATTTCTGGAAGGAAAAAGTTATGCGATATAAACCCACATATCTGTGCGGCCTTGGCAGAAATTCGATCTGCATGAGGTGATAATGCAAGCTTATTCGTGTAAGTAAGACCCAAATCCTTTATCGTAGATCTTTCTAACAGTGGACTATTTTGGAAGATAATGGGTCCAGGAAGCCTTGCGGGACCAAAACTCAAGAAACTACATTTTGATGGAGAAAACTCTATCTGCCATGTTGCGCTCCAACTTGAGAGAGTATGCAAGTCTGCGTTTACTTTATCAACACAACTACTGGCCGTGTCCTTAGAAAATGAGTAAATACACTTAAGGTCATCAGCATAAATGAAATTTTCCGAATTATTTAGCACTGTTGAAATTTCATTTATGTAAAGAATGAAAAGGAGGGGACCTAAAACCGTGCCTTGTAATACACCACTCGTTATCGGCTGAGGCATCGAGTAGCTATTGCCTACTAAGACCTTCTGGCTGCGGTTAGACAGGTAGGAGGCAATGAAATCGAGGAGGGGAGGCCTGATGCCTAGGGCTTCCAGTTTCACTAAAAGGCGCCTATGAGGCACCTTGTCAAAAGCTTTACTAAGGTCAAAGTAAATCACGATGACTGATTGCTGTTCATTACGAAGTGAAGTAACCAGGTTAAGGAATGCTAAGTGGCAGGTTTCGCATGATCTTCCAGGTAGAAATCCATGCTGTGAGGCACTTAATAGTTTATTTTCTACACAAAAATCGAGAATTTGATTAAAAATGATCTTTTCCAGAAGTTTGGCTAGGGCCGGGGTTTTATGAACACCTCGGTAGTTATTTACGTCCGAACGAGATCCTGACTTGAAGACTGGAAGAATAATAGATGTCTTCCATGAGTCAGGAAAGAAACCGTTTAGAAGATAAGCTGAGAATAGAAAACTTAGCAATCGGGGGAAGCTGAATACTCTCTTGATAAGTGAATTTGGAAGGCCGTCAGTTCCCGAGGAGTGCGAGTTTTTTAGACGGATAATGTGCTTACGAATTACTTCTATGGAGAAATCTATGGTACTGATAGTATTGACTGAGAATGGCTGAAAAGACGGGACCGGTTCAGATTCCGTCGTAAGGTGTTTTGCAAAGAACGCATTGAACAGTTCAGCCTTCTCAGACTCATCTTGAGAGATGACGAGAACACGGTATCTACAATTTACTTTGATCTAAAAAAAGCCTTTGACAAAGTTCCCCATAAAAGACTGATCGTGAAGCTAATGAGTCACGGGGTTCGCCCCCCCCCCTCCTTGATTTTCTCAAATCCTATCTTCAAAACCGATTCCAAGTAGTACAACTTCGAAATATAGTATCAGAACCAGATCATATATGCAGTGGTGTTTTTCAAGGCACTATCCTAGGCCCCCTCTTATTTCTCAGTTACATTCATGAGTTATCCACTATATCAACTTCTGCTAAAACATTTTTAGATGCAGATGACTTAAAACCCGCATATGCCTATAACAAACATTCGATAAGCAGTGTGCATAGAACAATTGAATAAGACCTTCTAAAACAAAACGTTTTGCATGTTCAATGGCGAATGCTGTTCTCCCCAACAAAATGTCATCTCATGATTTTTGGAACACTTAAATTTCCCTCATAATGTTTAGTGGTCAAGAAATAAAAGAGCTAACATCTTTAAAAGATTTAGGTCTTAGCTATTCTAATACTCTTGACTTATCCCCGCATTTTAAACAAATCGCACGAAAACCCAATCAACTATGTGGCTTCATAAGTAAAAATTTCCCATCGATTACACTTAAGACTAAACTTAACAAAATGTATGTTTTACCTATTCTAGACTACTGCTCAATATTTTTCGGTACCATGTCATCAGATGACAGACAGAAACTAGAAAAAATCCAGAGAAGGTTTACCAGGGTTCTGTGTAAACGCGATGACGCCCGAGACTCCTATACAATAATGTACAAAAGATATGGTCTTAAACCCCTCTGGCAAAGGTGACTCCACAATGGTTTAACTTTTCTATTTCAAGTGACATATAATAATAACATCCTTAGCAATACTATGTTAACAAACCAAAACGGTTTCCGTCCCACTAGAAATAACCAGCATACAATTCATAACACTAAAGCTAGGACGGCCCAGCGATCAAATTTCTACACCATAAGATATGCGATCATATGGAATGCCCTACCCAACGATATTTGCAAAAGCCACAGTTTAGCCGAATTTAGAAGGAAGACCGAACAGATCTTCTCAAATGACACGACGCATACATTTCTTAAAAAATGGCTTCTCACACTGATAAATCTGTTAAGGCCTTCGGCTGGACGGATAAAATTGTATTTGAAAGGTTAGATTTATGAAAGGCAAACTTTTTTGTAGGTTCCACTGGCATTAATTACAGAATGAAGGACCTAGCCAATGTGCGACGGCGCATAATGCGGTCAAATCCCTCTGCTTTGGGGATGACGGAGGCCCTTCAAAACATGGAGGGTGGGAGTATTGCTGACTAAAAGTACGGCGCAGGAGGGCTCGAAGGCATTTGCTTCACAACACCACGCCTCCAAACCGTGTTTGCTCAGTGTGCGAAGGTGGTGCAGATGGACGGTGCCTACCGAAAGAACCGTCATGGGTTTCCACTGTACCACGTAGTGGTAACCGATAAGCACGGTCATGCTCGGTCCGTGTTCTACGCTTTTATTGTTAACGAGACGGCCGAGTCCATCAAATGGGTCGTTCGTTAGTTTAAAAAAAAATTATGGGCGCTGCTACCTTGGAAATATGGACGGTTTTCCTGGAAAAGGATGCCAGGGAAATAAAGGCCTGGGAGGAAGTATTCCCAGAACAGGACATAACTATTTTAATTTGTTCTTTTCATTTTCTTCAGGCCTTTCGGTGTAAGGCCGTTAGGGTCTTCTCAACAGAGGAAGCGAATGAAGTTATGACTTATGTCCGTGACTAGACAATGTGAAGTAAGCAGGGCACAGCTGCCAGTCACCTATCGACCATGCTAAGTTACATATATAGTCACAGATATATTTTAATGCTGACATATGCCAGTTGGTATCGTTGATACCTCCCGTTCGTACGGTGCCCTCTTTTTACTACCTTTACTAACCCAGATATGCTCATAATAATAATAATATATTTATGATGCCAGTTTACAGGCAATTGTAAAGAGTTGGTAATGCACCTCTTGGGCGCCTTCCAACACCTCGAAGACCGGAAAAAACATAAAACAAACTCCCTATGTTGCGGCCAGTATTGCTTTTGTTTCAGGTTTTTTGTTTTGTCAATACTGGGCGAGATAGGGAGTTTGTTTCAAGTGAAAAATACCTGCCTTCAAAGGTATGATACAAACGGAATAAATGTACAGTTGTAAGCTGAGTTGACTCATCAGCAGGAGAAATGTTTCATATCGTTTCAAAACATTAGTTCCAGACGGAGAGGGTTGGCACAAGAACACAGTGTTCTCAGTCTTCCTTCAATGGTTGTCGGCAAACGTTGCGCGCTATCGGCTGAAGGGTTAGCAGACTGCGGGCTGCTGCTTCAGCAGCATTATCTTCAGCATGAAGCCTGGCGGGGTTCAAAGTCCACGAACGCCATCAAAGTGAAAGAGAGATTCCACCGAGTCAGCACCCAAAATTCGTGAAAGTTGTCCTGAATGTAAAAAACTAGTTATAGCTCTCTTAAACATAAGGTGGTTTTGCTGGGTTTTAATACTTTTGTAAGTTAGGACGGCCGACACTGAGTGACCACTGCCAAGAAGTCTTCACTCTGATTATTGCCCCACAGATGGCATTACTGATATATGCTAGTTAGTGCCACCGTCATCTACCGGTTTAATTTTCTAATTTTAATTGACTTATACCTAACCACTCTGGTAGGGCCTTTACATCCCCAAGAGTGTGAAGTTCCCTGGGTTGTCTGGCCCATCTATTTCGCAAAAATCAGTCTGTTAACTCGTCCACATTTTTTACCATTTTTTTTCTACGCCTACATCTCAGATGCTAAAAGCGCCTCTTTCAGTGTCCTCCCTACAAGTTATACTACGTTCTCCCCATTCCTTTTCCAGCTTGTTTTACTGTATATTTATTGCTTAGGTTTTGGTTATTTTCGGTTGCATATTATACCCACCCTCCCAGCTACTTTTCTTACATAGTGTAACGAACAACCCTGACCCTCGTTTGTTTTAATTGGTTTCCTTGGTTGTCTAGTTTCAATGTTTGGTTTTGCAGGAGAAGTCACGGCTCGTGGTTGTCGTTCCATCGTCGGATTTTTTTACTCCTTCGTCCCGTTATCCTCCCACACGTTAAGTCTAACGTTTTTTTATTACCCTTTCCTTCTATATTTTTCTACCCGATTGTTCGTTCAATAAACTTTACTCGATTCTCAACATTCTCATATTTCCTCATGGATTCTTTCGGAGATAATCATAATTCTCCTTTTGATGAGATGGATAATCTGTTAGGGAGCATCTTCGGCGAAAGACCCAAACCCGTGCAAGTTCCACTGATTCCTATTTCGGCTCCTAACAATCCGTTTGGCTGTCCCCGCTCGGACGTTACATTGGTGGCAGCCGGTGCCGGCCCCTTTTCCCAACCGGTTATACTTCCCCAACCCTCCCTTCCACGTCCCCATCCCCCCGCAGCTGCCCCCAACCTTCCAGCCCGGCCAAAACTTCAGGCACTGGCTCGCCCGATTGTATATTTTCTTGGCTGACATCCCTCCGACGAACATACTCGATCTACTCTCAACTTCCTTGATCCCGACGGCTGCGAATTGGCTCTTTCTTCTGGTATTACCTTATCCACACCCTTCGCTGATGCCCTGGCTACCCTGTTATCCCTCTTCGACAACCAAATGTCAGCCGGCGCCGCAGCCGTGTTCTTTAACAGCCTGAAACAGCAGGCCCAACAATCCCCAGCTGAATTCGCACTTGAACTTACCCGTTATGCCCGGATGGCATACCCAGATTTTCCCAAATTAGCACGGGACCGCATCATCCTCTACCATTTCACCACTGGTCTCCGTGACCGTACCGTCATGGACCATTTCCTGATCGAATCTCCTCCCGACCTCCCCACCGCCATCCGGCGCTGTCGCCAGTATACGGATCATTGCAACTCTCCGGCCTTCCGGCCATCCTCTGACCGCCCTCCAGCCGCCAACCCTACACCGGCTCTTCCTCAACCTACCTGCCCGCCGCCGCCGCCCCGCGTCGCCCCTCGAAACCAGGCCTTCCTGTACGATTTCCACAACACAACCCAGGGTGCCGTTACTGCGCGGCGTTTGGCCCCGATGCTCGTCGATGCAGCCACAATCAACCCTGTAAGTCCCCTATTCGTCTGACCTTCGATTAACCTTCCCCTACTTCTGCCTTTATTGTCTCCGTCCTTATTGACAATCACACTTTCAAGGCGTTAGTTGATACCAGCGCTAGCGTGTCCCTCATAACTCCATTTAGCATCCCCCATGCTTTTAGATGCCGCATAGAACTCTTGTCCCGGCCTCGTCCCATACAGGCCGCTAACGGGTCTCAGATCCCAATTTCAGGCTCCATTTCCCTACCCTTCTCTTTGTGCTATTCTGAAGTTGTTCACAATTTTTTAGTAACCCCCTCCAGCCCATGGCCGGTTGTTCTCGGTCTAGATTTTCTCACTGATCATAACTGCGTACTCTACGCCCGTGACCGACGTCTCGTCCTTGCACAAACCAGTACACCCTCACCTCCTAATTCCACCCCTACCCCGGATTCCGATACTGATTTTGACCTCGTTTGCAATTCTCTCATGGCCGCTGTCGCTCTCGTCCCAACCTCCCTTGACGATATCCTTCCACCTACAGGCTCAGTTGACCCTGATGCCGTGGACCAGCTTCGCGACCTCCTCTCCCAATTCCCCGACCTCTTCTCCTGATCCACCGATTCCCTCGGCCGTACCCACCTCGTGCAACATCGTATCGACACCGGCGATGCCAAACCGGTATGGCAAACCCCCCCCCGCTGTATTCCTGTCCACTACCGCGCCGAGGTCGATAAGCTATTAGACGACATGATTAAGCATAAGATCATCCAACCTTCGTCCTCACCCTGGGCCTCCCCGATTGCCATTGTCCCCAAGAAGGATGGCTCATTGCGGCTGTGCATCGACTATCGTCGCCTGAACGCCATCACGACGCGCGACTCCTTCCCACTTCCTCGACTCGATGATACGCTGGAGTCCCTCGGTAACGCCCGGTAGTTCTCTACCCTTGACCTCAAGTCCGGCTACTGGCAAGTAGAGGTGCACCCTAACGACCGCCAGAAGACGGCCTTTACCGTCCCACAAGGCCTCTTCGAATTCCAGACTATGCCTTTCGGCCTGTGCAACGCCGCAGCAACTTTCCAGCGGCTGATGTTTCGGGTCCTTAGACATCTGGTCCCCCACACCTACCTTGTTTACCTCGACGATGTCATCGTTTTCGGGGACTCGGTCGCACAACATAATTCTAATCTCCGTTTCGTCCTAGAAGCTTTACGCGATTCTGGTCTTACCCTCAGTCCAAAAAATGCCTTTTCCTCTCCCCTTAAGTTGAATTCCTTGGTCACTACATATCCCCTGGCCACTTCGTACCTCTTCACGACCGCGTGCAACTTATCCGTACATGGCCAGTGCCCTCCAACCAGACAGAACTGAGAAGTTTCTTCGGTCTCATGTCTTACCACCGCCGCTTCATCCGTAACTTCGCACGCATCGCTTTCCCCTTCATAAATTAACCCAGAAAAATTGTCCCTTTGTTTGGTCTGCCGACTGCACGAATGCTTTTAACGACCTGCGTGATGCCCTCTGCTCCGCGCCAGTACTAGCGTTCCCTAATGTCGCTGCGGATGCACCGGAGTTCATTCTGGACACCGACGCCAGCAGGTCTGCTATAGGCACCGTGCTATCCAAACCTGACAAGAATGGTGTCGAACATCCCATTTGCTTCGCCAGCAATACCTTTTCAAAGACCCAGCGTAACTACAGCATTACCCACAGGGAACTTTTTTGGCTGTCGTGACTTTCGTCCGACAGTTCAGACATCTATTACTGGGTAAACACTTCATCATCCGTACGGATCACCGCACCCTACAATGGCTCCAGTCCCTTAAGGACCCTATGCACCAACTTGCACGTTGGCAGGAGTTCCTTCAGGACTTTGATTACGAGTGTGTTTATCACACGGGGCCCCGCCACAACAATGCCGACGCCCTATCCCATCTACCCACCAACCCCACCCTCGATACCCCAGACTCCGCCGTGTCCGTCAATGCACTGGTCCTTCCGGAGACCACCCGTTTCGAATGGTCCTCCGCGCAAGGCTCCGACCCCGACACCGCCACCATCTATCGACACCTTTCCTCCGGTCTCCCCAAACCCACTGTACGCGAGATGCGCGGTTCTAGTGCTAGGGCCCGTCTCCTCCTTCAACAATGGCCCAACCTTCTCATAGAGAACGACGTTCTTTACCTGCGAGATCCCGACTCCCATCGTTTACGACACGTCGTACCCGGCTGCCTCATCGACCCCGTCCTCACTGATCTCCATAAGGAGCTCGGTCACTGTGGGCAACGCCAAACCGACCTGGCCGCCCATGCCCGTTTTTGGTGGCCCCAGATGCGTTCTTCCGTGATCCACTTCTGTCAGAGCTGTTCCACCTGTGCCTCTTACAAATACCCCTCTCCGACACCCCGACCTCCTCTCCAACCCATGACCACCGGTTCTCCGTGTGAACGTGTTGGTCTGGACATCATCGGCCCCTAATATACCTCCTTCCGCGGTTGCACCCATGTTTTGGTCATTGTCGATAATTTCACCAAATGGGTTGAAGCCGTCCCATTTTACGACCAGAAGGCCTCCACGGTGGCTAACGCGGTGAGCCGCACCTGGATTAGCCGCTGGGGATCTCCAACAGCCTTCCATACCGATCGCGGAAGTAATTTCGACTCCCAGCTATTCCAAGATGTTTGTGCCATTCTCGGAGTAAACAAGACCCGCACCACCCCCCTACCACCCCGATGGGGGGTCGGCCGCGGTAGGGTTTAAGTTTATCAAAATGAGCCATGAACGGGGGGCAGGAAGGATTCAAGGCGTCAAGTAAGAGGAGAGTGGTTGGGGACATAATGTCGACAACGCGGAAGGGTCCGATCCAGGGGTATTGAAACCTAGGGGATGTGCCGCGGCGACGAAGGTATACTTGTACAACTGGAAAGGGTTACCCGCGATACGGCGGTCGAAGTAATCTTTCTGATGTTCAGCGGAAGTTCCTAGTGTTCGCCGGGCGGCATTGTGAGTGCAACGGATGGTCTCTCGTAACTGGACGGCATAGGGATGGATGGAGGTAGGGTCGGAGTGGGGAGCGGGTAACATAGGTCGGAGGGTAGGCGGAGGTCTCGGCCGGTCCAGAGGTAGTGTGGTGTAAAACCGGTGGAGGAGTGCAAAAGCCCCGGTAAGCTAGCAAACACAGGGGAAGTTGAATGTCCCAATCTCTCTCGTGACCGTCTTTGGAAAAGGTGAGAAGGAGGCCGTGTAGGGTGCGATTAGTGCGTTCTACGAACCTGTTACCTTCGGGGTGGTAGGGGGTGGTGTGGGTCTTGTTTACTCCGAGAATGGCACAAACATCTTGGAATAGCTGGGAGTCGAAATTACTTCCGCGATCGGTATGAAAGGCTGTTGGAGATCTTCAGCGGCTAATCCAGGTGCGGCTCATCGCGTTAGCCACCGTGGAGGCCTTCTGGTCGTACAGTGGGACGGCTTCAACCCATTTGGTGAAATAATCGACCATGACCAAAACATGGGTGCAACCGCGGAAGAAGGTAGATAGAGATGCCGATGGACCACATGCATCCTGAATTCAGTCGTGGTTACGCCTACGTGGAATTCTCTTCTGCTCAGGCCGCCTCAGATGCCGTTAACTACAGGAACGGAGGCCAGCTCGATGGGCAGGAGGTCAGAGTTACGGAAGTTATGCCAAGAACCTTCAGACACTCTTCGCCTCCTACGCATCGTGAGCGGCATCGCTCTCCCGGAAGGACCTCTGACCAACGCAATGTAGACGCGGAAGAGGATCGGGGCGGTCAGATGCGATCGCTTCGGAGCCGCGACGAGCACGGCCCCCCTGCCCGTGGTACTTGAGAGCCGGATCGTGGTCACCTTGAAGCAGATCGGGAACGGGAACGCCTGCGCGAGCGGGACAGGCGGGAGCGAGAGAAGGAACGTGACCAACGCCAACAGCGTGATCAGCGTGAACGAGGACCACAGGCAGCAGGTTCTTGATCATCTCCCGTAAACCGCAGCCGGGATCGTGATCGCGTGGTAGAGAGGGGCGGAGACATTAAGCGGGATCGGGATCGTGAAGCTGCTGACCGCGACCATGGTCGGGAACGACCACGCGCCAACAGACGATCCAGCAGTGGCAGTCCGTTTGCCTCTCGTGCGGGACACCGCCGTTCATCCGCGGGTTCGCACTATCGACGTCCAAGCCCACCTTCTCGCGGAGCTGCTGGTGGAGATAGCCGTCGATGTAGATCTCGCAGTCCCATCGGTTGCTCTGGTCGTCGGGGCGTAGCTCCTGACGCAAAGTCTGCCGGCGGACGAGGTGATGCAGAGAGTGGAGCTGGAGCGTCGGCCGCATCCCCGAGTGGCCGAGGTCGTCAACACAGAAGGGGTCAGCCCTCTTCGTCCTCATCCTCTTCCTCGAATTCTTCTTCATCTAGTTCCTCATCCGGTTCCTCTTCGGGATCTAGGTCCGGTTCTTCATCTTCTCCATCCTCATCTAGCTCTTCACGTTCATAAAGGAAGAGGGAGAGTAGGGGAAGAAAGAAAGGAACACGCCTGTGTCTCTTGTCTGTATATCTGCTGCGCATTTGAGATGTGTTTATTATACACTTTTTTACATTGTGAAAAAAATATCCGACGATGGAACGACAACCGCGAGCCGTGACTTCTCCTGCAAAACCAAACATTGAAACTAGACAACCCAGGAAACCAATTAAAACAAATGAGGGTTAGGGTGGTTCGTTACAACAGTACAAATAGGCTCTATCAACGTCCTCAGGCGATTAGTTCGCTTTCAAACTGACCGCGGCTAACTCCACCTCAGTCAAAGGACGTTACAGTTTTTCCAGACTCCAAATATTCTTTCTATGAAACAGTATTACGTACAATGTATGATTATTTTATTTTATGATTTGCTAGTATTGTACCTTAGAAGTCAGGTTTTTTCACTTGAAACAAACTCCTTATTTCGCACACTATTGACCAAGCAAAAAACCTAAACAAAGCCTATAGTGACCGCAAAAGAATGGGTTTGGGTTAGGTTTTTTCCTGCCTTCCAGGGTTTTTGACGGCGCCAAAGATGTGCTTTACAAATAAACCTTATTATTATTAAGTGTGTGAAGCGGGACTGCCTCCATAATTATTGTCTGATATTAGGTTCTCGTTTAATTTTTTCTATAATTTTGCAGCAGATAAAACTTAGGCTGATCGGTCTATAACTGTTTGCAGAAACCTTACTGCCGCCTTCATATAACGGTGTTATGTGCGCAAATTTCCCCTCGACGGGTCAACAACCAGGTTCAAACGGAAAATTAAAAAGCATAAATTGCGGTTAAGCTAGCTGTTTACCAAGCCCTTTCAGTATGTTGGGTGAAATATCATCGGAAGCAAGTGATTTCCATGCATTTAGCGCCAAATACTCGTGATTAACAATCGCTTCGGTGAAATCAATATTACCAATCTTTGGACCGTCACCTAAGCCATATATGGATGCGATGAGTTCGCTTTCAGTCGTAATGATCGATTTGAAAGGTGGTAAGTGGTCTTTTTCCACCTTTCTTTATTTTTATTTTGTCGCTTGACATAAAGAAATATCGGCAAATTTGCTAGGGGCTGCTCAGTGATCAATACAAGCTCTCGCAACCAAACTAACAACGGTTAGGATTATGTGCGGAAGCAAGTTTTAACAAAGACAATGCAACGGAAATCTAAGCTCCTCGTGCGCGTGCTGCTGTTGGCCTGTTATTCCTATTCCAAATTTTATAATATTTCAAGCAAAACATGCGTCCTATCATGCAAGAGACTACTTCCACTAAAATACTGGTGTTTCAGGTAGCTTGATGGGCTCATGTCGGATGAGTTCATACTCACGTTATGCATGTGCAGATTTCTAAGGTCCTGTTGAGCCGCCATACCCTCGACGGTACATGTGAGCATTTCAGCGTGCATATGGGTACATGAATTGTTTTTGGTTAAGTGTGTTGCACCAAACAACATCTCATGTCCAACCATGCTGAATGAAGTGAATCTAGGGAGATGTGATAGGTTGCCGAAATAGATCTAGAATACGGAATACAATTAAGACTTTATACAAGTGACCCTACAGGACCGTACAAGTGACCCTACAAGATCACAGTCGATATTTCCCCTCGCTCCTCCTAGGAAAATTCTACATCGATATCCCCCATCAATTACGATCTTGGATCTTGTGGCTGCAACTGTGCGTAAACAATTTTTTTCTACACTGCTGGAATTATTTATCTTGCGTGGACGATCTTTTGAAGTCGGAATTTAAGAAGATTTTGTTTTCCAATCAATTATACCGACACGCAACATATTTAAACCAAACACAACCTCTTCAAACCAGCAAATTCGCGGCCTAGTAAAAGAACAGTCGAACATCGATAAACTGGTTATCTGGTCGTCAACGTGGCTTCTTAACTTTAATGTATCCAAGTGTCTTGTTCTACACATAAGCACGGGGCGAAAAGTGCCTCCGAAACACAGTTATTTTATCAATGGTACCGCATTAAAAGAAGTTGAGACGCACAAAGATCTGGGTATATGGACAACCGCGAACTTGACGCAAACAGAGCACTGTAAAAAGTCCGTCCAGAAGGCAACTAGTACCCTGCACTGGATCAGACGAGCGTTCAAAATCTTTCCACCTGAACTCTTCGGAAAAATATTTGGCACATTTGTGAGACCACATCTTGAATACGGAATGCCAGTTTGGACACCGTGGTTGAAGAAAGATGTGGAGCTTCTTGAAAAAGTGCAACGCAGGGCGACAAAGATGGTCGACGGTCTCAGGGACTTACCATATCAGGAGAGATTGATAAAACTTGACCTTTTTCCTTTGTCTTACAGGAACGTCCAGTGCAGCCTGCTCTGGACATTCCGGATAATCCGGGGCCACATTTCCTTCCTAAAATTGGAGGATTTCTTCCAATTAGCCACCACTACTCACCTGCGTGGCCATCCTTACAAGGTCACAAACGAACGCACCCGATTAGACCTCCGAAAATATTTCTTCAGTCAACGCGTAGTCCGGCCTTGGAACTTGCTACCAAGCGAGACGGTTTCCGCTGACACAATTGCGGAATTTAAAAGAAGACTTGATGTGATTTTATTTGACAAAAGGCGACTTTTACAACACGATTTCCTACTGCCAGCACTGTGAGCAATTTTTCTGGCTTTAGACCGCTATCATTCTTTTCCGTGAAAATTCACTCGAAATTCTGTTATGATATCATATGTGTTCCCCCCGACTGCACATTAACTGTAAGAATAACCTGTTTGCGTTACATTAATAGGGTCCTCAAGGGCATTTCTTGCCTGTTACCCTTAAAAAATATATACATATACAAATCGTCAAGATCAGAATATTCTTGAGACCTTCAAAGGCTGAGTCGTTTCCCAATATTGAATACACTTTTTCAAATAAATTTAAAGTGCTTATTAAAAAAAATAGCTACAGTATTTGTAAAGTTCCCTCTAATTATTTGTCGGAATTCATATAAGGCTGAATTTTTATAAATCATCTTACATTTAAAGCAGTTTTTATCAAAATTATGAGAACGAAAATTAAAGCTCATCGTAAGGTATCTGCTCCCAGACCCAAGCGGTGCCTGACCACGCCTATTAGTCAATGCCTTGATATCAACATGCAGCCCATTGTCAAGGCTAAGCAAATTGATTTATCTGCATTACAGAACTGTAATGACTTCATGATGAAGTTTGGTTCTGTTTTATCAATACTAGGCAATCTGTTTGATGGCAAGTTATCAGATGTGCCCTCGCAAGATTGTAAAAAGTTAGACTCCCTCGTCCATCTTATAATCACGGAAGCTTTTGATAGACAAAAGCGAAGCTTTAACTTTATACCAAAAAAATTCCTCCATTATCAGTCGCCCTTTGGATATCGCAAAAGATTTTCTATGTTCGGGTGGTTTTAACTACAAAATTGCAGAAGCCAAACGCCTCCAATCGCGTAGCAAAAACCCGCCCATCCTAGTTAAATTGTTTTCACCGATCGAGGTGGACTCAATCTTTGCTCAACGAGGTCGAATTTCCCGATATTTAGAAAGGACTAAAAGTTTCCTCTGTCGAGATCTTACACCAATGGAGCGAAGAAATACGGCTCTCCAGTCCAATAGACCAATGACTTCTCAGCCTACTATTCCATAATCTGTTCGTAGTCCCGATAGGGTAAATGCACTCGCTAATCCTCCCCCCCACATAACTGGCCATACACCCACTAACGTCAGTGCACCCGTTATCCCTGCCTCCCAGGTGTCTTTTCATAGTCCCATAACCGTCAGTACACCTGCTATCCCTACCTCCCGAAAATATCTAGTCATAGGTCCATAAACATCAGTGCACCAGTTAGCCCATCTCTCTTGATATCGGGACCGTCAAGGCCCGCCGCTCCGTCATCTACTACGATTAATACTAGTCTAAATACATTCTCTGGCCAACGATCGATAAATTCCGCCGCCTTTAACGCGGCAACAAGTTCATTAAGAATGTCGCCAACACCGTCGAAAGCGTTTAGGCCGAGCGCTTCCCCACCACAACCTAGCTCCTCTTTTGACCGTGGGAGTCATATTATTCCCCCGTATAATGCGTTATTGAACACGCCGGGCCCGAACCAAGAAAAATTTAATTTGCACGGCAGTAACCCTAACTGGTATAGTTTTAATTCTAATCGGAGTTGCCGTACAGGACATTCACTGATTAAGAACGCTAGTCCTTACGCGAGCGGCCCTAACACTAATTTTATGTCACCGTTTCCCCCTATCAGTTCCTTTACCCATCATCTACCACCCAAACCTGCTAACTTCTACATGTCTTCTCACCTCCCCCCATTCCTCCCAAACGCCCCAGAAGCTTATTTTGGTTTACCCTCTCCTCATTTTTCCCTGCCAGAAAGCGAGGCCCCTAGATATCTCAGACCTTATCAGCCATCGATTGTTGGCTACCCGTATGCTAACAGCTCCATACCCGTCAGTACTTATTCCACAAATAATAACGGCCTACAGTTTGTCTACCCACCCTCAAATTCTTTTTTATGAATAACTATAGCCATAGTCCTGTCACTCGAAACACACTAGATGTCATAGTGCTTAATGCCAGGTCCGTTATAAATAAAATGGCTCAACTTCGAGCTATCGCTTTTGAGATGATGCCTGATGTTATATGCATAACAGAATCTTGGACCCATCCAATCATTTCTGACTCCTCCCTTATCATAGACGATTATGATTTCTATCGTCACGATCGCATTAATAAGCGTGGTGGTGGTTGTCTTCTCTATATTAGAACGTCATTTAGGCACTTTCCGTTTTATCTAAATAGCACGTCCTTCTCTGGAAATTACTGTTTCGCCTCTATTATCCTGTCGCCCCGGCAAAAGGCGATTATCGGATGCGTATATAATCCTCCTAACTCTTCATCTGAAGAAGATGCAAATTTGTGTGAAATGTTCAAGTTTATTTCAGAATCCACTGTTGAAGTTAAAATTATCGCTGGAGATTTTAATTTTCCTGAAATCGACTGGCTTTCAAACTATTGCCCACCTAGATTTTAGCCTTTCCTGGATACCATTAATTTTTCTAACTGGTCTCAACTGGTTAGTTCCCCAACAAGACAGAATCATATCCTAGATCTGATTTTTACTAATGGTATTGCCCTCTCTTCGTTGATTTTAAGCAGGACATCTTCCAAAGTGATCACACATTAATTCACTGTTGCCTTCCGCTTCCTTCTACGGAAAAGGCTAGTGCTAGTCGTACCTATCATGCGTACGACCTCGCAAATATTAGCTCAATCAACAATTTTCTTGACTCATTAGATTGGCAGAGCCTCTCCTCCATTAACGACGCTGCATATCTTTCTGAACTCATGTCGGTCGTTTCTACTAAAATGCTGGAATTTGTGCCCACTAAAATTGCGAAACCCTACACACCAGAATCGACCGTCCCTCATTTTCTTTTGCCCAGACTAAAGAAATTGAGGAGGCAGCTGAAAGATAGATCTACTAGTTCGCTGTCTGTGCATCAAAGGATCGCAGAGATCTTCGAATTATCGTCAAAGATTCGTCTTGCACGTGACCAGCACAGGGAATCTTGCGCCCTGAGCGAGTCAAACTCTGCAAAATCGGTTGCACAACTGTTTCGTCGTAGGGCCTCCGCAAAACGAGGAATTGAAATACCCCCATTGCTTAATGAAAACAAAACATTTGTATTAGATGAGTCTGATAAGGCTGACTTATTCAATGCTTTCTTTGCGAAGCATTTTACGACAGAATCCGAACCGGTCCCGTCGTTTCAACCATACTCAGACAATACTCTCGGAAACATTGATTTCTCCATAGAATTAATTCGTAAGCAGATAATTTGTCTAAAAAACTCGCACTCTTCCGGAACTGATGGTATCCCCAATTCAGTTATCAACAGAGTGTCGACCTTTCCCAAATAACTTAGCCATATATTTTCAGTATATCTCTTAAATGGTTACTTTCCTGACACTTGGAAGACATCCATTATTCTTCCAGTCTTTAAATCAGGATCTCGTTCAGAAATAAATAACTACCACGGTGTACATAAAACCCCGGCCCTAGCTAAACTTCTGGAGAAGATAATTTTTAATCAAATTCTCGATTTTGCCGAAAAAATAAGCTTTTAAGTGACTCGCAGCATGGTTTTCTACCCGGAAGATCATGCGAGACGTGTCATTTAGCTTTTCTTAACCACGTCACTTCCCTCCGTAACGAGCAGCAATCCGTGGTTGTTATCTACTTTGACCTGAGCAAAGCCTTCGACAAGGTACCGCACAGACGGCTTCTGGTAAAATTGGAAGCCATTGGCATCCGTCCCCCTCTCCTCGACTTCATCGGTTCCTACTTGTCTAACCGCAGCCAGAAGGTCCTAGTGGGTAATAGTTACTCCACTTCTCAGCTGATCACGAGTGGCGTTTTTCAAGGCTCTGTCTTGGGTCCATTACTCTTCATTCTATAAATAAACGAAATTTCGACTGTTCTCATTTATGCAGATGACTTAAAATGCATATACTCGTTTTCTAAGGACACGGCAAGCATATGCGTTGATAAAATAAATGCGGACCTACTTACACTCTCACGTTGGAGTGCTACCTGGCAGATGGAATTCTCTCCATCCAAGTGTAGTTTCATGTGTTTTGGTCCCGCCAAGCTTCCTCGTCCCCTAGTCTTTCAAAATACTCCAATTTTAGAACGATCCACTGTAAAAGACTAAGGTCTAAGCTACACAAATAAACTAGCATTGTCGCCTCATGCGGATCGAATATCTGCGAAGGCTGCACAGATATGTGGTTTTATATCACACAATTTCTTCCTGCTGGAAATGAAGTTAAAACTTTATAACATGCATGTTCTACCCATCCTAGAATACTGCTGTCCTCTCTTTGGTCTAATGAATGCTTCGGACTGCAGTAAGATTGAAAATGTACAGAGGGTATTTACTCGCAAAATATTTGCTCTTCCTCGATCCACTACTTCTTATACGGAGAGATGTCAGTTAGCGAACATGACATTTCTTTGGGTCAGAAGACTCGAAGCGGGCCTCTGTTTCCTCTTTCGCGTTAACTCTACCACTAACCTTCCACGAATCAACGCTCTCATTCCCGCAGATAGACCTTATGCCACCCGTTATTCCTCCAGGATTATTGCACCCCCCTTAAGCTCCACTTCGAACCATTCTCTCTTCTTTGCCTCCAAATATGCCTTCCTCTGGAATAATATTCCCCTCGAAATTAGGCTGTCGTCTAACTTAGCAGGTTTTAAAGTCAAATTACGCAAACACTTAACTTCGGAAGATATAAAGTCCTTGTTATCCGTCTCCTTCCCAAACACACAACTTTTGGACTTTGAAAAGGGTCCCCCTGGTATCTGAGGTTGTTATGTTTATATCAAATTTTTTTCCATACATGTCTATTTCTTCATTCTTTCAGTGATATTTGCAACGATGTTTCGTCCACTTCTCTGTCCAGTCATCATTGCCGTTTTCTCTTTTCTCCGTTTTACTACCCTGACGATAGGCTTCATTGTCCTTAGTCATGCTCGTGGCGGTTCTGCTATTTTCGCCAGCTCGTCGCTAAGCTCCGCAGTCTACAAGGTCACAGCTCGGACGTTTCGTTGATGATCAGGTGACCTCTGCCGT
Source organism: Ligula intestinalis (assembly GCA_036362985.1). NCBI lineage: Eukaryota > Metazoa > Platyhelminthes > Cestoda > Diphyllobothriidea > Diphyllobothriidae > Ligula > Ligula intestinalis. Next base: position 11,466,835 of record JAYGXS010000004.1, on the reverse strand, counting down.
TCCCTCATCTTCCTGACTCTGTTGTCCGCGATGGTCTCCTCCAGTCTCATCTCCCTGATGGTTGATCATGAAGCCAGTCGGGCGGTGTAACAATGGTGAAAGACAGCCTCTGCTATTATATGATTTCTCCAATCACAAGAAGCGTTTCCCACCCTCATTCGTTCTCTTCAACAGTCCTGTCTCATTTGCACTACAATCAATCCTCTCAACCAAACCCCTTAACTTTTTTGAAGCAGTTTTTTTCTCCTACGTTTTGTTTTTTTTAAGCAGGGGTTCGCTGAACTCCGCCCCAGCTTAAATGGTAGGAGTTTTTTTCACTGCTTCCTTCTTAGTTCACCATGCGTTGACTACTATTTTAAAACGACGATATGTTGGTGAATCTGAATTTATCTACCAACACTACTAAACGCTCCCGCTGTCTATGTGGTTGTTTCATGGAGAGCGGCATTTATCAACTGTGTATTTATTTTTCCACAGCACTAAGCTAGCAATGACGAGGCCCTCCGGGCCTAAAATATAAAATTTATTGATTTATTTATTTATTTAAAAGTTCAATGTAAGGCCGTGCTGCCTAGGGACGTGCTTGTTGTGTGCAGGAGAATAAGGAATGGCCGCCCGCTAAAAGAAACTGAAAGACTTATCGATCCACTGATAAATACCTACACGCATTCATAGTGCACTGCAGACAGCTCCTGTTTCGTGGTGCTGAAACGCCCACTGTGATTTACTCCCTCTCCAAATGTACAGCAATGCAACATGATAGATCAAAAAAGCCAGTGCAAAATACTGAAAGCTTTTTGTGCGAGGATAGATGTGCCTCAATTCACGACATCCCATCTCTCAGCAGTGAGAAAAAGTACTTTTCGGCGGAGGTGCTGGCACTGATCACGTAAAAAATGCTGCGCTGAATAAAACCTTAATTTATGACTCCAGTACTTTAAACTCAGATGATGCGTTACACAGATCGTCATTAATCCCAGCCAAACAGGAGAGGTGCACAGCTCGCACAAGAAAAGGCAAGACATCAAAATGACCTTGATACATTACGCGACCGCCCCGCCTGCATTGTTTGCTGGCAAAGGCCTGATGAGTCACGCAGGGCGTTCCAGGCGATTGTGTGCTTGCAGCCGAATAGAGGAGACAAGGTGTCAGCGCAAGGCTGACCGTAGGACCACCACAGTGCCCCGGGCTAAACCGGAGGTGGCCTAAAGAAACGACGCCGAAGGAAGCGTAATAATTTAAAAAGGGTGAGAAGCGAGTCGGCCAGGAAAGTGAACCTGACATCCACTACAGGTAATGTATGCAGAAGGCGCAGGGCAGGAGCGGTTTTTGACAGGAACGTTAGAGCTTAATGAGGGAGGAGAAACTGTCGATGACAGGGGAGATAGTGAAGGAGGGAACAGACGAGCCGAAGTAATAGAGGGTCGGTATGTTGTAACGGATGCCCAGGCCGAGATATTGCCGCCCAATGACGTTTTGTGCGAGTCCCAAAAGAGAGAACAGGACAAGAAATGTGCAATGGCAGACGTCTTTTAGTGTTCTATGTACAACGAATTTTAGGGAAACCAACGTGTGTAACGATGTCCATTGAGCCAATCAGATTTCCTTCTGAAATGGTGGTCAGTCCCATTGGTTGTTTGGCTCAGGGGATGCCAGTGGTTTAAAATCCAAATTATCGATCGATTGGAGGCCTTTGTATGTTTGCTCGTGCAGGCCGATCGATAGCCTGCTTGGGTGTGGCTATGCTTCGCAAGCTCCTGCTTGCATAGGCTGTTCGTTAGGCTATCCTAACAGGGTAAGCAGGGGAAGTGGAACCAGAGAACTCCTCCGGCGGAATTTCCTGTGCATTCGCTTTGAGGGGGTCCACGTCCACGACCTCCACTTGTATTCCGCGCAGGATAAGTCAGGTCATCTCACCGTGAGACAATCAGGGACGGGCCACCATAAGGGGGTTGCAGCGGCCGGCGAACTCTAGAAGATCGTAAAAAGACATGAGAGCAAGTCACCAAGTCCTTTGAGAATAAGGCTCGGCGATGGTGGGCCTGAGCGGAACCGGGGAATGCGTCCGTGTAAACTGCCGGCGACAGTGCAAGAGGTTGGTAGGATCCTCGACTGCATTCGGAGCGTTTGGTGAGATCAGCTCACCAGGAAGGCGGACAAGGAAGCCGAAAACCAGTTCAGCGGCGGAACAGTCAAGGTCTAGCTTGAAGGAAGAAAAGATGCCCAACAGGACTAAGAGAAGATAGTCTTGTTTTGTGACAACCCATTTTTAAATTTATGTTTGGTGATGGCGCATTCGTGACGTAGTCAATGTCAGCTCATATGAATGTTACAATTATCCCATCCCGACGTCCATTTCGATTCATGTGGAAAATTTGAACCCCTAAAAGCCAGGCTTCTGCATGTGTTATCTGCTCATCTTACCATGCTTCAGATATAGATATGAAGTCCGGTTGCAAATGGTCCATAGCCAGTTCGATTTTATCTATTTTGTTAAACAAACTGTGTACATGTGTGTACACCATCGCAATCTTGTTGTTTTCTCTCAACATATCGAGATTGTCCACTGCTTCTTGCGCCTGATAGCTATTACTAGATATTTCCTAAGATATACGCAGTCCACTGGATTCAAACATACAGGTATTCCGTAGGGTTTTCCTAGGTTAAGTTGAGTTCAAAGCTCCAAAGAAGTTTGCCGACAAAGCAGGTCGACTATCAATTTTGTTTGAGGGGTGACCATACTTATAATTTCTCCTTTTTGCGTATATCAGCCAACGACATTCAAGAAACCCCGACCTTTTGGAGTTATGTCACATTCCCTGGAACATACATTTTAGCCCTCACAGAGCTACTTCCAGTAAGATAGCCCAAAATTTCAACGTCATAGGATATTTTAAATAGGAAAATCTTAAATCAACCTTTTCTAATGAGTCCGAAATCTAATAAATGAAACATTACCGAATCTTGTTTTGTAATCAACTGCTGTCACCGCGCGTTTTTGAAATGAGCTATTGATCAGGGAAGGTTTCGTGATGCCGCGAGAGTTGTCCAGAAGTCCAAGAAGCCGTAATGCCTGAATTTATCTTTTTATTGATTGGTGTAGGACGACGTCGTTCTAGGTCGAGGTCGCGCGAAAAGTATCGCGAACGAGACATCGACGAATCTTATAAAGAAAAGCGACACAAAGATCGAGGTGTACGACGTGATGATGATCGACACCGTCGTGATTACGATTCACAGCGACGTCGAGACGAGTATCCGCGTCGTAGGCACCGTGAAAAGTTTGAGGAAGAGGACGAACACCCTGTGCGTAATGTTCGCGAGGACAGTCGAACGCCAGAACCCACTGAAAATACGTAACTACCTGTTTTTATGAGATAACATTCTTTAGTGAAGATGTGAGTGAAGTTAAACAAAAGGACGGTAAGTTGTTTAACTACTAATTTTTGCTGTGAAAAGAGGTCCCAAGAACAGAAGAGGAATTAGAAATGATGAAAGTGATGGGATTCACGCATTTCGATTCCACAAAAGGCAAGCATGTACCGGGGAATGATATCTACGTCACTTGTATCAGAAAGAAGCGTAGATACCGTCAGTACATGAATCGCAGAGGTGGTTTCAATCGAAAACTAGACCCTGTTGCCTGAAAATTGGTTTTTGGTAAGTCAACGCAAATAATTGGAGTACTAAATGTTTTTGTTCGTCAGATTCGATTTAGTTGCCACGTTTGATCACTACCACATAGTCTTCATTATGAAACTCACGTTGAGATTTAAATCTATGCAAAACCTCGGATACATCTGGAGGATTTTTCCCGTAGGTACAGTAATTAGGCTTGACTATTTGTTAATACTAGGAGTTTGCTGGATTTCTGTCTATTTATATAGAGCTGCAAACCTGTTAAAATGCAAATACTGGTAAATCCAGTTTATTTAGCACTTATATTTTCCATGTAAGTGACCTCCCTTCCAAAGATTGAAAGGTGAAGAATGCATAACCCACCCTCCTTCCAAAAACAGAGGGTAGGGCCGACCATAAAACCCAGAATACTAAACTTTAGACTTACTGTCGAAAGCATGTTGATTAATATAGTGGAATACATTAAAGTCCCTTCTGTTTTTCTAATTCTGTCTAGTGCGATTCTAACAAATGAGTTGACAAACATTGTCTCATCCAGACTTTTCTCATCTTGACGTTTTAAGAGTTCTTTTTAACGAAGTGTCCTCTACTTGGCAGTTCAAATTTATCGCAATTTATCCTCATGGATTTTTGTGCTTAGAACATACAACGTCATCTTTTTCTCGTAACAGCGCATCTAGTTATGTTAAACCGACATTCATTTGTATTTATAGGAAAAGCTTGAAAGACCTGAGTGAGCTTTTATCTCTACAGATCTGACAGGCCTTTGAACCAAAAGCACCACTCTGACTTTATCTTTTTGGCGAGTTGAGGCGCTTTCCTCAATATCAAGTTTGTATATTGCGTATCTTTCCATGCTTTGTAAATATACACATCACGCATGCGACTCCTTTCCGTGTAATTCAATCGTGCGCGTACCGCAAACTATCATACACAACCACCATATTCAAAAGGCAGTTTTCAGTGAATCGTCGCAGTTACAACCTAGCCTTTCCACAACTAGATTACCGGTAAAATACGACTAATGACTGTCTTACATTGGACTGAAACCTCCTAATTCGGCGTTTCGAGTATTATTGTCATTTTTCATCAAACCAAAACAACTATTTTGCTTTCCTAGTTGTGCCGCCGTCCAGAATTATCGTGGGCAGTTTTCGTGAAGTCCTCGCGGACCATTTTATGAACTCTGTCGCAATGGTCTGCAAGATGTTTACTTCCCGTCTTCGGTTAAGGACTTGGCTTAGCCATAAGGGATACTGTCAGGAGCAGTTGTGTTTCTACTTGTCTAGATGAAAATAAGCGGGATTATCAGCACCACAAGCTCGATCTGGATTCCACCATGGTTCGCCCATTGAAGTGATAAGATTTCACCCAATCCACCCACATCTCTGTCCATTTCAATGAGCAGATCTTGACCTAGGCTTCTCAAAAACTATACTAATTATGACACCAAGACCAATGCGCTCGCCCATTGTGATATTATAAGGCACATGGTCGCATCCGACCTCATTACTCGATCGGTCTCACAGCTTATAAGATTGTGGATGTTAGCAAATCTTCAAACATTATCATTGATTGCCAGCTACAAACAAATGCGGCATAGCCACACAGAACAGGCAGTTGTACAAGACCTTGGTAACACCCATATAACCTTACTTTACGCGACAACAGGCGAAAGAATGGGAAGGCAATCAAAAGTGCAGTTTTTGAAAGGCGTTCTTCTGCAAAATAATTTTAATTTGAAAAATCATAACAAAAGGTAAAAGAATGTACACGTTTTCAGCTTTTCAGAGGCTCTGTTGCAGTTTTTGCCATTTGTTCATCAAGTCCGGCAGGTCTTTGTTTGAGGATACCACCCGGGAACTAAGGACCTGCATGGATAGAAAACCAATCAGTTAATCAGACAAGGGCTTCCTACGCACACATTTGCCTCATGTGTTGCGTATAAGAACGTGATAGTCGCTAGAATGTTTAGCCCCCATCGACATGGTTTCATTATCAACAATAGTTTAGGGCCTAGATGGACTGTTGAACACCGCGTTTTTTGCTAATATCCAAAAAATAAATGCACCACAGAATGTTAATAACATAGAGTTCATATTAGGCAACATTCTGTTCACTTCGCTTCAACAAGAAGGGACTAGGAAAGTGCTGGGAATGCGCCCATTCCCATGATTAATCTGTTAGGAGACGTGTAACAGATGGATAGCCTGCGCAAGCAGCCGCGCTCACAGCAGGATATCGATCGGTCTACAGACAGCGAACCAACCCGCAGGCATATCAATCGATAATTCAAAGCTTAAGCTGAATGTCAGCCGTCGAACCCAGCCAATCGCGTTGGTAGCCAAAAGCTGATTGGCTCGATGGACCTTGCTTAAACCCGTTCGTTGCCCTACATTTGTTGTACCTTTTAAACTTCAAGACACGCTGTAACATGCTTGTCTGAGTAGACTCTCCCTCTTTCTGGCCGACTGGTCTTCTCTTCATCGCTCTTAGGTTCGGCATTTGTATTAATTAAGTACCAGGCGCGGGTCTTAACGGAAAATCGGGTCGCTTTTCGGAGCAAGCAGATTTTAAGGAACAAATTCAGGCAAATGTGAACACGCACACGCTTCCCAAGGAGACTGAATGGCTCTTTGAGAATTTCGACATTTCCAACATATCAGTAGCACCAGAACGGTGCAGGTTTGTCTGCATTGATTGATTGTGCCAGTTGTATACTGGTGAGCAAATATATGACAGCATGAGTAGCAAATACATGTCATTAGTCCTGCGTGACTCATTATAGACTTTTTAGTCTTTAGTACGATACATATGGGAATGAAACTAACTCCAAAGCGCCAGGCTCCACTTGGACAGGCAGTAGTTGGTGAATTTTTAGTTGTGAAAATTGCTGTTGCCGGCTACTTGATACTACAGCCTTTGACATACTGTCAAAATATCTAAGCAAGACGGAATTTACCATTTTCTTGACGCGCCGTTTCGGTGGTTCTTCGGCCTCTGCCTCACTGTCAGTGCCCACAGACTCTGAGACAGCACCCCCCTGGCTGGCTGTCCCCACCTCAGAGAGAGCGGGCGAGTCTGTTGCGAGCTCAAGATCCTGCTCCGGAATGTCCACTGGCCGGTTAATAGGTCCGATGAAGGCAGCCTCGTCCGATGAGTGAATACTGGGTGCCTTAGGCTAAACATTAAAAAAGCATTAAGTTAAATAGCAGTTGAGTTAGTGCAATGGACAGACGCATGTACGGGGTGACACCGACAGTAACTCAATCTCTTTTTTTCGTACAGAGGTTTAGAGGAGGTAGTTGAGTTATTTCAGGTGGAATCATGATAATTTCGGTCTTCCTTAGGAAGAAGATCCGCCTAGTGACTAGTCGCACCTAAGATTTGCTGAGGTATTTTTAGCGTGAGTGAAAACAGCAACTCGAGATGAAAACTCTCCTTATCGGAAATCCCATTTACTTAGTGTTACGATGCAACGACTTTTTAGGGGGAGCTGTCCTCACCGACTCGTACCCACGCCGCATTCTCGATCTGTCCATCGCGGCAGCTGCAAATAGGATTACAGCTCTACCCACCCAGTCGAGATAGTAACCCCTCGAAGACACTAACGGATAGGTCTGATTGTAGTTTGACCTTGTATGTATTCGTATGCTCCTTTTTGGCCAGAAATACGGTGTTAGCACACGACAGTCTACTTTTTTTCTTGCCCTTGCTGTTGAGTTGTGATTTGACCGAGGCGAGCTGTTGGGCAAACAAATATCTAGGCGTATGTGAAGTTCTTAACAACTTGATTAAGCAATGTCTAGTTCCGGGACAGTTGGCAAATTTATAACAGATACTCGATGTCTTACGGACTGTATTTGATCTGGAGTAGGAAACAGATTAAGTTACATAGAAGACTGCTCTAAGTTCATTGTCTAAGGATATAATTTTGGAAATAGCTTCCGAACGATGAATAGAAAGGCGGCAGAGCCCGGATAGAGTATATTCTGTCCACAAAACCCGAACAACTAGGCCTAGCTTCGCATAGTTTTCGGAGACGTTATCGGTAGATCGCAAACATACATTGCAGTGCAGGTGTGTGTGTGTCATAGCCCATAGTTGGATCAGGAATCCCTGCCGGAATCCAAACTGGGAGTAGTTGGGTGACGGAGAAAAGCCGCGACCTCGACCGGCTTGAGCCACAGGTCCGCGGGAGTGAGGTGGGTGCCTGGCCGAGAACTGCAGTCAAACAGATGACGGCAGTCATGCGGCGAGACGCCGCAGTCAGGACAGCAGTCGGGTATAGATGGGTCGAGCCGGTGTTGGTACAAGCGAAGGAGCATGCAGTACCCACTGCGTAGCTGCGCCTGGGTACAGCGAGTGACCCTCGGGAGATGTCGTTCCGAGGGCGCAATCGGAGGTGGATAGACACCCAAAAGGACCAGGGGCGGTTACCTCGTTTCTTCTCGACAACGACTCTCTGGTGGAGACGCTGGAAGCCTGTCTTGGTGGCAGAGCTATCAACAGGTAGATCCATGAGAGACGAGGCAACAGCTTCCTTGTGGAGTGCTCGAATAGACGGCCGGACGTTGCAGCAGGGCTCGGGAGCTATGCAACGGTGATGATTGGGATGGCCGGGTTGCGAACAACTCCACCAGAACTGCTGGCTAAGGAGAGTGTTGTGATGGGCGACCGGTAGAACAGAAGCCTCCGCATGACGATGATCTATAGGCGAAATTTTATAGCAACCCGTGATCATGCGGAGGGCAGCGTTCTATGCTGAATAGAGGCGGCGGAGGCTGGAAGAGCTCATCGTAGGAGACCAGATTGATGCCGCATAAGTGAGGTGCGGCTTGGCCAGCGCCTTGAAAGCAGTCGACAAAGTCTTTCGCGCAGCCCCAGGACTTGCCTGCTAGAGTCTTGAGGACCTTAGTGCAGCGGCTTACTTTGCTTGCGGTCTCCCTGGCATGGTCTGCGAACGTGAAAAGCGGATCAAAACGCACACCAAGGAGTTTGGGCTTGTGGGCGAGCGGTAAGGACGCCCCATTGACGGTGATGACCGGGTGACGTTTAAACTCCTTCGGATCAAGCGTGAAAACAGTTACGGACGACTTGGCTGCCGAGATTGTCATTCCGCGCTGGGTGAGGAAGATTTCGACAGGCATGAACTCCGTGAGCTGTGCAGCCTGATCGATGTCATGGTGCCGGCAAAAGAACGTAACATCGTCCGCGTAGGATATCACTTGCACAGGTGCCCGGGGGAGTGGGAGCTCTCGCATGTAGATGTTAAGGAGCGTCGGGCTGAGCACAAAGCCTTGAGAGAGGCTACAGTTCTGCTTACGGGGCTTAGAGAGAGCGCCTCGGAAAAGGAAACGATCGTGACGGCCACGGATGTAAGCCGCCAACCATCGGACCAGACCAGTCGGGACGTTCAGCGAGACCAAGTCCTGCAGGAGTTGATCGTGGCGGATGCAGTCAAAGGCTCGTGACAGGTCGAGACTGCCACGGTCCGCGAAGCGGAGTTCTGTTGATTAAAGCCCTCGAGGATAGCGTCGCTGAGCTCGAAAAGCGCCGTTGTAGTCCCACGACCCGATCGGAAACCATGTTGGTGGCAAGATAGTTCCACCACAGACGTCAGAATTGGGTGGACGAGCTGTTCCAGGATCTTCGCCAATGGACTGAGGAGGGCAATTGGACGATAAGAGGTCGCTAGGCAGGGGTCCTTACCCGCTTTGACCAGGAGGATAATGATCGATTGGCGCCAGCAATCGGGCCGATGTGGCGCACATGGATAGGCGCCAGACCATCTGGTCTTAAGGCTTTCGAAGCTCTTATTTTCTTGACGGCGGTGAGGATGGCATCAGCCGAAAAGGAAATGTCTGGGGGCGGGGCTTTATGGAGGAGACGAAGAAGGGAGCGCTGGCTTTTGGGACTGGGCGCCGAGCGGGGCGAGAACAGCTTGTTCATCTTCGCGGCGATCTTACCGTTGTTGGAAATGAACTTGCCGTCCCCGAAGCTAATAGACTGGTTAGATGCATCAGTCCGGGGTTCGGTCAGGTTGCGTAAAAGCTTCCAAGTGGCAGCTGAGTTGCCGCTGAAATTACAATATGAAACTAGTTCATGCCAGCGTTGGCGTTTGCCATCGTTGATAGTCTTAGTGATTAAGCCATTCAGTTCGCCAACGCGCGGGTCACTGGCATCACGCGCTCGTATTTCGTCTCTCTCTCGTTCCAGGTGGGAGGCTTCGGGCGGATAGTTAGGACGGAGAAGGGGAATGCGGCCGTTAGGGATGTGGTGACTTGCTGCTGCCAAAAGTAGTCGACGAAGGGCTCGCTCCGCCGTGTGGACACAGGTGGGAGGCGGTAGGCCATCGATCTCGGCTTCGCATTCGGTCGTGAACGCTGCCCATTCGGCTTTCTTGAAATTAATGAAGTGCCGGTTGAAGGCCTTCATACACTCGGCGGCGGTGGCCAATTCGAGCACAATGGGGAGGCGATCGCTACCCAGGCTGATATCCGTGTTCCACATGGTGGAGGCTACCAGGCTGAGACTGGCGAGGGAAACATCGGGCGAGCTGGAGGCGCCGTTGGTCGGGAGCCGCGTTTGGCTGTTCTCGTTGAGAACGACAAAGGTGGCGTGTTCTATTTCATCAGCCAGAGCTTCTCCTCGGAGGTCAGCTGCCAAGTTAGAGCACCACAGGTCATGGTGGGCGTTGAAGTCACCTAGCAGCAAACTGTCTGCAGAAGGTAAGTAGGGAGCGATAGAGGCGGTGAAACCGGGAGGACAACTGGAAGTTGGAGGGATGTACACGTTCACGACGGATAGCGGCGCCGGGCCAATGTCAAGGGGAATCACCAGTACTTCCGTGGGATCGGCTCCAAGCAGGGGTAGCTGGTGATGGGCAATGGATTTGTCCACCAGGAAGGCCAAACCTCCACCTTTGTTGCGGCCGCGGTCGCGACGGACAATCGTTTAATCGGCACAGGAAGGGACCTTAGTGGAGTTAGACAACTTTGTCTCTTGGATAGCCGCCACAGCTATGCTGTGCGAGCGCATGAAGGCCAAGAGCTGGTCAAGCTTCCCAAGGAGGCCGTTGGCGTTGAATTGTAAGATCTTAAGACCAGGTAGTGAGGCAAGGTCGGAGACCAGAGGATTTGGGTTCAGGACCGGACGGACTGGAGGCATGGAGATCGGTGGGGGCACGGGACGGCTGGGACACGCGAAAGCGGGCGACCAATCGGCAGCCGTGGCGAGGCCACTACAGTGGAGATGGCATCAACCATTGCAGGAGCCGCAACGTACAGACCAGTCGCGGCGGCCCAGGCGGACTCGGCAGAACGAGCATTACCAGAGAGGTCCAGGGTTGGCCTCAATTCCGGCGGCGAGGAGGAGGAGTCGGAGCAGCGTGGCCGGGAGGGGCTGTTCCGTCATCAAAAACACGGATTGGGCGGAGGGCAGAGTTGATCCAACGTAGGGAGATGGGTGTAGCAGACCTTGGCCGCCAGGAGGGCGGGTGGGAACGCAATTCGTAGACGCGTCTGCTGTGGTTCGCCTGCAGTGCAGGTCGCACATGGCAGTGGGGTTCGTTGATGTATTGGTAATCGGCGTCTCCATGTAAATGAATATTCCCGATGGCTATCGACAGGGTGTGAGCTTTCAACTCGAATGCTCGGTGACCATCCTCCAGGAATTTAGGTTCCCGGTGGCCTGAAGCTGACGGGTAACGGCAAATAAACCAGCACAGTCGCCGTTTGCAATCTACGCCAGCTGCCGAAAGACTGCTTACAGACAGACTTCCAAATTAACTTTTGAACTTTAGACGGAAAGCAATGTTCCATAAGGGTAGGATCCGGATATGGTGAATTTTCGAAATCCAAAGACGATGTTCAACAAATGCAACACTATATCTGAAACCGTGCAAATAAGGAGCGATGTTAACAGCAATAGTAGGGCACGGTATATTACTGTAGGCGAACTTTCCGACGTCTGTAGAATTTTTAACTGTAACGTGACTTGGCGTTTCTGAGCGCTCAATAGACATGTGTAACACTTAGAAAAGATCCCAGCATGTTTGAACCTGTGGATGAACCGACAAACTGGCACAGGTCAATGAAAATTCAGATCATATTAAAAAAGCTTGACGTTTACTCAATCTAATGCGACATGAACACGCAGATACCAAATGGATTAGAAAAGAGGTAAATTGGTCGGAGGCTGCCAACTGGTGTCCCAAGTGGGTAGCTAGGTACTAGTTGCCCCTAGAAGCAGGCAAGTCCCTTAGGTTGAAGCACAAGGTCGTCACGAGCCAGTAGGCAAAGAGCTCCACGGAGACAAAAAAAAACTCACGGAAGCAGGTTTTTCTGGATTGGAACGCTCTTGAGTGCCCTCATCAGCATTTTCTTGGGACTTGTAGGCGGGAAGGAGTGAGTTCGATTGGTTATCAACATTTAGAGACTGAGGATGAGGAAAGTGGTGTTGGCTTGCCCCAGTCGCCTTGCAAATGTAGAGGTACCGTTTGTTGTCACTAAGCGAGGTTAAAGGGGGAGGGAACGTGAAATTCCTCAAGGAAACTGTATTGGACGTATTATACACTCGCCAAGAACGCCACACATATGCCTTAATACTTAATCATCAGGTATAGGGAATGCTAGTAGAGCCATAAAATGCGTCAAATGTGTAACTGAAACGTGCGAAAAGCCTTGTGAGTCGGGCTTCCGTTTTAGAAAACCCACACAAGGAGCAATTATCCGTCCTAAATGGTAGGTGGAAACAAAGTATTTTTAGATGGTAAAGTATTTTTTAGATGGTAAATTGATGGGGAGCTTAGCGGTTGTACTCAAGTTTTGTTAAAAGATAAGCAAAAGCTACAAGAACACAAGTGCCTGTGTGATAAAGTAATGACAGACGTCTGAACGTATCGTTTTGGAGAAGTCATCTCACCAAAGGTAGTTGAATTCATTTTAAGAACGGTGTATCGGTTCAAACAGGTGAAATTTATGTTTATTTTATAATATCCGGCAATCACCACTAGGCATAGAAATATAAGAACATGGTTATTAAAAATAGAGACGGACAAACCGGAGCCGAAATGCTATATAATTGAAGATATTCTTATATACATCGCAAGATGGCTGGGACCGCCGTAATTTTTATCCCAAACTGGTACTATCTCAAAGATAAAAACGGGTACAATGCAATATCCTAGAAACGACCATTCATATTTTCGAAGTGCTTGGTTTAAATGGCATAATATAAAACGCAAATTTGAGCGCACCCTTATAAAAACCAGAAACTCGTTGCGTGAATCTACGAACCATCCGCCTTAGACTAAAAGCTTCCAGGAGTTAATTGCAGTATGGAAATTCAAATGAATAACTTTACGAGGTCAATATGAGACGGTAAGACGTTCTCTGGGACCAGTGGTTTATTTTTCCGTTTCGAACTCTCGAGCGAGCTCATTGTCAAGGAATGCAACATACAGGAAGCATGGCATTCACGCGCGGATTCAATTAACAGGCACGAACAGATCGACGGAAGAGGTCAAGGGCAAAGTCACTCCCGGCAGAGCTGAGTTAAATACGCAGTGAGCTCTAAAGTTTTTAATTCTTCATAATTAGCTCGCGTGAGAGTTAGAAACGTCGGACAAATAAACCACTGGTCCCAGAGAACGTTTTACCGTCTTCTATTCAGTTACCGGGGCCTTGGATATTCTTGACCATTCAAAGCTAAATATACACATGCAGCCCCAGCTCGGGTTTTCATTCACTGCTGCCCAAATAGTATCCGATAATTTGAAGACGAACTTGGCCTCTGGATGCAAATGAATATGCTCGCATTGTTGACTAGGAATCTCGTCAAATGGCATTTAAGTAGAAGTAGCTATAGTCTGTCATCTTCTTTGCCTCAAGCCTTAGTATTTTTTATCCGCCCGCGCTAGTAACTTTAGCATCTGTGAAAATCGTGATTAATTGGCTTGAATTTCTACAATTTATTAGTTATTTTAGTCAACTTATGACAGGCCATCTAGTTTTAAAGAAAAATTTACTACAAATTTGAATGATCGCTTTAGACGTACCTATCCCATTCGCACGACCAGCCGTCCGGAAGAAGAGATTGCTCATAAGTCAACAAATAGGAATTAACTTCCTCCAACTTTTCATGAAACCGCGAAGATGGCAGAAACCCAGCAGTCCAGTCCTCGAAGCGAGTCTTTAAGGGCAATAATAAAGACAGTAAGTTGAACGAAGAGACGAAACCCATGTCCTATATAGTTGGCATCACAGGTAAACAAAAAAGGCTTAGTTGAAAACTTACAGAAAGTTGAACGTACAACAATTGAATAGGAGTGAACTTATCCACGTGAACATCCAAGAAGGCGAATTTTTCAAGGAGAAGTTGAGTAAGTCGGTTAAGCTCGGAGGTGTTCATATCTTGAGTCATTGCAGGATCACCCGGCTCCATTTTTGGTTTGGTTTCCAAATTCTCACAACCGGAAACTTCTGCAAACGTTATGGGGTCGGGTAGTTTCGGGCCAATAGTGTCTTCTAATTGTTTCGCAGGCAACATGTCATCGGCCGGAAGGGGACCAATAAAAACGGCAGAAGAGAGAGACTTTGGGGAACAATGGTCTGCATTAGAGGACGAACTCTTATCGGAGCGCGGGGACGAGGGAGCGTTTCTAGTTCCATCAGAATCCGATCCAGAAGAGTCGCTATAGGCAATATATTCTGATAGAAATTCAACCGGTGTTGAGTCCTCGGCTGATTTTTTAGCTCCCGATCTGAGATAGGCTCGTTTTATTCGACGTCGTTTCCGGGCATTACCCTCTGGCATACTGCAAGTGCCAACATTAACATCACCAGCTGAGCCGTTTATATCTTCAGTAGCTGTGTGGGCTTCTGGAGTCTTCTGACTATTTGCAAGAAATTTTTCATAATTCTGCAAATACTGCCGATATTCATCTGGCATTTCCCATGTGGATGTCTTTGAAGCGCAATTATAATAGAAAGGTAGTCCCGTTTTCGGATCAACATGTGCAATCCAGTCCGTTTTTGGCGCTAAAATGTCCAGAATCACACAGGGATGTAAACGATTAATAATTCTCGTCGAAGCCTAACAAATATGAAGCTTTTCAAGATAGGTTTGCCTAAAACTTTCGTCAACTCTACCCTTCCTTATAGTACTGTATTACCTGATGCTGAATTAATCGAAAATGTTCGTTCGCTCAAATTGACTTCCTTTTCAAGATATGTTTAAAAATACAGGACGAGGGAAATCAAAGTTTGGTTATTGCATTTTGAAAACGTAGACAGAAACAAGAGGAAATCAATCGGGTCGGCTTTTGGTGATAACAAAAGACATAAAAATGCGTCCATTAGGGATATAATGAACTCCCATATCAACCCACAAGTCCGATGACTGCCTGCCACAACATACACTAGACATTAAGGGTGAGAATTGGCTAAGTTAAATAACAGAAGAGATAGACCGTCGAAATAAGATGAGAACTTAGTGCCAACCTTTTGTCTACGCTTAGTTTCAAACTCCATTTTAAAAGGTCCCAGACGGCTGTATTTTGGACGCACAGTTCATGAAAAAGACTAGTGCAGCTGGTGGATAATCTTTGCAAAGCTAATATTAGTTGGATATCCACCAGAAACTACTCTGATAGCAATGGATCTAGCGCCGCACTAGGTCCAAATGTCCCTAAATGGTTCTTCGGCCTTACAGGCCTATTTTGATTCCCGACGTTGGGCGGTCACATACGTACGCACTGACAGTGCGCACCCGTATAGCATGCTTTCCTTGCCGCGGTGATCCCCGCGGCTGGAGACCTCGAACTGATCAGTTCGGTTGATCCCCTGTTTACCCGCCCACATGCGCGCATACACGTAAAGATATTTTTGGGTGTAGGGTGGTCATCTTGGCCATTCACCGTATGGAATACCGCCCAGCGTGACACAGTGACCAAATGACCTAGGGCAACGCTATCAGGGTACTGAATACCTAACTAGCTAATAATAATGATTTTTTAAGTAAATAAAATTGCTAATACCAGAAGACTAAAACTATAAAAGAGTGTTTTCTGCTGTAGATGGGAAACCATTAGGAAATACTCAAAATTATAAATTAAGATATATAGAAAACATAATAGCGTATGGGTACCTGACTTTCCCTCAACAATTGAGTCTGGAAGGCTAAGTGCATCAACTTCCTAATTTATCTGGAATAAAAAATTGAAAAATTACAGCTAGGAAGCATTCCACTTCGGAGTTTAACTTCGTCGACATAAGTCACAGCCTTTATTGGGTACCAAGCTTTTTATAAATCGCGGCTTATTAGAAGCTCATATAAATAGCATATGCAACAAATGATGCTATATCCCTATTCCATAAATGTCTAGTAGATTAGTCCAAATCGTAATGACAACCCAAAATTTCAATCTGAGTGTTCATTTATGGTTTGTTTACTCGGCGGTCACAAAACTTCAGGACAATTAACCTCTTATCCAGTGGTCGCTTTTTCGTTTTCTTCGTCTTCTTCTCATCTGCTTCCTGGAACACGGATATTCTCCTCTATTGACAACTGTGATTTATCTAGTCGTCAGTTTGTTTGTATGCCTGTTTGTTTTCCTGTCACAATTTCCATAAATATGGGCCCAAACTGACCAGCTAATTCCTCAGTGAAATTTCAAAGGATAACGTTGATGCTAAAGCAATTAATGGAAGATAACCCAAAGTGTCAAAATCTGGCTTGACTCTAAAACCATCCCTGGTCTCTTAGGACAGGTAGGGAGGCAAAGACCAAAAACACGGTCTTAAACAATAAAATTGAAGAAACAGGAGTTGAATGCGTGCAGTTGGGCGACAAGGAGCCTTGGGTTGTTCAGTGTGACTGACATGCGGACAGGCGCGCATGTCTGCCTGTGCGTGCGAGTCTGTGACGTCAGCCAATAATAAGTGGAATTGGAACCGCACAAAGCTACAAGATTTCTTTACTAAGTATATATAATTATATACAGTATATGTATACTTATAAGTATGAGTATAAGTATATATACAGACATCTACTCCACGGTCAGGTCAGGTTCAGGTCAGGTCTCAACATATATGACTTCTGTGCCTCAAACGGGATTCACTTCGACTGATCACTGAAGGCTTTTGCAGATGGAGAAGGCTTTGAAGAAAATAAATGTAATGTGTATAAAAATGGAGTTATTAAAATATATGTATTTATTTTCAGTTTACAGGCAAGGTAAAATTAGTTTAGTTGGTAAAGCACATCTTGGGCGCATTCTAAACGCTGGAAGACAGGAAAAACTTAAAACAAACTCCCTCTTTTGCGGTCAATATTGGTCTTGTTAACCAAGGAAACCATTTTACCGATAATTCAGAGAAGGCAAACCTCTTGATTAACTTCTTTATATCTGTGTATACCGAGGAGCCGCATTTTTGTAGAGGATGAACAGCAATATATTGTCCCAGCGCGGATACAATTAGCCCGATATCGTTCGCAAAAGACACAGTAAGATAAGCTCTGCGACGATTTCAGCCCAAAATGTCACCTGGTCCACATGGGTTATCACTGAAACGTCTGAATTAGTTCGCAGAACAACTGGCCTCCTCGCTTTCCAAGATCTTTGAAAGTTCGATGGAAAATGGGCTCTGCCTACTGACTGGAAGCTCTGCCACCTAATCCCTAGCCATAAAGGAAAAAAGAGAACATTGCCTACCAGCCACGATGAAAGTCGGGGGTAGATTTAAACTAACGCAAAGACTGGCTGCAAAAGAAAAACGTCATTAAAATGGTGAAATGTAGTGCCGTCTGACGGACCACACGAAGCCGAACCAGCTAGGCTGCGGGTTAATTGCAATGTAAGAGCAGCATTAGGTGTCATCGGTAAAAGATTGCCCAAAACGGAAAGTGGAGTAGATAAGGTTTGATTGGCAAGTAAGATTTCGTTAGAGGGGATTTGGACGAAGCGGAATTGTTGAATTCCGTCTGCGCTGAGGACTTTACCATCGAAACTAGCCCCACTCCCTCAATCCCTCTGCTATGTGATTTAAATTTCGCAACCATCAATTGCTCACCTACATGAATTCAAAAAGAAAAAGCTCGTCTTCATAATTCCCATTCGGTTGGAACTAATGTACTTGCAAACTCCGTTAGTAGACAGTTTCGAGGTTTTTCATCTTTACTGAGCAAATTATTTTTTGTATTTGTCGAGAATGGATTTTCCTGGATTCTTGGAAAACTAGCGCCTCACGCCGATATAATCGGGGCCTTTATATCTTATAATTTCTACCTTCCTGAAATTAAATTAAGACTCCATCGTGTGTTTTGGATTTCTATTCTCAAATAGTACTGCCCATTCTTTGGTCTTAGGAATGCACCTAGGCGTTCAAAAATTGACGATTTCCAAAGGCATTTTATAGGAAGACTCCTTTATCCGATGCTTTCTAATACCTCCCATTCAAATAGACGCTAGCTAACGAAACTGAAATTTATTTGGTCAGGAAACAGGAAGCAGGCTTTTTCGCCTTAATAGTAGTTCAAAATCCCCAAAATTTCTGTCCTTACAACCTAAGGAATTCCACACTGATTATACTTCCTCCTGCATCCTAATCAACTAAGCGCTCTCTGTTCTTTGCTTCCAGGAATAATGTCCGTGCGAGTGAATTGACAATTTAAATTAGGTCGCTAGCTAGACTATCTGCACTCAAGCGAAGACTGCACATGTATAAATAAGAGGAACTCGCGATCCCTGGGAGGATAGTTTTATTCTGAGCTGCATGTTTATCTTAACACTGATTTTAGCAATCTTTTACTTTCCTTAGGTTTTCCGAGCAGCTTTTCTCTCGATTCCGAGAAAGGACCATCGGAAATTTAAGAGACCTTCAAACATTTTTTTCCCTGCCTCATGTCCGTAGGGAACCCCGATGTCTCTTTATATCATTAGTCATTCAAACGATGGAAGGCGTATGGGCTTACACAGTCTAAACTGCCTTATTTCGTTGGCTACTAACCATTACCAGAATTCCATTCCATTTCCTAAGATTTCGAGGTCCCAAGTCCAGTGATGGCTTTTCGCGAGATTTCATTTTATGCGCATAAGTGAGTATGAGCGTATTACATAGACATTTCATTATCGCATTCTGAACTGCTTTTGTAGTATTAGCCTACTCTATCCCTTTACCTTATACCTCTTAGCAGTTTTTTCTCCTACACTCTTTTAAAAATGGAGTCCCGTCGAGCTCTGCCTCTATGTTCGGCATAGGAGATTTTTCATTGTATATTTTTAGTTCACAATTAATTCCAAAACAGCGCTAACCAATAGCCTAAGAGGAAAATGTCTGCTTACGTTATTACATTGTCATAATTTGATTTCGGTAATAAGTTTGCTTAGATCAGGCCTTCCTGGAGGTTTAAACGAATTGTTTTGAAATTTGAATGGGAGTAGATGTTCTATTTGTAACACGTTTTTTGCGGTGTGGCACGGAAGATTTTACAAGTTGGCATATAAAACTCCTTTATTTCCTCCTATCCTGATAATCACCATGTGACTGCTTGCGTGCGCTCTAAATGTGAACTCCATGGTGAAGCGGAACTTAATTGTTTCTTAACTAGATTGGTGAAGCCCATATATTCATGTAGAACTCCACTCAAATGGGGAATCTGTCGGTCCTAGTGCTTTAGACGGGGTTGGGGACATAATCGGCGGGCCTGCGACAGAGTTAAAAACAACGGAAATTTAATTTCTCGGCCGTGGGGCAGAGGGCGTTTTTCGGTTAGTTGGAGGCAAATTAGACTGTGCTGTTCAGAGGCTTTTCGAGCTATTCACACAGGGAGCTGAATTAACCACTGCATTGTGGTTAGTGGAACTATGACCGAACTTGTAAATAGAAGGCTGAGTAGTCGATAATCTATTTTTATTGTATGGCATAACGCAATTTTGGGGAGCTGACACTTCAAGGAAAAAATGTTTGAGTGAATCAGTTTTTTTCCTGCGAGAACAGAGGGTCATGATAAAAAATACAACCTAGTAATGAACAAAATAGAAATTGGTGCACGACAAGGTTCTGCTTTGGGTCAACTTCTGTTTCTTATCTACATAAACGACTGCCCAACGACCTTGACTGCCCAGCTGTCATGTTTGTGGATGACCTTGAAATATGGGCTGAAATTAGCTGCATTTATCACGTAAAGAAGTAACAATCAATTATCAATAAACTGATTATCTGGTCGCCCACTTGGCTTCTTGCGTTTAACGTATCCAAGTGTCTGGTCCTACATATATACCTCAGTCGAAAGGTGCCGCAGCACCAGTTTTTTAATGGCACCACGTTAAATGAGGTCGATACGTGCAAGGACGTAGGCACGTTGACAACTACGAACTTGATATCATCAGAACACTGTAAAAAAAGCAGTCTAGAAGGCAACTAGTACGCTGCACTTGATCGGACGCGCGTACAAAATATTTCCACTTAAACTCTTCGAACTAATATTTGGCGCGTTTTTGAGACCAGATCTAGACTACGGTATGCCGGTTTGGACACCTTGGTTGAAAAATACGTGGACCTTCTCGAACAAGTGCAACGGAGGTGGACGAAAATGGGTAATGGTCTTATGGAATTACCACAACAGGAGAGATTGATAATGTTGGATCTTTTTCTTTTCACTTACAGGCACTTACACTGAAGCCTGCTCTGGACATTTCGGATAATCCAAAACAAAATTTTCTCCTTGAGGCTGGAGGAGCTAACACAACTGAGATTGGGAAATTTGAAATTGGTTTAGAATTTAAGCTCTTTGTGCTCACAAGGATTTTAGTCTCTACCTTAGTGTAGAAGACACATCTGGCTATAAAACTGACAAAGGAACTGCGTATTACCTGCCTTTGGAAATATCCTTTCTGAATGAGACGAATCCTTCGCTTTCACAATTTAACCGGGCTGCGTATTAGCTGCCCTTTGGAAATATCCTTTCTGAGTGGGACGAATCCTTCGCTTGAACAATCTAAGTGGACCGTGGATTAGACCACGCTCTGGAAGTTATCCCTACGATCAGCACAAGTCTGGAAGTTCACTCACTCCTAAGGACAACATCGCTGCTTCTGAATCTGATTGTTGCAGTGCAAAGAACTCCTTACAAAAAAGGCTGAGTCCTTCACATTACAAATTTTGACTGTTGAAATTAATTGCACAAGCAAATCTTTTCGCTATCTATATTAGCACGGCCGGTTCATTGCAGACTTTGAATTAATGCACTCTAATGTAGTTTCCAATAGCATGGTTAACGCTTACGTGCACGATTCATCTCTGCTAGCTGAAAAAATGTTCGTCGACGGCTGGATTTAAACCCCGGACCTAATTTTATAATGTCGGACGCTCTGCCGACTTCACCACCAGCTCTCACCCTGAAAGCCAAGTCGCTAAGATATACTCTAACGGGTGTAATCAGGTTAACTTATGTAAGCCGCTTCTCACAACCTTTGACAAAGTACTCCCAGAAACAGCCGAAGCGCTTTCAATAACGCGTACGAAATCCCAGACCACCCACTACGCAAAAATGTATCTTCTTTCACCAACCGTCTTAGAACCGAACACCACCCAGCCAAATAAGCCTGCGCGTGCAGATTCCGATGAATGTCTTAACCTAGCCACGCGCGTAATGCGTTTAGGGGGAAGCCTTGAATTTTACGCGGAGATACTAGCAGTGCTCATTAAGCACAATCAGATAACACCACGGGATGCGCCGCAGGCAGAGAACAGGTCAGTGGTTGATAAACCAGGAAACCATAAGTCCAGCAGGGCCAAACGCAGACGAATATGCCAGCAGAAGGCGGCTGAAGAGCAACCTGCTAAAGACCAACCAAAGCCCTCAGTTTTATCGCAAGACAGCACCTGGAGCACGCCATGTGAACAAAAAGCAAGGCAACCACTCCAAGAGGATGCGGCGCATGTAAAGGACAGGTCAGTGGTTGATAAACCAGAAAACCACGAGTCCAGCAGGGCTAAACGCACGTACATACGCCAGCAGAAGGCGGATGCAGAACGGCCTGCTAAAGACCAACCAAAGCCCTCAGTTTTATCGCAAGCCAGAACCTGGAGCACGCTATGTGAACAAAAAGCAAGACAACCACTCCAAGAGGAGACTTCTGAAGAAAAGGAAGTTGAATTGGACCAAAGGGCAAACAGTTACTTAGAAGAAAATGCTACCAGCAAAATGTCCATAGAATCTTTCACAGATCTAGATTTCGAAACCCCTGCTGCAACTCTGCTTCAGTGCGAAGTGACCACGGCCCAAGCTCGAGCCAACCGTAAGCAACATATAGTGATACGAGGTGCTCCAGAATCAACGGCTACAGTTGCTGGGGATAAGGTGGAGCACGATCGAGGTCTCGTTCGGCAGTACGCTGAATCACTGCTAAGGGGCACAGAGTCTGTAAAAACTCTCAAAACGTTTAGAATAGGCAAGAATCAGTCGCCGAATGGTTCAAGCTCTCGGCCGCGACCATCAAAGGTCATTTGGGACACCGAAGCGCAGGCACAGCTTATGCTGGAAAGAAAGTCGCCCCTGCGGACCACGCATGCTCGAGTTTTCTTTCAGCCGGATTGTGAACCAAATGGACGCATGAAAATGCGACTTTTGAGAAACGATCTAAACGACCAAAAGAACAAAGGCGAAACCGGCCTGCAAATAAGAGAAGGACAAATAGTCCACATTGAACGAAATTTTCGTTGGCCGGAAGAAGTCAGGCGGAAAACTTAACCAAGGTCAACCGGCCGGTTCTAGAAGATAACACAAGCAAAAGTGGCTGCTGCCTCGAGATCTATGATACAAATTGTCAGAGTCTCTTCAATAAAATTGACAAACTCAAAACAATAGTATCTGAGCAAAAACCGCATATAATTGCATTAACAGAGACTTGGCTGACCGAAGCAATAGGGATCAGCGAAGTCAGCATTGAAGGCTATCAACTGTTCCGCTGCGATATATCGCAACGTAGGGGAGGAGGAGTGGCACTTTATGTAGCCAATGACATTTCCTGTTGTCAGAGGGAAATTTCAGACATAGCCCTTCGACGATATGAAATAATTTCATCCAAAATTAACATAAGGCAATATCCGGCACTCAAAATATCCGTTGGTTATCGGCCTCCCAGCTCCAGCTAAAGTGACGACGTAGAACTGCTAAGTTCACTGACAGTTATCTGTAAACAAAAAACCTATTACTCCTGTGTGATTTCAACGCTCATGGCATCGATTGGATGAGGCCTGGAGTAAAGGCCGCAGCAGCACCTTTCAATTATCAACTACTTCAGTTTTCTTTGGACAAATATTTCATTTAACACATAGACTTCACAACCCGACTGCGAGAAGGCCAGCGATCAAACTGTCTAGATCTCGTTTTTAGTAAAAAGTGGGGATCATAAGGGAAGTGAATTCACAACCGCCACTTGGGTTAAGCGACCACGTTGCTTTTACCTGTGTGTGTTAACTTCTGTTTCCAAAATCGCAAATAATGAGGCGAAGAAATATTTGGAAAGCCGATTTTGAAGAAATGAGACGTACCGCTTCCGCAGAAAACTGGTTACCCAGTAAGAACGATACAAATGAATTATGGCAGCATATCGAAGGGACTGTAGAGCGCTTTATTGAAGTCCATTGCCCAATGAAAGTAATAAGACCATGTGCCAGACCTCCGTATGTCAACCAGCCGATAAAAAGGGCCATGAGGAACAAACAAAGGTTGTGGAAAAAGTAGGAGCATCTTCAAGATTTAACATCACTTGCCGAATGTAAAACGCAATGAAATATATGCCGTAAGGAAATACGAAATTCTAGAACTGTCTTTGAGCCTCAACTTACATTACAAGCCACAATATGTTCAAAGAAGTTTTATGGATACATCCGCAGTCAAAGAAAGCACCGGGATGACATTGCAGCTATAAGGGATAACCTCGGGAACGTAGTAACAGAAGGACCGCGGAAAGTAGAGTTACTGTCAGAGTTTTTCAGATCGGCGTTTACGATGGAATCCCCCGACGACAATTTGGAAGTAGAAGTGGGCGAAGGTACAGCCGTTATTGAAACTGTTACCTTTTCTGTCGCAGACGTAAGACATGTCCTCAGTCACATCAAACCAGACAAGTCTCCTGGACCGGATGGGATCCCTGGACTGATACTTAAAGAACTTTCGACCGAGCTATCGGTGCCTCTTACAATTCTGTTCGAGCATTCCATGAGAATAGGGGACTGGTAATAGAGTAGTTGAAGCTTGGAATGCACTCCCCGAGGAAATTGTTATGTCCCCATCTGTGGATGCATTCAAGAGAAATTTAGATTTTCATACCCGAAATGCCCACCAAAATTGGATATGGCTAGAATGAAGTTATATATATGTATATAAACATACTACTCACTGATTTTCAGTAATATGTTAGTTAAGAATAACAAGAATTGCAAGCTTCGAGTCCACCAAACGTTGTGATCCGAGACTACGCGGATTTGTAAAACTTTTCCCAATTCAGGCCTGGAATGCTCTGCCCGCGGACATTGTTATGTCGCCATCTGAGCACACGTCAAACGCATCTGTAGGCATGTTTACGACACTATTAAGTTCGAACAAATAGCCACTGAGCCCCCGAAAATAAACTGCCAGTTGCCAAATGCAAATTGTGGAATAATCACATTATAAAAAACATACTACTTGCTAATTTTCAGTAATATGTTTGTTTAGAAAACTACCGATTATATTTCTTCTGTCAATTAGCAGGCAGACTCGTTAAACCAACAAGGGTGCACGATGGGCACATCGCCGACACTCGATGAGGTTCGCGTGACCTCCGCAACCTCTTCGTGGGACCCTTGGTATTATGGCAAAAACCGCGATGGACTCTCCCTGACATGCTTCAAACACTCTTAGCACAGGCCATCAGCTTCGAATATACTCTGCACCCCCCCTCCCCCGGGCGCCAGTTTTTCTCCTTAAATCTCTCAAATGGCATTCAAACCCCTAGACTTCTGAACAATGCCTAAGGAGTTTTTTCACTGTCGGCCCTCAAATTTCTGGCAACGCCACTGATCTGAAATGTTCTGCAGATCAAATGCATTGAAAAAACTGTACCAATAGGGAGTTCAAAGGTATTTACCTATATTTCCCTCAATAAAACCTGACCTGACCTGACTTGCCTTTGCAGTGGAAGACGGCCAACATCGTACCGTTATATAAGGGAGGAAGCAAGGTGTCTGCAAACAGCTTTCGGCCCATAAGCTTGACTTGCCTTTCCTGCAAAATGATGAAGGTCCTTTTCAAGCAGGCCATACTAAGATTTTGCGATGAAAGTGACATCATAAAATATTTCCAACATGGCTTTCGGTGAGGGTGCTCCTGCCCTTCAAATTTACTGACTTCAATTGAGGCCTGGACAAGTGCTTTAGAAGAGGGCTTCGAAGTGGATGTAGTGTACATCGATTTCCGCAAAGCCTTTGACAGCGTGCCCCATCAACGCCTTTTACATAAACTGAGCGTTCCTGGCATCAAGGGGAAAATTTTGGACTGGATCAGGTCATTTTTAGTCAGTCGAAAACAACGCGTTTGTATCGGGGAGGATAAATCGGACTGAGTTGACGCAGTAAGTGGGGTTCCTCAAGGCTCTGTTCTCAGTCCTCTTCTCTTCATTCTCTATGTAAACGACAGCCTTAAAGAACTGAACTGCGGTAAAATCATGTTTGCCGAGGATGTTAAGTTCTGGCAGGTCATTAAGCGCCCAAGCGACCGAGATGCTCTGCAAAATAATCTTTGCAAACTGCAGATGTGGTCCGAGAGATGGCTGCTGGATTTCAATGTGCAAAAGTGTGCCGTCCTCCACCTGCGTCCAGCAAACTTCCCTATCTCCCAGAGCAGCAGGACATATCACCTTAAAAACATCCGAATTCCCGTAGCATCTACGCAAAAAGACCTCGGCATTTGGATACAGAGTAATCTGAAGCCCTCATTACAGTCTGTCAAAGCTGCAAATAAAGCCACGGGAGTGCTGCACGCTATCAAAATGGCGTTTCTAGCCTCCGATGAAGATCTCTTTGGCAGAGTGTACGGCACATTTGTTCGACCACACCTAGAGTATGGCATACAGGCGTGGCGGCCATGGCTAGCAAAGGACACAGCATGTCTGGAGAAAGGGCAGCTTCGGACAACAAAGCTAGTAAGAGGTCTTAACATCCACACCTACATAGATAGACTGACATGCTTAAATTTATTCCCTCTGCATTACAGGCAACAAAGAGGGGATCTTATCCTAGATTACAAGATAATAAACGGTCTTGAGAAAGGATTACACTTTGAAGACATGTTTCAGTGGCACCTCTCGCCTCATCTCCGCGGGCACACAATGAAGCTGCGCACGAAAATGTCCAAGCTAATCCTCTACTCTGAATTCTTCACGCAACGTGTCATACAACAGTCGAACAACCTTCCACAGTCAGTCGTGGAGGCGACTTCCCTTCAGATGTACAAACAACGTTTGGATAATTACATGCGTCCCTTCTCCTCTCTCCAATTCTGAACTCTAAAAACCAGACATATATTGTAAAAAAACAATGCTACTCACTGTTTGCCAATACTATGTTATTAGTGGTAATTTTTTATAGGTGCTTGTACACGTCCTAAATAGGGTTTTCAAAGGCTTTCCCTTTTATCCTCAACAAATGAACTGAAAACTAAAATGAACTCACCTGCGTGGCCATCCTTAAAAGCTCAAAAACGATCGTACTCAATTGGACCTTAGAATGTTTTTCTTCAGCCACCGAGTTGTAAGACTCGCCACCACTCGCCACCAAGCGAGACGGTTACCGCCGGTGATAATAAAAGAAGACTCGATGGCCTTTTATTTGACAAAAGGCAACTATCACAAGATTTCTTATTGCTAACTTATAAAACATTTTCCTGGCTCCAATTCATTTTCATACTCTTGCACATTGCTCCACGACAACTTACTCAAGTGCGTGTTATGTTTACTGTCCGCAACTTCATACTGATTGCTACCCTGCCTGCAACCCTTCATATCTAAATACACAATTTAGTTACGCACAATCTTCCCCTAAGAAGGTCGTTTTGTGCATTAGACCAGAGGTTATGGGTTTCCAAATGTGTCATCAATTCCTTTTTGATGATCTCCATAGCCTTGCAGCACATGAAAGTCAGAATGGCTTGCCCATTGTTGTTCGCAAATACACAAATATCGCTTTTGTGAATCGGTGTAATACGGGCCGCTATCCTTTTGATACTTCTTTCGCATTTTTGTCTATTACGTTCGATCTTTTGGCGAGTCTAACAACTTGCCCTTTGGATATTTGTGCTCCGCTCCTATAGTTTTTCCTGTCCTCTTTTTCTCATTATATACTGCTTCTAGTAGCCCTACGTTTCTAATGTTAACTGATGCCTTTCACCCCGGGTCAGAATTGTTGCCTAGCATCCAACGATTTCTTTGAGCTGGCCACTACTACTTGCTTGCGCGGACACCCTGTCTGTCAAACTACGTGTGACTGGGGCAAGATTGAACACACGAAAATTCTTCTTCTCTAAGAGGGTAATCAAGGCATGGAATGTTCAGCACGCAGACATTGTCATGTCCCCATCTGTGGAGACGTTTAAGACGAGGTTGGACCAGCGTGACAACGACTTTCTGTGAAATGAAGCTAGAGTTATAACATTTATAAAAACATGCTGCTTGCTATTTTTCAGTAATATGTTTGTTTATAATAACAGTCGATGATCGTGGGCTCCTGTGTTTCGTCATCTGGTCGGCAGACCCAGGGCATATGAAGGGCACATCTCCAAAACAAGGTGATGTTCTCGTGACCACCGCAATCTTCTTCTCATGTGACCATTAGGATATTAAACAACCGCGATGGCCTCCTCCTGACATGCTTCAAACACTTTCAGCAGCAGGGCATCCGATTTACATATACCCGTCGCCTCCCTCTCCCCATTTTGCACTTCAAATTTGCTATTCATCATTTTTTGCGCCAATGTGTTATTTTCACCGAAAAAAACTTCAGAAAAGAAAGTTTGCCTTATCTACGAGGCGGAAAGCCTTTTACGTTATTCTGATAATAGAAAGGGACTTTATAAGTTAAATATCTTTATCTAAAGGTGATTGCAGATAAAATTCAAAAAAATAACCTGAGCTGGTAGGCGTGAAATACGATGCATCCATCGACTACGTTTAGTAGAATAACTCAGCCCTCACTTAGTTTGTTCTAGGTGGTTCATTAAGAGGATGAGCAGACCATCTTTGTTCGAAAGCAGCAGAAAAAGCAGCATAAAATATGATCCACACGTGTCGCAAAATGTTATGAGAACTAGGCGATCTCTTCTACATGGCGTAGAGAAATTTGTGCTTTCAATAAGGCAGGATGTGCACAGCATGTATTTGTGAAAACTTGCATACAGAATTCCCACAAGTATTTGCCTCCTATTGAGTCTACTTTTCCCCTTCTTTCTGGGATACTGTGTTTTCTAGTAGCTAGTATACACAAGATTTATATCCCAATGAGCTGCTGTGCTTGCTTCGGGCATTTCCAAGTCCAGCGATTGATTGATCATCGACGACATTGAAGGGGTGGATGGTTCTTCCATTGCAACACAGTATGTCCCTTTCAATCCCATAATTTGTTTGTATATAGTGCTACGATTAAATGTGTAATGCTTATCTTTCGTGGTGACTGACCATCGGTTGTAAAAAAAAACATCCCAACTGATTTGACTATAATTTCAAGATTAATTTATACATAGCCTCGTAAACATAGTGCATCCCAATGGAAAATTGGTCACTTGAAAATCTGAACTGCCTGCCGTAAAGTTCGTAAAAATAGACATGGTCGCGCCTAGCGGCATGCAAGCGAACTCGCTAGGCGAGGCCAAGTTTTGGCAGAGCCAACGGAAATCAAACATGTACGACCGTTGATCGGGTCTTCAATCCACTGCCTTCCGAAGCAATCACTTATAAACCGACCTTCTGCAGTCTACATAAACGAAAAGGAGCATTCTATAGCTCAACCATTTACAGTGTCGTCCTAGATCAGACCTGTTAGGAGTCAGCCTAACCAACTGCCACCACAATCTTGCAGACTGTCCTGACAAAAAGCATAATAAGACCGTGACATCTCAGATTGTAACCATTAAAACAAGACCTGTTTCCTATGCTCATGTTACAATGGAGGTACTCAACCGTTGGAATACGGGTCAAATATCATATCCTCAATGGTTTGAGATATTGAGGATGTTTATATTGAGCTATTATCCTTAAGCTAAAAAACTTTCAATAAAGCCTATAACTATGCAAATATGCGTTCAAAATTTAAACGCCAGCCATTCTGTGAATGGCAGGCCCGCCTTCCAATAAAAACAGCATTTTCAATTTTCAGAAACTAATCGAGCCCGAAAGGTGCGATAACCTCGGCTCCGCTTCCCGCTCTAAATTTTATGGCAAAGCTGCCAAACATCCGTAACAATTCTAGATGACAATTGCAATCCATCGGTGAACAGTGGGTATGAATCTTGGCAGGACAGGATCCGATCACATGTTTTTGTGTCCCTTTCCGCTATATTAATAGTTCACTACTCGCCCGGATTTCGGTCCTCGATCCTGTTAGTCATCCGTACAACCGATGTGACTGCTCGCTGAGTATACTTCCACCCACATCTTTACCATTTAAACACTCTCTACTCTTTACTTTCAGGTGTCGGAGATGGTATCCAATTTGCCGTTCTTTGCATCATGTCTCTTGCCAACCATGATGTCTCCATAGCCTATCCTTCAATCAGATAGTCGGAGTCCTATTTATGTTTACGGCTAAAATCGCTCCCTTTTCGTTTGCTGTTAACCACCCAAAGATTAACCAGCCAAATATTGCCCTAAAAGGGCAATTTCTGCTCACAGTATTAAAAAATTGTACGTTTATCTGCGTACATTGTCAAATTCATTTTTGTATTTGTTTTTACACAACTAATTGCGTATTGATAGTGTCTTTCTGGTGCTAATAAATATAAATTCCAAATGATGAGGAGCGCTAGCCGACTGTGCAGAGGTCACAAGTTCAAATTCCAAGGGCGGCGAAAAAATGCTGGTCTCCGCAGATAGATCTTAGAGTATGTGTCTAAGTTATAAATCTTCTTAAATAAACCAAAAAGTCGGCAATTATATTCAGCAGTCAGATTTGTAAGAAACAGCTAACAGCTCAGCGTTTGCCTAGCGTCTCCTTCTAATGTTGAAAGCAGATTCAAGAGGCCCATCACCGGCGTGAATTTATGAAGAAGGATGCATTCTACGTCGCCCCTTAGCGATTGCTATTTTACTTCACAATACAGACTCTCAATTCTTCTAAGTATTGGTTGTGCATCCCTACTTATCACAAAGCCTATGTGCTCAAAGTAAAAAAACTGTGCATTTGTTCTTCTGCCTTCACCAAAAGCTGCGAAAACATAGGAGATACATCCAGGTATCGGAAGGTCCACTTAATTATAAACCCTGCAGCGTTTCCTAAGAACTTTGTGCTGACATCGTTCAAGCAACTCTGACAAACACCTTTTATTGCTGTGCCTTGGGGACGCTGGATGTTAAATATTTTGGAGTCTGATAATGGTGATCGAGTACCTTTTTAAAATGGAGAAATTGCAATTTTTCACACACAATTAATATTTTATTCAAAAAATAAGTAAAACCTGGAATTTAAATGCTGCTTGATAAAAAAATGTAGTTGAAAGGAATATGGTTGATGGGCCAAAGTCTGTACAAATGCCCACATATATCCTTTTTACAAACCGCCGACGTTCAACATGCCGGTCAAATTACCTGAAGGCTCGGAAAAAAATGCAATACGAGGTCTTCCAGCCGAGGGTTGCCTTTGCCGAAGCCAGCTTCATGTGATTATTCAACCACCATAGTCCATAAACTCGCACCAGAGCGTATAACGGTCGCTGCCATCTCTAGGAGACTCATCCTCCTGGATAACCGTCATTGTGCGATTCACTAGAATATTATAGGCTTTCCCAATCGGCAGTTTGATTGTGTCTTTACTCAGCCGAATAAAATTTCGCAAATAGTGCTGGGCGGCGTACAGCTTTTCATCCACAAAATCTCTGCCCTGTAAACGGGGTGTACGCAGTTCCTCAATCAAGGCAGGCAGTGTACCGTTTATCAGCCAAGCTCTCTGTCGCTCCTCGGGCCAGTTCAACTGACTTCGCACAGTTCGGTAGAAGTCAAAGACAGCCACTCGCCGCTCCCTACGCAGCTCATAAAGCAGACCTGACACTTCAGCCCTGGTGCGTATGTGTTCCTCAAACGAACTCCTTTGTCGGCGCGTCCATGCGGTCGAGATGGAAATGCTTGGCTCTCGATGCCTTCCTTCAGCTGCTAACCTCTTCTTCCGCCGTTCAGCTGCGACCACCTGGTAGGTAGTATTCACGACGTTATTTAGGGCTTTGAAGATGGTCTGATGGAGGCGTCTGTTTTTGCCCTGGCCAGAAGGCTTAATGCCTGACTGAACCGCTGGACGACTCAACCAGGAGGCTAGGGAAAATAGACGGTTGCGGGTCTTAATAACCGTTTTGAGCAGAGTCTGAGCCTGGTTGCGCAGTTCCTCAGTTAGATTCCTGCAAGCCTCCTTTGCTTCATTAATTTTCCTCTTTAATATCCAGGTGGAAAGTGGCACAAATCGACGGCTTCGGCTGTTGCTGTTCAAGGCATCCAGCGTTGACCGAATGTGAAAACTGCCTGCATGATTCAGCGTCTCGATCTTCCAAGTCGCCGGTTTTCGCCAAAATCTTCCGTCTGCCTCCTTGGTTGCATCCGTGCTGCGGGTGGTTCTGTTAGAGAAGTCGAGCCCAAGCAAGTCAGAGGCCTTTCCTGACTTGGAACTGAAGGCGAGACCGGAAGGACCGGTATGCATTTGCCAAAAGCAGGCATCTGGTTGACGTTCAGGTTTTAATCTCTGTGGTTGGTTGTGACGGTGTGAAGGGTACCAGAAAAAAGGCAGAACATTAGAAAGGCGTTGGAGTTGGAATTATTATTACGAAGTTGAGATAAGTAAAAATACTTAAAATTGAATTTTACACCTGTCATATTTGGCTAAGAGAGAACCCCCGAGGGCCACCACCGTATAAAAATAAACGCATTCATGCAGTTTTTAGCTGCGCTTTTTTCCAAATGGTGAAAAAACATAATAGTTGAGCTTTGTTTCAGAATCTATGGCGATTACTTCATGACAGAGTGCACTAATTAGTCCAATTATCGAAAAAAGATAACTTCGTTCACATGTCCTCTCTTCAGATTACACATTCATTCGTATTCCTAGGTTGTTAGACTGTATTGATCCCACTATAGCGACCCCCTTTCTTAGTCATGCTTTCCTCGGACGCCGCGCGGACTAGGGTATGTCTGGCGTTACCACCATGCGTCCGCTCGACACCATAGTCAAGGCCTCCGTTCAAGGTCGCTCCTGTCTGGCTTTCTCAAGGCGGTCTAGTCTCACTAGCCAACCACTTCTCAAGGTTAGACCAGTGCCCGAGATGCGGACGATTTGTTTCGCTCATTCACTGCCTGAGCCGACGACTCACTGTTCGGTTGCAGACCTCCAGACCCGGTGATCGACTTGCCGGAATGCGACTCTGGACTGTACTCGTCTGGAAGTCACTTCTCCTATTGCTTACATACTACGCTTGTTCCTACCTTAGTAAATTCTCCCTCACACTATGGCCTTCCACGCCTTATACTATCAACTTACTTATAAAATGTTGGGATACGTTCTCTCGTCTATTATCCGGTTGGACCACATCGTATCCCACATTGTTGAACCCAACGTGTCTCTATCCCACACCACTATACTTCTTACGAGTTGTGGCGGACAATTATCAGTGCCCCGGTCACCCTACTTGTTGAGGGTCTGAAACAACTCGGGAACAACCCAGTTCACAAGAGAGTCTCCAGCTGCAAAACAATTGAACTTAAACCGACGTGCAGACCTGAGACCACAACCAACAATGCTGTCTGACTTCCTTTTCCAGTGCTTGCTGCCGCAACGTCATGCAACTTTACAGGTAACTGGGTTATGAATCACCGACCTGAAGCTTATTGACTAACTTCCGTGCGCACACATACGCGCGTACAAATGGTCGTGGCTGTCCAGAGGCCATTTGAACACGCTACCGACGCAAAATGAACCACTTTATACGACACTCTCTCGTGTACTGCAACAACCCCATCGTACTACACTTTAATTTACTTCATAATCGCATAAAAGCGGTCGCTACCTCTTACTTAATACTCTCTCATACAGTCATTACTAGCCGTGGCTTCGCCAGTGGCCAGAGCAATGGAGGGTTCTGTGCACAACAAACCCCTTCCCAAGGTGCCTTCAACCTTTTACGGCAAAGATCTATAGTTGGGTTCTCACGGTCCACGCGAAGTGCTCTCCACTTCAATACGGGCACCTGGGTTTAGGGTTTAGAATAGGTGGGCGTATCGGGGAACAATTCAGTGCGCAAAAATCATCTAAATTAAAAAAAGTAACGCGCGTAAGTTGGCGGATGTGAGCTGACTTCGGGCGAGGACACTAGGGTACATTTTCAGATAGGGATTCCTTGTGGGGCTGCCTGGGAAACATGTGAAGCGCGCCCCTCAGGCTCACAGGCACCTGATTTTAAGGGAGAGGAGAGGTGGGGGTATGTCAGGAAACAAATTATAACGCAATATTTCGGTAAAATAAAAGAGTTACGAGGACAAGTTGGGTCGCGTACTCAAACCTTGGGAGAAGACACTGAAGGAGGCTTAAATATCATCGCTACCCCCCGCCCGACCAATGGCGAACGCGTGTAAGTAAGGGGAGTGTGCCCTAACCTCGGACGAGGTCATTGGGGCAAATTTTCTAGTGGAAGCACCAAAACAAACTAGAAAAAAGGTTAACGAAATCAAAAAGGTCAAATATTGTGGAAATCACCCCGCTTAAAATGTGTAAGTAAGCGGTTATTCTCGTGGTTAATTTAAAAGGCTAATTTCGCTTAGGATACTGAGTTAAGCAGCTATGGTATGCAATGACATTCGGAGGACCGCTCTGCAGTTCAATGCCATCATCAAAGCCCTGTTAGATCGACGGATGGCGTGCAGAAAAAGCGAAAATTATGGGTAATCCAGCCTACTTAAAACATTTAAGTAGGTCGCTTTAATACATAAGTACCTTTCGAAGACCTACTTGGAAACCCTACCCATTTTAATATAATCGAGAATTCCCATTTTTAACCTGAGAAGTCATTTTACTTAATAAACTGACTTAAGCGAACATCATACATGGTGGCCTTCCGAGGACCCCTCTATAGTTCAATATCATCATCAAATCCCTACTGGGCCAACGGCCGGCGTCCAAAAAAGTGGGAGACTTTGGAAAATTCAACCTGCTTAAAATTTTTAATAAAGCGTTTATTGTACATGTTGGCCTTCCCAGCACCCCTCTATAGATACCTGCCCCTTTTAATTACAACTTAGGATTCGGCCTAAGGATTGTAATTGAGATGAAGACGACTCATTCACTGGGACAATACATTTATTCGCCTGACGTTTCGACACTAGTTGGAGTTGGAGTCGCACACAGGCCTGTGGCAACCATAAGGCATCAGGTAATGAAGCCAAAAGACCCACTGCCATGACAAGAAATATCTGGGGTTGTCTACAGGATCTGGTGCAGTTGCGGTCGAAGCAACTATGTCAGAGAAACTTGCAGACTTATCAAGACGTGATTTGCCGAACACGCGGCAGCAGTACGGTAAAACGATGCCAATTCTCAAGTTTCGGCTCATTCGACGAGACCCGGCCACACGTTTAAATTTTATGAGGCCGAAATTCTCGCAAGAGGTGACAATCGGTTGAGCCGAGAACTACTTGAGTCATGGTTCACGGGCCCCCGATCCATAAATAAGTGCAACGATTTGCCCAATCCATATTCAATGCTGAGACTCAATTTGGTCAAAGCAAGTCGTCAATTGAGGAACAGACAGGCCACCGCCTCATCGGACGCCAAAACCGGAGGACCAGATGGCCGAGCAATCACCACGCCCGAGCCCACCGCACGTGATGAAATATCAACAGGTCAGAGCCCGTGTGCCGTCCAACAAACTATCCGCGCGCAAGAAGGCAATTAACGTTAATTGCCGCTGAATGTTTGCAGTAATGACTGTATCCTATAAATACTGCAAACTTCTATGCAAGCATTTCCAATTTCTGCTACGGTTTTCTGCCCATGTGTCTGATGATGAATCCGCGACGGATGAAAAAACGTCAGGCGAATAAACGTATTGTCCCAGCGATCGAGTCGTCTTCTTCTCAATTGCTTTGTGGGACTCGCATGTTCGCTTGTATTGGCTAATGATTGTAGTGCTCCAAGTACAGGCCCAGCTTAGACCCTAAAACCCAAACTCGGGTACATTTACAAGGCGTCCCAGAAGTAACTAACCCTTTTGATTTGCCAATAAAACGAAAACTATTAAATCTAGGATATTAAAACATATTTTATTCGAAAAAAACCTTTCAATGCTTTATTAAAACTAGGTTTTGAATATAATGTCTTTTAAATGATGGCCATAATTGCTTTGACAACTAAAGGTTCGTTTGTTTGTCGTTTCCATAACGCTCCTTAGTGTATCAGGCGATAGTTGCCTTGTTTCAAAAAAAATTATTTTAAAGTTCTTGCAGATTTGTTGGATTTGTTACATAAATCCTTGACTTTCGGTAAGCACATAGGAAGAAATCGCATGGGGTCAAATCTGGAGATCGAGGGGACCAAGGAATGTTACCAAATCGTGAAATCAAATGATTTCGAAAGCACTCATTTAACAATATCATCGTTTCTCTTGCTGTATGGGCCGTGGCATCATCCTGTTGAAACCAAGTATTGCATAGGCCATGTCTCTCAATTTCAGGAATTAGAAATTCGCTAATCATAGTTCGGTATCTTTCACTATTAACTGTTACTGTTGCGCCATCATTATTTGCAAAAAATTATGGGCGAATCGCATTGGAAGCTCTTATTCCGCACCACACCGTCACACGAAGAGAATGCAGCGGCCTTTGTTGAATTTCTCTTGGATTTTCATTGTATTAAATTTTAGAAAAGGTTTTCTTTCGAATAAAACAAGTTTCAATATCCTAGCGTTAATAGTTTTCGTTTTATTAGCAAATCAAAAGGGTCAGTTACTTCTGGAACACCCTGTAGATCCACTCAGTCAAAGCTGCTTATGTCTCACTTGATGACACCAGCTCTCGTGTGATATTTCAACTATCCAGTTCGACAATGTCCACCATCAGAGTGGGTGGGGGGACGGTGACTTGCGCTGCACCTACCGCACGTTCTGCTCCTCAACAACCAGGGTCTGTTGTTATGGCGAGATCAGGAAGCCTGGAGGCTGGACTGCGCATGATGACAGAAGGAGCAAACAGTCCGACTACGCATGCCATGCACAAGTGGTCCACGCAAATTTGACCAGGATTTCCCATTAAAAAAATATAAAGGGACGTCTTAGATCCTAACAGGATCGGTGTGCCACCGAGGCAAAGTTAAGAGGAGCCAATGGCAGACCTGTGGTGGTCCTGTAGCGCCTTCAAGCTCCTTTTCCACGTCACACATGAAGCTATCTGATTGTAATTGTTGACCTGCCTCTGGGCAGGCGCAATCCACGCCAAACCTTGTCTCGCATGGCTGCTAGCATGTGCGCACTCGTAGGCGGACCCCAATCCGTCTGGCCAATCAACTTCAAGCCTAACTCACACAAAAACCGCATTGTGGAAAGTGAACTGATTACCACACCCCCACCCTGCCCCGCTCGGCTGCAAACGTATGCTTGTCCGACAGCTAAATTCCTCCCTCTTATTCTCCACTACTTCTGTACAGAATAAACTCTACCCTCCACATGGCGTCTCCCTTCCCACAGGCAACGCGAGTCTAAAGTCACAACAGCAAGGGTTTTACCTTTTAACTTAGCCCACTAATATAGACCCATTCTTCAATCTGAGAGAGGAACAGAATTTATCAGTCAGTTGACAGCCTTTCAAGTCACTGCTTGTAGCGCACAATGATAGATTCAAAAGCGTCAGATGGTTTATGGTCACGGATATGCACTTAGTATTGTGTATTTTACTCTCGCTTTGCTCTGCAAGGGACCAGTCTACGTTCAGAGCCGGTCAGTCAACTGATGCGAGTGGCTGAGGTACCTAATCAGTTAGTTTGCGCATGCTAAAATATACCTGGCTGCCCAAGCAGCACCTAATTTCCACATCCCAGCGGGTAAGGTAACACGACAGTTCAACCGTCATACCCAACGAGGTCCACCATGTCCTCCAGAACAAGATAGCCAAGAGACGGTTGATGAGTCTTCAATCATAGTGGACTTATAGTGTCTAAGCGCTGAGTGTATCCAGATCACTATCAGCATCGGGCCCAAAGTGGTGGCAGCTACGCTCATGCTTTTCTAGGCATTCGGTTTTTCTGATACGCCAGCTAAGGAGGCTTTAAATATGTATAGAACAAGTTCAAGTGGTGTCCAATCGGTAGGTTGCATTACTCGAGAGAGTGTCGCTAATAGTGGCCCATGCTGCGGGTACCAGGGAGTGGTGGAGCGTATAAGCAGCTGTGGCTATCTGGATGTGCATCTGTGCGTGAGTCGAAGTCGGTAGAAAGCGCCTGCCTGCGAAGCTACATGACTTTGAGGCAGCAGGCATTGAACAACGAAGCCGGACCGCATTGTTGGCTGTCCATCACAGACTTGGACTGCCTCTCTCTCTCTCTCTCTGCATTAATTCTCATGTGTTCATTGTCAAGAAGACCAGAGGCAGTATAAAGCACAGTTCGGTGGTGCGGCGTGCTCCTGCACCTACGCGTGTCATCAAATCCCCATGTAGGACATTTGTGTGGGAAAGCATCACAAATAACGCTTTCTGTTCTCTGATCTCGCCTCTGTGGTGGTCTCGCGCATCAACCACGCCGTTCGTTTAGGAAGTACACTTGTAGTGACTCCAGCTATATCTCCTTCTAAAGCGTTACGTTGCGCACGAGGTTATGTGAGGCAGTCGGTCGCCTCGTCACAGTTGCTGCAACCTGCATCGTCGTCCGCCAGCATTCACGCACACACCGACCTCTGGCCTCAGTGCGCACGTGCAACCACTCTGACCAATCATCTTCCGAGGCTGACTTACACGAGGGCCCTTTTGCCCGCGTGACGATTCCACACCCACACACCGGAGTCCGCCCCGACAGGGTGCGGGCGCCGGTGACGACCCCGAGCTCTCCGAGTGTAAAATCTACTAATTCCTATCCTTCAACTCCTTCAGAACAGAATAAACTGTTCCTATCACTCTAGCCTCCCACCTCTTCTCCCTCTCCTAAGGAACCGGGTCTAGAAGATTTTAGCTGCCAGGGTTAACCTTCTGACGCTTAACACCCTTCGATAATCTCCCCCTAGGTAGCAAAGAGATTATCACATTCTGATTTACAGGGTACAGTCGAATGCCTATTCAGTGATATTTAAAAGAAAATCCGTCATGCGGAAAGGTAGCCCAAGCTGCGTCCCTCAAAGTCTTACAACAGTAAAGGACCCATCCTTATCAAACAGGAGGCATATTATGGTTTAAGATGTAATATTACGTTGTTTAGAAATGCTATGCTCTTTAGAAAAACGGAAAATTCCAAAAAGGTGAAACATCGGAGTTACTAAGTAAACCTATGTATTGAATGCAGAGAAAGTCTGTTCATGCAAAAACCCAGGTAAGCAAAAACAGCACAATTAGAATTACGTTTGAAAATAAGCCTTTTGTGGAAGTTTCGGATAAATATGCTTCCATATTAAGCGCAATGTAAAGTACGGCTGACCAAAGAGTCCAGAGTTCTTCTATGGGTTCACGAGATTTGTCGATCGTTTATTCCCCGCGAATGTTTTTTTTGAGAGAGAGATTTCAGTAAAATAACCACATTTTTGCTTCAATGCACCGATTGGAGCGTCACCAGAGTAGGATATTTCTTAAGCTCGAATGCGTATCTGCCGGTCAATTTAAACAGAATTGTCATGTGTAATCGTAAACATACTACTTTCTGCATATAAAGAGAATTTTTCTTCCGTTTCATTGCTTTGTAATTAGTTCGGGAGTTCAATTACGATGAGGTACAGATCGTTTTGAAGCTTTACCTCGCAAGCAGCCTTTCTTACTCAAATATTCCG
Source organism: Ligula intestinalis (assembly GCA_036362985.1). NCBI lineage: Eukaryota > Metazoa > Platyhelminthes > Cestoda > Diphyllobothriidea > Diphyllobothriidae > Ligula > Ligula intestinalis. The sequence continues at coordinate 11,427,952 of JAYGXS010000004.1, read as the reverse complement.
CCTCCCGTACGGAGTCAAGGTTGCCTCATGAACATAAAAGTCACAAGAGTTTTTTTACACTGCACAGTTTGGTCCTTTGGAACATAACTCTTAAACCTGTCATGATTACAAAGCTTTTAAACGGTAATTGTTTCTTTTCGGGCTCACTATGCTTACATCACACGACTACCTACTTATTTCATAGAAGTGGTAAGCATGTTTATTCAAGACAAAGGGTTGACACAGTCCATCCAGTTGCATGGTTTTTTAACGTCCTGTGATTACTTTTAATTTTTTAAGTTTTAGTTTAGTTCGGTTTTTAGTTTGCTTTTAGTTTATTCCCACGACTCACTTGTAGGGAAAAGATGAACCCGTATCAACTTGTACCCCATTCTCATAACAATGTACTGGTCTGATAAGAATTTATCAAAAGCTTACATACGCTTGCAGACTACAATTCTGAGTTGAGTTCTTGTTTACTTTAGGTTTTAGTTTAGTTTATATTTAGTCAGTTAAATTTATTTTTATTTTTCTTTTTCGCGACATGTGGTTGCCATTTTTGTTTAGAAGCTATAATGTGCTTGAAAAATTAGGGAAAGAGCCTATCTTTTACGGTTTTACTTTTATCTCTAAAATTCGATATCGAGTGGATAGGGGCTTGTACCCAAGTCGCGTGTACTGTTCGATATGGAGTCTATATAGCGTCAATAAACGATTGCTTCCGATTCGTGCATCCTTATGGGCAGTTCTTGTTTCCTAATGGTTGTATTCCTAATTTTAAGTATCACGCGCCAGTCACGAAGTTATTTAAATCATTATTTCTATTATTTTTTCCTTAATGTGTTCTAATTTTTTAATTATTTTGACAGAAGATAAATTAGCGAACATACGTTTGTTTTCGATAAATTCTCGTCAGGCCTTTACATTTATATGGTAAAAAGTATTAATAGTTCTATTTTAGCGCACATTGTAGACTCAAACTATCGCGTGGATGCCAAAAGGGCCTTCTGAGTGATCCCAAAGGTGCCCTCCAGCTACTCAAAATAACTTGGACAGAGTCTGTTGGCCACAGCAGAAGCAGCTGCCATCAGGCTACGCAGACCGATAATGTGCGCTCAAAAGAACTTGGTCGCGGCGCCGCGATTACCATGGGCGAAACTCGCTAACACGACCGCACACGGCATAGCACTGGCTTTGGAAACGGGTTTTCCCACAGACGAACAAATCCCCAATTCAGCCGCACACACTTTATCACCAGTCTTGGCCGCCGGTCCGCCCAGAAATGGACATTTTGACCTAAATTCCCCCAACCACCCACCCACCCAACGACACTGACAACAACAACACTACATCTTTTCACTAAGCAGTAGAGTTTATTTATTTCATTACGTGATAAGAATCTCTCGAAAAATCAAACGTAAGTTCGCCAATTTGTCTTATGAAATTTTCAATGCGAATTTCTGAAAATAAGCTTTTTCTTTCCCTTGATAAGCCCCACCCGTTTAACCTCGGTCTCGCCTTACAGGTTGGTGGAGTTTTTGTTTGCGTAAGTAAGCCTAAAATTCGACTACCACCCTGTAAAGTAGTTGTACGATCGAAGGTGCAGCTTGATTCTAACTTGATCTTATTGTAAAGAGGGTGTGAACATAGATATGGAAAAAACAAACATACCTCTGCATAAATTGTTTTTGAGGAATTCCTGCATAGGATGATGGGTTGGTCGGCAAGCAGGATTAAAACCTCATCAGTGTACGTCCCTTCGGGGTCTCCTTCCGACATAAGCATGAGTCCGGCTAGAATGTAAAAGTTAAAGTAACGGGTTTCAAAATTGCCTCCCAGAAATATATAAGAATCTGATGTGAAATGTTGCAACTTTGGTGAATGGACTCTCAGCATGCATTTACGGGACAGGTTTACGAGCCCAGTCAGTAACCAAATAGTGGCTAGTATAATGGGCAGAATAAAATTTTCGACATAAACACAGATAATGGGATCGGACCTCTCTGGCTTATGAGCCGTCATCAGCCAGCCAAATCCCAACTGGTGCACCACCCAAATTCGATCTTTCTAGCGATTGAGCCATGAGCTATCTGTTTCGTCGATTGCGATCAGGAATCGTGGATTGACAATCACCGATTGATAACGAGACCTGATACTAAAATTCCGTATATTACATGTTCAAAACTGCTGTCTTTTATCAGGAGATGTCTCCGAGTTAGCAGAAAACAACGAACTTGGTAGGTCATCCTCTCCAATTACATGTGACCGGGGCCAGGACGAATACTCGGAAGCCCCTTTTCTCCAACAAAGTAGTCGAAGCTTGGAATGCTCTCTCGGACATGACTGGCCACAGTCAGCATTAGTCCTGGATTCGCCAGTGACCACTGCTGCCTAGGACAACAACTCAGGGTTATGTGCACAATAAATCTCTAATTCTGGTGATTTCTGTCTTTTCCTACGATCCGGCGATTCTAGCGATCTGAGTACAACCACAACTCCGACGCTGCACATGGTCGAACCCCTCTGTGCAGTTTCCAAAAGTGATGACTACTGAGCTTAGCGTGGAGGCTACACGTTTGATTGAAGTTAACTGTTTAAGAATATTTGTGTGAATAGTTATTTAACAACTAAAGTTCCAATGGGTTTAAATGCATGTGAATGAAGAATGGTGAGTTAAAAAAGGCAATGGCAAACGAGCCATGAAAACATTGTTGTTAACACGAAGAATTTGGTCTGTATGCAGTGAGATTCACGGGGCAGATGTATACTACGCAATTTTCTGGAGAAAATAAGGCACAATATTTTCTCTCACGCTGTAAATCTATCTTTGAGTACCCACTCGCCGAAGGCGTTCGTCGTACCTTCAGAACAAATAGTCGGATGCAGATGTGGATTACATTGAGACAGGCAGCCAAATTTCTGTTTGACTTGCGGGATGGTTCAAAGCTGGTGAATATAGCGTACTAGAGCTCAATTCAGACAATAGTACATGCCAGAGTTCCTAAACCTCACGAACAATCATAACAGTGCCTGGGTCAGGCATTAGACCTTTCTTACTCAATGTCTTCAACCAAATAGGGGCAGTCAAACATCATGGTAAGCTGCCAACAATGATAAAGACAGCTGGGGGAGGGGCCATCTCGCATGAATCTTTCGCAGGTATGCCATGTGTTTCCCCTTACTTATCTTTTCGGCTCTCCCTTTTTGGTGTTCTTTTTCCTTTACCAACGAACTTTTGTCTAGCCTAGGAATCATGCATTTGATCTGGATGCAGTAGCTGTAGTGCAGCAATTCCTTTCCCTATCGCTCTTTTCTGCGAATGTGTGTGATGATGGGTTTGTGTGAAACTCCGAAACGTCAGGCAGACAATGCTAGGATGTTAGCTGGACAAAATGCTAGCAACGTTTGGAGGCTTTCCTAAGGCGTCGAGCCTAGCCAGACAAATTGTATGCCCCTCCGAACAAATTTGGAGGAATACACTTCTGAGAAGAATGCTGTAAGAGGCAGAGAGATAATTGTTTCTTGAACGCAGAAATTGGGCTAAATTGAAATTCTTTTTTCATACACTACTGACTTACCTATGGCATAATTCCTAGATAGGGCAGGGGAGTAGCTACCCTCGCTTTACAGGCGAGCTCACGCCAAATTCAAAAGGGTTAGGCCAAGGGTTACGGTTAAAGTTACGTTTAGGGTTGAGATTTAGGTAAGGGCGTGGGAACAGCCGTTCCCTGGAATTTATCATCAACTCTCGTATGGAGTGAGGTAGATCTTGTCTTGTTCAAGCCATTTATCTCCGACGAGTTCATGAAGAAAATAAAGGACATTCAGCTCAAAGTGATTACTGTTTAACTGAATGTATACGGTAACCCTATCGGTTTCGTCTGTCCGAATACCAGCGGAAATCCTTCAGCGTAAAATGCAAAGCCTATCAGGTCACCCGATTTACCATACAAGTAGATGAAAAAGAAGAAGACTAACAATGTCTTCCATGTATAGATGGCCTACCAACGGCTCTTTCCACTGACCTGATTGGGAAACGGTTCCTTACAGGCAACACCGTAGTTTCCTATAACATAGCTAACTAAAATAAAAATTAAACTGAACTAAAACTACTAAAACTAAATAATAAACTAAACTTAGACTTAATTGAACTGACCAAAGTAAACGTAACTGCACTAAACTAAACCAATTTAAATTTCAACTAAATTAATACTAATAAAACTAAATACCAAAATAATTAATAAACTAGACTAAATAGTAATCTACAATGAAATAAGCACTTATCTATGCATAGTAAACTACGGTTTTACTTCAGAAGGAACCCTTACTCTTGACGGTACATGCTGTCTTAGAAATCCAGTATCATACTGAAGGTCATTGATTCCCAAGGTCGTGCTCTCTTCTCCAGTGCTCATAAGGCATTCTGTTACTGAAAGGGCTGTCTTACAGCCAGCCATTCTTAAATTTAACCACCGTGGAGATTTATTAGTAATCGGGGCTTGGCCCTTGTCGAAGGATCTTATTTCTTATTGCTTTCTATGCGTATTTGTTGGCTCCTGTTCGTGATTTCGAGCAAGTATCGACGATTTCGTTGTCATTGTTCACACTGACTAATATGGAATGTCTTTCTGACTTCTTCGGCCTAGGTGCTTTGATTGTAAATGTATCAGATCAGGTCTAGTGTTCCTGGTGTGTCGTGCCATGACAACAGCTCTTCCGATCGTAAGAGTTGACGTTAACTTGTTGTGACAAACCGGCTGCGGATTTATAATCCTTTCTTGCTGAATTAGAGCGCCAGAAAAAGTAGCATTTCATCTAGTTCAGGCTAGCCTTGTTTTTGTATGCAGTAGGCAGTGATATTGTGTCCTGCATAAGCACCAATATATTGTTAATAGAGGGGGTCCCAAAAAAATGTATGCACATTTTAAATAATTGCAAACTTGGTGTATATTATGATTATATTATTTCAAAAACGTAAAAATATTTACGTGTATCATTTTATTGTTTTTTTCACTGTGTTTAGACTATTGCAACAGTGGCTGAATTGAGAGAAGCCACTGAACATTAATGCACCCGAATACCAAGAGAAGTGTTTCATGGTATCTGCGATTCCATGGCTTTGCGTTGTCAGCAGTTTCATGATCGAAATGGACGTCAGTTTGAGAACACTCAGTGAAAAAACAATAAAATGGTACTAGTCAATACCTTTACATTTATTTGATAATTAAAATATGATAAAAACTGATTTTACACTTAGGTAAAATGCGTATAAATTTTATTGAGACACCCTGTAGTTAAGGTTCGGCTTATCGCAATGATTTGACAGGTTATTTATATAAAATTACGATTTTTCCTGTCTGTGTGCTAGCTTTTTAAGTTCGTTACAATCTTGCTGATGTTCATTTCGTTCGATAGGTAGGTTTTTAGATCGCCACAATCCTTGCGACATCAATCTTCATTCATTGGTTTGTTTTCTTATCGCCATCGTGAAGTCTGTCTCCGGAAACATACTATAAATATGGTTTTCGAAGGTTAAGACGTAATAGCTCTTCAACGTGCGTGTATGTAAATCATCCACGTGACCAGCTTGGAAATTTGTTTGGTGGTATACAAACACCAGTGTCCGCAAATCGTGCGGGGTCGGTAGACAAACTAGTCCATCGTTCAACCATTAACAGCTTTATCTAAATTTCGAGACGGAATGGCAAGAATTCCAACACCTGAGCTCCTACGAGTTCATTTTCTCCTTCGATATTTTCTATAAAGCAGAAATCGAATGATTTGTACTGTCCTCTTGACTTCCATTGCTGGCAGAGTTTCAGTCCTGGGTTTCTGGAAAGGTTTTGATTGGTGCGATAAGCGGAGAAACTATACTTTAGCATTGGTCTAGATTCGTTTCTCGAGCTTCCGCCCTTCGTTGATGTCTGCCTACACAAAGTCCACGTCGTCTATAACGTCGCGTAAACTTCACGTCCAAGCATATTTGGGGTTCGATTTTCCCTGCGCGTAGAGGTTGCGTTCTGTTTTATATTACTTACCCTCCTAAGATATGTGGTCCTAACTGGTACATGATAAAAAGATGTTTGCAGACTTCCAGTTACCCGTGGGTCCTCGACCTCCATCGTTTGTCCCTCGTTTGGTGACTTTGATCAAGAAGTCAACGTTATTCAACAGACAGAAGTGCCTCTAAACTGTTCTGATTTCATTTTATTTAATTTATTGTTTTACCTTACAGCCGTTGTAAAGGTCACGGTATGACGACAAATCATCGCCAGTCATTCATATCGCCCACATAGAGGCAGAACTCTCTCCAGAGTTCTTGGGTCATTTAGGACTACATCCAACAAGTTGTCATTGACTTGGTGTATTCTTAACAAGTGACTGATTTTGGCTGTAATATCGCAGACTAGAGGCACGAAACTTCCTCCTGAATTGCACAGCTTCTCAGCACAGTTGACAGAGTAGGGGTTAGTAGATCGAGGGGTTTCTTTTATGTCCAAGGATGGAAGCGACTGGTCTGGATTGCCAGGTTTCTGAAAGCACGGAGTTGTCGTTTAACTGGCAAATCAGTTACAACAGACTATTTCAGTCTCTCGCCTAATTCCAGCGACTGAATCGGCTTCATTCCAGATAATATCGGCAGTATCTCACCTGTCGTGTTCCCTCTATGAAGTTCGAACCCACGTTCCCCCTGTCCCTGCAATGAGGCAAACAGCCTCACGGAATCAAGACCATCATAGTCTTCTGCTCACCAACTCAACAACCCCCCCCCCCCCCCCCCCCCCCCCCCCCCCCCCCCCCCCC
>JAYGXS010000004.1:11393000-11412823 GCA_036362985.1 Ligula intestinalis | reverse complement strand
ACACCAGCTGGTCGGACAACACAAACAAACGCAATCACAGACGGCGCAGTTGGTCCACCACTGGTATCTATCAGATGGGTCATAAGCACTTCATCGAACCGCAGTTCATCAGCGCCTCGCCTGACGATGATGTTATACCATACTTCCGCATAGATACTAGTTAAAAGCCCAGACACGTGTTTTGCCGATGTTTCTGCTACTGCATGATACAGCAACGAGGGGTTCGGCTCTTCAGTAGGCCCCCAACGTTCTCTATGCGGTTTCTAGTATACGACCTCCAGATAATAAGAGCCGAACCCCTCGTTGCTGTATCATGCAGTACCAGAAACATCGGCGAAACACGTGTCTGGGCTTTTAGCTAGTATCTATGCGGAAGTATGGTATAACATCATTGTCATATAGAATTCACACTACTTGTAGTGCTACTCGTTTGTAGAATGGACATTTCCGTGGTTATTCCGCGGCAGTTGATTGTCTTCGACGAAAATGTTCATCGAACTCTAGGGTCTGACCCTTAAAAGTCATGTCCCATCCACCTACTTCCATGTCATGCACCTAATAATTTGAGAGATTATTTCCTTGATTATTATCTGGAGGTCATATACTAGAAACCGCATAGAGAACGTTGGGGGCCTACTGAAGAGCGGAACCCCTCGTTGCTGTATCATGCAGTAGCAGAAACATCGGCGAAACACGTGTCTGGGCTTTTAACTAGTATCTATGCGGAAGTATTGCATAACATCATTGTCATATAGAATTCACACTACTTGTAGTGCTACTCGTTTGTAGAATGGACATTTCCGCGGTTATTCCGCGGCAGTTGGTTGTCTTCGACGAAAATGTTCATCGAACTGTAGGGTCTGACCCTTAAAAGTCATGTCCCGTCCACCTAATTCCATGTCATGCAGCTATTAATTTCCGCGATTATTTCCTTGATATAAATATATATATAAATATATAAATAAATATATATATATATATACCGAAGAAGAATATGATGATAAAGCAAGGCACATTGGAAAAAGCGAGGTCTGCTTGTGCATTTTCTGACGAGCCTTTCATCTTCATTATTATATCATCTCGGAATGTTATCGATGTAATCTATTCAATATGCATATACATAAGTAGAAGGGCATTACGGACAAAGATATGGGACACTAGAATGGCCATTTCTGGCTCATTAGCCGTCGTCAGCTAGTAATACCCAGCTGCAGTGTTGCCGCCCGAATTGCTGCCACACTCGAGTTTCGAATTCACTTCACTCCGGTCAGAGGCAAACATTCTTATCATTGAGCTACGAACTCGCAGTCTTGCCGGTATAAGATCGGTACTGTCCTTCTGCCTATATCCTAGTCACCTCGCAGTGGAGACTTTGGGGAGAACTCTAATGGCAACATGGACGGACTAGTGTGTCCTCTAACATATCGGTGTGCGCGTATCTGCTACTATGTACATAAGTGAATGGTCGATCACCGATCGATTACGGGACTCCCTCAACCCGCTCTGCCTTGGAGCTCACTCCCGAACCCTGACAGCAGCCGCACAGCGGCTAATAGTATAGACAAAAGAACATTAATGACAAAGACAAGAGAGGCTGGCATGGCTATTTCTGGTTCATTAGGTATCATCAGCCAGTCAAACCGTCGCTCGAGGCTCGAATCCGTGCCCTTCCAGTTAAAGCATTGGTAAGCGCCCACTCAGCAAAGTCAATATTCCTGTTCAAACCCAAGAGGAACACGTTCCCTAACCAGATTGGTGAGTGCCATACTAGCATTTATATAAGCCAGCTATTTTTCAGGCAAATGTGAACACATAGGCCTCTCTTTTAAGCTGGTCATTTAGCTAAAAAAACAAAACATCCAACCACTTTGGGCAATATTGATCCGGAAATAACACGTTATGGAATACCAGTACTTACAGGAACAGGAATATTGCCCTTCCGAGAGCTCTCCACGAAATATCTATGCGACCTGCTCAGTTTTGTCGATTGCATTCGTGTCCAAACTATTATTTTTGTAAGTTCGGATAAGCCCTCCATGAAACGTCCCCTTAAAGTCGCCGTAAAGTAAAGCCTAGTGGCAAGTGAAACACTCGAAGAGAAACTGAAAATACCGGTAGATTATATTTTGTCCATTTCAGCGGAGACTATCTACGACAGACCCGAAGAACTTGCTATAAGCATGGGCGAAACAACAAATATGCGGGACTGCAGTGAGAACTCAGAAGTAAACAGTCATGTCTGGGATACCCACTTTCCGGACCCCACAAATACCTAGTGTTTGATTCACAAGACGGCCCGCGGAATCCAATCTTCCCCACACCCGGATCTAGACGCGACTGCTCGCCAGATGGAGCCTTCATTGGTCACTCCTAATGCTATGCAACCCACTGAGGGAAAAAGATTCACATGGTCAACATAACCAACTTGCTATAAAAGTACAAAGTGTGTTGAACTGGTGTCTTAACAACAGAAAGAGCAGTTTTATTGGTACTCGTTGATTAACGTTCACCGATCGCTAATGGAACCTACTTATTCCGCTGTGGCTTGGGACTCATTCAGGAGCCACCCAGCGGCTAGTAGTCTAGGCCGATTGAAATGCCAGCAAAGACTAGGTTATTTTGGGGTTATTAGCCGTCATCAGCCAGACATACCCAGCTCCAAGTTCTGTCCCACCCCAGGTTCGAAACCGCGACCTTTGGACCATAAGTATAACGCTCTGACCATTGATCCACAAGCTTGTTGTTTTGCTGGTTTAGACTATTGATTGGGATAAACATGCTTGCAGCTCTCAGGAGCATAGCAGGGGTCGTGGAGATAATATCAGTGATTAAAGTAGCAGTCATAGTACGAATAGTGATATCAACTGCAGAATTTATTATAAAAATATGATAATTTTTATAAATCTTTAGGCACTAGTAGTAAGAGCGAGGGACAATAAAAAGCCTGAAATCTGCTCGTGGTATTAGTAATAAAAACATTCGTGGAGAGTACCCAACCTAGAACACTTGTCTATTTTCATATCTGCACCAGAACTTACGATAAAAAAGGCTTTCTGTCCAGCAATGGTTTGTCTCTCCCCCCCTCCCAAAAAAAGATATGACACCACTTACTTTCCCTGGCCGTCCCGTTTGGGGTAAGCTGAACTTGTCCGTCTTCAGAAAACGTGAGGTAAGCCCTGGTCAAATCGGTCCTTTCGGTATACAGACGCAGAACCGTGCCATTAGTCGAGCTGATGATGCGGAGAGTGCTGCGGCCAACTCGTCCACCTCTGTCCCCGTGGGCCCCCGGTGGATCCAAGGACAGCTCAAGCGTCGGGTGCCTGATTGCCAGTATCGGCAGCGAGACGTTTCGCAGGCTGGTGTTTTGGAAGCCACCCAGCACAAGGGGACTGGCATGGGCATAGAGGACCGTGAATTGGAGTCCAAACACTAACAGAAAGAAAACAGTCCAAAACCGCTGCGGTGCCTGCAAACAGAGTTGGTCTTTCGGTGCGTTGTGATTGGACCGGGGAGTATTGATGCAACAGGAGGAAGGGAAGGACGAGGATCCAACGAGGTCTCGAACAGGGATAGGGAGGAGACGAGATTCACCGCAATTAAACCTGCGAATGGTCGGGGAGAGAATGAGAATGAGGAGGAGGGATCCATCTGGCGTCAATTTAACACCAGAATGTGGCGTGTAAGAACGCCTGTGCGCTTGCAGAATTAGGTTTCCCAGAATGGTGAGCATAAGCCAACTTAAAAATATGGTTCCATCTACCAGTAGGGGGTGTTTGGCACGGGAGATGGTCACCTGTTTCACAGCTACTGACGGGGACTTGACTGGGTGCCAAGATTTACCCCGACGGTGAAAGACACTTGACTGATGCCGGCACTGGCAGATCCAGCAAACAGGAGCGCAGTGCCAGTGTGGAATGAAAGGGGTTTGGAGCAGGTGAAGTTGGCAGTGCAGATAAGGATCGGATAATGACAGTGCGGTCATTGTAGTTACCACGTGGTTTCAGCCCTGGGAAAAGAATTAGCGGCGCCAAGTCACGCCACACCACGCAGCACACGCATACGTGTCTAGTGAAGTGCCCTCGGACTGGCCGCTCACAACTGACCAATCAGCGCTGGTGCAGCGCACACGCGGATTTGTGAATATGCGCACACGACTGCGGCGCGACGCTGAACACTTCTCAACGGCGTCGCAGCTCTCCCCCCTGTTCTCTCTCTACCCCCGCGACCTCTTCTGCACCCCCCGCAACTGCAGGCCACTTGCATGCAGAGCACGACGGCGGTGCAGGGTCTTATTTATATTTTCAGGCGGAATAAAAATCCTGTGGACTGCCGGTGGATATTGACACAGGAAACAAAAATTATCGAAACTAACCGATTCTCACTTTAGAGCAGTGCTTGCGTCCACTACTGTAACCGCAAGCGGTTTTCGCACTAGGCTCACCTTTGAAACCTTGTCAGGTATGATTATTATGCCCATTTGGTGCGCTATTACTTCAGAGTGGTCTTTGATAGTCAAATAATTTGTTAAGTAGGTCCTTAGAGTGGAGTATTCGTACCGTTTTCAAACTTATTTTGTGTTTTGGGGCTATCTGCATCAGAAGATGCACAAGGCTAGATCCAAAAACATGGAATATTTGGGACCGACGAATGCAGTCCAATTACGATGGATACTTTTGTGTTAAGTTCTCCCCAAATCACACTTGAAACATCTGTCGGATTGAACTTTTTTACGAGTAATTTATAGCGTCGACTTCATCATTCATATATCAGAAAGATGTTTGAAGTTTTTTTGGAACTTATGGTATGACGTGCTCTGCCATACACCAATGATGTTTCGTAGGTGACCGCGCCCGTTGCTGTGGGACTAAATATCGAAATTTCATATCAACCGAAGTCTGCCATTTGCAAGGACAGATTCAATCCTAGTGATCAGTTGGATATAGTGTATCACAGACTGAACACATGCTCAGATCACTCAAGCATATGCGATGGGTTGGGGAATTATCACACCTACGAAAGCGGTTCGAGTTTAAATTCGCAGCCACGTCGGTAATCGCGCCCGCCAGAAGCAAGAAAACCAACTAATTGATCAAAAGCTGGGCATCCAATGAGAGCCCAGTGAATCTATATATCGATCTGGCGCTAGCATACAGAGCCCTGTGCAGTCACCGTAAGACTGAAGTTACTTACATATGATTGGCTCCCGTGGTCTATAACTGTGGCTTGTTTTGTTGCTACTTTTATATACGACGATGAACTTCTGTACGAGTTTGAAAGCTAGCATGAATACACAAACTATTGCGTCATCAAATAGCTTTCTTCTTTCCCACTTGTAATGTTATTCTGCTTACAAGCTGGTAGAGGATTTAATTTGACTCGGCTGCGACTTTAGACACATGATGTAAGAACTTACTAGGCAGTCCGTAGATTGGCCAAGTACTTCCGAGTGATCTATCTACTTCCGCTTATTCTAATAACTCACCGCTTCACTCGGCAGTTTCCCAAAAGCCTTCCATTTATACGTTCACAAGTTAAAGACACCAAAACAGGAGAGAAAATTTGTTGGAAGATACCCTCTACGGGAGTAACAGAAACCTGTTTCGGCTACTCATGTCTCTGATGATGCATCCGCGACGGATATCGAAACGTCAGGCGAATAAAAATATTGTCCCAGCGAACGAGTCTTTTTCTTCTCAATACCCTCTACTGCTGCAGATCAGAGTAAAAGGACACATTAGGGACCTCTCACAGGAAAACCGACTGTTCGGTCGTCGATTCGGACGACGTTCACCTTTTGGCCCACGGTAGGGCTGGTGCAAGGGTGCAATGATAGAAGACTTATGCAGCATATACCAAACTCTCTCTACCCTCAGTCGTCTGAGTTCGATGTCAAAGCAATGTCAGGAAGACCGGTGGTGGAATTGGGTGACGTTTTGTGAGTCTACGCCTTGGATTTACAAAACAATCCCCCTACGTATACTTAAAGCAAGGGTATCTTTGAATTAAAAAAATTCTAAATTGCTGAATAATTTTGAAATCTACTGACTGCTGCACTCGAATTCAACGTTTACAAACTGCGTACTGTGTACATCCTGTTCAAGGAAAAGAATGTTTTCACCTACACTTTGGGGAAGGAGTCACACAGTTCTCATCGAATGTTGCAGTAGGTGTGGAGCATGCTTTATACAGTATAGACAGCATTAATAAATTGAAGGATACGATGTACTATAAATGAATACCTCACAATGGTAAAAAGGTATACTAAGACATTTTTCTAAAACCGAATGATACCCCTTCTTTATGCATAAAAGTTAAAGGAGGCGTAATTTGCCACCAAACGAGTATAAGACATTTTTTCATGCGTGTTTTACATAAAATATATTTGAACTTATAAAGGCAGTCATAATCATTGATGAAAACGCGTACTATTTAAGTAGGTAATTTTTACAGTACACACGTTTTCTTAGTGGTCAGAACGAAGCTCGTTTAAAAGCCCGCGTCCTTTCATGACTGAAATAACTTCAGAATTGACTACAAGACAATCAGAATCACAACCCGAGTCAATGCCAATTACCGAAAGAGTATCAATCATTCGCATATGCCAGCATGTTGCACGAATTCTGGCGCGTACTTTATGTGCACAGCCCCAATAATAGCTACAGTGCCCCGACATGGTCCCCATGTTGGTCTACCACATCTACCGCATGGTCTTGGGGACAAAATAGGAGACCTAGTGGCGCGCAAAAAACAGGAAAATTCGTCAACAGAACTGCCGAGCAGAGGCGAAACGCGCGTCTGTACTTTTGGCAAGAATTTATTTGACGATTAAGGTGGATGACATTTACAGTCACCACAAGAATGAGCATAAATCACTGCGGATTTTTCCAATGAAACGGGACTGACCTTTTTTGGCGCACAGAAACAGGGAAATTACTCATGTAGTCTTCCTTCGCGTACACACATATATAGACCTTCGCATTGCCATGCGGACCTCCAACCGACGTTCACGGCCCCTGTTTCATGGTCAGCTCTGAAAAGTGCCAGCAAACCTGGATGCCAACGGGTGGAGGGGAAGAGCGAGATAAAGCCTTGTGGCACGGACAACGCATGATAAATTTTATGGAGAAGGTTGAATGCGAAAATAAAACAAGAGGACAGTATCCGCGGTCACCGCAACTGATGCCAACCGCAGAGGACTCTGAACCAAGTCACATGGGCCTGTCTTCAGTTGGTCGGGAACTTATGCTGACCTCTGAGACTGCTCGGCAAAAAAGGCAAGAAAGCAACATTTAAGAAGACGAACTACAACTTCCGACCAAATAAATGACCAAAACACTTGAGTTTCAATTTTCTGCTAGTTAACCCTCAAGCGAAGCCTAGAGACGCGTAAAACGGGAATGGTCGTTTATTTCAGTTCTGTTCAGTTTATTTGAAAAAAACTCGTATGTGTACCCTTCAACTTCCTGTTTGTTAGCATGCACCTAGTTATATCAAAATTGTAAAAGTGTAAAATAGGAAAATACACGGGAGTGTGTAGATAGAAAAAACGGAATAAAGTCATGAAGTATTTTAGAGCAAAGGAGCAAACTGGTGCAGTTGTTCATTTATTAAAAGTCCTTCAGCTTATTGATGAAGACAAATAATAGGAGGCAGTGAGGTGGAACAACAAACAAGAAGGAACAGACAGTTAAAAAAAAACCTCAGAAAATTCTTGGAAAATGTAAAAATTGAGAAGAAATTTTAGGTTTTAAAGGAGAAATAACAGCCACTCATGGGGAAATAAATACGCGAGATATGACCATCACGCTGATGAAGGCGTATGAGAGTTCGAAACGCTTCTCGTTGTGGGAAAAAAGTATACAACATCCAGGGCTATGTTTCACCGTCGTACAGCTACAGGAACAACCGTCGGGAAGCCGAGACAGAGAAATCATCGCGGGCATCATCAGTACACTCAGGGCTGAAGCAAGGCGGGAAACCTAGAGGTCTCGAGAATTCTCACCGAAGTGCCGGAGATACGACCATGATACCCCCTTGCTGATTGTAATGAGAGTTTTAAGGATGGACTTCATTGTGGTTATGCACCGAAATTTGAGCGAGAAATTATACACCATTAAGTACATTTCTTAAAAAATTCTTCTTCTAGGCCATTATATAGCAATGAAATTGAGAGGATTATTAAAAAATAAACCAGAGAAAACTCTCAATAAGTAAAAGGAATTTGTACAACAAAAGCCAAAGTAAAACAGCTTTGTATTGCTGTGGGAATGTATAAGTTAACAATCGGAGATGTACCTCCCATAGGTATGAAATTATAAACCAAACCAGACCAGGCAATGCATTTGAAATCCAATGGGCTTACATAACCTATTTTTAATGAAGACAATAAAACATTATTATTCGAGTAACAACATAATTTACAAATTTCATTTTTGATAATATGAGTTGGTAGAACGCAAATACCTTTCTTGCTCTAAATTGCCGTTACTTGAGACGAAGAAACAAAAAGGAACGTATGGGTCAAGCTGGGCATTAATGTAAAATATGTTCAGGGGTGAATGGCGAAAAATATTCATAATATGGAACGTACTTGTTTTGGCCTAAAAGCTGGAAGACCGAAATGGCAAGCCCTGTTCCCGAGTTAGTTACTGTATTTTTAAAATAACTGGTGTTATGGAATCTGACAGTCGTTTATGAAAGTTCACCGCTCGCTAGCTGCATTCCCGTCTCCCGCTCGACCATTTCTAGCTCATTAGCCATCGTCAGCCAGTCATGCGTAGCTCCAGGTTGTGCAGCACCCGGCGCCTGAAGTTGCGGCCTTCTCGACTAGAGTCAAACGCTCTAAATATTGAGCCAAAAGCTCGTTGTTAAGTTCGGAAAATATTGACACTCATTGGTAAACTTTCACCGACCACTAGCGGAAAGCACCTGTTCCGCTCCGCCTTGGTCCTCATTTCTTGGGCTCTGACAGCAACCAGCAATACTATCTTCTTAGGACTACGACGGCAAGGGAATGGCAAAGGAATGTAACTGAATGGAGTGCCAAAGCTACGGGTAGATCAAGATGGAGTGGAACTGACAAAGACTAGGGAGACCGGGATGGCCATTTCTGGCTTATTAGCCGTCCTCAGCCAGTCATACCCAATCGCAGGGCTGGCGACCCTCGACTCTAGAACCTTTGGCCATTGAGTGCAACACGCTACCGTTCCGCCACAGTCTGATTGTTTTTATCAGTTGCGATCGAGAATACGATGAATGGCAGATGTGCTCACCGGTTACGGAACATGCTCATCCTGTCTTGCCTTGGAGCTCAATGCTCAGCCTTCACAGGCAACCCACTCCATCCTATTCTGCAGGTCGCCGTGAGACTAATCTCCAAGTAAACGTAAATAGTACTAACGTGAATATATTTACAGTTCATACACTACAAAACCTAGTGCTACCGGTTCGGTTTTTTAACGTGAAATATCATTCTAACGCGCAGTAAGTCAGTGTGTTCAAGGGTCTTAAGGTGGAGACCGAAATTTTATGTAAATATTTTGGCAGAAGTCTAGCAGCCACTGTAGGTTCGTCGCTTTCTATTCACAAGTTGCCACTAGACCGTCAGTAATATAAGCTACACAATTATTGACTATACTGGCTACAAAGGTACTAGCGCAAAGCCGATTAACGCGTGTTTCGCCAATATTCAGTCGCTGCGAGGGGTCGGTCTCATGAGTGTATCTCCCAACATTCCCTTTGGGCTTTCTGTTAGATACTTCAATGATGAAATTTCCACTTTTTTAATTTCCTCAAAAAATAACTTCGAAGTCGGAGTAGATCGATATGGAATGGAAACTTGGCTAACGCGTTTAATCCGTTTCAGCACTACTCATGTGAAACACTCATCTTGTAAAACGTAGCCAATCACATTGCATCAGTTCACTGATTGGCTGCAGGTGACCTAGAACCCACGCCCTGGGAGCAAGACTCAACGGCGGACACAGGCGCGCACACACGCACACACACGTACGCACTGACAACTTGTTAACTGAGCGGAAGCACGTCAATCGAAACAACTTGTCTGCCATTGGCTCGCCCGTTACCTGACGTGCTCGTACACGGGCCTGCTCGTCAGCTGAGGCTCCACTATATACTGAAGTGGTTCACAGGGAAAAAGCGGCGTAACAATATCTCCTCAGCAGATGAAAAATCTTACCGCATGTCCAATAGGCCGGTGATTTTAAGGGAAAATAAGATCCTTGAACAGCAGTTATGGTTATGCAGGTGCAGATGACACACTATCCAGTGTGTTCGATCAGTAAGAAAGGGGAACGAATTCCCCCATTGCTGTGCACTTTGAATGGAAGACTCAACTGTAATTCGAAGCTATCTGAAAGTTTAGAGCTGTTTTATCCTTGGTGTCGCAGAATTCCACTGGGAGAAGCGTGAAAGCTTTCTGGCAGATCTCGAAATATCTGAATGTTAACCCTAATCATAATGTCCTAGGAATTGGGTATAACTAGGGGATGAAACCGCAGACATGGGTTCTACACCGAGTTCCGAGTCATGTTCGGTTTGAGATAAACACCTCGGGTAACAGAATCCTCCTCCGTCTAACGCCAGCTTGGATGAGCCGGGGATGGCGAGCTCATACACACAGGGGAACTGCTTTGGGGCTTAGGCGCGGCGCAAAGTTGGCCGGGGAGGGGTTGGCATGGACAGAGAAGGCGAGGCCCGGACAATTTGCAACAACAGACCTCGGGGGGGGGCAGGCTTCAGCTGATTTACGTGTGTCCGCGTGCGTGCGGGCGGAGGGTAGAAAACCTGGACAACGAGTGGAGGACAGTGCAGGCGCACCTGACGCACCTGGGGCTCGAATGCCACCTCTGTGACGTACGCCACTGAGACGCGGGGGACGGGGGAGGCGTCGTGTGTATACGTTGTGTCACCATATCAAAGGGTCCACGGCATGGGGCATGAGCCGGTATGTGTGAGCACGTGCGCGATTTGCGACTGTCAGCGTGACCGCAGCCGGCAGTCAGGTCGAACTGACGTAGCCTCAGCGGAAGCTTCTGAGTGGTTCCCATATGTGATAAGTAGAGCAGATTTGACACTCGCTGATTAACGTTCACCGATTGTAGCGGAATTCACCCCTCCCGTTCTGCCTTGGGACTCGTTCTCGAGCTCCACACACCGCAGCTTATAGTCTGGGCAGACAGCATTGGCGATCAAGACAAGGGTGGATGGAATGGCCACTTCTGGCTCATAAGACGTCATCAGCCAGTTACACCCAACTTCAAGCAGTGCCCGCCCCCCCCCTGAGGCTCAAACCCGCGACCTTTGGGTCAGAAACCTAACGCTCTAACCATTGAGCCCCGGGCTCGCTGTCTTGCTGGTTTTAATTGGCAAATATTTGTTGTAACGATGACTTCAGTGATATCACCGTCTAACTTCACCTTTTGAATCCCCTAGGAAGGACACAATGCGCAGGGTGTAGCTTTGGAATCCACCCGGACGCGAGTTTATTGTGTAGACAAGCTGGAGTTGCTTTCTAGATTGGTAGTTGCGCTGGTTGACCTCCAGTGCGCTGTTATCCCGCCTCAAGGCGATGCTCGGCAATGGGGTGGACTGGTGGTGCCCTGGCATTACGTGTTTCGACTCACTGTCTGAGAGGTGACAGTGGCTTATAAGTGATTGTCAAGCGCGTTCGCTTGTGTAACGATTGGGCGCGTTGGATAAGGTCACCTGCCGTGGCAAACCTAAGTGGCCCTTGAGGAACTGCGACTAGTTGGGCACGCGCGTAGGCTCACGTGCGTTTTACTTCGGTCCAGTCTTTAAGGTCATCACGAGGAGGCGGTCAGAGCGTCGTCACAAAGATATTGCGCCACTCCTCATTGACAAAGGAATTATTAAGGCAGTTGGCGGGAGGCACGACGTCTCAGGAAAGTCTGCAATGTTGCTAGCATTTGGTCAGGCTAGACTCCTATCAATAGTGACCCTCGTTGAGAAACGAGACCATGACTCAATGGTTAAAGCTTAAGACTTCGGATCAGAAGGTCGCAGGTTTGAGCCTCTGGCAGGACACCGATTGGGGTTGGGTCAGAAATGGCTATTCCAGTCTCCCTTGGCTTAAAAATCTCTTAATAAGAGACGTTTTCTCAGGCCAGAAGATATATTTTCTTAAAATATAAAATTCAAAGGTGTAATTTGCTACCAAACGAGTGCAAGAAAGAGTGCTTTGTCATTATTTCTATATACTACATCTGTATTTATAACAAGTTGAAAATCAATGAAGAAACTGCATAATACTTAAGTAGTCATTTATAAGCAATCAGAAAGAAACTCAGTCAAAAGCCGGGATCGTGACGTGACTGAAATATTTTGGTATTACGATGCATGATAATCAGTATTACTAGCCTACTTAAACAATCGGTTCGAATCCAAAATACATTCTCTACTTGTGCTTTGAGTATGGTCAGTAACTACCTAAATTATAGTACTCTCTGCCTGCTGGTAGGCCGTGAATAATACGTGGTTATCCCACAGTGGCTGATGGATCTCGGCCCAAATATTAACACCAAATTTCGGTATGTACCTATAAAACTTGAAGATACTAATGTAAACAATGTTAAAAAAATAATTTCTAAGTTTAGTAAGAAGTTGAAAAAAAAGGAATTCAGTTAACCCCATTTTGAAAAAAAACTCAATAGAATTGGTAGTATTCGATTCCAGGAAGCAAGGTGTCAGTGGAATTATCAAAGGCTGCTAAATCCCTATGAATTAATTGCACCTGGTGGTTGTCTGATGAATTTTAGATTGCTTGCTTAGGCAGTAGGCTGGGCGGGTAACTTGATCCAAGTGTGATTTAACTCACGGCTCTCGGTGCGGGTCCCCACCGAGACCGCTGAGTTTTTCACACTGATGTTTTATGAATTATTTAAAGTTGTCCAAACACCGTTATTAAGAAGGAATAAACTCACCTGACCCTGCTGTGAAAATTCGGTGGCCTCGCGAGATTCGAATCCACTTCAGCATATAAAAGGCTCGAGTACAGCGATGAAAATTCTGATAATGCAAAAGGTCACCTAAAAGCCCAGTCCTCTATCCGATTTGCAGCGTTTTTTCATTCATGTCGTCAACCATTTCTACTTCAGATCTTTCTAAAGGGCCCCGGGCTTCGTACACCCAGATGCCGGAATCAACTGGCGGAGTCAGCTTGACATTGAAATGTCTGGAAGAAGAAGAAGCAGAAGAAGAAGAAGAAGAAGAAGAAGAAGAAGAAGAAGCGATCACTGGAAAAAGCGTTTTATTATACTGGCGTTTCGGATTCCGTCGGGAAGCCTTAGTCATAGGTAATCATAAACAAGTCTGAGACATGCGTAGATAAGGGGTGATACATGCACAGATTACATGGTATTTATAGTTCGCAGCGATCACCCGCATGCGTACTATAATTATCAGTTCCTGTAGCCACCGCTTGAGGTCATTTAGTGCCACAGCGTTCTTGTCCGCGTCAGATGCGGGTTTGATCATTGCACGACAATTATGTCCGCTGTCGTCAGAGTTGTTGTTGCGCCTAGTCCTTCCCACGTGACTGAGTCCTTTGCTCAGGAAATTTCTCAGTACACCGTATGGGCACGCCAAATCGTTGCGCCTGTTGAAGGACTGGGGGCCTGAGAACCATAGCTCGTGCCGCTCGCGGCTCACGCGGTTGTCCCTTCTTGCGGGGATTTCGGCCTCGTCAAACTTGAAAATATGGCCAGGTCCCGTTGGGGAGCTGCAACCTGGGAGTTGGCGTCTTTCCTCCTCACCGCTGCTGCATGCTCGGCCATTCGCGTTTGGAGTAATCTCCCGTTTTTTTCGACGTAGTTGCTTTGTCCACAACTATACCAGATCCGGTAAACGACTCCAGCCATTTCCTGCCGTGGCAGTGGGTCTTTCGGCCTCATGATCCGGCCTGTGTGCAACTCCAACTACAAGTGGGGTGAGTAGACGGCTGACCGCTTCCGATACAATCTTCAGGTACGAGGAGCTCGCCAAACGTTTGGGCCTGCTGGACTTGGCTTCTTCTCTCGTTTGTGTATGCACTGCTTGACAAAATTGCGCGGGTAACAATTCGCTCTCAGTACCCGTCGAACATATTTTAATTCAGCAATTTTGTCTTCCACTTCGCTGCAATGCGTCTCGACGCGCCGGAATAGCGCTCTTACGCAGCTGCGTTTGTCACCGATTGGGTGGTTGCTGTTTAAGTTCAGGACTTGCATAGTTTTGGTTGCTTTCCTGAACACTTAAGTTTTTAGGCCACCATCGTTTTCGCGGCAAACGCGGACATCCAGGAAGGCCAGTTGGTTGTTTTCTTCTTCCTCCATCGTAAATTGAATGTCCGGGAAGACGGCGTTTAGACGTTCCTTGAATGTCAGCACCTGATCCCGCTCAATTACGACGAAGGTGTCGTCCATATACCGAGCCCAGAGTTTCGGCCTATAGTGCCGGAAAACCAGCGACTCCAGCCGTTGCAGGACCGCCTCTGCTATGAGGCCGGAAATGGGCGAACCCATATGTGTGCCCTACACCTGCTCGTAGATAGTTCCGTTGAAGGTAAAGTATGTCTAGAGGGCCCCGGGGACGAGGTTTATGTGGATGGGCTTCGTAGACCCAGATCCCGGAATCAACTGGCGTAGTCAGTTTGACATTGACATGTCTACTACATTCCAGCTTCAATAGTACCATCTATCGGTACTATCGGTCTTCTGACAGGAGTTTTTGTATGCAAAGAAGTCAAGACCTTGTTGTGAAGTCAACCCGACGATAAGTAGCACTTTTTCTAACTCAGAAAATCACATGAACTTCACAAGACAATCCCTGTTACTAGGCGTCAGACCACGATGTACCTTCTGGTTTTTCAGCAATGCAGGAACGATGGTTCTTAAAAAGAAAGTATGTTGTGATTTTTAAATAAATATGATATTGTTGAGAAATATCAGTTTTCTAGAAAGGCAGAAATTCTGAAAATGCGAAAAGTCGACGTAGCTAAATAAAGTTATGTCTTAACTGTACAGAAAGGCTGCTCATACAAAATGCGTGTGAATAAAGCAGTAAAAGTAGAATTTATTTCGCAATTAGTCGTTTGTTTAAACTTGCAGGGGTTTTTTCTTCCAGATTACCAGCGCTGTAAAGTATGGTCATTGGAAAACAGCCCAAGGTCTGAATATACATTTCCCCACCGTTTGACGAGAGTTAATTATGTACAGTTGTGTCCAAGTTAATTAGAATTGTTCGATGTACGCGTAAACGTAGTGTTTTGTGTGTAGTGATAGAAACCTCGGCTCGTAAAATTTCTTAATTATTATCTTGGATGTTCCATTACGATTACAGCCAGATCTTCCTCGAAATAATGGTAAATGCTGTACGATTTTCGCTGTCTTCAATCGATTATCCTTAAATGTACATTATATTTTTATGTATAGATCAACACCTCCAGAATAAGTTATTGCTTAAAAGTATTTATCGAAGTGGTATTTTTTAAAACTATTTTCTTATGCAGATGGCTGGTTGGGTCATATATACAGACTCAACCGAACACGAAAACGGAGAAAAATGAACACCCTCAACATCTGTTAGAGATAATGAAATTTTAAAAAAAATCCGCTAATAAGGTACCTCATCCATATTTAAAAAGACCCTTTTATTAGATATTTCGATGTCGAATATCTGATTATTTCAGCTTTTAAAGTTAAATATAGGTAAAAAACGGGGAAGTTTTACCATTTTGTTGATTTCCTTGGAAAACTTGGAGATAAAATGTCAGTGATAGCTTATTGATCTCTTTGCACTGAAGCGGTTTTCACTAAATTTTACAAATTAAGGAGCCCATTCTAAGACTGCAAAGGCAGAAGAGAATGACCGAATGTATACTGAGATTTTGCGAAGAACGTTAATCGTCTGCCCGTTCCATTTCAGTTTTTCCATTCATTCATAGTTAACTTCGGATAAAAATTGTCTGGATCTATTTCGCATACAGGGAAAACTGACGGCAAGTCGGATGTTTTCGTATCTGTATGTGTTTACATCCTAATTATCGGTGTGGTAAAACAAATTACAGTCACACAAGTTTATACTGGGTTTTATTGAAAGAATGCAGGACACCACAAATCTTTGCGGTGGACGAGGACATCAAAGAGAGCCAGCTGGTTGGTTTTCTTCCTCCCCATCATAAATTGTGTTTCCGGAAAGATGCTGTTCAGACCTTCCTCGAATGTGAGCACATAATCCCATTCGATGACGACGAAGGCATCATCCACATGCTGTGCCCAGAATTTCGGTCGGTGCTGTTGGAAGACCAGTGACTCTAGCCGTGGTAGGACCGCCTCCGCTAGGAGTCCTGAAGTCGGTGAACCCAATGCTGTTCCCTTCACCTGGTCGTAGACTGTTTAGTCAAATATGATGTTCGTTCTTAGACAGAACTTCAGGAGCTGTAGGATTTAAGCGCGTACGAAAGCTTACCATACTCTCTCACTCTCCCCCTCTTCCCTCAGCCCCCCCCCCCACCCCAAGGGCGAGCCACTGTCAGAATGGCCGAAGATGGACGCGGGGGCCGCAGTGACTGACAAAGCCAATCAACCTGCTTACACGTTCTGCACATAACATATATCAGGCAGCTGAAATTTCACATAAGTTGGAGTGTCAAAAAGGGCACATTAAGGAAGGTCCACTGCGGCCTGAGGGGCCGAGTCAACCCTTAAGTTGGCAGCAAGAGCGTTAGCACAATATGATAGATTTCAGAGCGACAGATTTATAAGAGTGCAGAATGGGCTGTTGGGACCAACCCAATGGCCGCTGCACCCCGTTCTGCCTCAAGTCGACTGTCCGAGCAAGCCAATCAAGATCTAGGGCGTGCCATAACACGAATCTGGGGCTCCCAAAGCCTCGGTGAAGTTTGTGGTGGAATCTGACCAATAAACAGTTTTACCGTCAGTTTCGACGAGGCCCACAGTGCTCCACAGCAGGGTGGTACAGGGATGATACGTGGCACTGGATGATGGAGAAATTACACTTTCAATGCATATACCTGACTCCCTGTTCCACTCCCATGCCTGGCCTGGTTTCCAGATAAAGTCACGAAGACTGAAGATGAATGGGGTGTGGGTGCGGGTCCACGCAATGCGAGTCACTACAACAAAAAACATCACAGCAAAGTTGGGGTGGGGGCCTTTTGGAGCCCGAGGGAGTAGGTGTGTCATAAAGGCCACATTGTGAAGCAGCCTTTGCAGCCTGACTCTCAGTCCGCAAGTCAGCCACTCCATGCACCACAACAAGCTCTGGACTGACCGCGTGGGCCGAGTCAACCACCTTCCATGCCACAACTCTTAGCGCACCGTAATAGCTACAAGTGGTTCAGTGTTGAGCTTTCGATCTCACTTCTCCCCCACATCCAGCATCATCCAACCTCCGATCAGATCAATGTAACTGATGCGGGGTGGGTGAAGTGACTGACAAGTTCAGTAAACCCGTCTACGCGTGCCACAGCAAGACCTGGTCCCCATAACGCACACGCACACATGCCAGAATCAATAAAAAACAGGTGATAAGAAGAAGCCGTCGCCTTCTGACACCGGATCTACGAGTCAGCCGCTAAACACTAGGCTGATGGCGTGGTCTGGTATAAAAGCTCAGTTGGCGGCCTTCTAAGTCATGGTTTAAATAAACTGCGATAGTTTCGGGCATTGATCATGCCTGCAACGTGGAAAAGGCACCAAGGGCTTGACCCATAGTCAACAAACAGCCCAGCTCAAGGAGTCCAAAGGCTGCACCAGTGTGACCACAATAAAGACCAGATCGGCTGTAGAAGAATGCTGGAACACGTGATGCAATTCTATCAGGAGATGAAACGCGCAGCTTGTGAACCGTGTGTGTGCGGAGAGGAATCTTCTCTTGAAAGTGAGGTAGGCCTTCTAAGAAAGTAAGACTGTTATGGAGGCGAGAAGTGCACGCCATTTGAGCCATGGCTGCAGGCTGGCCGCGCACTCCCCGAGCACACGTGACGCGCGCGCATTCGTGCACTGCAGATGTCCTAGGAACGTCTCGCAGCGTGGGAAACCACGAATCAGCTCCTATTTTCATCCTATGACACAGGAAAACAGGCCTCGCCAACAATCTGAGAAACAAATTTTGTGCTATTCCTGCACATATGTACAAATAGGGCACTAAAAGGAATTTTTCCTATATATCCCTCAATATACTGACACTGATAATCCTGATTCCCCCCTCGCATGCGATTGGTCAGGATTAGTCTAGAAGGACCAAAGCCTTATAATAGGCTGTGGTGGACACGCTAATTCTGTTCCGTTGTCTCTGTATCGTCCTGAATAAAGGCTTGCTATCAGAACCACTCACTTGGCTTCTTCTACCCATTAGTCGGGTCCGAATAAACTGGGCTATAACAAAGACGCAAGTATTCTTGGCAAGGCCCTACATGAATTTGAAGGTGTGGTGTTTGCATCCGGATGTCACTTAACTGGTCTTGACTGCGCTGACGATTGTGGACTGCTGCACCCGCGTAAACCCGATTCAGGGCGAGGCTGTTACCGAGTGGACACAGTAAGGACGACATCGTCTCCGAAATCGATGTTGTTCACCAGGTTTTTTCGCTCCTCCGAAAGCGTCTATGGGTCCAAGGTTGCATTTGCGTAACTTTGTGTAACGCACATCCGTCCGGTCAGTCCTCCTATATAGGTGTGAATGCTGGGAAGATGAGCAAAGACTTGAAGAATTTGGCCATTGCTACCTGAGTAGCATCCTTCGATTGAAGTATAGTGACTTTGTCTCAAATGAGACAATGCACGCTCGCTGTGACAGTATCGCAAAGATATCTCAAGCCATCCAAGAAAGACATCTGGGGTGGTTTGGGCACGTCCTCTATCGTCCGCCTAACAAGCTTTGTTATGCTGCCCTCGCTCCGGCACCGTAGTACACTGGAAACGTCGAAGGGGTGGGCAAATAAAGCCTTGGTTCGACACCGTTCGTCAAGAAATGGAAGCGTTTTTAGACCTTTTGATAACGGTTTCCGTCGCTTGAGAACAGAAGTGGTGGAGCCTTCCAGATTCGCTGCGGCTACTCGTCACGCATGGAGGGATATCGACCGTGACCTCATCGAGGCCAAATAAGAAAGAGTTGCGTTGTCGTCCACAGGATAGGTCCCAACTGCGTTAAAGAATCTTCCATTACAGTCTGCAAAACTGACTGAGGGAATGACAACTTTTGTCACCATGCTAGAATTTAAAAAACCAGGTCACCATGCGATTGCCCACGCACGGGTATAAACTTCGAATTTATAGCTGGAAAATTGTGCATGCAAGCGAAAATACGATTCCCAGGAAGTAATTGAGAAGACAACTCAATCGAGACGTGTTCTGCTCAGCCGGGCAATGTCTGATAAAGACTATTCCTGAACCGGACACTGGCCTGTTAATGCGGCGGGCACCTACAGAGCTAAGCACATCGGCATTTCTACCCCCGAATCTTCCCAGGCTTTTCGAAGGTAACAGTTTGCGTATAAAGCAATCAAATTCCTGCCAAGTGCACGGTGAGGTGAGAGTCAGTTAGCGCGCACTGACACCAGCAGTTCAGGAGACTGAACCAATGGGCAGTCGGATCAGCTACAAACACTAGCCGAATGCTTATTTCCCCCAGCAAGCCAACCAGTGTACGATTACTGATCTGGTAAATGCACCCGCGAAGCCTGCCTAAACGTCTCAGCAAAAGCGCAAAATGGCGCTGAGTCAAAGGTGCCTGTACTTTTCGCCACGTCAAACGGACTGGGCAATGACGGGCCGATAACAGAT
>JAYGXS010000004.1:11379478-11392990 GCA_036362985.1 Ligula intestinalis | reverse complement strand
AGTTAAATGTGGGCGGATGATAGATACAAAATAAATTTACAGTTTTTCAAACTCTACTCGAAAGTTGCAGGTAGTACATGTTTTGAAGTAAACGTCCTTGGCCTCGTCATATGTTTCAGAGTCGAAGGAATGCTCGTGTCGTTCCGTTTTCTTCGAGAAGAGACTACTTCGTGTCTGCATCCGCAATTCTGCCGAAAGGACAGAAATATATTAGCTGGAGAAACGACGAAGCAATACAGAATTAAAATTTCTTTCAATTAATTTGGAAGTAGAACAGTACATGCAGAAAGAAAATAGCAGGCCTGGCAAAAAAATCGGGAAAAAAATCCGCACAGACGGTAGGCAGAAAGCAAACCTTGCGAAATGCTTCACATGATATTCCTAAGGTGGCTAAAAACGTTTCGGTGCGAATTCCTTTTTATCCTAACCATAGAATGGCGCAAACCAATGCATAATAGATGCAAACACTATATGCCTTGCTGGCTATGCATCCTTACTGGAACGACTCATTCCGGTTCACCAGCAGAGAAGTCCTTGGCGTTTATAATGACCATTTTCTTATGTTTAATATGTTCAACTACATACGTGTGTGAATAGATTCACTGGCATACAATGTTTAACCCTCCCTGTTTTCCGTCAGATCTTGATCCGTTTCATACGAACTTGATGGCAGAGCAATGCTTTGCAGTCCACTGAGTTCCAGATAGACATGATGGTGACAGTCAATGTGTCTGAAAGACCAAAATGAGCGTTCGGGGTTCCCTTGTTTGGGAAATGGCGAGAAAAGTTTTGTCCGAAGACCAAGCTGCGAGTATATGAAGCCTTTACAAAAAAATCTGCTCTACTCTCCAGGATAGGCGCACCAGCACCATCTGCAACGGATGATCGGCGATCTTAGGCGAGACCGGCAATTCGACGGTCGTTACGGACGATGACCGGCGGGTGCCCACTTGAGAGTGAATAAGTTTATAGTGACAGTAGAATTGCACTCACCCCAATTTCGAGCCTCAAACTATCACGGTTTTCCGTGGCTGAGGAGGATGCCATTTGACGTCATCAGCCCAATGTGCGCTGCTCCCATGAGTTCACTGGGAGTCAGACTGCGACAACTCCTTCAAACCTCTTAGTTGTGTAAATACTAGTGTTTGTCAGGGGGGGAGGCAGGTCGTGCCAAGGCGCGCGCGGACGGGTTCGCCGGCCTTGTCAGCCACTGCGCTCATCCCACAACAGACAACCGACAGGCGTGGACGATGGTCTGATGCTCGGGGTGGGGAAGAGAGTGGGGCCAATGGATCAGTGCAATTTTTCACTATAACCGATCTGACGCGCTGGAAGCTATCACAATGCGCTAAAAGCCGTGGCTTGAAAGGTGACCAACTGACGGGAGACTCTGACTGCGCGGTCAGCCCAGGATGTGGAGTGGCTGACTGGCAGACTTGGATTCAGGCTACAATAGCTCTTTCTTAATCTGGTCTTTATGGCAATCCCATGCAGCTAGGATCGTAGCTAGGTGTCGTGGCACGCCTAGGGTCGACTGCAGCCGCGCCAGCCACCTGCGCTCCATTCTGCTTCCGGTTTTCTTGACTATGTATTGACACCGAGCTTGGGTGAGCAAGGGAGGAGAGTGCGGTGCAAGTCTACTATCACTTAAAACTAATTCACGCGCAACGTCCCTGCACTACCCTGTTGTGAAGCATACGGAGGAGGGTATCGTCAAAATTGACGGTCAAACTGTCTGGGATCCGGCGTCATGATAGAGTGAAGAAGACCGAAAGTGAGGCCGGATATAGGTAGCTGTAGGTAGCCAGCGTGATATTTTTTTATGAATGCGCAGACTGAATAATGCCTGCTGTAGGGACACTAACCGTGAACTGTAACCTAATTACCCATCGACCGAGATTTACCGTACGAATCCCAAATCCTGTTTCAGACCCAGATCCGTCTGGCAAGAACTTCGAAACTGCTACCCAATGGCGTGATTTGGGGTAGCGACAGCCGATCTCAAGCAAACGATTGGCGGAGTGTGACTAAGAGGCTAACGGTTCAGCTAGCTTAGGCGAACTAAGTGCCGACCATCTGTAATCGAAGGCGGCATTTGGGGTGTGACAAATGGTAACATGAAATCCTCTAAATTAGAGTCGATGAACATTGTCACAAGTGCGAGCAAGAAAGTGAGTAAACGACACACAAAGACCGAATAGGAGATAGTCAGGCGGATAATTGAGAAGAAGATTTCGTCGTTTGACGTTGTCCCAGCCACCGAATCTTCTTCACAATTACTTCCTGAGACTCGTATGTTCGCTTGTACAAGCGGGTAATATTATGCTGCTGGCACATACATAGTACGTTCCTTGAAGATGTTTGTCATTAATGGGGAACAAACATAGGAGGGAAATATTAAATTGGACAAACTTTTCAGCTTCTTCTCAAACGCTTTCTGCTTGAGATTTTCTCGTTGATCCAAGCGACGTGAGCGTTCCGCCTCCAGCGCCTCCTCAGATCCCCAAATTTCCAGTGATCGAGCAGCCACCTTCAAAAAGAAATGCACAGGCACGTGGTTAAAAGAGCCTTGAGCATCACAAGTCCAATAAGAACAACAAGGAGACTCTTCAACAAATCACCGTTAGTAGGGTTTCGACTAATCCTGTCTAGCAAACACAAGGCCTAGGCTGTTCAGTTAAAATCATAGCGAAACATTGGACCACGAAGTGGACTAGAAGGGCGATTAATGTTGTCATGTGACACAGAGACATCACGTCCAATTTCTATCACCCTCAATTCGGAGGCTGTGAGGAGTACAATCAGAGCAATTTCCTATAACTTGAAGTAACCAAAGTTCCATAAAATGAAGACAAACAGGTTCATCTGTCACTCCCTTCTCCCCCAGTTTATTAAAAAGTGTGCATATTTCCAAAAGGAGCAGACAACATAGGCCTGCTGATTGGTAAGATACTTGGCGAAAACGTAATCAATTGTGCCTACTTATAAGAAGACAGTAGCGATTATTAAAACATTTAGTGTATTCGAAGAGAAGGCCTGCACCACTGTTGCGTCAACACAGAGCATGCACTAAACTGGCTGATGACACGCGTTAGTTGGAATGAAGATGACCTACACTGCTCACGCCAAATTAGTCCCTTTGACCGATCGGCTGACAGGATTGGCCAGATTACTGGTGCACGGAAGGAGGAGCAACCCATATCAACGTGCCTTTCCTTACGGCGCTGCAGCCATTATAACAAATCTGATGCGATCGAAAGCGATTGAGCAACGAGCCCGTGACGCAGTGGTTAGAGCGTTAGCTAACAGGTCGCTGGTTCGAACCTCAGGTGCCCAAACACCTGGGGTTCGAGTTTAGCTGGTTGATGATGGCTAATAAGCCAATCATCAGTCGCCCTAGCATTGGTCGGTAAAGTCATTTAGTTGTGACGGAGCGTATCAGAAAGCCAGCACCTTATCGAAGCTTAAATATCTTGAGAGCATGCTGCATGATAATCAGTAGTAGAACTTCAGGCAAATAATTCTTTTCCGCCATGATAATATTCCAGAATTCCAGTTAACGACCCGTGCGATACAGCACCTACTATAGATGCATGTGAAGTGAAGCAGATACTATGGAAGTCAGCTTCGTAAACAGACTAACGCGCAAGTCGAAAAAGTGGTGTAACGCGTCACTTTTGACGGCTGAACCACCGGGGTCAGCCCTAATACTTATCACGACAAAGTCGGTGAGAACGAAGGGGTGATGAAGGTGAGGCGAATTGCACCCGAGAAATCAGCAGTTTTGACAGCGAGAACTGTCCAAAATTCAATAAGACAAATATGCAATGGCAGAGGTAACTACCTGAGCTTCCAAGTAAAGTCGCATGTCACCCCAGATGGCATTATGTGGATTTCGTTTGAAAATACACCGGAGAGCAGGACTTCTCACATCCAAGTCCACATCATTTAGGAGATAGCGTTCTTTGGCAGAGGTACGTGTGATCAGTGAGTGGATGCCGTGTGGATCTCTGCAAATGAAAACAATGGAAAGATTCATTCCAAGCAGGAAGTAAAACAATCCGTGGCCCGAAATCCAAACGTTAACACTTCCCCCTTCCCTGCACAACCTATCGCCGCGGGATTCACGGCACCGTAACCCTCCCCCACCCAACCCCATCCCAGTTCGTTGTAACCTCTACCTCCAAGATCACCAGTGCGACATTCCCAGTCTTCACTTTTCACTGCATCTGACGACGAACAAGTGATACCTGTTCGAAAACTCACGAGTACAATTCGAGTTTCCGAAGATCTTTCTTTTCATCTAAGTACCTAGACAGATGAGAATATCACCGAAATTTTTTTAAAGCTATATTTGTTCCTGGTTTCTCAAACATGCTTTCACCTGATTCTCACAAATTTAAGATCAAATATCTCTGTTCCAGAAGGGCTCTATTTGAAACGTTTCTTGTTTACATTAATGTCAGTGCCAATACAAGCGAACATTCGTGTCCCAGGAAGCAATTGAGAAGAAGAAGAAGACTCGATAGCTGGGACAATATTGTCCCAGCGATCGAGTCTTCTTCTTCCCATTAATTTTATTTTATAGCAAAATTCATAAGCAGCAGAGGGAATTCTTTGGATATCCATAGACCTCGCTCAAATCAATAAGCAATATTAGTAAAAGGCTTTCTCAAGCAAAAACCACCCAAAACGTCAAAATAATACGAAAAATATGCCCCAAACCACTGACTTAAATGTTGACCACGACATCACATGACTCAGGTGTCAATAATGCACAAAAATCCCTGGCCTGAGTCACTCACTTGCATGCGTCACAGACTTCGCAGTCAAAGTTGTTTAAGAGGAAGGACTCCGCGAAGGATTTGCCGCATTCATCACAGACAGATTGACTCTCATCAGGTGGAACAGGTACCACGGGTACGGGGACAGCGGAGTCTACTGGTCCGACGACCGTTGTCGCCAAGACCGCCTTGTGCTGCCGCCGCCGCCGGCGACGCTGCCGCTTTCTTCCAACTTCCCCGTCACTGTTGACACCACCTTCGTCTTCCTCCTCAGACTTCTCATAGAGGTCGGTGACCGCGGGCTGGGAACTCCTTTCGGTCTCCAGAAAAAAGCCACCGCCAGAATCTACTGTCTGTGAGGCGGCGAGGCTTCTCTTCGAGCTGATGTACACGTCCTTCCTAAATATAAAGCGAGGGAATAATTGAGGAGGAGGCTTGCTGCAGACAAGGACGGTAAAGTGGCATCTGACGCAACAGAAAAACGTGCGCGCCTTGTAGAGGTTTCCTAAAGGTCAATCGCGGGATATGATTGGATATCCAATTAACCAATTAATTAGCGAGTATCCTTTCAAGAAAGTATGCGTGGAGAACTGGCGGCAGGCTGCTGTAAATTCAAGCGGAACTGGCATAACCTTAACGTTTCGGTCTTCTAGTGCAACCGTTTTGTAAACAGAAAATGCAAAACGCGTTACTTTTAAAGTAAATATATTGCGAGCCAAATGCGAAAAAGATGACAGTAGAACCACAGGAGTGTTCTGTGAATATCATATTGAAGTAGAGTCGGGCCTTCGTTGAAAGCATAGTTCAAAAATTCCATGTATGATATAACAGCAAAAGGCTGGCGTGAGTTCGCTCGCAAGGTCGATTATTATGAAACATAATTCCAGGTATGAGGAGAAAAGAAACAGGCAAAAGAGGTGTCTTTACAGAAGGAGGAAAGGCGAATCACATTCTCACCACTAAAAGGGTATTCTTTCGCAACGTTTAAAAGTTAATATAAAATTCAGGCTTAATCCTTAGAAGGACCACTTAAAATTACTAATAACTGCAAGCTTAGGAGGGTAGTGGACAAAAATAGAACGACCTTGGGAAAAAACGAACTGCGAGAATACTTGTAACGTATTCTTCGAAATTCTCCGCGCGCAACGCGATTCACAGACAGTGGGGTCAAAATGGAACACTGGAATACACTCGAACCCTCGGTGGTGGCAAATGTATAAGTAAATTGTCAGTGCGACCGTCACCAACGACGTGTCCTAAAATGAGGTGGACGTAGGACGGCCACTAGCTCGTGAATCGGTTTATAGTGGCGGCAGGCTTGTATATCATCTACTACGCTCTCTGTATCTTTTCTTACCCTCCTGGGCCCGGTGGCAACGAAAATTCAGGGCAACTGGTTGCAGAAGCTGAAGAAACTAAACAATCCGTCTACGCGTACTACACACAATAGGACCCGTGTATAATCAATCAGATTTTACAGAAGCAAGAGGTAGGCTCAGTTTCTATCCAAGTAGGGCTGTCATTGTGGCTGAGGGCCAACAAATGCTGCCCCTTCCTCGTTCAACGCCCACGTGCCCAAATGTCATCGGTCGGAGCACAGGCGGCTGTTCCGGCTCGCTGACCTTAAAACGCCTGGCCGATATTCACTCACACACACAAGCGAGCACACAGGCGCAGGCACACGCGTGCTCAACTAGTCGCGGCTTTATAAGGGCCACTTAGCACGCCACTCCTTTGGCCAACACAACAGGGAGCTTCTACAGGCGACATCCTCTCGGACAATTCAACATACCAATAGGAAACCACTTGAGCTCGCTTCACAATCATGTAAACGCGAACACCCTCGCCTCTCTCTCTCTCTCACACACACCTACATTACACACATTCTCGAATACGACTGAACGCAGACAACATTATCCCTGATTTCGCCAGCGGCCACTGCGGTCTGAGACAGAAACATAGGGTTCTAGGCACAATAATGCCCTCACTCTGCTAACTGCTGCCTTTTACCTGCGATTCGGCCAGAGGATTGGAGTGGCCTTAGCGCAACCATTACTTAGACGGCACACCGTGCGGGCCACATACAGAAGGTTAAATCGTAGTCCAACTATCCAAGTTATTCCGTCTGTTAAGAAACGACTCTTTGCCAGTCGTGATAGTTTCAAAGTGCGTCATATTTACAATAATTAGGAATGTGCAGAAGAAGCGTGGGAATGGATTCCGCGGAGCTGACTCCTTTCTCGTCCATCGCCCATGTACTAGACCACTGTACCAGCTGATAAGACATCTAAAGCTGGAATTGAGCTAAACTGACTGACTGGCGCGGCGTGAAGCCTGCGCCTAGGCGTGCCAGCATAGGCCTCCCCTCCCACGTGTGTCATTCGTTGTGGGATGGACGGACTCTGCACACTCTCAATCTGAGTCCTGTGTAGCGACCCCTTTTCTTAGTCATGCTTTCCTCGGACGCCGCGCGGACTAGGTCATGTCTGGCGTGACCACCACGCCTCCGCAAGATAGCATAGTCAAGGCCTCCGTTCAAGGTCACTCCTGTCTGGCTTTCTCAAGGCGGTCTAGTCTCAATAGCCAACCACTTCTCAAGATTAGACCAGTGCCCGAGATGCAGACGATTTGTTTACGCTGAGTCACTTCCTGAGCCGACGACTCACTGTTCGGTTGCAGACTCTCTGGACTCCGGCTCAATCATGGCTGGCCTGCACTCGTCTGGAAGTCACTTTCTTATTGCTTGCATACTACGCTTGTGTATACCTTAGTAAATTCTCCCTTAAACTATGGCCTTTCACGCCTTATCCTATTCAAATAGCTTATACATGTTGGGATACGCTAGATTGCCTATTATCTGGCCGGACCACGTCACATCCCACACCTGGTTGGGTCCACAGCCTCTACTGCGCAGTCCGTTGTGAGGCAACATCGCCCATTTGCCACTACCAACCCAAACGGGATTACAACAGTTATGATAGGAAAAGTTCCATTTCCACGAATAGTCTTCGTACAGAAAAGCACCTGCGTGAACCGCCGTAGCTATCGATCTTTTGTCAGCTCTGATTAAAACATGTCTCCGTCACTTTCAAATCAAGTGGATCAATAAATATACACAGCTTTTATGTGACAACGCCAAGCTAACTGTTAATACAAACGTCGATTGCCTTTTTCTTCTTCTTCTTCTTCTTCTTCTCTGACGTGCTGGCTTTGGGAGCAACGGTCGGCAAGCTCACATTTCACGTTAATTACAAGTACCAAGCGCTGGTCATAACAAAATAAAAAAATGATGTTGCACATTTTTGGGAAGCCAAAATAAATTCCTGAGGCATGGAGCAGCAAGAGATTAAGATAAAGCCAAATGTGTGCACATAACAGCACACATAACCAGCGCATCAGTGCCCCAAAAGTCAACCAAGAAGCCTGAGTTGGTGTTATAATCGATCCTAAATTGGTGTTAGTGTAGTTTAATTCATACCGGAATATAGATAGAGAAGAAGAAAGCGTTGCGATCACCGGAGTCACACTTTTACTTGTCTTAGTTTTCGGGCTCTTTCTAGAGTTCATCATCAGAGATAAAAGCATAAATGAAAGACAGGCAACAGTTATAGGATGCAGGGGCCAATTAACAGTTAACAAGTGGAGGGGGGTGATCACAACGCCTTCTACTTCTCTATCTACACGCATACCTGGGATGCGAACATTTATCTTAATCAAAAAATGTTTATGATTCAACGAAATGGTAAAAATTATCAAACTTACGCCATAGGACGAAGAGTCACAGTAAGTTAAAAGTTATGAACAAACACAACAGCTCTTAACCACAAAGGCAGTCTTAATGCTTACAGAATATATGCAGACTAGTTGGAGGATATTTTCGTAGACATGAGCAAGTACTGGACGTTTATTAGATAAAAGACGTTGAGTGAAAGGAAATAGCACCACTAAAACGACAACTCACCTGTCATTGGCAACTACTTTGGCACGCTGCAGGGCCAGAGCACGTTGCCTTTTTGTCTCAATTATGGCTCGTTGGGCGTCAGTGAGGCCTCCGCTGTCGTTTGGATTTTGCTCATCCATCAGTCGTTGAGCCTAAGCTGGAAAAAAGGAGAAAGGCACTGAGTTAGGGATTTGTGACAGAAAATGCAATATGGACGACATGGGCAGTAAAAGAGGGACGCAGCCACCGACCTTCTTGAATCTGCTGACACCGGGCTCAGAGAGGTGGAAGAGTTCGGTAGATTCGGCGCAAGTCACACGTAAGTCACTCTACCTGTGTGCATATGCCTGTGGAGCACACGATGAACACAGTCGGTGAGGACGGTCGAAATGTCTTCTCAAGCATTTGTGGGTCCCCACAAAACGGGTCACACTGCTGTTGCGTTGGACCAAAAAAGGGGGGACCACATCGATTCCAGGCATGCGTTGGTCGGTTGTGCTAAGCCTCTAATTACTGGTGTGCCTTAAACGGAGACAGACGACACGCTAGCTAATGCACCAAATCTCATAATCGGTCGGCCGAAAGGCCAGGGTAGATGGCCGGTAAATCTGACACACTATCACTTGTGGTTTGGAAGGTGGTCAAATGATAGAACAATTCTTCCCTGTCGAGGAAATACGGCCAGACCGCACTGTCTCCTGCTTCGTGTGGCGTACAGGGCCTTCTTATCGACATGATATCCGGGACCCCCAAAATAATGCCAGGCGTATGCAGCGTTAATGGCCAGGTCGTGTGTAGCAGGCGTAGACGGGATATTTGGCATTAACAGCCACTGATTCCTTATCCATGTCCAGTCACCTTGACTTTGTCATGTGCTGAGAAAGCGGTTTGTGCGTAGGAACAGAGAGCAAGATATATGCAGCGAAAATCCGGTTCGCTATAAACGCACAATTTACGACTTTGTCCACTTCGTAGGACTGAGGTGGACCAAGCGAGATGCTCGCGACGGCGGAACTATGGTACAAGTGAACTCAGCACGCTGCCCCTGACCAAAGCGAGCAAAATGTCCCCCTGCAGGCCCTATTCCGAGAGAGTTTGATTCACTGGTTTCTCAATTCAACAGTACATCCGTCCACGTCGCCCACAGAGCAACCAACGGGGCGTTATCGCTAGGGCGGTCAAATGAATAAATTAAGCTTCAGCGGAGAAAAGAGTAAATTTTCTAAGGAGCCAGGCATCCAAGGTTTTCATAGCAGGAGCGACAAGTGGGGGAGGCAATACGGCAAGAAAATAGGCCCCTAAACGGCTAAGATATTCGGAAGCCGTGCTGTGGAAGTTTCCCAGCAGAAAAATTCACGCATTTGACGACACCGAGAGTAGCGCCTTAGACATGGCACCTAAAACGCACTCACAGCAATGAACTGTCAACATTGAGTGGAGGCAGCCCGGTGGACAATTTTACCGATGATGGAGAGTAAACAATTCATCTCCGTAAGAGTATATCGTGACAAGTAAAATAATGGTATTCAGACAAAGGTCCGCCGACCGTCTAAAAATTTCAATAAAACGTGGAGCACTGAACAAAGGCTGCGCTGAGAGCCTTTCCCAACTGGGGTCGCGCCGGCGTGGTCACCTGCTTTTCTATCATGGAAACGAATCGGGTGGAGCATGGATGCGACCTAGTCCTTAACCCTCATTAGTGTAACGTTTTATGGCACATCGCTGTGGTTCGTGGACTCTGTAGGCGCCAAATCACACCAGAGCGCATCTCTACTGCAGGGTCTGTAACTACGCGTCCACGAATGTACATATTTTGCAGATAGCCTGCACTGAAATGCAGCAGAGGTGATCTTACCTTAGTTTACAAGTTAACGCATGGCCTTGAGCAAGGATTGTGTTTTACCGACATGTTTCAGTGGCACCTCTCACCTCATCTCTCTGGACACGCAATGAAACTGCGTACGAAAATGTCCAGGCTTAATCTCCGCTCTGAGTTCTTCATGCAATGTATAACAGAAAACTGGAGTGATCCCCCACAATCCGTCGTGAAGGCAACGGTCAGGAGGCGCTGGGATAATTATATGTTGTCCCTCAACGCTAAGCACAGTCAACTTCAGACAAAAGTTATTTTTAAAACAAAAAACGCTACTTACAATTTGTGAGTAATGTTGTAATTGCAACAATTGTTAAGAGTGCCTGTACGAAAGCATATGCCGCACCAGCCAGTAAACAATAGGGATTTCAAAGGCATTGCTTATTACCCTTACCAAATAAACAAAACTGGACACACCACGCAGGTAGGTCAGATAGCTACGCGCGTGTACGCAATTTTATAGGCTCTATCATGACAAAAACAGCCTACCACAAAAAATACAGGCAGCCTCAACTACGAAAGGCACGCAAAGCGAGGGATGCTCATGTAAACCCGGTCAAAATTTCAAACGGTCATTATGGCAAACAGCCCATTGAGCAAAAGACAGACGCTGGGATAAACAAACAATTTCATTTTGCCTATAAAATGGATGTAAAAAAATAATCTGACAGAGAAGCAGGAGAAGGTGAGAGAGGCTAGCCGAAATCGGTAGCAACAAATTTTCGTCCCTCGTGTTCATCCAGTTCTAGCGTATTAGTACTGAAGGAACGTCGCCGTCTTCCGGCTGGGAGGCCACCCTGTTGACGACTCGTTGGCCGCGCCTCCTTAATGCCCTTTATGACCAGCATCTGACGATCAGCATCTGCCTTGGCCTTTGCAAGTTCAAGGAACTTCCTCTCGTTGGCCTGGTAGGCTTGCAACAGGGAGTCCAAATCAGAGATTCGTTGTTCCACTTCCTCTTTCTCTTTCAGTAGGTCATTACTGCAAAGGTGAGGAAAACGGGTAAGGAAATAGGAGATAGAAAGCCGGAGATTAACTATTTTCGTCCATTTTTGAATAAATACAGTACAAAAAGGCAGGAGGACAGAGCTACGAAGTTTTCAGTATCAATAATCACTAAAACTGTCTTTTAGGGCCCCTTATATATTCATGCCCCCCGTCCAACCATCTAACGTATTTTGTGGTCAATCGTTTAATTTTTCAGGAACTCTCTCCTCCTACGATTAGGAGGTAAAGACTGACTTCCGTTGAAGGCCACATCCATGTGTATTTACTCTTTCAGTTGCTCCTGTGGAGCAGGATACATAGGCCGAACAACGAAGCGCCTGGACAAGAGGGTACATGAGCACATACCGGCCTGGTTAAGTAAAGGTGAAACTAAATCGATCTCGAGTTCTATTCTCACACATTTTGTCGATACGAATCATCGAGTCGATGCTAACGAAGCCCTTCAGCTTGTCTACCGCACACCAGCCAGCTTCTCCAAGGGCCTACGCCAATGGGTGCTTGAAACAGCCGAAGCAGTGGCAATACAGCTAACGAATCCGGTGCAGTGTTGTCAGAAGAAGCTGACGGAAGCCCTTGCATTTCCGTGGCCAACCCCGATGCCAGTTGGCGATCGCATTTTGCCCCCACCTCCAGTGACAGTCGTTCGTTGCGCGCAAATAACAGCAATTATCCCTCCATGTACCTGCTCTCTGATCAACCCCCACAACCTAACCCAATTACCTCCCCTACCCTTCCCCCCCCCCCCCCCCCAACGCAAGAACCTCTACACGCCGATCTCGCCATGCTGGTGACGCGTAAACGATGAATTTTAATCAGACTACACTATTTAACCCTGTCCAACTGTACAATTTTAATTATCCTGAAAATGTTCTGGCCTGATGATGATTTGCTGAAAACATATGCTTGCCAGCTTGACATCTCAATTATTAAATTCTTGGTTAGTAAGTGTAAATGAATGTTTAACTGTAGTGGAAGTTATCAAAAATATTAAATTAAAGAAACCTGTATTTTGAAGAAGGCGAAGATCACGAGTTGAGCAGAATTTAATGACGTCATGAAATTTCTGGACCTCTCAATCAGCTGCTAACGGTCGTTGCCTATTAATAAGAGAAGTAACTGTCCAATTAAGTGTCAGTCTCGAAGGTTGAAACATGATCGGTGAAGGCAGTAGAAACGATAGATGTGGGCGCATGGTGAGGGGTAGAGGAGGGGGAGAGGTAATTGTCACAGCATGGCAGTTCATGAAAGCCTGCAGGACGTGGATGAAAAGGGGGGGGTTGGGGTACGGGACAGGGGAGCAGTCAGTCCTAAGGGTGACGAGGAGGCATATGCGGGAAGGCGTTTATCGATCGTTACCACGGCAATGCGTAATAAAACGTGATAAAACGGAGGATTTGAAGCACAATTGAAAGAAGTTATCTCGCCACTAAATTGTTGTACATAAGCACAACAACGACCATTCAAGTTCAACCGTCTAAGGACCCTCTGCCTATGCACGCCACTTCAAACTGTGTTTCCGAGTTCACATGTAGTTGCGGATGCAAATACATCGGGCGCACGCAAAGGCAGTTGGCAATGCGGTCAGCTGAACACATGCCGAAGTGGTTGCTCAGGGCGGAAAATAAAATACCTAAGAGTTCAATCACTAAGCCCTTAGTAGACACTGGCCATACAGTCGACCAGACAACTGCATTTAAGGTCGTACTTCGGGTGACGACTAGGCGTCTCCTACGTTTTGCGGAGGCCGCTGCAATACGGATAAGAAAGCCAGAACTCTGTAAGCAGCTGGACCATGTGATAAACCTCGCATTGCCGTGGTAACGATCGATAAACCCATTCCCGCGTACGCCTTCTCTCTTACCTTATGACTGACTGCTACCCTGTCCCGTACCCCAACCCCTTTTTTT
>JAYGXS010000004.1:11358916-11370077 GCA_036362985.1 Ligula intestinalis | reverse complement strand
CGCAAACTTCAACAAAACAGTCGTGCGTTGTGCGAATAGGGCATCTCAGACGCAGCAGCGAACCACACAACCTAAAAACAGAATTCTTCGGAATAAAGCCTAACTCATCAGAGAAATAAACCCGTTGATTTCGACAAACAAGACATATTCCCCACGTTTGATATACTGACGCTTCAAGAAACTGAGTAAAAAATTTTTAAATCACACAAAAATTAACATTTTATCGCCTGAGTATTTACGCATAAGTTCTAAAGTTAATAAACGAATGTTTGCTGTTTATACCGTAGTGCACTATTTCCGTTCAGTCCAGTAACGACATACCGTCGAGTATAACAGCAATATTTTCAAAAAACCTAGTCAGCTAACCTTTTTGAACCATAGGTTACCTTATATGACAATAACTTGCTGCGAAATTTTTAAATTGTTAACTATGGATGCATTTTAAAGGGTGTGCTATACAATGCTATACAATCGATTTTTACAAATATTCCCATGCTTAAGTTGTGTAGTCAAGTTTGTTAAACGCATATTTTAAGCAAATCATCGTCAGGTCAAAATATTTG
This sequence comes from Ligula intestinalis, assembly GCA_036362985.1. Classification (NCBI taxonomy): domain Eukaryota; kingdom Metazoa; phylum Platyhelminthes; class Cestoda; order Diphyllobothriidea; family Diphyllobothriidae; genus Ligula; species Ligula intestinalis. Next base: position 11,369,514 of record JAYGXS010000004.1, on the reverse strand, counting down.
CAGGAATAATGAAAACGGTACAGTTGCAGATTCTGATTTGCCTCAATTCGCAAGTCTGATTACATTTAATCATTTACACATCGGCCACATGGCGATGTCGGCGTGTAGAGGTTCTTGTTTTGGGGGAAGGTAAGGAGATGATGGGGGGCAATTGCATTGGTTGCGAGCGTTGATCAGAGGTCAGATACATGGAGTGATAAATACCATTTACACGAAGCGAGTGACTGTCACTGGAGGGTGGGGGCGAAATGCGATCGCCATCTCTCGTCAAAGTCAGTCACGGAAGTGCAAGGGCTTGTGTCAGCGTCTTCTAACAACACAGTACTAGATTCGCTAGCCGTATGACCAGCGCTTTGGCTGTTGCACGCACTCGTCCATGCAGGCCCTTGGAAAAATTAGCTGTTGTCCGTAAAGCAATATGAAGTCTTTGTTAGTATCTATTCAATGATTCGTATCGACAAGGTGTGCGAGAGTAGAACTCGAGTTCGATCTGGTTTAACCTTTACTTACTTTGCCTTATTAGTTATTTGCCTGTGCGCGATTCACGTACGTCATGCCATCTAGCGTCTGTCATATCTTTAGGATACTAAATGACCATCACCTGATTTTCAGTCCACTGATTAGCCATTAAACGCACAAAAGGCACACCTACTTAGCTGCTTGAGGTGTCCGGGATTCAGTCCTGCAATCCCAACTTCAGTAGCCTGCGTAGGCAGATGGGATGAAAGTCGTTCAACTGAAATAAATAAACTTTAAAGCCTGGCTGGCGCAGCCTGTACAGGTCTCGGACTCGTATAGGAGTAACGTGAGGATAAACTTGGCGATGCCACACAGAGACTTTTAGGTATCCAAAGTCCTGGCTAGTTTTTGAGATCCGATGTGCTATCTCGTCGTAGATTCTTGTGTTGCAAACGGCGTGCGTCTTAGGTACGCATAGTTGTTGCTATATCCTTGCGTTTGCAGTGATAAACTGTATCGCCACTGTTATAACCTTGTGTGTTCCTGTGTCTAGACTGGTTTTGTCCCCAAAGTTACGTGTCAGGAAGAGAAGGCAGAGCAGGATAGCAGATAATACTTAACTGTCACTAGTTCTGCTTGTACAGCAGTGTTGTCTTCTGCGTTCCCATCAGCAGCGTGTCCTCTGTCGTCGGTAGCTTATCCCGGCCAACAGCAGGTCTCGTGTCGCTAGCAGCAGAATCTTGGGTCTTCGGCAGCGTAGCTCGGCAACAGAGCTCCGTGTCTCAATGCAGCAGAATGTCCTCTGCTTGTAGCCTCGCTATTTAAGGGACAGTAGTCATTTTTCCTCATTGGCCCTCCACGAGTGGCCTCTACAGGCAGATCTTGTGCCTCAGCTATCGTGTTCTCAGGTGATGCTTAGCGCGTGCTTTGCTCCTGGCTACGCATGTCCTCATGGTTGGCAGACCCTGGCCCGTGGTTGTCCTTTGATGCTCGCCTGTTGGCATTTCAAGATCGTTTTCCTTGCCCAATCTGCATGCATCGGTGGTATGTCCGATTCCTTTGTTCTAGTGCCCTCTGGACAGCCCGATTTATGACTCGGGTGTTAGACCCTCTTAACAGCTACTCACAATTTTGAGCTCGGCGTCGTTGAAATTGATCTGAAGAGCATCACACGAAGCAGTTCATACAAGAACTTCGCGGTTTGTTCAAATTCGAAGATAAGTGAAGCTTTATATAAATTGATTTATATAAGTGAAGAAACGACTCAAAGTCTTTGGTTTTCTTAAATAAAATATCAGTAAGTAACAGTTGACTATCTTAGCCAAAATCCGCTACCAAACTCCTTCGTTGATTTGGTCAGATATTGTCCTCTGTTTCATAGAACGCTGTACAAATCATTTGTTTTGTACTTCTAGTATTTTATAGTTTATTTGTCAAAAACACATTACTTCGACATATATTTAGCATTCAAAAATCCTTTGCAGGAAAATTTTATTAGAAACAATGACCGACGCGAAAGTTGTTGTGGATCAAATCGATCTGTCAGCCCTCTTAAATTTAACAAACTTTATTGAAAAGTATGAACCTGTATTTAAGATTCTTAATTCACTTCTGGACTCCAATTCATTTGAAAGCAACCTCACGAATTTACCTCAGATTGAGTCTGTAGTGCATTTAGTATCAACAGAAGTTTCAGATAGATCAAAACGTAGCTGTAATATAATCTTCCGCAACTTTCCTCAAACGAGTAATCCAATGGTAGCAATACAAAGCGTTTTTCAACAATGTGGGATAAGTATAGGCATAGTGTCTATCAAAAGACTAAATTCGCGAAGTAAAAACAAACCGATTTTGCTTACATGTTCTTCCCACGCCGAAGCTCAAATGCTACTACAAAACTCTGAAATAAATAGGAGTTTCCGGAGTTTTAAAGCATATATAGGCCCTGACTTGACCCCAATGCAGCGCAGACAAGTTTTTCACAAAGACAAAGGGCGTAAACAAAGTCAGCCGCATATAGTCGTAGAGGACGGAAACACTCCACAAAATGCTACTTCAGAGGAACAATTAACGAGTTCCTCCTCATCTGGGAAGCAAAACGAAAACTATCAACGTAGCATCAGCTTAGATGACTTGAGAGCGACTTCTTCATATTATAATAATGACAAACCGAAAGCAAATAATAAACCTGCCGAAGCAATTAAGGGAAAGAATAAGGTCCAAACAAAAAGACCCCGAAATAGTACAACCCCATTAGACATGACCAACACTTATCCTGAATCTAATCAAGATACACTGATAAATAACAACACACGTCTAAACATGTCCATAAATAGCAATACCAGTCCTAACTCAAAGACCCAAAGTAGTAAACCAGTGTTAGATTATCTCCCCCGAACAACCCAGAATAGACCACCAGTCCCAAACAGAATTTCATATCAAAACGAATATCCGTATTTAAATGCACACCCTAAAATGACACCTAACCCCTTCTCTCAACCCATGTATCCTAGCCCATACACAAGACGACCACCGCACACCCAACCCTTTCAATATAACACACACAATCAAATCCCACCTCGCACAACACCATACCCTCCGATAGTTACACAATGCCATCGAATTCCACCACTCTCATCACCAATTTTTCCCAATGATGCACAATTCGCCACAAATAGTCCAACACCACCATATTATCCACCAATCACACAATTTCCGCACATGAGCCCTCAACACAATCAACCAAGTAATAGGAATCCATTTTTTCACAACAGATTCCAGCTTTTGTATCCGACACCATAAGTGTTGCTCTTATTAATGCTAGATCGATAGTAAACAAAGTCCCACGACTTAGGACTTTTATTGACACACACAATCCCGATATAGTCTTTTTAACAGAAACATGGGTAAACGAATCAACCTCCAATGCTTCACTTTTTATAGCAAACTACACCTTCTATAGACAGGACCGTGCGAATAAACGAGGAGGAGGTTGTATGATCTACATTAGATCTACCATAGAACAGAGTGGCTTTGAGGTTCTTCAGGAGACGTTCAATGGCGAAGCATGCTTCGCTATAATAACATCCAAGACCCTTAAAAGCATTCTAATTGGATGTTTGTACACCCCTCCGGAATTTAGTAATGATGACACTGGTCTTACAAATCTACTAGATATTCTATCGAATATCCAAACCGACTATAAGATAATTGCAGGAGACTTAAACCGTCCAGAAATAAACTGGACAGAACTATCAGCCCCATCCAGACATGATGAATTATTATCATCAATTGTGTTTCATAACTGGACGCAAATAATAAGCAAACCAACCAGGGGAAACAATATACTCGATGTTATTCTCACCAATGATATCTGGCCCTTATATACGCACTACGACAGCTTAACCTTTGATAGTGATCATAAGACAATAATAGCAGTGCTCCCTCTTAACATTAAAATAAGACCTGATCCTAGTTACACTTCTATAAACCCCAAAAATCTTGACATTGAATCTATGAATAGCTACATTAGGTCATTGGATTGGAGCACTTTCCTCCTAACAGCATCCCCTCTAGAAGCTGTAAACATATTATATGCCACCCTTAATTTAATTCGAGATACCCTAATTGACGAGAGATCCCCATGTAAGAAATCACTAATCCCAAACTTCCTTTCCAAACGGCTAAAAAAACTTAAAAAACAACTGCACGACCCATGTATTAGTTATCTATCTACGCTCAGACGCATTACAGAGATTCACGAGTTAGCCCAGAACATTGAAACAAATAAGAAGATAGCAGCAGAACATCGGGCAATCGAGTCCCCAGAAGGGACAGCCCAAATCTTCAGGAAACAAATAAATAATCATCAAAAACAAGGCCCCCAAATCATGCTTGATGACCAAGGAATAGTAATAACAAATGACAACCAAATAGCAAATCTTTTTAACGAGTATTTCTCAACCAACTATTCAGTCGAGGAAGAACCAATCCCCCAACCAACAGAAATGACGGCACTAGTATTAAAAGAGATATTGTTTAACGAAGAAACTGTAGAGAAAGCTATCCGCCAACTGTCCAATTCCACATCATATGGAACGGATAGAATCCCTCCTTGCATACTGAGGCATATGACATATGCCCCAATACTTCTGTCTAACCTTTTCTCGTTACTGCAGTCAAATGGTACTTATCCAGAAATCTGGAAAAAATCATGTATCACCCCAATTTACAAAAACGGAAATCGGTCCAATGCCCAAAATTATCGTGGTGTTCACCGAACATCGGTTTTAGCAAAAATCTTAGAAAAAATAATTTATAACCAAATGTTAGACCATCTGACGAATGTAAATCTCATACCCCCCTCTCAACATGCCTTTTTACCCAAAAAGTCATGTCAGTCCTGCCATCTCACTTTCTTGAAATTCGTCTCAAGAAATCGAGATGATGGGAACACGGTAGCTACAATTTACTTTGATCTAAAAAAAGCCTTTGACAAAGTTCCCCATAAAAGACTGATCGTGAAGCTAGTGAGTCACGGGATTCGCCCCCCCCTCCTTGATTTCCTCAAATCCTATCTTCAAAACCGATTTCAAGTAGTACAACTTCGAAATATAGTATCAGAACCAGCTCATATAAGCAGTGGTGTTTTTCAAGGCACTATCCTAGGTCCCCTCTTATTTCTCATTTACATTCATGAGGTATCCACGATATCAACATCTGCTAAAACATTTTTATATGCAGATGACTTAAAACTCGCATATGCCTATAACGAAAATTCGATAAGTAGTGTGCATAGAACGATTGAATTAGACCTTCAAAAACTAAACGACTGGAGTGTTCAGTGGCAAATGCCGTTTTCACCAACAAAATGTCATCTCATGATATTTGGACCACTAAAACTTCCCCCCATAATGTTTAGTGGTCAAGAAATAAAAGAGCTAACATCTTTAAAAGATTTAGGTCTTAGCTATTCTAATACTCTTGACTTATCCCCGCATGTTAAACAAATCGCACCAAAAGCCAATCGACTATGTGGCTTCATAAGTAAAAATTTCACATTAATTACACTTAAGACTAAACTTTACAAAATGTACGTTTTACCTATTCTAGATTACTGCTCAATATTTTTCGGTACCATGTCATCAGATGACAGACAGAAACTAGAAAAAATCCAGCGAAGGTTTACCAGAGGTCTGTGTAAACGCGATGACGCCCGAGACTCCTATACAATAATGTACAATAGATATGGTCTTAAAACCCTCTGGCAAAGGCGACTCCAAAATGGTTTAACTTTCCTATTTAAAGTGACACATAATCAGAACATCCTTAGCAATAATATGTTAACAAATCAAAACGGTTCCCGTTCCACTAGAAACAACCAGCATACAATTCATAACGCTAAAGCTAGGACGGCCCAGCGATCAAATTTCTACACCATAAGATATGCGATCATATGGAATGCCCTACCTAACGATATTCGAAAAAGCCACAGTTTAGCCGAATTTAGAAGAAAGACCAAGCAGTTCTTCTCAAATGACATGACGCATATATTTCTGAATAAAATAGGACACTTTGCTAACCAGTTCTTTGACGTCCAATTCGGACCAAAAGGGATCTAACGGTCCAGGAGAGTTCTCGAAAATTTTGGAGAAAACAGGCAAATGCTGAAAGCTTTCCAGTCGACGATTTCCAACGCTGATAAAATCAAAGCTTAAGCAAAATTGTGCCTTGCCTCCTTTTCCAATCCTTAAAAATAAAGTAAAAAACAAAAACTAAGAATAATTTATCTATTCCAATATTCCTCTACTAATATCTAAATGTTTATGAAAAATTATTATGAAGGAAAATAATTTTCTCTTCAATTATACTAAAATATATATTTTTTCCTCTTATAATGTATCAGAAATATAAATACTAATGATGTAAATCTCAATCTCACTTAGATATTCGACAAACGAAAGGCCAAATGTCTTCTGCCGATGCACTTGAATGACGATGGAACTTCGCAGCTGCCTCGACCCACCTCAGACATCTGCAACGTCCCATCTAATTAGCAAACTTGTGCCACCGGACAATGATTGTAATCTCCGTATCGAGCAGAGCCATGCATACGGTAGATGCCATATCATCAGCTGATATTTTCACCTTCAAACTGACCGCGGCTAAGTATACCTCAGTTAAAGGACAATACAGTTTTTCCAGACCCCAAGTATTCTTACTATAAAACCGTAACACCTACAATGCATAACTTTTTTATTTTTTTTCATGTTTTCCTCGATTTGTTCCCTAGAAGTCAGGTTTTTTTCACTTAAAACAAACTCCTTATTTCGCACACTATTGACCTAGCAAAAGACCAAAACAAATACAATTGTCACTGCGAAAGAAGGGGTTTGGGTTAGGTTTTTTCCTGCCTTCCGGGATTTTTTTTGACGGCGCCAAAGATGTGCTTTACAAATAAACCTTATTATTATTATTTTCAACGTTGCTGGTGAAGCCATAGTTAGAGCAGCTGTCTTCGAAGAGGTCCATTCTGCTTTGCATGTCCTGCTCTGTCAAGGTACTAACCGCGAAGAGCAGTATTCTAAAATCGGAAGCAAAAACATACGACAACGTCTTAATTTTATATCAGTTAAGTATAAATTACATAAAAAATATACCTGAACTCAAAGCAGCTTTGGCCATAATTATATCGGCGTGAGGCGAAATATATTAGTAATTGTTGGTTGCTCCACATCTAACCATTCTCGCTTTTTTACTTCCAAATATGCTTTTATTCGGAATAATCTGCCGCTCGATATTAGGTTGTCTTCTACACTATCGATTTTCAAAGACAAAATACGTAAACATTTAAATTTGGAGGAAATAAAGTCGTTACTGTCTGTTTCCTTTCCAAACACGCAACTTGTAGATTTTGAAAAGGGTCCTCCTGGCATTTGAAGCTCTTCGCAGGATACGGTGATCTTCGAGGTCACTATTGGTGGTAATTTCTTGGTCGCCAACTTGTCGGTGAACTCTGGAGCCTGATTTCGAAAAGGTTCCTCCTGGCATTTGAAGCTCTTCCCAGGATACAGTGATCTTTGAGGCCGCTTTTGATGGTTATTGCTTGGTCGCCAACTTGTCGGTGGACTTTGGAGTCTGGTGGGTCGCATCTCTGTGATTTGCCTTGACTTCTGCTGCATTCTACTGTTGTCCTGGATGACCCCTACATAACTCCGCGCTATATTATTTTTCCATTGACAATAAGCGCTCTGAACCCTCAACAGCATGCCTATTAAGATAGCTCTTTTCTCCTACATTTTTTTGGAAATCGGTGGCTCGCTGAACTCATCCACCGATTAAGGAGTTTTTTTACTGCCCAGACAATTATTTTATAAGAGTTCGTTGTTAATCGGAAATATTTTTATTTTCACGATAGCCCTAAGTTTATACTGAAAGGGCCCTTTGGGCCTTAAATATACAATTTATTCTTAAACGTAGAAAATTTCGACGTGTTTTGTCCATGGATTGTGGCCTTAACGAAACACACTACCCTTGGTAGCCAAATAACCTGGGTTTTATACACGCTTACGCTTTAATAATAAAAATAATAAGTTGTATATTTCAGGCCCAATGGGCCTCATCAATAAACCGAAAATTCGATAACACGAACTACTAGAAATAATTGGTTTAACAAGCAGTATCCGTAGTCTATAGCTATAAGACGAGTATAACTGTTAAGAAGCGAATTCGTTAGATTCGAAAAAAATGAATATAGCAGTGTCATGCGGAAGGAGAAATTCAAGGGCACACACAGATGATCCACATCGTTATCTAGATTCTGACTATGTATTCTGGTACCCACTGCCTCTGTTAGTAAGGGGGGGGGGGCTTGGAAGCAAACACAGTCGAAGCTGAGCGTGGGGCAGAACAATAGGTATTAACGAAAGATTACTGGCATTGACAGGTTCCCGGCAATACACTCGGGTTCCCAAACTGGTGTGGCATAATAGAACATAGTGAACCCACCAGTTTATGATCGTGATGGGCACCACCGTATGAGATCCAAAAGTCCGTCAAATCTACAAGACTATCGTTGGGGATGTCTGAGATGTGACCTAATATAAGGCCCTGATGATGGTTGATGACCAGCGAAACGAGAGCAGTCAAGACTGCTTCCTGATTCAAGGGGACACGAGTCAGAGGAAGGTAGTTTCAAGAAGAGATCCTAAATTCCCGATAATCCTTTCCGGGGATCGTGGAGAAAGCTGCCCGGAAAAGATGAGGAAAACAAAAAGGTTAAAAAATTCATTAATAAGATGAATGTGCAGCCTTCGCTTGAAAGCACAAAGACTAGTCAACGCCCGAATATCAATCGGCAAATTATTCCAAAGATAGCTATACCCAGAAGCAAAAAAGGGATTGCTTAGAAGTGGAAGTGTGAAATATTCAAGTTTATTTCAGAATCCACTTTTGAAGTTAAAACTATTGCTGGAGATTTTAATTTTCCTGAAATCGACTGGCTTTCAAACCATTGTCCACCTAGATTTCAGCTTTTCCTAGATACCATCAATTTTTCTAACTGGTCTCAACTGGTTAATTCCCCAACAAGGCAGAATCATATTCCGGATCTGATTTTCACAAACGGTTTTGCCCCTCTCTTCGTTGATTTTAAGCAGGACATCTTCCAAAGTGATCACACATTAATTCACTGTTGCCTTCCGCTTCCTTCTATGGAAAAGGGCTAGTGCTAGTCGTACCTATCATGCGTATGACCTCGCAGATATTAGCTCAATCAACAATTTTCTTGACTCATTAGATTGGCAGAGCCTCTCTTCCATTAATGACGCTGCATATCTTTCTGAACTCATGTCGGTCGTTTCTACTAAAATGCTGGAATTTGTGCCCACTAAAATTGCGAAAACCTACACACCAGAATCGACCGTCCTCATTTTCTTTTGCCCAGACTAAAGAAATTGAGGAGGCAGCTGAAAGATACATCTACCAGTTCGCTGTCTGTGCATCTTAGGATCGCAGAGATCTTCGAATTAGCGTCAAAGATTCGTCTTGCACGTGACCAGCACAAGGAATCTTGCGCCCTGAGCGAGTCAAACTCTGCAAAATTGGTTGCACAACTGTTTCGTTGTAGGTCCTCCACAAAACGAGGAATTGAAATGCCCCCATTGCTGAATGAAAATAAAACATTTGTACTAGATGAGTCTGATAAGGCTGAATTATTCAATGCTTTCTTTGCGAAGCATTTTACGATAGAATCTGAATCGGTTCCGTCGTTTCAACCATACTCAGAAAATACTCTCGAGAACGTTGATTTCTCCATAGAATTAATTCGTAAGCAGATAAGTTATCTAAAAAGCTCGTACTCTTCGGGAACTGGTGGTATCCCCAATTCAGTTAGCAAAAGAGTGTCGACATTTCCCAAATTACTTAGCCATATATTTTCAGTCTATCTCTGAAATGGTTACTTTCCTGACACTTGGAAGACATCCATTATTCTTCCAGTCTTTAAATTAGGATCTCATTCAGACATAAATAACTACCGCAGTGTTCATAAAACCCCGGCCCTAGCTTTACTTCTGGAGAAGATAATTTTGAACCAAATTCTCGATTTTTGCCTAAAAATAAGCTTTTAAGCGACTCGCAGCATGGTTTTCTACCCGGAAGATCATGCGAGACCAGTCACTTAGCTTTTCTTAACCATGTCACTTCCCTCCGTAACGAGCGGTAATCCGTGGTTGTTATCTACTTTGACCTGAGCAAAGCCTTAGACAAGGTGCCGCACAGACGGCTTCTGGTAAAATTGGAAGCCATTGGCATCCGTCTCCTTTCGTCGACTTCATCGGCTCCTACTTGTGTAACCGCAGCCAGAAGCTCTTAGTATGTGATAGTAACTCCACTGCTCAGCTGATCACGAGTGGCGTTTTTCAAGGCACTGTCTTGGGTCCATTACTCTTCATTCTATTTATAAACGCAATTTCGACTGTTCTAAAAAAATCACACAATCTCATTTATGCAGACGACCTAAAATGCATATACTCGTTTTCTAAGGACACGGCAAGCATATGCGTTGATAAAACAAATGCGGACCTACTTACACTCTCACGTTGGAGTGCTACCTGGCAGATGGAATTCTCTCCATCCAA
>JAYGXS010000004.1:11315818-11358816 GCA_036362985.1 Ligula intestinalis | reverse complement strand
TTTTATTTTCATTCAGCAATGGGGGCATTTCAATTCCTCGTTTTGTGGAGGACCTACAACGAAACAGTTGTGCAACCGATTTTGCAGAGTTTGACTCGCACAGGGCGCAAGATTCCTTGTGCTGGTCACGTGCAAGACGAATCTTTGACGCTAAGTCGAAGATCTCTGCGATCCTCAGATGCACAAGCGATTAATCTGACGCCGTAAGAAATTCAATAAATACATGTAACTGCATGTTAATTGTCTCCAAATAGGCAGAAATTTCGGTAACTTTGGTTCCTAAAAATAAATTTGAAAAATTTCCTTTGAATGCGCAATATCATTGACAATATTCAGCGGTTGACCTTGACCTTGGTTGGTTCAAATTTGAGACAAAGTGGAAGATTTCTATAAATCGATCTATTTAAGAGAAGAAGTGACTTTTGGTCTTCGTATTTATTATACAAATTATCTCTATTAGTATCGTTTTATTTGGAACCATGACAAATTCCAAGTGTCCCACGTACAACAGTTATGTCACTGGCAGAAGTAAGGCCGTGCTCTGCGCTTTATGTTACAGATGAGTGCACATAAAATGCGCAAAAATAGCTCCTGAAGTCTAGGAAGTCTTAGAAAACTACGACTCAGAAGGGCTCGTGCCCTTTTGTTATGCGTGCAAAAGTAGTATCCTTGGCGAAGACGCTGCGGACACCCCCACCGATACAACAGGTGAAAACAAAACCCTCGAAGAAGATGCGATAACTTCAGATGCGGCGAAGCCAGATACAATAGCGGTACGGGAGAAGCCGCCAATAGAAAATCTGGAAAACTGAGACCCATATATCGTGCTTTCTTCTACAGAAATCGATGAAAATGCGGAGTGGACTACGCCGAAACCCGCAAAAAAAGGCCGAGCTACACGAAGTGCCGAAAGCTTCTACGTCGAAGGATTCTGCATCGGCATCTAAGGCGTCAAAAGAAACAAACGACCCAACTGATAGAAAGAAATCGCCATTCTTCTTCAATGTGCCCGAATCCGACGGAGTAGATGCATAAACACGTGTGCAACACGACTCTAAAGAAATAACAAAAATCACCCTTAAATGCTGGCCCCAAGTGATGGACAGGTATCAATTTTAAGCCTTTAAAGACTAGGTGCAAAATCGGCAGATGGCGGACGACCTAGACCACTGAAGGCGGTTTCTAAGTCCGACCGCATCCTTAAAACACTGCTGACCTGTGGTTAGAGACTTGAAGGCTTAAATATCTCAATGCGGGCAGGTCTGTCCCCTGAGGACAGGAAAAAAACAACGTAGAGCCGTCGATGAAATCAAAAAACGCCGTGCCGCTGAGGAGAAAGACCTACGCATTAAAATGTTTCGGGTTGTCCAGAAGAGGAGACCCCTCTTTAAACTATTGCTAGTAATGGCCCGGAAAGCTCTGATAGAGTTATAGGCATTCTACTGATAAATGCGCAAAGCCTGCTCAACAAACTGGCTGAATTACATGTAATTATCGCGCAAAAGCGCCCTGCGATTATTGCGGTGACAGAGACCTGGCTATTTGAATCTGTAACGGATAGTGAGATCAATGTGCCCGGTAACCGAGTGTTCCGTTTCGACCGTAACGATAGGATACATGGCGGTATTTTGTTATCAGTGACCGATGGACTCATTGTAACACTGTCCAAACGCACACGCATGGAAGACAACCGGGTTGAACAACTCTGGGTGTCGGTCAAGGTTGCTACTTGTGCAACCACAACCATAGGTGTTGTATACCGAATTCCTCAAGCCGACGGTATAAATTGGTTGACTACAGTCAAAAAGTATGCCAAAAGGTCGCGGGTCTGTATTGTCGGTGATTTCAATTGCGCACATATCAACTGGGCTCATCTGAACATCGAGGGTCGTGCCTCTGAAACGGAGAACGCATTGTTGGAAATGACAAACGAAACCCATCTTGTACAACACGTTGCCCAGCCTACGCGGATAGCCGACTCGGGTATGGCTTCCTGTCTGGACTTGATATTCACAAATGGGCACACAAAAGTATCTGATGCTCGAGTCTCCGCACCCCTAGGCACCAGTGATCATGCTACTGTCTTCGTAGCACTCCACATAACAGGATCGCTGTCAACGCGTAGATGCTACAAACCGTTATACTGAAAGACTGACTACGATGGAATGAGACAGAGCGCTAGGAATCTATCCTGAGAGCCGAGTAGCTCGACCGACGAAGAAGAACGCTGGAGAGTGATTCGTGGGAATATTGAGCGACTCTGTACTGATTTGTCCCCTTTACGCTCCGCGGATGGGCAGCATGTCATCCCCCATGGATGGATGGTGAGACAAAACGCAAGTTCAAAGCCAGAAAACGTGCCAACAAAGCCTTCATGATCCTAAAAACTACCGAAGGACAAAAAAATGCAAAACACTCAGAGATGAATGCAAACGTATGATGAGGGAAAAAAAGTAGCATACGAAGAAGATCTGCTGAAAAACGTTGACACTCAACTGAATCGATTCTATTCGTTTCTGAAGCGAAAGCGTCGTGAAAGTCCGGGCATCCAGGGTCTCCACAATACAGATGGTGTGCTCGAGACCGATAAATTATGTATGGCTGAACTTCTAGCTCAACAATACTCTACTGTTTACTTGCCACCAGCGCCCGACAGGGAGGATTTTGAGATCCATGACCAAACTGAAAACGGCATGCTAATCACCATTGAAGATGTGGAGAATGCACTAAGTAAGGCTGCTGGACCCGACAATCTCAATCCGAGGGTAATTAGCGAGCTTGCTTCTATAATCGCACCAAGCATCAAAGCACTGTTTCTCTGTACGCTTGAAACTGCAACGGTACCAGATGACTGGAAACAGAGTTTAATAACTCCGAGGTACAAGAGTGGTGACCGTTTTCTTCCCCAGAATTATCGACCAGTCAGCCTGACCTCGGTGTTTGTGAAAGTACTCGAAAACTTCATCTGTCGCGAAATCGATGCTCACATTGGGCCAGCCACAATGCTACCAACAGAACAACGTGGCTTTGTTAAGGGCAAATCGTGTACCACAAAACTTATGGTGGCACGTGAAGCCTGGTGCGAAGCTAAAGAAAAACGACTACCGGTTCATGCAGCCTTAATCGATCTTAGCAAGGCGTTTGATAAAGTCGATCACGTGCTTCTCCTAAACAAACTCAGTAACACGCCGGTACCTAGAACGGTCATCAAATGGACCAAGGGGTATCTATTCGGTAGACAATGCCGGGTCAGAGTTGGCGAAGGGTGTTCCTCGGCGTTTGAGGCTCGTAGTGGAGTACGACAAGGGTCGGTGCTGGGTCCCAGACTGTTTTCAATATATGTCGTGGATATCCCATCAAGACTTACATTCCCATGCCTTCTGTTTGCGGACGACCTCAAGGTATGGCATGTCATACGCAACGCCGAAGACACAATGACGTTCCAAAATGATCTCGATGTGATACATGAGTGGTCATTACAGATCAAGACACCGGTAAACGTGACCAAATCGAACTTGTTTATAATTCAGAGGAACCGGGACCACCCGCCCTATACAATGGGAAACATGACACTGGCCGCTGTTAGGAGTACTCGAGACTTGGGCGTTATCATCCAGGACGACCTCAAGACCCAAGAACAATCAACAGTGGCGAGATGCAATGGGCTAGCGCTACTTTGGATGTTCAAAAGAGCATTCAAGTTCTGGTCAATGCAGATATTCCGTAAGATCATGGTCACGTTTATTCGACCGATCATGGAGTATGGATCATCCGCTTGGTTTCCGTGTACGAAGATCGAAATGACCGACATCGAATATGTTCAACGACTGGGGTCAAGAATGGTGCCCGAAGTGAGAAGGCTGACCTATCCGGAGCGCTGTTAAGCACTGGACCTGTTTACCTTCGAATTTCGACGCTCTAAAGGCGACCAAATCATGATGTATAAAGTGGTTGTCTGCGGCGACATACCGGAGGTCGCAGAGTACTTCAAACTAGCCGTTGACATGCCCACGCGAGGACACTGCTTCAAACTGGTGGTACAACGGACAGATGGCCTCCCGCACGTCAACCGACTCTCAAGGCGTGCTGTGAATGCATGGAACAATCTCCCCTCCCGAAGTTGTTGCTGCCGACACAATTGCCGCATTCAAGAAGAAATACGATGTCCTATTTGAAACATGATCTGTACCGTTCACGGGAGTGCCCTTGCTTTGGTAGGGGGATTGGTCTTCCTGAAAACGTCCACATGTCCGCTGACTGCAACGAAGGGGTGCCCACGGATCCGATCCTTATCCTCTACTGATGAAGCATGAAACATGAATATTCACGCTTTTGTTTATATGTATTATTTCAAACAAATAATAATATTTGCACCTTTTAAACGCTTCGCTAATTTGTAAATGACCGGATAAAGTACGTAAGAAGCAAGGCATTGCATATTGAGGTAAATTATATTGTCTATAACGAATTAGAAGCAATAAAATTTTTAATCTTCATTGAATTGTGTTTCATTTTATTTTCTATTTGCTCAAGCTGAATTTTTGTATAAAAATTAGTAAACCAATTTTTAAAAATACATCCAGTTGGCTCTCAATTACTGAAAAAATTACGAAAACAATTTTATTTTTTCCTTCGAAACACGTTCGTTAAATGTTACACACGAATAGTTGCTGATGGGTTAACCACTCTATCTATGATATTCTATCGAGTATAAATTCATATTGATCTGTGAAGTTCATGTAGAGATCTCCACATTATAGAGTTGCATACATTTGCTTTCTCTTTTTTTTCGGTTAAAATGGTTCGATAACATATTAGAAAACAAGGGAAAAAATACATAAGTCATAACAAAAGCATGATGTCGCACGGCCGAGGATAATGCTGAAATCCGGAAACTTCAGTTTATAGTAGGCTTTCCGGTACGCATCACCTGTCTTCACGCAAAAGATTTTAATAGATGTTTGCGTTTTATTGGAGCCGGTACAGAAGTCAAAGCACTTCTCGTAGAAAAGACCTTATAAGTAAAAACGTTCGAAATTACCAGATGATGAATTCTAATGGGGGGTGTCTGCTAATATGTTATCTATACTTAATCTAATAAAAGATTAACATTAATATCGACCGTAGGAAAGTTGACGCAACTGAGGAAAACAAATAAGATATTTCCCCAAAATAAGGTGAGAGTTAGATTATATCCTTAAAATGCACGTATGTACAATAATTGAAACTGTTTAACGTCAGCTAATGTACAGCTATTTACAATTGCATTCACTTTTACGATTGCACATATATCTTTTTCAGAGGACTATAAATGCTCAACATTTCAACATTACTACGACGGTTCCAATAGTCAGCTTTTCTTTAAATTATATTTATAAATTAACGTTTCATAAGCAGCACGCTTTTTCTCTTGCAATCTTTTAACTGCTGCGTTGGGTCAATTCCGCCATCTAAAATGTCACTTACTCTCCATTGCATTACCTATAGAAGCAAGATGAGATTAAGTGATTTAGAGACACAAAGTGACCGTTTAAGATAGTATAAGTTTTCTTCAGTAGTCCTTAGACGTTTACATATAACAATTATAGTCAAACTTCTAACCAGGCATAGCGCAAAAAGTCTACAATGGTTGGCTATCTTTGTGATCAAGTGGATGAGGAGATATTTGCATGCATGATATTTCAGATGGCAAAACACCTCTTTACCTTAACTTGAAGAGACACCAGTGATATTTACAGCATACACCTTTTCACTTACTGCGACTGCTAAAAGTTAAGTCATGATGAACATCGTGAAACAAATTTTAGCTTTCATTGTAAAAATATCAACATACAGACAACGCTTTCACAATAAATGATTCATCAATTTATTGGATATTATTTGACATATGTGTCTTATGTTTCATTACTCAGGACCAAATCTACGTCTTATCCGTGCATATGCGTATAAAAACAGGATTGTTTTGGTCTCGATAAAGCACCAATTTGAGCCCTTATTACGCAGTGTTTTATTTGTACCTTTTCATGATACATTCGGATGACCATTTCATGCAATTGAAGTACTCTTTTTCCAACAGGCATCATGTAATGGCCCAGCGTTAACTTATTACAGAGGGACAAATCTGAGAATGCGCTCGGCGAAAAGTAAGAATTTAACATAAAAATATCAGTTATTTCAGTATGTTGTGCGGTGTATTTGCTTATCTGATAAATTTAAAAGTAGCTTCAACTTAATCATTTTTAAAATCAATATCGAAGGTATATTCAGCAGTTTGAAAGAATTTAACTATGTTTCTTATTGTTGCAAATCTTTTCTACCATAATGAACGTGATCTGTTTGCAAAAATTTCATTAAATTCATGCCTTAATATTTGTATGCAAAGTTAAAGTTAATAAAGGCCACCAAATCCAACTCTGTCAAATACAGTCATTCTAGTGCACTTCCACCTGACAATGGAACATGTCACAGCTGTCAGAAGGTAATGGTGATATTCAAAAAAATAGGTTAAATAACACACTGTAAGCTTTAAATTTGAAAAACGGTGCCAAATGATCCATGCGCTAGTAAAATCGTCATGTTGATTTAAATTTTTGAGAATTAATTTTACCACGACTGTAAAGAATAAAAGTGAAAGTTGTGCGTTTCTGTAACTACTTTTATAAACTACGTTATTCCAAATCTTTTCCCCACAACTATGTTCTTTAGGCTACTGATTTTATAAAAATACAATAATGAGGACAGATTTTTACTTTAACTATGAAGGATAAATGAAAAAGGATCCAGTATAATTGAAACTTACTTATCGCCTTATAAAAATTTACAATTTCTAGTTTCCTTTATTGATGTCAACAATTCAGTAGATGCTGAAGAAATTTTTTAAATAGGCTCATAATATTTAGGGTAACAAGGAGAACAATAATTGGTTCTCATTGTAATTGTTAACGTAATTTACCCGGAAAAGGGTGGAGCAGTAAGGATTTATAATTAATACACGTTGTGCAGACTTAATATATGCAAAAAATGCAGGTTTCGCTTAGGCCTTTTAAACTGTGATTCGCGTTTTGAATTGAAAGGCACACGTCAATAGTACTCTATAATTACTTCACTTCCTAGATGCAGAGAAGGCTCTCAGGGAAATCGTTGAATATCGCAGAAGACTGGACTCTGATGCGGACAAAGAGCTGGCCAGAGCGCTTGACAGGGTGGTGGATGTTTTACAGAGGCACATCTTTCATGCAGTTTTCGGTGTGTTTTGAAGTGAATTTGTGTTTTCAGGCACATTTGCTTAACCATGTGTGTCTATTATGATACAGTTTAGTTTTTTTGCCAAATGTTTTGTCCGAATGTCTCAGTTGTTTCATAAAATTATGCTCATTTAACTAACCACTGCCTCGACCCCTGTGTGCTCTTAACCTATACAAACATTTCAGGGATTCTGGCTGCATAGAGTACTATGAGGTGGGTAGCATTGTAAAAATGGGTAATAGAACGATTAACATTTTGCAGTTTAGTTACAGCTAGAATATGCGTACAGGGAAATCATGGTCGTATCAGTTGCATCATACAAGTTTCTACAGTATGAAAGTGTTTTAGGGAAGTATTTTCATATTACTTAAGTTCGTAAGCACAAACATTGTTCTATAAATGACTAGACAATAGGCGCCAGTAAAGTTGGTATGTGGAAGTGCAAGTTTAAGAAACCAATTAACGTTCCATCAGGGCCTCCCTCCGTCTAAAATTATGGTTGTAACCAGCAAAAGACTCTAATGTTGAAGTTTTTATTAGGTTAAAGGGTATATTTTGTTATCTATGGAATAAGGTGTAGGTTCCTCTCAAAATAAATATCAAATATAGAAAATAACCAATGACATTTTCACAGAAGAGAATTGTCTAAGTGATTATATATGGCTGTCTACCTTTGTCTCTTATTTGGAGCAACATAGGCGTACGTTCGCCTAGTTCAAACCATAAGTTTAACACCAAAAAAGGCAGGCTATACGAAGACATAGCGCGCTACCCTTGCAGATGCCAATCAAAAACTTTCCTATTACATCTCAGGTACAAGGGCATACGCTTCTATTTATGGACACACTACTCAGACCTGTAGGTAAGGCCACCCCGAAAATATTGTGTTTTAGTGTTCCTGGTCAGCCAAGGAGCTTAATTACCATGTAAACTGCTTCAAAATTATGTAAAACGTCGACGAACTTTATGCTGAAATGTAGCTTATTAAATAACCACAATATTCTCTCATATACTTAACACAGTCCTTAATTACTTCAAGAAATCGTAACTGGAATAGATTGAGATCGCCATTTGTTAGGTGGAGTTTGGCAGTTGACTTCTTGCATTCCTTTGGGTGCTCCACGTACCGCAATGCTGCGTGGTAACCCGACGACTTTGTGAATTGGTCGATGTAGTCCTCTTTTTCACACGATTTTTATGGAAATTTTACGTGTAACCCTTTTTATCTTAAAAAAACAGCACATGAAACGACAGCGTCCACCCGGGAAATCGGGTGATGTAGAACGTCTTAGATAGCATTACATTAGTCGCCGGCTATTAAGCCCACCTCGAGCCCAGAACAAATTGGGCTTGATAAGCGGTGGGCTTAATAGCCGGTGACAAGGGAGTCTAGAATTGCGATTTTTGGCTCATTAGCCGTCGCCAGCCGGTCATACCCAACCCGAGGTGGTGCATCTGCCGAGACTGGAAACCGCGAACTTTTTGATCCAAACTCTAACGCTCTAACCACTGCTGCACTAGCTCATTGTCTTGCTGGTTTAGATCTTTGGTGAACGTTTACAAGTTGCTTACGGCAATGCTATCTGCCTCGACTACCAACCGCTGTACGGCTGCTGGCGGGGATCGAGAATGAGTCCCATTGCTGTTTCAAAAACTGTCGTACCATCTGTAAAGCTTGCATTATAAGGTGCACGTTGAGGAGTGCCCGCCCATCCAATCCCACTTACGGTCTTCTTGACTATGTCATGACAGTGGGCCCAGCTGGATGAGGAAAGTGAGCAATGGAAGTAGATGCATCGCAATTCTACTTTCACTATAATACACCGCAAGTCCCCGTCCCTGCACCACCCTGCCTATGGAGCATTCACTGGACATCGTCGAAATCGACGTTCGAATAAGGTGCAAGAGTTGCACATCCTCTCAGATCTGAGACCTGGCTAGCCAGTGGCAGGAGTGGACGACCTGAATGTCGGTCACGGTGGAGTAATAGGCCTGCAGGGTGCCTCACATCCCAAGACTCGCAAGTAGCATCGAACTGTGCGTTCCCTGAGTAGCGAATTGTTTTGGCCAAATTCAGTCTCAGGACCCAATATGGGTTCGGTACATCATTGCAACTATTTACAGACTGGGGGCTTGTGAACCATGACTCAAGCAACTCGCGGCTCACATGATTATCATCTCCCACGAGTTATGATTTACTGGTCGCTAGCCTATGAACAAACACAACGACCAGTCCAGCCAATATTCCGTACTGGGTTTTAGTCCTGCCAAAGTAGTTCGCCACTTGGGTGATCATATCTTCCAATGCCAGCGCCAGGGAGCCACATGGCCGTCCAAACAGCACGCCCTAGTTCAGCAGGTCACGACCCGCATGTCAGCCATCAAGGCATTAGCGCACATGCGGGTAACTATCCTCGATATAGGGGGAGCCGTTAATTTCCATAGGTATTCAGTAGTATTGTGACTGTATCGTATAAATACTGCAACTTCTCGTGTATTCAATACCCGTTTCTGCTATTCTCTCTGGTGATGGATCTGTAATGGAATACGAAACCTCGGATGAAAAAAGTTTCTGTCCTAACGATTGCATCTTCTTCTTCTCTATGGCAGAGTCCGCTCATCCATCGCGTTCTGGGACTTCATCCTCCCTCCGGTGCAACTTGGGGCTTGACCTAGAATTCTGTAAGCAGAATCCATCTGCAGAATCAAAATCGGAACACTTATGCAAAAAACTAGGCGAGGAGACGTTATGACTGCTTTAAAAGGCCTCACATTTCACAGATTTGCAAATCTGAACTTTTTCAATCGATAAAATGTCCGGGTTTCTAAAATAACTTGCTTTAAGTATAGGCACTTTATACTGCTGGCAAAGACAAGGGTGACTAGAATGACCATTTCTGGCATTTTAGTCTTTGTCAGCCAGTCAGTCTGCATTGGGCCTCCACAAAAGCCCTGACAGCCGTACCAGCTGGTAGTATGGGTAGAGCGGGACATATGAGTCCCCTCAGCGGTCGAGTGAATTCACCAATGAGTCACAATATCTTCCAACCTAAACTGGCAAGACAACGAGCTCGTGACTCAATGGTTAGGGCGTTTAACTCTGAGAATAAAAAGGTCGTGAGTTCGAGGTTCGGGTGAAACACCATTTGGGTCTGGGTATGACTGGCTGGCGATGATTGATAAGTCAAAAAATTGTCATTCCAGTCTCCCTTGTCTTTACCAGCAGTATAACCTGCCTATATTAGCAGCTGCTACGGATGTCAGGGCTTCTGTGAAGGCCTAAGGCACAGCGGTACCGATGAGTTCCGCTAGCGGTCGGGTGACGTTCATCAACAAATAACCTGCTTTATTACTTCCTGCTTCAATTGATTCCTCTGGCGGAATAAGAACAATTTTAGGTGCAAATAATTTTGTGTGGTATAGCCCACCAGTTTAGATTACTCTTTTCTCAGGAAAAGACACGAAAAGATGCAAAAAGTTGGCAGTTAGTATGGGTACCCATCGAAGCTACAAGATAACATAGATTACCGCTCAAATCGATTAACAGTTTGCCTGATAAAGTCATGCATAACATATTTCTCCTGCAAAAGAAAATTTTCCAGGACAAGCTAGGAAAATAAATAAAATGTGCATGATTTTGTTTGCCGATAGGTGATCGCCTTTATTTCCATCGTCAAGTTTCATGAGATACCGGCTATAGATCGAGCCTCAAAGCACGACAGGACAAGTATGTCCCGCACCACGATCGATAAACATGATCTAAAATAAATGGCTTGCTTTGAGAAACTTTGTTTAAGCAGCCCAACGATTATATCAGCGAGTAAAGTCAATTGCAATAGGTCCTACCCACTTTAACGACCACAAATGGTAACGTTATCAAAGCCCAGGCTTAGTCTTTTCGCGTATCCTCGGACTGTATATGCAATTACCAGTCATACACACACACACACGACAGTTCCCCCGTCGATTTCGACGATGGGCACCACGCGCTCCAACAAGCCGCAGCAAGCGCTGAAGCAAGCCTCAACTGACACAGAGGTGAGCTGGGCAAGCAAAACGCAAGCGACAGCTAGCAGGAGCAACACAGAGAACTCGCGCGAGGGAAAACAGGAGTTTAGGCAGACTTGCGCAGAATCTACCCACTCGCTCGCCACTCCCACCTCCGTATCCGGTGTAAAACACACACACACACACAAAGCGAAGCAATCTTTAAGGCACGTTTGAGCCCCCCTCCTCCTCCTTCAAGAATGCCCATTCCTTTCCCCGCCTCGGCTGCAGATAGAAATAGCCTGTTCTCACCACCATTGGCGACTCCATTTTGGCAGTGCTCCACTGCACCAAGTTACTACCGGTCTCCTGTAACTGCCTAGGCAAGCCAGTGGGCGCGTGCAGTCCTGTCCGATTTCGATGCCACAGAGGAGCGCATGAGTTCAGCTTTTGCGGCGCAAGTTCACGGCGCAAGTCCACGCGTCAGCCAGGGATTAGCTGACTGTTGGGTGCGCAGTCAGCCAATCCTTTGCTCCGCACTGCCACCAGGCACGCCAACAAGTCACGCCCTGTTTTATTTCATACACGCACACACGTAAGGTCTCCCGCGTGTCCTTCCGCAAGGCGGCGGAAACGGTCCACCCAGTGTGTGGAGAGAAAGACTAGCCAAAATCCATCTGCCGCCACCGCCACCGCTCAGAAATTATTAATCGGAAACCAACCAACCAATCCTTCCTCCCCCCTCTCCTCTCCCCTCCCTGAGCCCACGTGTCCTCTCTGCGAATCTAATCTCGTTCGGCTCAAAACGTTTTTAATGTGAATAGCAGCAGGTGACGAAAGCTTAGGCCGGGTCCAGGGAATGAACCTAGTGTTCATTGGGATATTCAGTTAACCGATAAAAAAGATGCTCAATAATCGAAGGAACCAGTATCTGCGTGCGAAACAACAACAACTCATGGCATGAAGCGGGCGTTTGTAGCTAAGCAGTAGAGCATTAGCCTCCGGCAAAGGCTTTCTCTGATGCGCGGTTTCAAATCCCGCCAAACGCCTAGAGTTTTTCAGACTTGGGTCAACTCAAATTAAGCAAATCTGCCAAACCGACCTAATAATTAAGTCAGCCTAGTAGCCATTCTGGTGGATTCGAGATGATTGCTTAGGAAATCCTGCTTGGGCAGTCAACTTGCTGTCAGGCATTGGTGGATTCCATATGAGCGAAACGTTGAGCGGGTAATATCGATCCAAGTGTGATTAAACTCATGGCGTGAAGCGCGCGTTTGTAGCTTAGCGGTAGAGCATTAGCCTCCGGCAAAGGCTTTCTCTGATGCGCGGGTTCCAATCCCGCCAAACGCCTAGAGTTTTTCACACTTGGGTCAACTCATAAAAACAATTTGAATTTGATTTGCTGGCAAGAAGAGTGAAAAATATCTCTTTGTTGTGGATGAACGTTCGCAAACCGCTAACGAAACTCACTTGTCCCGTTTTGCTTTGGGTCTCATTTTTCGGGCCCAGACAGCAGCCGTACAGCGGTTAGTAATTTAGGCAGGTAGTATTGCCTGCAACGACAATGGGAGTGGGATCGTTATTTTTGGCTTAATAGTCGTCCTCAGCCGTCGGCAGTGCTTGCTGGCCATGCTATCTGCTTGGATTACTAATCGCTACGGCTGATGTCAGGAACCGAGAAATCAGTCCCAAGACAGGGTGGGATTAGTAAGTTCCGTAAGCCGTCGGTGAACGTTCATCAATGACTGTAAATATCTCCCGACCTAAGCCGACAAAACAACGAGCTCGTGGCTCAATGGTTATAACGTTTGACTTATAGTCACAAAGGTCGCGGGTTTGGATATAACTGGCTGACGACAGCTTTTACGCTAGAAACGGTAATCCCATTCTCCCTTGTCTTTGCCGGCAATGCTACCTGCCTAGACTACTCCCTTTTTCAGTCAGGGTGGTTGGAAGGAAACCTACTACTAGAACTCACATTATGAACAAGACAAAATCTACGAGTATTCTAGGAAACTTTTGAACAGCGGTTGACTTGGTAAACAGTTTTGTCCGATGCAATTTTAGCTCGTTATTTGAAGTTCACCTGTGATTACTAAGGTGAAACAGATATTGGGCTGAAGATGGAGTAACGAGTAGGCACAGTGATTTCTGAGGAGATACTACGGCGAGGAAGGACGAGGTGATTCCTTTTTGCAAGTAGGGGGAGGTGGTTTGAACGATATCAACAGGGTAACGGTTGTGTGGAGGGTGTGGGTAAATTACGCAAACGGTGGGTGGGCGGACAACGGTAGACCTAGTACCAGCACAGCTTTTTGGAGGGCCTTCCTGCGTGAATCAGAACGCCTGGGTGCAGGGATGTTTTATGACAATTCAATCCACCCCATACTCTACTGCGGAGCCCCATTGCAGAGGTTTACAAACTCGCTCTCTCTCTCTCACTGTTTCGGTCTTTGCCAGTTAATGCACTTTGATCCTACTGCAAAGATACCGCGTCATCTTACCCACCTACGTTTTCCCAGAGATGCGGGAACGGTTATATAGGCAGATAAACTGTGTATGAAGCTACTGTTTACCTTCCCACCTCTGACTCTACTGCCCATTAAAAATACTTTAAAACTGGCAAAAACTTTCCCTTCAAAAAGGGCAGCCCTGGCGAGTAGCAGTTGCTACAGCTATTCAAGGAATAATGGTTTGATTGTACTGTCTGCTATTCAATTTATCTCCTATTTGGCCTTGTCTATCGTTTGTCTGTGGTTGTTCAACAAGTTTTAAGCTAGACGGCGACCAACATGCTCTATATTTGTTTGCAGAAAAATGGTCGATTCACAGTTGCTCCCCACCCCAACAGCATCTGAGTAGCACACTCTTGGTCGAATTCTTTCTGAGTGAAGTCCCGCAAAAATTGCTGCAGTATTCCAATGATCAAGTTCTCCTGACAGAACTTAATTCACACTCGCGTTTTTTGAAATAGACAAATAAGGGAAAATACGTTATTTACGTAAATATTTCCACGGTTAGAAGAAAGGGGGGCGTTCACTGGGAGAGGTTTATTACAAGTCAGTTTATGGCAAGCATATGTTTGCAGCAATTCGTAATCAGGCCAAACCCTTGCGAGGGAAATGAACGCTGTGCCTTAACCAGGCCGGTACATGCTCACGTACTCTCTTTTCCAGGCGCCTCGTTGTTCGGCCAATGCATCTTGCTCCACAGCTGCAGAACACGTTTCTTGAAAACGGATACCCAGAAAGGTTTATCCTCAGAAATATTGGCAAACGCACCAAGAAGCCTGTTATCTTAACCGCAGAAAAGGAAGACATTCATAAGACTGCCTTTCTTAGGAGATGCAACAAGCGAACTGGTAAAACGACGCCTTTACACTGCGATCACAAGCGCTTTCCCCGCGGTGAACTTACGCCTGTTATTCACGAACTCTCCCCACCTGCGCTTGAAACGTAAAGACCGACTCCCGTTGAAGGCCACATCCATGTGCATATATTCCTTCACTTGCTCCTGTGGAGCAAGATACATCGGCCGTAAAACGAGGCGCCTGGAAAAGAGAGTACGTGAACACGTACCGGCTTGGTTAAGGCACAGCGTTAATTTCCACTGCAAATGTTTGGCCTGATGACGAGTTGCTGAAAACATAGGTTTGCCATAAACTGACTTTCAAAATATGTTATTTCTACTCGTTGATGAATGTTAATCGATCGATAACGGGACTGACTCCTCCCGCTCTGACTTCAGTCTCATTTCTAAGGCCCTGACAGCAGCCACACAGTGGTAAGTAGTCTGGAGAGATAGTATTGCCGACACACACACACACACACACACACACACACACACACACACACACACAAAGAAGACTGGAATGGCCGTTTCTGGCTTAGTAGCCTGTCCTACCCAACCCCTCGTGGTGTGCCAACTGAAGCTCGAACTCACGACCGCTTCTAACGCCCTAACCACTGAACCACGGGTCAGTTGTCTTGCTCATTTAGGTAAGAAGATTATGGCGCTCGTTAATGAACGTTCAAAAACTGTCTTTGACCCTCCAGTGGTGCACTACTTCGGGACTGGGTATGACTGGCTGACGACGGCTAATAAACCAGAAATGTCCATTTCTGTCTCAATTGTCTTTGCCGGCAATAATGTCTGCCCAATTACGTTATTTGTTCACATCTGCTAGCGCATAGCACACTTGGGAACACAGCTTTTTAGCCCTCTTAACAACCTCCCAGATAATTTCGTTACTGGTTATGCAGGTATGTGATTGAAAACTTATGGACTGTACTTCTGCGGTTGAAGTACGACGAACGGTATTTGGCCTTAAACTTTTCATCCATGCAAAAGGTAGCATGGTACTTCTGCGCTTAAGTTAAAACTGGCTTGTTCGCTCTGATAGTCAAGTTGAACGTCTCCTATTTCATGTTGTCTTTTTCAGGTAAAAAAGACAGCAAATGGTTTACTCATTTTTTGTTGCCAAAATCCAGCAAGTACACTGTCTGGCCGAGTTTACTTATTCAAGTTTGTCGAGTTCTCAGGTTTACATGCAACATTAATCTCCGAGAAAATAAGTATTTTCAACTTTTGCAAAAAGCTATGAAGTCGCAGCTTTTTGCAGCATAAAATAGATATATGATGAGGAGTTTACTGGTCAAACATGTTTTTTTAACTAGAAACCCTAGTCTGAGGATTAAGCATAAAGTAAAACCCTGGACGGACTTTCTCATAATCACATCGTCTAGTCTGCAGAAATCGACTCAAAATCGACCGAAACCAGCTAAAACAAATTCCATCAGTATAAAAACAAAGTAGGTGGAGATATCAAGGGAGTTCACCGAACTCTCGGCATAATAATAACGCATTCTTTGGATACCAAGGTTTGTATGGCCCTACAAACCAGCAACGAAGGATTATATTTGTGCTTATGACTGCATTCCAAAACTCGGAAACGTGCGTTTTCTGGGGATACTTTTAGTTTTGTTAGTTGTAGGTAAGTTGTTGTTTATAAGTTTACTTTGGCTTTAGGTTCCGTCAGGTTAATTTTTAATTCAATATAGTTTTTTAAGCAAAATACGGTTGCTTGTCGGCTTATCGTAGTACAGTATCCGTCCAAATGCCTGAGTCGATATTGGTTTGTAGCCTATTTGCAGATACTTTTGCGCAGTTCTTGTTTATTATTGATCGAATTTGTCATTTTAATTATCGCGCGCAAAGTAATTAATTTCCATTATTTACGCTAAAAGTTCAATTTATTTTTTATTGCCTGTGATATGACCCAACCTTAAAACCCCTTTTAACACCGCTCCCGTAAGACACAGTGATGGAGCCAGCGATATATAAGTACCTCGGCATATGATAATGTTGTCCACAATGGATAGGCATGGCGTGTAATAGCGGAACCGCGGCAATGCGGTTGGGCCCGTTTGAATGACTGAAAAGGGCGGAAGAATTTTGGCAATGAACAATAAAGTTATATGCCCACCATCATCATTAAAGTAAGCTGGTATTTTTGGCACTATTTGAGATCATATTAAAACTCTACCTACCTACCCACGCCAGCCTAACCCAAACTGTAACCCTAGGTCCACCCCTTAATCTAACGCTAGCCTTAGCTAGGATGTACCTTAGAGTAAGCATTATTTGCCGGATTGAGAACTTCGCGATAGACTTCGTTAAACATGCTTTAATTAGTGCACTGCCTTTGCGCATTCGGTCATTTTAGATATTCTAGCTCAAAGTTCCGTGATGTTTGACCGCAAACTCTTTTGTATGCCTTTCCATCTCTTCATAAACTTCTGACATTCAGATGGTCCTAATGGCCAAAGTTCGATATTAAGGTACCAGCAAGTGGTTTCAGATTACGATGTAGGTCCTATTGTAGCCGCTAGGCATTACCATTTCATCGTACCCAGCAGGAAGAATATACGCTAATCGAAAAACATTTGTGCATACTCCATACTCTATAGCTCTTTTGTCAACACTAACCAATTTTTTCCCCCCTATAACCCCTCAAACAGATGTCATGGAGTTCTACGAAACGACGCTTCAATCAGAGGATATTTCCAAAGAGGAGAAGACCAGCATTGCCTTAGATATCGCCATGCGGTGGGAACAGATTGACAGCTCCTCTACGGCCCTGTCAGCAAACAGTTTGCTAGAGAGACTCAAACCTGACAAACTGGAGCCCAGCGCCAGATCAGTAAGCCTAAGAAACAGGACGCCCTTATTTATTTGTGCTACCTGCAACAATTTAGGTTAATGTATTAAGTGCACGTTTATGCTGCCAGTATATTTTTACTTCCATGCATTTATTTTCAGATAAATAATATAAATACCATACGGCACAACACCAAAATTGGTGAATGATTGATAATTATACAGACTAAAACCCATGCAAAATAATGAAATTTTTGACAGAGTGATAATCAATAGAGGAGAATATACGAGTTCGAGGGAGCAGTTCAGAAGAAGAAGATGCGATCATTAGAACAAGATTTTTATTTTCCTGATGTTTAGAATTCTGTCGAGAATCCTTAATCATAAGCAATGGTAGGATATTCTAAGCCATGCACAGATAGGGATAAAACATGCGCAGATTTAATTATATTTATAGTTGGTAATACCATGCAATCTTTGTTTTTTTCATCCCTATCTTAGCATGGCTTAGAATTGGCAACTTAAAATTTTTAAAAAACCAATTAATTGCTTGTTTAGAAAAAAAGGTTTTTTGAAAGAAATTGCCATAAATTAGAGCAATAAAGGTAAATACAATCGGCAGGTGAAATCGTACTCATACCATTCTCTGTATATTAAAATCACTTTCTTTTCCGCAAATTTCTTTAAGGGTTTTTAAGGTATTGGATTACAATAAGTTTCAGTAGTTCTTTAAATTCCGGAATGTATGCCACGATTTTAAGTGTTTTCTAGCTTTCTTTCATAAATGTAGATTCCGTTCGACGTCTCTATGAAAACCTTTAAAATAAGATATTCCTTAAAGGCATTTACCGGGAATATGATTTTTTGAGTATTGCGTCTTATGATGGTGGGCCCTATTTATAAATTTCTCGAAGAACCACAACAAACTATCCAGCAAAAGGAACCTCCAAAACATAACTCTGATATTACAAGCATTTGTATAACATGTTATCTCTTTAAATATAACTATTATTAGATATTCAGTTGACGAATATCTGTGCATGTGACCTTTTCTCAGGGTAATGTCTACTTAAAAATAACTGGAAATGTTTAATAAAATGTTATTTATTGACGCTATGATGGAACAATGTGAACTTTTGCAGCGCGCTTTCTGTACATGTTCTGGGGCTCTTTGCAAAACACGTCAAGAAACCATATAAATCGTAGCATTATGGTGCGCCAAAAATATTGTTCATATTTCGCTGGGGGTACCAACACTGACTCTTGATTTTATTTTTTTTCTCAAAGAGACCACTTGCCAGTAGTAGTGGCATTTTTGAAAATTTGTTAAATACTTGGCAAAGATCCACATTTAAATCAAAATTAACCAACTTCAAGCGGAAGAAGTATTATCTGGAATAATCTGACGAGCAGTCCGTCCAAAGTACTCCTTTGACTCAATATTTCACTAAAATTTTGGTAGATCAGACGGTTTCTAAATACATATTTATTCAGTGGTAATTGCAAATCTGTATGTCCGACCCGTATTCATTGTTAACTCGACTGGTGGTTCTGTTTTAATTTGAGTGTTCAGGAATTCTCAAAAGTCCTCTCTAAACAATGGTAGCCGGAACGATTGCTGTCAGCTCGAACACTGAATCACCTAATGAGAGGGCTTAGTATAATGAAAGTACAAAACACAAAGGAAAGCATCCTCATGTGTTCTGAAAATGACTACGATAGTATCTTAAACCTGTCAGAGTAGTGGAAGTTCGACGATGAATTGAATGAGGAAATATGCGTGTATGTTGGATACTCTTTTAAACTGTATCCTCGAGACTATAAATGCCATCTGCTTTTGGACGATTCGAATTATTGCTTTGATTACCAGCAGGCAACCTAAGAAAGTGAAGTTGAGTTCATTCTGCTCAACATATCTTTGCTAAAAATAGCTGGTTTCCTGACGGCGTGCAAAAGCTTCCTGTCCTAAACCTCCTAATGGCCTGGTGTTTCTCCGCCGACAGCACTCCTTGCATCACATTGAGGGCTCCACAAGGGACAAAATTTCCTACCAAAATCTACCTCTGGCTCTGCGGCGAATGCATCTTACGAGTCCTGGCGGTAACAACAGTGCTTCACCCGTCCTAGCGAATAACGGGGAGACCAACAGAAACCGCGTATCTATACTTGAAACCGCACACTCTTTGCTAGATTCTGGCTGTCACAGAGTGCAGATTCGTTCCGCGGAGTCGCTTCGACACCAACGAAAGGCCTCAAATCCTAAGCCTCCGCCCCCGCGTCGGCCCAGACGTCATCGGCGCCTGCTGCCGCGCGATGACGACGACGAACCGAACCAATCAGAGCAGCTGAAGTGGGTGGGCCGGGCCCCCTCGCCCAGCACCTCCTCCTCTCTAGAGTCCTTCCGTCGTCTTGCCAGTGGCGGTGCTGGTGGTGGACAGACATTCCATCTCCAGTTGGTGCGCAGTCCCTCCGATGGATTTGGCTTCAGCATTGCAGGTGGCAGTGATCAGGAGCCACTCTTTGATGGCTGCGTTCAAGGCTTCGTCTACGTGGCGCATATTTCTCCCGGCGGCGTAGCTGATAAGGATGGCAGATTAGCGTAAGTTGTGCAGTGGTGGGAATGTAGAAGGGTTTCGATCAAATTGCGATATTCAGAACTTTAAAAAAATTGAAGATTAATAATAACATAGAATTGAGTGTGTTTTTCCCATTGAGCTTAATTATTTTCGAGTACTTCGTTTTTGCCATTTAGTAAAACTAATTCTTACGCTATCATACTCTATTATAAACGAGGGTTCAGAGTCTTAATAGTTGAGGATTGCCATGATATCTATTATTATTCATCGAAATAAGCGAAAAGTCTATCTTTTCAATCCGCTAGCCACTACTTTTTTATTGGTCAAGCCATGCGCTTGATGAAATGAGCCCTTGCGTAAGACATTGGACGACAGCAGTGCCTTTTAGGCACAAAATGTACTGAAATATTCCTTCAGTTAATAGAGGACTCATGAGAAATATATAAAACCCGCAGGTTTGGGGGAGAATGTTTGGATATACGCTGACACAGATCAAGAAGATGGCATTTCAAACATGCACGATCGCGCGGTAGGAACCAAAAATTTGGATTAATTACACAAAAGGGGGCATTTCAGTCCTACCTCTCAGAGTGCTTTCTCAGAATCTGAAATAACTTGAGAAAACAACTATTGAGAACACAAAATATGCCTGTTTGTTTTGCTTTTTATATAAATGAAGTCTCAACCATATTATTTGTAGATTGCACTAACGTTTTGTGCCTTCGTAAATTGCCCAGGTGGGGTTGATAAAAAAGAACAATGTGAAACCTACCTGTGCGGGTTTCTTAAGTGTTTTCCTTGTTCGATATTTTTATAATTGATCGACGCTTTGGCATTGTGGAAGTAGCTTACCCCGAAAGGTCAATAACACGCTCACGAAAAGCTGGCATCGATCTTGCCAAATTATTGACTTACCTTGCTATGTCATGCTTAAAGGTGTCTGCAAAACAGACGGTAAAGGAATAAGCCTTTGTTCCTCAGTCGCAAACTTTGGTTCACCTTGCAAACGTTTGCGTACGTATTTATCATCAAAACCCGTTCTGTATTCTGCTATCAAACATTTTTCTTTACATTTAGGTTTGAAAAAAAATTTACTGAGTTAAGTTGAGCTGTTAATACTCGGAGGGAACTGTCAAATTTAGGCCAATATTAGACCGCATCTTCTCCACTTGGATACCTCCTGATTCTACAACAGGCCGAAGGTATTTTCTGAGTGCGTCTACCATGTGCTCATGGCAGGGTGGTTGCAGAGATAATAAATGACTCGTGAATTAGTTTTTAGTGAAAGTAAACTGGCGCTAAATCGCAGGCAGTCTCTCCCCCCTCACTCAGCCGGGCCTGGTGTCGTGAAAGAGGTAAGAAAGACCGGACTTTCTGTCCTGAGAGTTAACAGACACCCAACCCACGGCTGTTGACCCAGTGTGATAACTTCGAGCACATCAAATTATTCATATTTAAAATCACGCGTTGAGTGCCATGGGGTCACCGTTCCACTACTCGACATCATTCTTTATTTGCTCTGTCTCTCTCCAAAACATCAGGCTACTGTCTCAGCTGGTTATTCATCTGATTGTGCTTAAAGCACTAGGGCGACGGGAGCCTGCACCTAGGCGTGCTTCCATTATGGCATTGGTTGTGGGCGCACAGCCCGAATAAGGCCTACCATGCCCCTACCTGCTCCTCATATTTGTCCAGGACACCTCTCGCGCGGTTCGTTGTAGGCTCAAACTTATAACTGCACTTAGGAATGTACCCAAATAGCGGAGACGCCAACTGCTTGCTTTAGTAAAGTTAACAGGGTACTGGTTGAGTACCGGATG
The DNA here is from genome assembly GCA_036362985.1 of Ligula intestinalis. Taxonomy (NCBI): domain Eukaryota; kingdom Metazoa; phylum Platyhelminthes; class Cestoda; order Diphyllobothriidea; family Diphyllobothriidae; genus Ligula; species Ligula intestinalis. The sequence continues at coordinate 11,337,029 of JAYGXS010000004.1, read as the reverse complement.
CATCAGCTTATTTGTTCGACCTGTCAAATTTGTACTGCAGATCAGGTTCAGAGACAAGCGCTCAAAGCTCAAAGAAGGCTGGGGGGTCCACCAGTGAACCGAAGCCCTCGCAGCTGCAAAATAGCGGCAAAACACGTATCTGAACTTTTAGCTTGTATCCGTGCTGTCAGTATGGTGTATCACGTGACCGTATTGACTGGTTGTTGACAGTTTAATTGATAAAGAAGCAAAAGACGCGATCTCTAGAATGATAATTTTATTCGACTGAGCTTTCGACTCCACACGAGAAGCCATCGTCAGAGAAAGTGAAAAACAGCAAGAGTTAGCTACGCGTAAATGGGGGTGGGAGGGGGTTCGCACTTGTGATTGGTCAATGCCCACGCCACGTCCATTCTCACGCCATCTTATCGTGTGTCGCCTACGGGCGCCCCTGCTGTGTGGTTAGTCTACTGTGGCTGATGGACTTTGGTTCAGCTCAGCTACTGGTCTGCGCCCATAAAGGGTAGTCTAGACTGATTTCCTTTGAGTTAATAATTAATTTCTGAGAAAATGAAGAAGCCTTGAAGCAGTGTTCGTGTTGATTGCATTCAGCCATTCCCGAGAAAGGGAGACAGTGGTGGCAGCTGTTTTTGCATGATCGTGCAACAAGGTCTGGTGGTGTCCGATTGTTGTGTTGCATCCCCCAAGTTAGGGTCTTGTGTGGTGACCCCACGGCATCGGCTAGGCGGTGGCGTGTTCAAATGGCCTTCAGAGAGCCACGCCTATCTGGACGTGCGTGCGTGCACGAATGGAAATAGGACAAAGGTCCGCAGGTTAGACAGTCAAAAAGTGGCCCCTGCGAAGTTGCAGGACCTCGAAGCAGTGGGAATTGAACGAGGAAGTCGGAGAGCAATGCTAGTTGTCCGTCACAACTCTCCGCCAGACACAGAACAAAGTGAGGCGAACGATAAAGTGAAGTGGATGATCCAGTGACTGAAGTTGGTTATGCTAAAGATCAGGATAATGCTTAAGACCCCCGCTAAGATGCCGTTTATTCATCAGTTGGAGGATGTGCTGGCGTGAGCCTGAAAACGTGTGTCGACGAGTTGGCAAGCTGGTACGAAGAAAGAAAATTTCGGATACAAGGCAGCCACACGTGGGCTAAGTCGTATGAATGCGCCAGAGAAACGGGCTCACTGTCGTCCAGACACAACACTGGGATAAATGCAATGTCGAAAGGTTGAACTTTCATCGAAGTTTGTGTGTTACCATTTTGAGTCCATGAAAATAACTAACGGACTATGCTTCGTTGATAATGGGTGGAAAAGTATCTCGTGCAAAGGAGAAATGTAATCCGATAGCAATACATTCGAACAGTTGTTCGACACAAATTGACTGAGCTTCGATCTGTACGGCTGAGTTTTGTTAAAAAATGTCATTCTCGATCCGCGAAAGAGTGTCGGCAACCGCGTTTCCCTATCTGTGGGCACGGTAAATTATGCAGGGAAAATACTACGATGAAATTCAGTTGGAATTTCGTTCAAAGGTTGCGCAGCCATTTTTGGTAGCTGAGTGGTTGGGTCCCGTTGGGGTAGCCACAGTTTAGATTTAAAAGCACTCCCTGCGAAGCTGCATGATCCAAAGGCAGTGGGCGTTGAACAAGGAATTCGGACAGCAATGTTGGTTATCCACCACAAACTATTATCGGCTAATCTGAACAGGTTTTTGAACTTGTGTACCAGGTGATTGATATCTGTTTGCATACCATTGGCTGGATGTAACTGTCTAGTCACAAACTACTTGTCGATTTAGCAGAACGGGATTCTGAATAAATGTGTTTATTTTGTCATTCGCCCAAATTCAGTCCAATTAAACCCGCCAGGAAAACACAGAAAGTTAAACCTTTTTCAAAATCCCTTTTGCGCAGATTGTCGTGACAAAGCAGATTACTGCTCTGACCCTGCACACTCCCGATGAGCAATTTTTGCTGAGCTTGTGACGTGGCATCGAGTGGAATTGGAAGGTTTTGCATTTTAAAGTGCCATACTCTCGAGGTGTGCTTCATCTTCTTGACTCCTCTGACTCTGTTTCCAACAGTCACATGTACTTCAAACCCAATGGTAACAACTATGAAGGCAGTACATTAGTACTAAGCAAAATAGTAAAGGATAAACAATGCACAAACCTCAACAGTGGATACACACAGTCAAGAAGGAAGGGAGTCGGCCGAATTGCCTGACTCTACACAAGGGAATAACACACGTTTGACAACAATGCCACTCAGGGCAAAACGAATCTTGGGGAAGCGCGATAGACGGTGACCGTTACTTTTATTTGACTTCAGGCGGCAATTTCTATGGGCTCCCATTGGTCTGAAACATTAGTGCGAAAGGGGGCGGACGTGTACAGAGGCAATACTGCGCCGGCACAGGGGGGGGAGGGTTGGCGGCCGCTAATTCTAGGCTTTTAGAGGTCAGTGAGGTGACGACAGCTGCAATCGAACAAGAGGGTAAGTGATATCAAGTGTCGGCAGCCCTGCGGTTAACTGGCACACATGCGTTGCGCCGACCGGGGGGGGGGGAAGATGGAGAGGGGGAACTGGTGTATTCAAGTGGCTCTTGAAAGTTTTCTCTTGATGCAGTGGGGAACTGGAAGCATTGTAGGAAAAGGTGAGTAAGACGCAAGGGAACCGAAGGCGGGAATCGGGCCAGTATTCAAGTACCTCAGCCGGGGCGCTAGTTTTAGCAGTAGTGTTCGTTCGACTGGAAACAAAGAAGTTGTCAGGGGCAGCATTCCTGAGGGAAGGGGCACGGGCACGTGATTCAGAGGACGGGGGACAGCTTCTCGTAAGATGGAAACAATTGTAGTCGGTCTAGTAGGAAGTTGCTAAAAATGTACGTGGAGAATTTCAAACTGGTTCATCTTGAAATAATACAGTTACTATTCCGGGTTTGCTGGGCCATCGATTTTAGTTTTGGCTTATCAAATCTACTGCACTGATGACAAAAAATATTTTGCATGCTGTATCAATTGCATTAACATTACAATGAAGGCTGGCTACTGTGGCTTATAACAGGATTCAAGTTTCTTCCAATATCGAGTCGGCTTATTTCGATATTCAATGCTTGATCTGCCGGTATCTTTATCGATTATGAAGTCATTATTTCATGAAATAGGTAGGAAATTTTGACGTTTTTGAATTATTAATTTGACCCACTTGTTCATTACTCGGCGGCCTTAGGGAGATTTGAACCCACGTTGGCAAGGGAAAGGCTTTAGCAAAGCCAACGTTCTAACCAACTGAGCTATGAGATCTCCACTGGGAGCGGGTAAATTGACCCAAGTGATTTTAAATTCCTGGAACCCAGTGGGGACCTCGTAGCCCACTTGGCTAGAGCGTTGGTTGTACTAAAGCCTCGCCCTTGCTGACAAGGATCTGAATCCCCCGAGGCCGCCGTGGTTTTCCAAAGTGGGCTAACCAAATTTCATAAAATCTGATCGTCAATATGAATGTCATACATCTCTCGTATTTATAGATGACGGTGTAGAGGCGAGAGTAATTTCTATTATGTGCTTGCGTATTTTTCCAGTAGCTGGATAATGCTTGAAAAGTCTTAAAAACTGAAACCGACTCTTAATGAATACCAGACAGTTACAGCGAGACTTAAAATAATTAAAATCCGGCGCTGGTATTATTCTGTGTGATTTTGAGATTGCTTTGCTTCCTAGTCCATATATTCGTTTTGATAAGAAAAGGATTTGACGGCACCTCGGAACAATGGCAAGTGTGAGTCCTTTTGACTAGGGTGTTTATCGGCAAATTCTTGCAAGTACTTTATTCCGTTTTAACACCATTACACCACATAGTACTTACCAAAAATAAGACACGTTTTTCATTATAAATTCAGAAATGGGCCTTTTTCAATACAGTGCTCCTCAAAAACGGTTAAGTGCGCGTTGGTAATGTTATATAAAACGGAGTTTTATTCACAAAATTGTGCACAGCAAACGTAGAAGTAGCATGAACGGGTAGTGATGTGATACTTCGTCAACTGCTTGTTGAGACGCCGGAATATACACACACGTATGACAGGTAACATGAAGCTAAACTCCAATGGACTGAGGCTTAGGAACAGGTTGATTTTGAGATCCAATGTCAGACTTAGAATGAAGATCATAGTAAGTGTCAGGGGTAGGACAAGGGAATATTTACTCCTCAGGAATTTAGTAAAAGATAACCCCTCGTACGTGGGTGATTTCCAATAACCGTATCCAACCAAACTATTCAGGACACCTGATTTGAGGTTATCAATACTTTGTAGATGTTATGCGGACAAATCGTGTATATTGAGAGAATTAACTCGTTAAGAAAAAAAGTGTATTTCAGTCTTACCTCATTCTCCAGGCTGGATAGATCGATATAGGTTACTCCTTTCTACAATCGAGCATTCGCGATTTCAGACATTATAGCAAGAGTCCTCAGCGAACTGCTGATGATACTGCTCAAGGGTCGGCGGATTTTTTAAACTATGAGTGAGTCAAGCATAACAGTTGTCTTTTATGGACATAGGCCGGCCAACGAACCAATATGGGCAACTCTAATGTTATTGCTTCATTATTGAAAGTAATCGTTAGACACGGCTTAATTACAGAGGCTCTCACTCTCGTCTCCTAATTTCAACTTCCAATTAAAACCTAACGCCGCCCCCTGCTAATCACTCTACACCCCAAAACCGGTTGAAAGTTAGCGCGACAGCACCTGTAATGTCCTAGGAATACTTATAACCGGGCCTTGTTAGAAGGGTTAGCTGCCTGAATTTTCCGACTCATCCAAGAAACAAGATCCAAATGATCGTAGTTAAATTTTCCTTCCTCTAATTAGTTCAAGAGGCCGGAACTCGGACTATCAAGACGATATGAGTGCTAGTTAAATTATACAGTAATTATCAGGTTTTATTATCACATTTTTATTAGGAACGTGATGTTTGATCAAAGATTAATACTGTTTATACTAGAGAAAATTAAAACCGATAGTAAACTAAGGGGTGATAAAAATGCGGTAAGAACCATACGTGAACTATCCTGACTATATTATAATAGTCATGAACTCTTAGAAAAAACTCGAATAAGTATGATTCTCATGCTTATTGTGGAAAAAGTGCCCTACATGAAAGAACTGAGGAAGTGCAATAACGAAAAGCGTGCATCCAAAAAAGGGACTGCTTTTTGCAATAATAAATAAATGATTAGATTTAAAGTTAAACACGCCCCAACTCATCAGTTTGCCATACGTTAAGCAAAACTCCCGGTCAATATCCATTAACACTGTTCGGCAACTTTCTGATCCATTCCGTTGAAATGCTCCTTAAAAGGTGAGCACGGATAGGCTATATCATGTTTAACCAAATAAAAATCCTTTTAGATGTTTTTATATCCGGCTGATGTTTCCGTTGTTCAAAAATCGTTTGATCTTCTGAGGTGCTTTGTTGAATGTTCAAGGCTTGAATGCACAAACTGCCGAAGGTGCTGCATTTTAAATTAGCCAGCGAACTCGAGTTTATTTGGCATCTTGTCATCGGATTTTGGGTTTCTAAGGCCTGCTAGCCATTGGAAATGATCTGGCAGTTTAATTCGACCCGATAGAAAAGGAAATGTGATTCTATTTATGCTGGGTAAATATCGAGGCAGGCTTTCATTTGGGTCAAAATTGTGATTATCTTCAGGTTCAAATTCCGACCCATCCAGGCCCCTTTACATGGACAAGTTAAAGAAAAACTGCTGCGAAAAGTTTAAATACGTTTCATATTTTTCCATATCCTCCTAGCCGAATTTTGATTGGAAACTGTGGGATTTTTTTGCCGTCAGAAGATTTCTGACCCTACGCGTGGTGAATCTAGTTTAAAAAAATCTTGAGGGTCAACGCTAAGGTAAAATATGATTGCTAGCAATCAGCATGCCATCCTACATAACTAAAATGTTGTTCATTCAAACAAGTGACAACCTAGTGATGGGTGAAGAAATGTACTAATGAATGTATGTAGCACACGTTTTTCCCTCGCCATTTGCCGGACCATGGCAGATTTTCTAATTGTCCAGATAATACTTTATAGGAACAGTCACGCAAGAGGGCCTCCTTTTGTGCTATCAGTGAAGAAAAAAGTTTTAACACAGTTGGTTGTCCACAGGTGGGTGTATGTTGCCCCCATCTGCGGTCTTCTCGACGTTTTTCCTGATACATGGTACCGGGAGTGGGATGAGAGTGGGTTAGACCCTGCGCGAGTCTCCTTTCACTAAAATTTAGCACCGGTCATCGCGCTTGCCCTCAGCTTGCTGATGCTCATCGTGGACATCGATCAACCTTGTAGGAACTTGCCGCACTGACTCTGTTTTCGTCCTGCCAGGGCTTACACCCGATGTGATCTGAACACGCAACCTTCTGACTCCAGACCAGAAGGTGGCGTGCCCAATTGTCACAGCTAGTAGTGTCAAGAAACAGAATGTTCCCCGAAATCACAAGTCGAGGAAGACGGTGTTGGTGGAAAAAGTTTACTGCCAGAAAATAGACCTTACAGAGGCTGTGTAGTGCGCCAATCGTCCATACGCCTGCTCTGCAGCTGTGTCCGCGAAGTTGTGTGTTTGCTGCAGTCCAGCTTTGCCTGCTGGGCCGTGGAAGAGTAATCAATCGTCTGCCGCCAATCAGGTGAGGTGGAATTATCGATTACCTATGAGTGTATGCGCGTATGAGGTGGCGAGCTGGTCGATAACACGCGGAGTAGATGACTAAGTACGGATGTAAGCCCTGGCGGGGCAAAAGCAGAGTCAGTGGGACAAGTTTCCACAAACTGTCTTGGCGTATCTTGAGTTAGGTCGTCTTAATACCGTTGCAAACGACGGTCGGTTGCTGAATAACCTTTAATTGTGCATCGTCGAATCATCTTTCAAATTACCACCACCACCACCACCACCACCATCATCATCATCATCATTGTCATCATCATCATCATCATCATCAAAAAATTTACTTCCGGGCCGCATAAATGCAAGTTATTTGATGACTTGAAACTTCGTCGCGGATATAGAACTCAAGTGTCACATACCAATTAAAATTCTAGCCCAGCAAATAGCTCTCGACTTCCTTAAATATCAGAAAAAATTCAACTTACTACTACCTGCATTGTAGCGATTTGTTATTTGCTACTTTGTACGATCAGAAGCTGTTCAGTTTACATCATAGTTTATTATTTGTATGTGGTACTGTCTTCAAAAATATCGCCTCTTTCCATCACTGCCGAAAAATATATAACAGCAAAATGACAGCAACGCAAAACTCAGATATTTCAGTATGCGCATACATAGACTTTCAGCTACCAGCTTTAACTTACTCGTATCTTTCAATATTTTTAGTGATAACGAAGGTTCAAGCTCCTCCTGAGTTTTTGTTTTATCATACGTGGTGGACACGTCCAAACCAAAATTGGTTCATTTAGCTGAAACTGAGTATATTTTTGTCCGAAGAATCAGGATGAAGGCACAGGAAACGCAAAAATATCAGAAAAAGCGCACAAATAGAAATTTTGCGTCAGGGTAGATAAAAAGGGACTTAATCAAGAGCTTCGAGGCCTGCTCACGCATAAGCCTGCAAAGACAAATTTGACAGGAAATTTTTCGTCTGCTTTAATTGTTGAACAGGAGGAGCCTGTGAGAAGGGGAAGCTTGCGTGGTTGTCACATTGTCACGTTGTCACGTTGGCAGTAATTCTGAATGGGAAATGGTTAAACCGGTTGATCATGTTTTTTCTGAAAAAAACGCACAAGTTCCAATATCCGATTGGTTGCCAGTCATATTTTCTTCCTCAATCGCAGCGGTTTTTTTCTGGCAGTTGTGAAATTCCCTCTAGCGTGGTATGAGAGACAGACGCTTGAAAATCTTCCCAATCTCGCTAGCGTTTACAGTGAACTAAATAACACACTGTCCTATATGATAGTAGCAGAGTCAACCAACGCATAAGTGTACTATGTCCGAGAAATTCAAGAATGCATACGAGAGGTCACACGTGGAAGAGAAAACTCTAACCCTCTAACCATTGAGTCACGAGTTCGTTGTCTTGCCAGCTTTGATGGAGAATACTGACAACGGAGGCAGTTTTCCTGTGTCTAAACTACTATCTTTTGTGTGGCTGTTGTGCATGCTCGGGGTGTGGGGTGCAATGTGCCTTGAAAGGCACTCTGATTTCCAAACTGCACTATGGGATCAACAACTGACTGATGAATATTACAGAGCGTAAAGCCTAAAGCAAATACTTTTTAAAAGCTGTGCAAAAATCGTGCCAGTAGGTAGAAATTTGAGAATAAAATTGTTCCCGACATGTCAGTGGAAATTCCGCATTTCTGGAGAAAAGAAATGTGGCCAGCAAATAAACCTGACTTGGATTCAAATGAAAATCTATGCTCAATTCTTAGTAATATGGTTGACAAGAATGCGAGGGCTCCTACTAAGGCTGCTGAATTGAAGCATCCCTAATGGAGACCCTTCAGAATGTCATTCATTCGATGCCAATAATTGTGAAATGTATTACTTTAGAAACTGTAAGTGTGTCATGACGGTACCGAGCATTTCAGGATGCCCCTTGTTGTTGAAATTTCAAGCGCTACTAAGACCTATAGGTGAGAAGGTTGAGCACAGGATGCCGGAAAAAGAAGTTGGTTCGCCGGACGTTGCCTATTTCTCTTAGAATGCATTATCATAAGCAGTCACATATCGATAATTATTTGTTCAATTTCAGGTTTAGTGCTACAGTCCTCAATTCATTCAGTCGAAAAACCCGATTAATAGTTATAAAATAGTTTGAAGTTATTGCCTCTCAAATTACAGCATTATTTTGATAAGTTTTTTTCTGAACATTATAATGAAAGCTTATGTATGTGCCACAGATCCGCAACAGCGATCACCTTTAATTGTTTTTATTTTTTTACCTGAAGCAAACATTTAGTAGTTTATCTGTCGAAACTCGAACACGGAGCATTTTCTGGATGCTATAACGGATGTTAGGTAAAATAAGTAGACTTAGTTCGGTAAGTTAAGATAATTTATTAAATTAACAACCCATGGTACGTGTCAACGAGCAGTACCTGTTGTCCTTTAGTCTATGTTTATGGATATAAGCATTCATTTTCATTGAATTAATTTTCTTTATTTTCTATGCATACTAGTATCAATGATCGCATCATCTCAGTGAACGGCACATCCCTTATTGGCATTTCCCACACTCAGGCTGTTTCCATTTTTGAAAGATCCGATCCACATTTGGACCTGGTGAGTAATGGCTTCTGGTTATGTTTAATTTCCCCGTACTTTTTGACATTTATAGAAAATTAGGAGAGTATTACGATAAATCAGACCAATATTTCCAATTCAATTATGTATAGAAATGTGGAACACAAGCTAAAGACAGACTCATTTCGATTCTGTGAGATTTAATGTCAGGCAGACTTCCTATATTATGATGGGATTTGAAAACGACAATTATTACCGAAGGCAGTCTCCAATTGTTTAGATTGAACAGGTCGTAGCTGAAGAAATTATTATTAGTTTATTATACAGGCACGAAGCTTTACCTTTCCTTTGGAAGTACCTGAGCTACTTCAACCTCTGGAAAGAACATAAAAAATCTTTTTTTGGCAAAACCGGACAGATGTAGAGGTTATTTTTAACAATTCTTTATATCCCCACTGGGCACTTTTTCAAATCAGTGTTTTTGAATTAAACACAGGTTGTGGAGCGGACATACCAGCGCCCTTGCTCAAAGCTGTCTCGACCACAGGTGGTTCAGACTAAGAGGCATTCCGACTATGTTCATCAAAGAAGTACTTCCTCTCAGCGAACCTTTCCCAGCCATGAAGAAACCCCATTTGAGACATCGCTGCCCAGTCCTTTAAGCTCACAGACTCCCGATCGCCACCGCAGGGTCTCAATACGAAGTTTAAATAGAGCGAATGAAGCGGATCAGGAGGAGGGGGAGGAGGAGAGTGATGTTCCACCATTGAGGCCACGACTCTCAAGAGCTCCCTGCGTTCCCCTGGTGACCGATTCTCCCAAAAGTAACTTTAGCGTCGGTTCGGACGGTTCAATCGCCAAACCTGGCAGCCTTAGTGGAGCAGCGATTGGAGGGCCAGGTGAAGCGAGCTATCTGCCCACTACAGTATCACCGCTCTCCTCCATGTTCACCATGCCTTGTGGGCCGGTTGTCGTGAGGGCAACCAGTGAAGCACGACGGATCGGGCCATCACCACGTCCGCGTCATGCGAGTGAGGGCAAGGATAGTCGTCCGCTGCATCCATCGCGAGACACAGATGAAGGTCTTAGCGACACCTCGGAGGACGTCTGGTTGTTTGATCCAGAAAGCACGCTTGGTGGACAGGCTTCTCTTTCAGCAAAATCGGCAACCGAAATGAAATCTTGTGAAGACTTATCTGGGTAATATATTACCAAGTTTCTCAACTGTTCCTGTAGAAGTTGTGCGATTCTATTTCATTTATACAGAGTAATATAATGTTCTGATCCTTTTCAATGATATATGCCGGTTTACAGTTTTACTGGTTGATATTAACTTTGCGCTTATCTCAATTAGGCTCCTGTAACCAGTAATCGTTCTCATGAACAGTTCCTGTTTGCATCTAGCCAGCTGAAAAAACCTCGTCTGTACCAAATTTGGTAATTAAGACATGGAATTCAAAAATATCAGCATGCAACTAGTTTCAGTTTAAGTTAACAGTATTGTTTGCAAGCTTGCCTATCGTTCGTTCCATCCTGAGAGCCGGTAACTAGGACACTTTTTTAGAACGTGTCTCCTCTAAAAGAATCAAAACAAGGTCTCAAGGAGGCGCCGTTATTAAAAGTTTGATTTCTAGTTAACTGATGCCCTAATGTCTGCAAAAAAAATTAAAAAACGTTGAAAACACTGTGTCAGGAAGCTCCATTGTATGAATTGTAAAAATGAACTTCACAAGATACTCCAGGATAATTCTATAGGCTTACAGACATCCTGTCGTTAACTTGTGAAAGTTCCACGTTTTGTTGACATGCTTTGCGTGGACTGCATAGCGTTCCGTTTGATCCTGGGGACAAACTGGATGACCTGATTACAGGTTGATGTGTTCTCTGCGAACACTACTTCGAAAAATGACACTTTTCAGTCAAAAGTGTTGTAAGGCAGTCCTCTGTTGACGTTATTTGCAACATGAATTCGCATGACTGTGATCCCCGTCGATGCTATATTGACACATAGTCGACCTGTTGAGTGCTCAAACCGTCTTAAAAAAGAACAAGTTTAAATGGTGTGATAAATGAGCTAAAAACGCCCCCTCTCAGAATGTCGCAAGCCCTAACTTACGATTCTCCCCCTCCCTGGTGAAGTTGAAATCTTTTCCGTCATTCGCCGCTCGCACTAGGGACTGTTCAGTTGCCATTCTCTTCCGATCATGCGCTTGTCAAATGGTATAGTTTTGAAGGGGCACGGGGAAGGTTCGGAAAATGTCAGATCATTGCAGTGTATCTGCATTTTACTTGCAAAAAGAACGTTTCCCTTTTCCACTTAAGGAAGAATGAAGAATTGCGGAGCCATACAAAAAGTCGAACGATGCTTTCAAATATGCTTTTTGATATAGAAACGAATCCTGAGGTACCAAAACGCTACTAGTCCATGAGCGGTACCGGACGTTGTGTAGGAATTTCGCCTTATGTAGGTGTTATATTTCTAAGCTCACCTAGATGCACTTTTTGTAGAAGGCTCGTAGCATAAACAGTCAAGTAGCCCAAGAATCTGCGGTCTTGGTAAGTGAAGAAGATGCCGAAGAATTCAGATTCCCCGGAACTAACTGGGATGTAAAAGGACTATTTACAGAAAGGGGCAATGTAAAGCGTCGGTCACTCGCACTTCAAGGAATAAAGACGTTCATGTACCATGTTAAACTCAGATGTTACTTTGAAAATTGTCTCAAGGAATAATTACAGGAGCGCGCGCATACATTCGAAATTTGTTGACACTCTAAACATAATAAATGTTTGGAAGCAGCTCAACAAAGTCCGTTGACGTATCAAATATAAAACCTCTCTCCAAGTAGATTTGTAGATAGGGCTACACAAAGGTTTCAAAATTCAGATGGCATTAGTGTCAAGGTTTGGATTTTAAGCCAGTGCTGCGGCCAATATGCGAATGGTTTTAATTGAGCTAAACTGAAAATGAGCAGCCTTAATGTGAGGTACAGTCCTAACCACAGTGTTCACCCTAATTACCCACCCTTTCAAAGAAAGCTAAGGCGGATTTTTAACGATGGCATTACATTTTGCGCTATTCTTAAGAATAAATTATTCATATACTTCGAAATATAGATTCGGATAAAAAGTCCGTTGAACACGAAAATAGGTCTCATGCCTCATGCCCTCCAACACCTGCATTAGCATTGAAGTTTTATTATTTATCTTGAATGAGATGGAACCCTTGGCGAAAGTAAATCGAGAGTTTTCTGTTTTGCCATTTGAAAAATAGATTATCACTTCTCCAAATGTTGCTTAGTGATAATTTACAAAACGCTCCCTTGGACAATATAATATAGTCTTGAATTTTGACGATCAGCCAGAAACACATGACCTAGCTTGAAGGACTTCCACACTTGACATTAAAGTTGCAAAGTTATTGTATCTAGCGACTCAGTTATGTCTTTCCAACGGTGACCCTAAGCAAAAGCCTAATGATCCTTGGAGCTCGTGATTCAGTGGTAAGTGCGTTAAACTTCTAACTTTCAAGCAGTGGAGTCATTCATCGTGTGTTGTTGTATCTGGTATTGGGAATGGATGGTTGATGACGGCTAATAATCCAGAAATGGCCATTCCGGTCTTTATTGTCTATGTCGGTAATGTATTTCTGCCCTATATATAGCGGCAGATAAGGGCACTTTGCTTTTTTACAGGACACACTTGTTTCGCCTGGTGCTTTTGAGGCTAACTCTCTTTGTCAGTAATGCCCTTTTGCCTCAAAATATATATGGAAAAATGAAAATGTTCTTCAGAAAAATCAAGTGTTACTTGTGCTACATAATTTATCTGATTTAAATTACGGCCAAGAATTCGTGTAGCATGCCGAAATATGCGAACAGTTGATAGTCTTTCGCTAATCGACATTCAGTAAGGTTGAAATACAGATTATCGTGCATTTTATTCTGAAGTTATTTCAGTCACGATAGGATGCCGGCTTTTCAACGAGCTTCCTTTTGACCGCTGTCAAAACGTATGTACTTTAAAATTGGCTGCATAACTCGTTCCCATTTACATCACGGATTTTGACTGTTTTTATAAATTCAAACATATTTTATGGAAAAAATAAATGAAACAATTATTGCTTGTTCTCATTTGGTAGCAAACTACACGTTAAATTTTCAAAGAAAGAGTATCTTTTGGCTGTAAAAAAGTTTCTACTTATGAGCTTTTTACGATTTTAAGGTGTTCATTCACTAAACATCACATCCGTCAATTTATTAATGCTGCCATTAATGTATAGAGCATTTTCCATATCTGTTCTTATATTTTATGAGAACTATGTGATTTATTCCTCAGACTGCAAGCGAAAATATACTTTTCCTTAAACAATATGTACACAGCACACAGTTCGTAAACCTTGAATCCAAGTGTAGCAGTCAGCAGGTCTAAAATATTATTTGGCAATTAAGTATTTTTGTACAACTGCATATACATACTCCTTTGTATTGTGCATTAATAAAGTGCGCCGTGGTATGTCCTCCGATACGCTTAAAAAAACTGTTAGTCCTTAGTTGGAAAGCCATTGTCAGAGAAATGAACACCAATCCAACGAGACCTACAGTTACAGAGATCTCAGAGTGCAGTTGCATTTATTGGAGAGCGCAAAAAAATCGGACTCCATAGTAATGAGAGTTTCCGCGCCGGTCACTTAAGCTCCCATTTTTATCATTTTTTTCATCCAAACGGTTGATTCGGTCCGTGATGAGACAAAAAACGCCGGCTATCCGGTATGCCAGAGACATCAATAGTTAACCGTATAAATAAAGTAGATTATCTGCCTTATTGCAAGCCGCATGCACAAACAGAAGACGTCCGCGCCTCGTGACGAACATAGCTTTGATAATTAGCTTCTTTTGAGATACTGCTGATTAAGCGAAGACTGCTAAGCTGTGAACTTGCGAGGAATAGTAGACGATCTTGTGGTAATCACAGAGGAACAAACTTGCCTAGAACTGTCGCGTGAACAAATAGTGCATCAAGCCCACCCGTTCATCAGTCCTTCAAGTGCAATCTATACGGCAGGATCGGTTCCTTCTCTCTGGCTACTGCGAAGGAAAAAATTGCTGGTGCACTCCAGCAGAGTGCCTCATCAAGGGAGAGATCTAAAGAGTACCCACGTTAACGAGCGAGGCTTCCGCTTCGCCTGAGGACGAAACTACACTAAAAAGCACTGATCGTGAGAGCTTTTCTGCCATGCAAAAGGTCGTGAGTGCGCAGGGCTAGGCTATGCGGGGATTGGTATTTTTCAAAGCTAGGTGCATTTTGCCGACAACGTGACCGACGTAGCATTTTTTTGTGGGGAGGAATCATCAACCCTGAGAGCAATTTTCCAGGCCTGAAGTATCCTGTGATGTGGGAGAGTACACTGATTTTGTTTTCGAGTGTCGGGTTGCTAGTGAGCTCATCAGGACTCCGATCAACGTGTGATGACCTAAATCGGTAAACGGTAGTAGTTCGGCTCCGGCAACGTTGATTTTGTCAGGAGAGCGATCAAAGGGGGCGTTCAGTAAAGGTCTTCGCATCTAAGATGGATCTTGTACGACGTACATACGAGTAATGCTGATTAGCATAATTTTGAATGCAGTCGCCCTCGATGTCTTCTTGATGAAAATTACTTTGATAAATTTTTAGGCGCTTGCAATAGTGTCCTGAATAGTTCTATGCCAGTAACTCAGCACACTGCCAAAAGGTTCCCAAATATTATTTTGATGTTAATGTACTATGGCAGTGCGTTTTGAATTTTGTACCTCTGCCTATGTTTCTGTGCTCTCAAATCGTTATTGACCTTTTGGTTAAAATGCGGGTAAAAATCATCATCTTGGTATGTGTTTGCCAAGGAATAGTTTGATTGTAATTAATTTATAGCATTTATTTGGTGCTCCATGCATGTACGATTGTTTGAATATCCGAAGCCATCAAAGAATTCCAAAAGCTCCAATAGTTGTTCTTGCCCTAGACTCCTAAAGCTTATAAGAATGAGATTTAACGCCACTTCCACTTAATGTTTTCCAAATAAACGTTTACTTATAAGTGGGCACTAACAATACAAGTGGCTGCCAACCCTAGATACCCTTTGCTGGAGAATTATGTTTTTTGCTTTTTTGTTTTTAAATTCCTTCGTTTAATTTTAGTTTTGGTGCATTTCAGTTTTTAGTTTAGTTAGTTGTGTTTCTTTGAGCTTTGGTTGGCTGGTGCAGTTTAGTCTTTATGTGTTATTTAATTTTATTTATCTAAAGTCGGTGGCGTCTAACTAAAAACGGAAATAAACTCAAAAATGAGATAAAAATCAAGCTAAGCCGAAACCAAAACTTATATGACTGGAGTCAAGGGTTATCAGAGGTAGGTGAACACATTTTTTATTCCTCACTGAGCCATTTTTCAGTTAATGAGTTGAATCCTCTTGACAATACACTTAGGGACAGTAAATATCACTGCCCCTAAAGCTTTCTGTGTGAAATCCCTTGCTTATTTAAAAAAGCCCCAATTCTAATGTCTATTAGTGATAAAAAAGACTTTATTGGTTATAAAAAAGCTCAATTTTAAAAGACCATGGAAAATAAAATTTCAATGAACTGCAAAATAAACTCGTTCGATGGGTTGCAATGAAGGCCTATCGATTATCTGCGCAGGAGGCACGATTGTCGTCCACAGAAAAGCGTAATAGCTTCCGACTTAAAGTGGAATAATGGCAGGTATGCGTCCGCTTAATTATGTTCACCTTTAGTTTATGAAATTATTCGCTTCCTGTTAGAAAAAAACTTTTTGGCGCTGTTTGCACTTGCCCATTCCGCAATCGGACAATTATTCGCGCATGTTTATTAGGACTTCATGTAATTGAATGGTGATATGTCAGCAAAGCCAGCGCAAATATCATATGTTGAATTTACTACAGTGACAGTGAGAAGCTACTACAGCTACTCATGTCTACTGATGACGAATCCGCGACGGATATCGAAGCGTCAGGCAAATAAACATATTGTCCCAACGATCGAGTCTTCTTCTTCTTCTTCTCAATTTACTACAGTATTAGTAATAAGTTAATGTTGAATACAAAATTAGCATTCACTACCCTAATTATAACCTGCATTTGCACGTGTAAAAGTGCTCTGCAGTCGAGCGTCGGGTTCTCAGCTACCCCAGATAATAAAAAAGACCAATTCCTATTTTTTTAACGAGCATACCAATAAGCTGTAGCTACGGCAGTTCAAGCTTTGAATTTTAGGCGCCATATGGGGTGGCGTTTAATAATTTATGCTGGCTGCAGGACGCTTGTCCTAGGCTTTAGGACACAGATCCGAGCTCCCATCGCGGTCGTCTAGAGACAGACATACGCTTTATTTTGAATTTAGCATCAAAAGATTCAACAATGAATGAGTCCATGCACTGAGACCAAGTGATAAATTATTAAAATACTCAAATATCTACATGTATTATGGCGGCAGGTCTAATCTTGGGTTCTGGATTTCCGTTTATTGACACATGAGGTATTCTGCTAAGAAGAGGGAGTACAAAATGCTGAAATGCCGATGTACGGCAGAAAATATCGAAATCTTCGGCACATAGTACGAAAAGACTTTCCATCGATTAATTCAGAGAGGATTTAAGGGGCAACCGTATCAAATATGCGATCAAAGATTGCTTGACCGCTGTAAAGTGCCGCCGTATCAGCTAAAAAAACATAAGAAACACCGGCATCTGACGAGAACATTCAGAGGATACGTTTAAAAATCAAAAAGTCTTCTTGAGGAAGGCTAGAACAATAACCAGAGAGCCATAGAGAATGAGGGGGAGGATACAGGTATCTAAACAGCGCCGGGCTAGGGCTTGAGCTGTGTGCTATGAACATAACCACTAGACATACTATAAGAGTTTAGGAAATGTAATGAGGGGGGTCTAAATATGAAGATTGGATGTCGGCATAACATCTACTGAATAGCAATCCGGTATCAATGCATACATTTCTCTGTTACAAACAGCTGGTCTTTTTTGACCACTTGTTGGAATACGACCAGCTGGTGCTGCCAACTAAGGCAGAAATGATCATCCAAATTAGTATGTTCTTGATTGGTAGCGATTTCACCTGTCAACTAAATATAGCAGGTTCCAGACTTAAAATTGCTATGACATGGCAAATTTGCTTTCAGTTTCTGGGGAAAAAATAAAGCTCACTTGCTCGAGGCAAGGTTTACTAGACTGCACATAATTCATACGTGAATTGTTTTTACGCTCTGTATGAAGGACCCTTGCTCTAGTTTGCGTGTTACCTGAATAATTTTTCATTTAATTTATATGACCAATGGTCATTTTTTATTCGCCAATCGAATGGACTCCAGCAGTAACTTTCACGTTCTGCACTGGATGCTTATCAACATTTTAGAATATTTATTTATTTCACGAGGCTGGGATAACTTTTTGCAAAGCATGTTCAGACTAATAAGACTACTTTAAATCCCTCTATCATATAGGTAGAAAGAAGAAAGCGTTCACATACTTCCGCAGTGAGGTTTATCCCCCCTCTCTTTCAAAACCCCTTGATTATGTTTTTAAATTTCCTCATCATAATTTTGGGGGAGGATATTTTGCCTAGAGATATTTCAAACATCTGCGGTACAGTCATTTATTGCACCTGTTAGAATGCGAAAAAACGCACATTCTTCGTGCATACGGCCGGGTACAGTATGTGCAACAATGCAACAGCCTAAAGACCCACCTTCAGCAGTCTGCACATTTGCTTACGACGAAAACCATCTGTAAAAAGCCCTTACGTCAGTTTTAGCACAGACCGCCTTAGAGTACAGACAGTAAGGCCAGGCAGCCCCGATAGAGATGTTTTATGCACAGATAAGTAAATGAGAAGAATGTTAAATGACACAAAGAGAGGTAATCTAGAATAGCTGCTGCTCAAGACTGTACACATATACGTTGTTTTTGTTTATATGTACAAGGCTCATGCAACTGCGCCATGCGCTCGTCGTTTATACATATATTGGTAGATTAGCAGATACTCGTATCTGCTGCTGTATATTCCGCATCTAATACCGGCAAGACAGCAAGCTCGTGGCTCTGTGGTTAGAGTGTTTGATTCTGATCAGAGAGGCCACAAATTCGAGGCTCGCGTTTGAAACCACCTGGGTACGACTAACTGATGACGGCTTATAATCCAGAAATGGTAATCCCAGGCTCCATTTTCTTTGTCGGGAATGTCCTTCTGCCTATATATTTGTATATATTAATGGCAGTGTTGCGTTTCTGGATCTCTTTACGGAACATATACGTCCAGCTGTGCTCTGGACCTGACTTAAGAACCCTCGTAGGCATTAACAAAGTGATTTTTATCATAGGATTATGAAGTGGAACCGACAAAAGCAAGAAAGACAATGGGACATAAAGGTTACAAAACTAGAACGCTGAGCTTCACACTCTCACCTTATTCCCGAGGTTAGCCGACAAAATAACGGTTGAATGGCTCCATGGTAGAGTGTTAGATTAACGATACACCCATGATTGCACATAGCATAGGTTTTTAAAGGCATTTCTTATTACTCTCACCATATAAACTGAAAACTCCAAGACCAAAAGATTGCGGGTTTGTATTTCAGGCAATTTACACGCAGGATTTGCTATCATTAGCTAATGGCAGAAAAGGCAATTTCGGTGTCCATTGTCTTCCTTGATTCCACCTAAGACTTGTAACTAAGGCTTAAGTGACTTGCAAATATAGGCGGACATTGCTTAGTTTGCTCACGATGGCTTGTTTATGGCGGATAAGCACAAATCGAGCCGCCTTATTGAGATGCTGTAACGCTAAACTATTAAGAGTGTCGAGTTAAAGCCTTTGAACCATTCATGAGGTAAAATGACAGTGTGCTCTTTTTATTTTTTTGAGCGTCGTTTGCATTCTCTTCCCGGTTACAGCGTAAGTAACGAGGCTTCCCGGAGTCCTTATCGACACGAAAAGCTCCTAAACACACATGGCCGATTGGCTCGCAGTGACTACCTAAACAATTCGACTTATCGATCGCATCAGTCAAGTTCATCTAGATCCCTGCCAAGGCGTCCGCTGCCCATGCCATCTCCCGGACCCGTCATCATCGAGGTTCCTTTAGTTCGGGGTACCCGAAACGGCTTTGGGTTCAGCATTGCCGGCGGACGAGACAGTCAGTATATTGAAGGCGATTCTGGAATCTTCATAACTCAGGTAAGCAAGAGCTGAATTTTGAAGACATCTTATATTTTGAGGAACAAAGAACATCAAAATCCCCACAAATAGAGCTATTTCCTTTTATATAATGAAAATCCGTTTTTAGTCTCTCAGTGTTCATTTTCTCACATGATCGCCCCTTTTCCCAGCAAACCTTTCTGACAAATCATTTCTTATCTTGCTCAACTTCAAAAGACTTTTGACTTGGGTTAAACCAGAATTAGAAGTTAAAATATTTCCCCTGTTTCAAAACCTCTCTTTTGCCAATAGAATAAAAATTTCGTAGCTAAAAGAAGAAACGTTAGAAACGGTTTCTGTGCACTTAATCAGTTATTTTTGATTAAGCGGATGCAAGCATTTTTTTGGAATAAAAAATGAACCTTCCTAGGGAGACATTTGTTTTACTGGCGCGTTAGGGTCGTGTATCGTGTTTGGCCAAACGCCTGTTATAAATGTTCTGTGCATATAACGTACTTTGGAAAATACGAATCTAGTCCATGTTTCTGTGCATATATAAGATCGGTTCGTCACAGTTATAACAAAAGCACCACTTTATTTTTGATTTAAGACCTTTGAATTTCATATCAGGGTAAAACTCAAACCAGAATAGAAGTTATTGGCGGGGGGAGTTATTTATGGAAATCCAACAGGCAATTTACTTTCGGCCAAACATTCCCTACTACCACCCGTTGAGGTTTTTAATTTAATGAACACAGGTTGCCTTGGTGAAGCTGTCATCCTAGTAAAAGACAATAGTGATCGTGGATATTCACGTGTCAGTGGTAGGCCTATCTATCCACCTCGAAATAGACCTTATATTTCGGTTCCTATATAGGACCTTGACTAATGAGATTCTGAACGGGTAAAACAATTTCAATTAGGATTTCTGACCCCTCATTATTTGAAAACCCAGTCTTGCGTTGAAAGAACTGGTGTTTATGGCATAACATATCATTTATTTATAATTGAAGTGATGGTTGCCTTCGCAGATAAAAGCATACTGCGGGATTTCGCTGCGGTTAATTCTGTGGCAGAGAGGGCCCACTTCAAGCTAAAAGTAAGCAGAGCGTTGAAAGTTTCAATATAGTCATAATGCACATACACAACCTGGCGAAAGGAATTACTGAGAAGTCACTCCAGAAATAGAAGATGCGATTTATGAAATAAGAATTTTATTTGCCTGAAGTTTTTGATTCTGTCTGGATTCCTTATTCATAAGATACCGTGGAATAGTGATACATGCCCAGGTTGGGTGATAGCTGAACAGATTGCGCGGTATTTATATTTCGTACGTTCGTGGTATCCTAGCCGCCTCGCGGTGGCGGCTCAAGGGAGGGCTCCAATGGCAATATGGAGGGACAAGTGGGCCCTCTGACAGATCGGTGTACGCATCTATACCATAGTTCGTACTTTTTAGGGGCCACCTTTATGCGCACCATAAGTATCAGCTCCTGTGACCACCGTTTGGGGTCATAATTGGTATGGTGATGGCTCGGCAGTTCGAATTCTCATTGTCCGTGTTGAATGCAGGCTTTATAATTGCGCGACAGTTTTGCTCGCTGTTGTCAAAGTTTTTGCAGGGCCCGGCTTATGTCACGTGACTGATTCGCTTAAACAGGCAGTGCCTCAGTGCGGAGTAAGGTAACGGCAATTTCTTGCGCTTGTTAATTGAGTGTGGGCCAGCGAGCCATGAATCCAGCAGTTCGCAGCTTATGCGGT